>CM023485.1:85609775-86277345 GCA_013339685.2 Hyalomma asiaticum | reverse complement strand
AGGGGGGGGGGGGGGTTACAATACCCGAAACACCCCCCGTCGGTGCGCCACTGTGCTCTACGATGCGGTAAAAAGCATTTTGTTCGACTTCTCATCGAGTCAAAATTTCACAAAAAACCCAATGCTATAGTCTTGCCTTTGCTGACATTTTGGGCAAAATTTTGAGAGACCGTATTTTTATTCAGGAAGGCGCGCAATAAGTTGAGGAATGCTCTACGATGCGGGAAAACGCATTTTTTGCGACTTCTGATCTAGTCAAAATTTCACAAAAAACCCAATACTATAGTCTTACCTTTTTTGGCATTTTAGGCAAGATTTTGAGAGACCGTATTTTTATTCAGAAGGGGCGCAATAAGTATAGGAATGCTCTACGATGCGGGAAAACGCATTTTTTGCGACTTCTGATCTAGTCAAAATTTCACAAAAGACCCAATGCTATAGTCTTGCCTTTCCTGATATTTTGGGCAAAATTTTGAGAGACCGTATTTTTATTCAGGAAGGCGCGCAATAAGTAGAGGAATGCTCTACGATGCGGGAAAACGCATTTTGTGCGACTTCTGATCGAGTCAAAATTTCACAAAAACCCAATACTATAGTCTTACCTTTTTTGGCATTTTGGGCAAGATTTTGAGAGACCGTATTTTTATTCAGGAAGGCGCGCAATAAGTAGAGGAATGCTCTACGATGCGGTAAAACGCATTTTGTGCGACTTCTGATCGAGTCAAAATTTCACAAAAAAACCCAATACTATAGTCTTACCTTTTTTGGCATATTTGGGCAAAATTTTGAGAGACCGTATTTTTATTCAGGAAGGCGCGCAATAAGTAGAGGAATGCTCTACGATGCGGGAAAACGCATTTTGTGCGACTTCTGATCGAGTCAAAATTTCACAAAAAACCCAATACTATAGTCTTACCTTTTTTGGCATTTTGGGCAAGATTTTGAGAGACCGTATTTTATTGAGGAAGCCGCGGAATAAGTAGAGGAATGCTCTACGATGCGGGAAACGCATTTTGTGCGACTTCTGATCGAGTCAAAATTTCACAAAAACCCAATACTATAGTCTTACCTTTTTGGCATTTTGGGCAAGATTTTGAGAGACCGTATTTTTATTCAGGAAGGCGCGCAATAAGTAGAGGAATGCTCTACGATGCGGAAAACGCATTTGTGCGACTTCTGATCGAGTCAAAATTTCACAAAAAACCCAATACTATAGTCTTACCTTTTTTGGCATTTGGGGAAAGATTTTGAGAGACCGTATTTTTATTCAGGAAGGCGCGCAATAAGTAGAGGAATGCTCTACGATGCGGGAAAACGCATTTTGTGCGACTTCTGATCGAGTCAAAATTTCACAAAAACCCAATACTATAGTCTTACCTTTTTTGGCATTTTGGGCAAGATTTTGAGAGACCGTATTTTTATTCAGGAAGGCGCGCAATAAGTAGAGGAATGCTCTACGATGCGGGAAAACGCATTTTGTGCGACTTCTGATCGAGTCAAAATTTCACAAAAAACCCATACTATAGTCTTACCTTTTTTGGCATTTTGGGCAAATTTTGAGAGACCGTATTTTTATTCAGGAAGGCGCGCAATAAGTAGAGGAATGCTCTACGATGCGGTAAAACGCATTTTGTGCGACTTCTGATCGAGTCAAAATTTCACAAAAACCCAATACTATAGTCTTACCTTTTTTGGCATTTTGGGCAAGATTTTGAGAGACCGTATTTTTATTCAGGAAGGCGCGCAATAAGTAGAGGAATGCTCTACGATGCGGGCAAACGCTATTTAGATGCGACTTCTGATCGAGTCAAAATTTCACAAGAAACCCAATACTATAGTCTTACCTTTTTTGGCATTTTGGGCAAGATTTTGAGAGACCGTATTTTTATTCAGGAAGGCGCGCAATAAGTAGAGGAATGCTCTACGATGCGGAAAACGCATTTTGTGCGACTTCTGATCGAGTCAAAATTTCACAAAAACCCAATACTATAGTCTTACCTTTTTTGGCATTTTGGGCAAGATTTGAGAGACCGTATTTTTATTCAGGAAGGCGCGCAATAAGTAGAGGAATGCTCTACGATGCGGGAAAACGCATTTTGTGCGACTTCTGATCGAGTCAAAATTTCACAAAAAACCCAATACTATAGTCTTACCTTTTTGGCATTTTGGGCAAGATTTTGAGAGACCGTATTTTTATTCAGGAAGGCGCGCAATAAGTAGAGGAATGCTCTACGATGCGGCAAACGCATTTGTGCGACTTCTGATCGAGTCAAAATTTCACAAAAACCCAAGACTATATATAGTCTTACCTTTTTTTGGCATTTTGGGCAAAATTTTGAGAGACCGTATTTTTATTCAGGAAGGCGCGCAATAAGTAGAGGAATGCTCTACGATGCGGGAAAACGCATTTTGTGCGACTTCTGATCGAGTCAAAATTTCACAAAAACCCAATACTATAGTCTTACCTTTTTTGGCATTTTGGGCAAGATTTTGAGAGACCGTATTTTTATTCAGGAAGGCGCGCAATAAGTAGAGGAATGCTCTACGATGCGGGAAAACGCATTTTGTGCGACTTCTGATCGAGTCAAAATTTCACAAAAAACCCAATACTATAGTCTTACCTTTTTTGGCATTTTGGGCAAGATTTTGAGAGACCGTATTTTTATTCAGGAAGGCGCGCAATAAGTAGAGGAATGCTCTACGATGCGGGAAAACGCATTTTGTGCGACTTCTGATCGAGTCAAAATTTCACAAAAACCCAATACTATAGTCTTACCTTTTTTGGCATTTTGGGCAAGATTTTGAGAGACCGTATTTTTATTCAGGAAGGCGCGCAATAAGTAGAGGAATGCTCTACGATGCGGGCAAACGTATTTAGATGCGACTTCTGATCGAGTCAAAATTTCACAAAAAACCCAATACTATAGTCTTACCTTTTTTGGCATTTTGGGCAAGATTTTGAGAGACCGTATTTTTATTCAGGAAGGCGCGCAATAAGTAGAGGAATGCTCTACGATGCGGGAAAACGCATTTTGTGCGACTTCTGATCGAGTCAAAATTTCACAAAAAACCCAATACTATAGTCTTACCTTTTTTGGCATTTTGGGCAAAGATTTTGAGAGACCGTATTTTTATTCAGGAAGGCGCGCAATAAGTAGAGGAATGCTCTACGATGCGGGAAACGCATTTGTGCGACTTCTGATCGAGTCAAAATTTCACAAAAAACCCAATACTATAGTCTTACCTTTTTTGGCATTTTGGGCAAGATTTTGAGAGACCGTATTTTTATTCAGGAAGGCGCGCAATAAGTAGAGGAATGCTCTACGATGCGGTAAAACGCATTTTGTGCGACTTCTGATCGAGTCAAAATTTCACAAAAACCCAATACTATAGTCTTACCTTTTTTGGCATTTTGGGCAAGATTTTGAGAGACCGTATTTTTATTCAGGAAGGCGCGCAATAAGTAGAGGAATGCTCTACGATGCGGGAAAACGCATTTTGTGCGACTTCTGATCGAGTCAAAATTTCACAAAAACCCAATACTATAGTCTTACCTTTTTTGGCATTTTGGGCAAGATTTTGAGAGACCGTATTTTTATTCAGGAAGGCGCGCAATAAGTAGAGGAATGCTCTATGATGCGGCCAAACGTATTTAGAGCGACTTCTGATCGAGTCAAATTTCACAAAAAACCCAATACTATAGTCTTACCTTTTTTGGCATTTTGGGCAAGATTTTGAGAGACCGTATTTTATTCAGGAAGGCGCAGCAATAAGTAGAGGAATGCTCTACGATGCGGGAAAACGCATTTTGTGCGACTTCTGATCGAGTCAAAATTTCACAAAAACCCAATACTATAGTCTTACCTTTTTTGGCATTTTGGGCCAAATTTGAGAGACCGTATTTTTATTCAGGAAGGCGCGCAATAAGTAGAGGAATGCTCTACCAGTAGCGCATCCAGGATCTCTACAGGGGTGGGTTCAATCTTTCACGAAGGGCCGGGCATGCCATTACACAGTTGTTGCGTGTGTAAAAAAAAGTAAAAATGCCAAATAATAGTAACATCAATGATGAGATTATTTTTAGTATTTTTTTTCGGAATTTTGCAGAGACAATTAGCGCCACATTATTCTAGGACATAGGAGCAGTTACGGAGTGGGATGGGATTAGGTCGGCCTCAGGGGGGGGGGTTACAACACCCGAAAGTCCCACCCCCCCGTCGGTGCGCCACTGTGCTCTACTAGTTGCGGTAAGACGCATTTTGTGCGACTTCGAATCGAGTCAAAATTTCACAAAAAAACCAATACTCTCGGTCTTACCTTCTTTGGCATTTGGGGCAAATTTTTGAGGAGACCGTATTTTTATTCAGAAGGCGCGCAATAAGTAGAGGAATGCTCTACGATGCGGGAAACGCATTTGTGCGACTTCTGATCGAGTCAAGTTTCACAAATAACCCCAAGACTATGTCTTACCTTTTTGGCATTTGGGCAAGAATTTGAGAGACCGTATTTTTTATTCGGAAGGCGCGCAATAGTAGAGGAATGCTCTACCAGTAGCGCACCCAGGATCTCTACCGGGGGGGGGGGTGCTATTTTCACGAAGGGCCGGCATAGCATTACACAGTTTTGCGTGTGTAAAAAAAGTAAAATAAATAAAATGCCAAATAATAGTAGCATCAATGATGATGATTATTTTTATTAGTTTTTCGGCATTTTGCAGAGACATTAGCGCCACATTCTTCTAGGACATAGGAGCAGTTACGGAGTGGGATGGGATTAGGTCGTTCTCAGGGGGGAGGGGGGGGTTACAACACCCGAACCCCCCCCCCCCCCCCCCGTCAGTGCGCCACTGCGGTGTACGGTGTTTGCCGTCTTCTTCTGGCTCCTGAAGCACTTCGCGCGTACGTGCACAAGGGTGGAATAACTGCATCGGAGTAAGAAGGGCGAGTTAACTTCTGCTGTCGCCAGCAAAGCACATACGCGCAACAGCATTACAGATGTATCGAGATAGATTTCATGCATGGCAGGGTGACTTCGTACACACGAGCTAGTCAAGACCGCGTGCCTCGCGAACTGCCGTAGTAACCTTTAACCACACCACCAGTGAACATGCGAAAAGAAATCGACTGTGAGAGTACTTACTTCGTGTGTCGCACGTGTTTCTATGGTCGAGCATTGAACGTAGCTTTCTGCGACGAACTTGTGGCTCCGCAGTTCGTTGCGGTTTCCGGCGCTTTTCGACGTTCGATAGGCCTCTACTTTGCCTATATCAAGGCTTTTTGTATAATGGTCAGGCTCTTGGTCCACGACATGATGCCGCTGCGCCCCAACTCTCAGAAAAGAAACATAAGCTGCCAACCATTTCGACCGCGCACTAGAACGGGACACCTCAAAAAAGCACTGCCTCCCGTACGCACCGAACACGCCGCACTATATTGTACTATACGCCGCACTCTCCGACCAACTGATGGCGGACAGCGTATAGAGTGATGAGTAGCAGAGCCGAAGTGCCTCTTGAATCAGTGTCGCCAGACTGAATTAGGAAAGGGGTCTATTTGTTCTTTTTTTCGCTGCTTTCGGGGTGCCGCAGGTAGCGCTGCCTTCGAATTCGACCTGCCTGCGGAGGCGCGTAGTTCTGCGCTTGTCATGCATGCGGCGCTGCATGTCCGAGACGCACCCCCGCTACAGTGTACTACACCCGGCGACAACTTTCTGTGGCAGCACGGCCAAGGCTACGTGGGCGGAGCCTATGCACATGTGCTACTGCGCCAAGTAGTCCGACCGCGTCGACGGGGGTTTTCGGTTCACCAGCGCAGGTCGCTTTTCCTTGCTTGCGCGTAAACGTTGTGCACCTGTGCGGATAGATTTTGATTTGGCAACGCCTGGTACGATGCGGAAAACGCATTTTGTGCGACTTCTGATCGAGTCAAAATTCACAAAAAACCCAATACTATAGTCTTACCTTGTTTGGAATTTTGGGCAAAATTTTGAGAGACCGTATTTTTATTCAGGAAGGCGCGCAATAAGTAGAGGAATGCTCTACCAGTAGCGCATCCAGGATCTCTAACAGGGGTGGGTTCAATCTTTCACGAAGGGCCGGGCATGCCATTACACAGTTGTTGCGTGTGTAAAAAAAAAGTAAAATGCCAAATAATAGTAACATTCATGATGATGATTATTTTTAGTTTTTTTTTCGGTATTTTGCAGAGACATTAGCGCCACATTCTTCTAGGACATAGGTGCAGTTACGGAGTGGGATGGGATTAGGTCGGCCTCAGGGGGGGGGGGGGGGGTTACAACACCCGAAAGCCCCCCCCCCCCCGTCGGTGCGCCACTGTGCTCTACGATGCGGTAAAACGCATATTGTGCGACTTCTCATCGAGTCAAAATTTCACAAAAACCCAATACTAAAGTCATACCTCTTTTGGCATTTTGGGCAGAATTTTGAGAGACCGTATTTTTATCCAGGAAGGCGCGCAATTAGTAGAGGAATGCTCTACGATGCGGGAAAACGCATTTTGTGCGACTTCTGATCGAGTCAAAATTTCACAAATAGCCCAAGACTATAGTCTTACCTTTTTGGCATTTTGGGCAAGATTTTGAGAGACCGTATTTTTATTCCGGAAGGCGCGCAATAGTAGAGGAATGCTCTACCAGTAGCGCACCCAGGATCTCTACCGGGGGGGGGGTTCTATTTTTCACGAAGGGCCGGGCATGCCATTACACAGTTGTTGCGTGTGTAAAAAAAGTAAATAAAATAAAATGCCAAATAATAGTAGCATCAATGATGATGATTATTTTTATTAGTTTTTCGGCATTTTGCAGAGACATTAGCGCCACATTCTTCTAGGACATAGGAGCAGTTACGGAGTGGGATGGGATTAGGTCGTTCTCAGGGGGGAGGGGGGGGTTACAACACCCGAACCCCCCCCCCCCCCCCCCCGTCAGTGCGCCACTGCGGTGTACGGTGTTGCCGTCTTCTTCTGGCTCCTGAAGCACTTCGCGCGTACGTGCACAAGTGTGGAATAACTGCATCGGAGTAAGAAGGGCGAGTTAACTTCTGCTGTCGCCAGCAAAGCACATACGCGCAACAGGCATTACAGATGTATCGAGATAGATTTCATGCATGGCAGGTGACTTCGTACACACGAGCTAGTCAGACCGCGTGCCTCGCGAACTGCCGTAGTAACCTTTAACCACACCACCAGTGAACATGCGAAAAGAAATCGACTGTGAGAGTACTTACTTCGTTGTGTCGGCACGTGTTTCTATGGTCGAGCATTGAACGTAGCTTTCTGCGACGAACTTGTGGCTCCGCAGTTCGTTGCGGTTTCCGGCGCTTTTCGACGTTCGATAGGCCTCTACTTTGCCTATATCAAGGCTTTTTGTATAATGGTCAGGCTCTTGGTCCACGACATGATGCCGCTGCGCCCCAACTCTCAGAAAAAAACATAAGCTGCCAACCAATTTCGACCGCGCACTAGAACGGGACACCTCAAAAAAGCACTGCCTCCCGTACGCACCGAACAACGCCGCACTATATTGTACTATACGCCGCACTCTCCGACCAACTGATGGCGGACAGGGTATAGAGTGATGGTAGCAGAGCCGAAGTGCCTCTGAATCCGTGTCGCCATATCGAATTAGGAAAGGGCTATTTGTTCTTTTTTCGTGCTTTCGGGTGCCGCATGTAGCGCTGACTTCGAATCGAACCTGCCTGCGGAGGGCTTAGTTCTGCGCTGTTGCAGCGGCGCTGCAGTGCACGAGAGCACCCCGCTACATTGTACTAGACACTGCGACACTTTCTGTGGCAGCAAGGCCAAGGCTAAGGGGCGGAAGACTTGCACATGTGCTACTTCGCCAAAGTAGTCCGACCGCAGTCGACGGGTGTTCGGTTTCACCAGCCGCAGGTCGCTTTACTGCTTGCGCGTAAACTGTTGTGCCCTGTGCGGATAGGATTTGATTTGCAAACCAGGGTACGATGCGAAGCAGTGTGGACTCACGGCACGCGGCCCTGTGTTTACTCCGTAAGCGACGTTGACGAGCCCCAACGTGAGGACTCCACTTGGACGGTGAGGAAGCGGTGAGGTAAAAAAGAGCTAAGGAAGCCAAAGCAACCAACAAAACATGAGAGAGCAGAAACGAATTTTTTTCTACTGCGGCTACGTTTTTATTCACTAATTGAAAAATAAAATCCGCGACAAAGTAGTGTGAATGGTAAAATATTGGTTACCGAGAAAAGTATTACAAACGTTTCGTTGGGGGAATACATGCTGTGGGCAGTAAAGAAAGCGTGCTTCAGGCTCCGTAGCCTTGGCTGTGCTGCACAGGAAAGTGTCGCCAGGGTAGAAGAGGGCATGGGCTGACTCCGGCGGATGCTATGGTTATAGAGGATGGAAAGCGGTGCCTAGTGTCGGGAACGGGCGCCCTTCCTAAGCGCGGTGATGAAAGCAGTTTTGGTGCGCGGCGAGGGGGGTAGATGGGGGCGCTGCTGCTCTCAGGCGGGTGTGTGGCCGAAGCAGCCAAAGGAATGCAGACCAAAGTCGCCAGTCTGCTTGTAGCACGTGTTCGGCAGTGTTTTACCTCATTACCGCAGTTATTTTTACGTTGATTGCCTCAGTGTCACGACCTGATGCGATGCAGCGTGCTGGACTTCTGTGACAAGGCCTTCGGAAAAAGAGAGGACAGTGTTTTGTTCCTTGTAAAGGCGGTTACAAGTCAACAGAAAAGGTTTCGTTGTTCCGCGCTGCGTCTGGCCCTGTTCGCCTGAAGGAATGGGCCAGGAATATCAAGAGGGACGACAAGGTGCTCACGGATACCTGCGTTGTGTGTTCTGGACACTTCGATGAGCGATTCAATCAGAACGTTTCAGGCACGTAATCAACGGGGACGTTGTCTAGCTCGACCGCTAACGCCCGGCTCGTACGTGGGACGCCGTTCCTACGAAGCAGCTACCGAAAAAGAGAGCATAAACATACCTGAGCAACCGCTATATAGCACCGGCGAAGTGCAGAGCTCTGAAAAACCCACCAGAAGCCGCCTGAGCACAGACCTGCTGCACCGATATGAAACGCCGCAAAGACCATTCCCTTTGGGGGATGAGTTGCCGTCGGCATTCTGCAGCAAGATTCAGCTTCCATGTGATTCCGCTGCTTTGTGCTTCGCACAGCACACCGGTACGGAGCCGTGGAATGTCCGTGTCTCGAGGCACGTTACGTTTTCGACGTCCATGGAAGCTGCTGCGACGCAGGAAAACTTGCATACTTGCCGCGTGTTTTGCCGTGGCGTTAAGATGGACGAGTTTTGCGTAAGCAACGAGTTCGAGTCGACGAAATACGACTTTGTCCAGGGAGTGGTATTGAGCCTGTCACCAGTGGACATTGCGTGCGGTTTGGTGCTTTTCGGTGTCACTTTTCCCGTTGAAGAAAAAAAAATCCATTTTGTGTGGCTACTTGCGTGGCCTTCATCACTCTGTGTCAAACAGCAGCACAACAGGGACGAAGTTTAACTACACAGAAACATCCGAAACGTGCGGTCTCGTTTCTCTCCGTTGCACTGCTGTTTTAACTGTGGTCCAACTCGCTCAAACCAAAGTTTTATTTCATCAATAGTCGTTTGAACATGCTCGTTAATTTCTGAAAACTACTGGGACCTCATACGTGATTGTGACCCTGTTGTTTCGTACTTGCGTTACCTTGGGAAAGGTATCCCGCAGTAGTGGCCGATGGAAAACACTCCGAACTTGCGAGCGCCCGCCGAAAAGCGCCCCCGCCTGCGGGCGCAAGCGACATCTACCGGAGCATAGCAAAGTATTTCACCTGGCTCGCGCCTTTCACGACACTAGGAAAACCTTCTAGCCTCTATAGGCCTCGTGCGCTCCTGTTTCGAATCGTGCGTGCAGCGCCGCTGTGGCCACTAGCGGCGGCCGCCGGCAAAAACTGCGAGTTCTCACAGCCGGCCATGCCAAAGCAACGCGAGCGTGCGTACGCGGCGGGGATATTTTGCATCTACGCTCTGTCGCGTATATGGATTCTATAGTAGCTTTAAGAACACTATCAGGAAGGTACCAACGACGGAATTTTATCCGTTTCCCTGTAAATGAAACGATGGTGACTGGTTTGCAACCGCTGGGCGCGCGCAGTGACGCTGCCGCTTGTTGGTAAATATCTTTTTACATGCTCGGAGTTCTATTCGTCACTCGAATGGCACCAACAGTATCAGGTGCTTTAGTCGCGCAGCTCTCTGCAAATTTAATGTGCGATATCCGCGAATTGCATAGACAGTTCCGACTCTCATGATCGGTTGGTCGTGAGACGACCTACAGGCGAAAAAAACACATTTTAGCATACTCAATGCAACGATTTCGCGCAGTCTAAAAACACGATCGGGGATATTTCGCTTTGCGATCATGCGTGAGTACGTAGCATATTCCGATTGCTTGTTCCAAGTGCACGGAATTAAGGTACGATATGCCGTCGTATAGGCGTACACGGTCAGCGCCACGGAGGTGCAATAAGTTTGCCCAATTTTTCCTTATTTTTTGCAGCTGACAACGACTCGGCGAAAAGGGTGCCTATGCGTTCACAGAAGTACCTGTTTACATGCAATTCATAGAACAAAACCTATCTGTTCGTCTGCGGAAGACTAGGACGGCGCATAAGAAATCATTCAAAGCAATAATCAGCCACCGCATGACAGCTATAGCGTGCTGATTTGACGCGTTAACAGTGCTATAAAGCGAAAAGGCCACTACGTGAGGTCCCCACGTTTTATTTTTTGTATTTTTTTATTATTTAAGGCGGCTGATAAGGCAAAGCAACCAGCCAAGCTTTCTGGTAGTGCACACCGACCACGAAACTAGCGAGCTCGCTAGGTTACCGTTAGATTATTTTCTGAATTAAGCTTTACAAAACACGCATATGAAATACACCAAGGAAAGTTTAATGTGAGTTTCTAAACGCACGCCGCAATCCACGTTCGTCTGCGCAATGCGCTGACCGATTTCTAATGGATCGACGGCACTGAGCAGTTCTCGCAGTATGCGTGATTATAACGGCGTATAAGTCGCCCCCACGAGCCAGACTGCTCCTTCTAAACTATCGTCAACGTTGGCGATCTGCCTGTAGCAGCAAAACAGTAAACGGGGCTCGCCTTTCGGTGCAACTTCGAGCTATGCTCCGGAAAGCGAATGCATGGCCTTCAAGATTTGCGCGCGCCAGGAACTCGCACATAATGCCCATCCTGGCCGCTGTGGCGCTGCGCGGTGAGAGAGCGGTGGCGCCGCCAAACGAGCGCACTAGGCCTATAGCTATGGTGTGGGGTGACCCCACGAACGTCGCCTGTGTGTGCTTCTCTCTTCACCCGAGCGGTGGCGCTGGCATCGCCTTTGATGGAACGTGGGAGGAGCGTTGCGGCTGAAAGTGCCGGCCAGCTCTTGCAGAGCAGCAGTTGTGTAGCGCCTAGTTTTGCCGTCAGCGTTGAGCCGTACGCACCGCGCAAGAAATTAGCATGCTTTTTAGTGCCTGAGCCATGTCGCGGTATCGGCAAACCCACTGCTGTGCCAAACAGGCTACGTTTTCGTGAAGGGTGGGCAGAAGCTATCGTTGTTCGGCGTCCCGAAGGATGAGAACAGGCGTAAAGAATGGGAAAAAAAATCTGCACAGAGCGGAGAAGCTCCTGGGAGACGTCAGCGCAGTGTGCGAGCTCCACTTCGAGCCGCGCCATGTGCTCAGAGACTATGTGCACATTATCGAGCGAAAAAAAGTGCGGATACCTCGTGGGAGACCCGTTCCCCGCGTCGGTGCTGTGCCGACGCTTCTTCCAGATCTGCCAGCTTACCTTAGTAAAAAGCCGACGCAAGAGAGGACCGCTTGTAAGAGGAAGCGATCGGAAGCTTTAAAGGGACTGTCTACCGCTCAGAAAAATTTTTAAGATTGTGGTAAAATTGGGCAGATCGTGCGTCACATTTACGGGAACGAGCACGCTTTCACCCCACAAAAAAGGAATTATGTTTTTAATTTCGCTCTGAAAGCGGTGCAAAAAACGCTGCTAGCGACACCCAACAGCGTGTTCGTCATTTTCCAAGTGTACGAGAACCAGCCCACGCAGGTATGCATACTCTGCTGAAAAACTATTATGTATGTCTTACATGTGTATTTCACCCTGTGAGACACCTTGTTATAGCGTGCAAGAGCAATTTGTTCTTTTTTTCGCTGCTTTCGGGGTGGCGCATGTGGCGCTGCCTTCAAATTCGTCTGCCTGCGGAGGCGCGTAGTACTGCGCTTGTCATGCCACGGCCGGTCTGGACGCGCGCGCTCGCTCTCTCTTTTACGGCCTGAGCAGCTGCCACGACTACAATGGATCTGTTTCTATACAGGACGACGGCGCATTCCGCGCGAGGGCGTCGCGAGCCAACCCCCAAAGCGCGTTGCTCTGCATGCGCTTCGTATGGTAAACCAGCTGTTCCCGGCCACTTTACTGTGCTAATTATTTTTTCCGCATGTAGAAAGTGGTGGAAGGAGTACAGGTGCGTGTGGGGACAGTCTGGCTTTCTAGGTACTCATGCACTCGGCAAAAGAAGAGGCACACTGAGTGCTACTAGCAACAAGAATGGGTTGGTTGGTTGGTCAAACTTGACCATCTTATATTTGATGGAGGCGAAGATGCTTGGGGCTTGTTCGCTTGGATTTAGGTGCACCCTAAAGATTACCAGGTGGTCGAAATTCCCGGAGCCTTCCACCACGGCGTCCTTCATAAACATAACGCAGTTTTCGGATGATAGAGGGCATGCTGATGCAGATGTCCCGAAGTGCGTCCTTCTGCTTATACTTTCTACTATGAGACGGATTTGCTCAGCCGTGTGGCGAACCGCTCAATTGTGTGATTGTCAAAATGTTTCCCGGAACCATCATATGAGATTACCGGCGTCATTGTAGTGGCTGAGCACAACGGCGCTGCTCGTAGCAATGTGTGTGTATTGCTTTTATGTTAGACCTAACAAAACGTAGCTGGTGCACTTATGAGACGCGCGCGCGTTCGCCCATAGCGCGCGCATGGTGAAAGCCGAGGCAGCAGTGACGCGCGCGTGTTTTCGCTGCTTTTCGGACGTGCTTTGAAGAAAAACACACGCACGCTCGCGTCTCCATCTGGAACAGTTTGCTCATCTCTTTACTTGCACGCTGAAGACCGCGTCTGGACACGTGAGCGAGAGATAGAGAGAACAACTTTATTAGAGTCCAATGCAGACGTTGAGGTTGGGAATTTATATGCATGCAGGCACTCAGCCTGGTGTTGTGCGAGTTTATTATTATTATTATTATTATTATGTTCCTTCTGCTGTGACTGCGACTCACGGCTACTTGTGGGGAGTGTGATTTTCCCTTTTTCGAGGTATTTATTTTAATAATAAAGCAAGAATTGCGACAGCTTGAATAAAAATGACCATATTTTATCATTTTCAAGTACATTAATGGTTGGCATATGTGCATTTGACGTAAACGTTTTGGAAACCAATTTCTTTCAAAAATGAATGTTTCGTGTCATTTGTTCTGACGGTCGGTGACGAATCATGCGGCCGAGCCTTCTGAGCGCGACGCGCATCGGTAAGTGCTCTCACGAGCAGCAGAAGCGGGCGAATCAGTGGCTTGTGCCTCTCCCTCGGAAAAGCGGAAAGCACCAGAGTTACCATATATATGCTGGCTACCGTATTCTCATCGCATTGGTACCATGCATAGCATATAGAGGAGCTTCAGAAAGTGACACGGCATGTCTGAGGCCGAGCATTCCCAGCGCGCGCTAGCCTCCGCAACGGCCGGGAGCTGGTTTAGAGCGGGTTGGCTCGGAACGCCCCGCCAAGTTGCGGCGATAGGTAGAGAGAGAGATTCTTTATTTGAAAAGAAGAGAAATGCACAGGATAGTAACTGTCTCTCGTCGAGGAGGACACCTCAACCGTCCTGTGCGGGGGATGGGGGAGGGGGACTAAAATAGAGAAAGGAAGATAAAGTAGAACTTAGAAGAGGGAGAGACGGGCGTAGGCACCATACTGTACACAGGTAAACATCAAGCTCGACACTTAAAACACTTAAAAGACACTTAAACACTTATAACAGACGCTAGCTTAAACACTTAAAACACACGCTAGTTTGTCATAGCCGCCCGGCCAACCCCGTGTCCTCGATGAAGTTGAGGAGGGCGGAAAGAGCGGAGCGGCGACGTTCAGTGCAACCAGCCGGGTGCAACAAGTCCTGTAGTGTTGAGCACGACAGGCCGTGTTTACGGTAGCTGGCACACAACTGTTCTCGAGCGGAGGCGAAGGCAGGGCAACCACACAGAAGGTGCGCGAGGGTTTCCACCTCCCCGCAGTCTATGCACGCGGGAGAGAGGGCACCACGAAGTCGATGACGGCGTTCGGCTGTCCACGCCGCGCCGGTGCGAAGGGTGAAGAGAAGCGCACGCTCGCGCCGAGTGAAACCGGTCGCGGGCAGTGGGCGTGGCGGGCAGCCATCGGCGATGCGCGAGTCAGGGTGGGATCGCGCCAGTTCCCTACGAAAATTGATGAGCGCAGAGTCGTACGAACTGGCGCAATCGGTCAACGGGATGTCGGCAGAGTGGGCGCGCTTAGCCAGTTCGTCCGCTGCCTCGTTTCCCGCGATGCCCACGTGTGCGGGAAGCCACTGCAGGACGACGTCGCATCCGCGCTCCCGTAAAGACATGAGACTGTGAGCGACTCGTTGGGCGAGCGGCGGGCCGCGTTCCTCCCTCGCGAGCAGGCGCAAGGCCGGTTTAGAGTCGCAGAAAATCGCTGCGCTCGTAACGGCCGGCGACTCAAGGAGGAGGTCAGCAGCCAGTTGTAGCCCGACCAGTTCCGCTGTCGTAGAGGAAGCGCAGTAGCTGAGTCGGCACTGCCTGTCCACGCCGAGCTCGGGAGCTGTACAGGCAGCAGCGGCGGAGCGGTCCTGCAGCACTGACCCGTCGGAGAAGACATGGAGCCTGCCGGCGAAGTCGTCTTGCATTCGCGCCGCCGCCTCCTGCGCGATGGCACCGTGAGGTGTGTGACGCTTCGTGCTCACCCCTGGGAGGTTCACACACACACACAAATGGACACTGCGGTGGGGTGACGGCCAACGCGCACAGGTCACGGGGTCATCGACCACAATGCTATCGTACAATTCGACCATCCGCTCCACGCGCGAGTGCGGCACCTGCCGCAGTCTGTCGAGGAGGGGGCCGGCACCAGGTGCCCTATGGAGCCTCTCGATATGGCACAGTGCGCGCATGTCAGCTGTGAGAGACGGGGGCCACGCACGAGCCTCCGCGAGGGTGTCCGCTACACGGGAGCTGCGGGGCGTCCCGTGGCACATGCGGAGCACTCGCCGATGGTCCCGGTCAATCAGGCGCCACTGAAGCACAGGCACACTGCAGAGAGGGAGGGCGTAGAACACCAGGGACAGCGCCATTGCCTCGCCCTCGTACATGACATGGTACACGCAAACGAGGGAGGGCAGCCGTGCCCGCGAGCCAGCAGCGCCCGCACAACGCCCTCGACGCGACGAGAGTCCTGCCGAATGCGCCGCACCGCGGGGGACCACCGTAGGCGATTGTCAATCGTCAGCCCGAGGTAGCGGACGCACTTTCGCCAGGAGATTGGCGCGCCATGGAGTTGGAGGCACGGCAAGGAACGACGCGGAGCTGCACGAGGGTGCACAACGAGGGCCTCAGTCTTCGAGGGCGACAACGTGAGGCCAATGCCGTCGATGAATCCGTCGACACGCTGGAGAGCGTCCTGCATGCACGCACAGCCCCACGTGCGCAGGCCGTAAAAGAGAGAGCGAGCGCGCGCGTCCAGACCGGCCGTGGTCATGCATGCGGCGCTGCATGTCCGAGACGCACCCCCGCGCGCCGACTTTCCCTCGCCTCTTCTCCTCGTCGTCGCCTCTGGAATGTTGACCTTGAAGCCGGTTCGCGTTGAGATGCCTCCCGCGCCCGAAAGGGTTTCCAGGGAGACGACGACGCATCATGCGCGGTACCCAGTGTTGCTGGCATGCCTACACTAGGAAGGGAGAGACTTCGTGGATCAAAAAAATTGTTTTAATAATTTCTATTGAGATTCTGGAGAAACCACTGCACGCTGGGACACTTCGAAAGGTACGCTTTCTGTTGAGCCAAAAAACGGGAGAGCGATGAAGGACGGTAGACAGTCCCTTTAAAAGCAACGCTGGCCGTAGCTTTGAGAACACCGAATAATGGAATTCCTCAAAATCATCATCCGGCTTGCTGCGATATACTACATGCCGTAATGCACACTTAAATGGCCACACTGCGGGCTAGCATTGAATCGTAAACCTCTTGCACAAAGCGAAATCCAGACACTGCTCCGACGAGCCCTATGATGGCAAGAACATCCCTGCGTGCAACTGTATATAGATGAATCTTTCTAGCCTTACATTATGTGACACTTGAAAGAAATATCGCACGTTTTCATATTTATATTGAATTGTGTAGACATCCTAAACCTTCGTGAGATAGTAAGTAAAGGGCATTCGTCATATTATTTTTACCTGGATGCTTCTCTGATCACTGGAAGAAGTCAGCGTTCCTGTCTTGTCTCATGATGTCTAGTGGATTGTCTCATGATGCCTGATGAATGCAACCTTTCCGTTCATTCTAACTTAAAGGACATGCTAGAAAATGAAGAGATCAACATCGACTGGATGTTCAAGTGTTCCATGATTACAGATATTGTTGAGGTAAGAGCAAGTACATCTTGTCTTCACCAAAGAGCGACGACATGAATTAAACACCAAACTTTTTTCTTATTTGACAATCATCTAAAATAACTCTTTTCCTTCGCCCGCTATTTTCAATTTTGCTTTCTTAAAAACGTTGTTCGTAAGAACGTTATTTATTGCATTTAACGTCTTGTTCTTTCTCTCACGCACTCTCTCTCCACAAAGGGCCTGCATTACCTTCACGGGACGCCCATACAATATCACGGGAGACTGAAGAGCACGAAATGCATAGTGGACGGGCGATTCGTTGTCAAGCTATCAGACTATGGGCTACGACATCTCCACGCGCAGCTTCCTGAACCAGAAGATAAGAATCCGAGTAAGTGAAGGCGTTAAATATGGTGCACTTGTCCAGTGGCGGAGAGACCACAACGCACATTAAATATCATTTCCGATGTATTACGTGTCGAAGCGAGCGGAAGTACCAGGGAATAAGCAGTGTAACAACAGATTGGGCTAGTTGGCAGTTTTCCACTGGTGTTTAAACAGCGCTACCAAAACGTGACTGAGTACAAAGAAAGGCACACACGGCGATGACTAACAACCGAGTTTATTGGACGAAAATGTGCTACCTTTTAAAGCTTGGCATACATCACAGGCGCATGCCCAAGTCGCAAAACACACGTGTCAATGCTAAAACACATCGCCTCCTAGTGGCTCGTTTGATTGCCTACCGACGTTCACCTTTAGTTAGTAAAGACATTTCTATGGACGATAAGGCAAGGGAAGGCTGGTTTAAACGATCACTAGCCTTTCTTTCATTTTTCTTCTCTCTTTTTTTTTTTTTTCAGGTGTGAGAAGCCTCCGCAACTTTCCTTGTACTTCTGTCACTCAGAGAAAACAATGTGTTAGTATCGACAAAGAATGGTGTACAGCCACATTCAAAACAATGACTTGCCAGATTAGTTGAGCTCTTATCTAATGAATCATGATGTTCCTGTAGCCTAACATCAATGCAGCGACCCGTCTGTCCAATATACGAATAGACACAGGACAGTGGACTCTTGTAGACAACCACCTTCTTCTTAAACGGACGTATCTAGCTTTGTTTTACGAACCTTCCTTTCTTCCTTCTCTCTTCCTTTGAACTTCAATCCCAACCTAAAGAACTTGCTGGGTGCCGGAAACAGCCCACGAACACCGTACTCGGTCCAACTTTCTTAAATCTATGTAAGATTAAAAGAACGCCGGGCATTACCGCTACTTTCTTGCTTCTACCCCCACGGAAGCTTAGCCGTGCTCCCTACACGGGCTGCAGAAATTAGCATCTTTTCCTTAACCGAACCACAATTATCGTCATATTTCGCAAGGACACGGACAATGTTATTGGTCGCGTGCTGCTCCGGGTGTTGAAGGTTTTACCTTCCTGAGAACTGTGCCTGCGCAAGAGACCAGGACCGAGTCTTTATGGCCAGCCGGTCGGCAACTGTTTATTGAACTCGTCACGCCATTCAAAACTTGTAAAACAAGAGATATTCACAGGTTGCAGGGGAATGGCTGTCAAGAAATCCTGCCTTCACAAGATGAGTACGTGTCTCGAGGCTGAGGTAAACCATTGCCGGGAGTATCCCCTTCCGAACTCCTTCCACTTTCAGTTTTCTAGTGTTAGTCTTTCTCTACCTAGTATTAACGAAAGGGAAGGGGTCAAGGGCTCGTTCTTTATTTGTTAGAAACAACTTAATGAGCAAACAGACAATGAAGCCTAGCAGAGCATAGGGGAAGTTACTTGTATTGTAATTGTGGAGAAAGTAGAAAGGAATTAAAGTGGACGAAAAGACAAACCTGCCTTCGGTGGGAACCGAACCCTGCTGGTTATTTAGTCCCCACTATGCCCTAATGCCGAGTCCTGCTCGTTATTTAGTCCCCACTATGCCCTAATATCGTTGGCATCACCATTATCAGGTTATTCGTGCTCATTACGATCGCTGATTACAGATAGTACTATAACACTTCCGGGGGTTTTTACCAACTTTCACATTTTATAACTACGATAATGATGTAGTACTATTTATCTTCCTCATGTAGTTAACTACACATCCATTGATATACAATGTTAAGGGGTTTGTAATGATCTGAGTTATCCTTCTTTGTACATATTTTAATAAAGTCCCTTTGCAGTCACGCGAAGAGTAATGACGAAGTTCTGCAATTACAATGCACAACATTGCGCGCCATTGTATTAACAGATATATGTGCCTTAGCGTTAAATACAAAAGCAATGTATCTATGTATGTTCAGTGTAAACATTAGATGTATAGATTTGAAGAGAAATGAGAGGAGGGTCGCAATCCGGTGGCGTCAGTGCTCTGCGATCGCTCTGTATTAAAAAGGCCCGTATGTCCTCATGTGCGAACGCCAGTGTTCATGTTGTTGGTTGTATAGAGGTCTTTCAAGGTATATCTAATGAAATCATTTGACTGGGTCAATACCTCAGCAGTCATGCAAACATTGGGAAAACAGGGCGTAGACGAGTATTACGTACGAGTACTGGACGATATCTACAACGGCTCGACAGCCACCATAGCCCTCCATAAGGAGGGCAAAGAAATGCCTCTAAGGAAGGGTGTAAGGCAAGGGGACATCTCTTAATGGCTGGCTATTCACAGCATGTTTACAAGAGGTATTTAGAACATTGGATTGGGAACAGGCGGATGTAAGGGTTAATGGTTAATACCTCAGTAACCTCTGATTTGCGGATGATATTGCCTTGCTAAATAACTCGTGAAACGAATTGCAAAGCATGATTACTGACCTAGACAGGCAAAGTACAACGTCGGGCCTGAAAAGTAATATGCAGAAAACTAAAGTAATGCTCAATAGCCTTGGCCGAGCACAGCGGTTTGAGATAAGCGGTGCGGCATTGGAAGTGGTAAACGAATATGTCTGTTTAAGCCAGGTAGTGACCCCTGATTCGAACCATGAGGATGAGATCATTTAGGAGGATAAGAATGAGGTGAAGTGCATTCGGCGAGCCTAATGAATGGTAGCTTACCATTGTCTCTGAAGAAGAAAGTGTATAACAGCTGCATCTTACCGGTGCTCACCTACGGGGCAGAAACTTGGAGGCTCACGAAAAGGGTTCAGCTTAAATTGAGGACGACGCAGCCAGCAATGGAGCGAAAAATATAGGTGTAACCTTAAGGGACAAGAAGAGAGCGGAGTGGGTTAGGGAACAAACGCGTGTTAGGCACATATTAATAGAAATTAAGAAGAAGAAATGGGCGTTGGCGGGCCATGTAATGCCAAAACAAGACAACCGTTGGTCGTTAAGGGTAACAGAGTGGATCCCTAGAGAAGGCAAGCGTGGCAGGGGGCAGCAGAAAGTTAGGTGCGCAAATGAGATTAAGAAGTTTGCTGTGATAAATTGAGCCCAGTTAGGACAGGGCCGGGATAATTGGAGATCTGTGGGAGAGGCCTTCGCCCTGCAGTGGGCGTAGACAGGCTGATGACGATGATGATGAATGCATATTATACGATATGCATTTGCGTCTCTTACCGTGCCTTCTAGTAAAGAATAGCCCTCATTCTCTGCCTGCTTGCAGGTGAGGGCGTCCGTGCATCCGTTAATAGGGTTATATTTCGACCGTTACCTACGGCAGGAATAACGTTATAAGGAGCACCGCTGCTTTTCATTTTAAATGCGAAGCACTTCTTAGCTAACTTCGGCGAGTTTGAGCGTATCTATCTATCTATCTATCTATCTATCTATCTATCTATCTATCTATCTATCTATCTATCTATCTATCTATCTATCCAGCCGCCTACGATTTTGCGCTCTCCTGGCCGTTTCGCTTATGGGATGTTTACGAAAATTGGTATGCCACAACATGACTACATGACGAACATAAATGATAGGTCATAACATGAAAATCATGACATGCATGTCATGAGCGGCATGATTTACATGCGACGGTCTTGGTGCTCTCCTGGCTGTTTCGCAAAGGGGATGTATGCGAAAATTGGTATGGCACAACATGACTGCCTGGCGAACATAAATGGCAGGTGATAACATGAAAAGCATGACATGCATGTCATGAGCGGCATGCTTTACATGTCACGGTCTTGGTGCTCTCCTAGTCGTTTCGTTAATGGGATGTATACGAAAATTGGTATGCCACAACATGACTGCATGACGAACATAAGTGACAGATCGTAACATGAAAAGCCTGACATGCATGTCATGAGCGGCATGATTTGTATGCCACGGTCTTGATGCTCTCCTGGCCGTTTCGTTAATGGGACGTATACGGAAATTGGACATGCCGCAGCATGACTGCATGAAAATCATAAATGACAGGTCATAACACGAAAATCATGACACTGCATGTCATGAGTGACATTATTTACATGCGACGGCCTTGGTGCTCTCCTGGCCGTTTCGTTAGTGGGATCTATACGAAGATTGGTAGGCCACAACATGACTACATGACAAACATGACTGACAGGTCACAACATGAAAATCGTGATATGCTTGTCATTGGTGACATGATTTACATGCCACGCGTTTCTATATCGGGATGTATACGAAAATTGACATGCAACAACATGACTGCATCGCGAACGTAAATGACAGGTCATAACATGAAAATCATGACATGCATGTCATGAGCTACATGATTTACATGCCACGGTCTTGGTGCTGTCTTGGCCGTTTCGTAAGTGGGATGTATAGGAAAATTGGTATGCAACAACATGACAGCATGACGAACATAAATGACAGGTCCCAACATTAAAAGCATGACATGCATGTCATGGGCGGCATGATTTACATGCCACGCGTTTCGTTAATGGGATGTACACCAAAATTGCTATGGCGCAACACGACAGCATGACGAACATAAGTGACAGGTCATAACATTAGAATCATGACACGCGTGTCATTAGCGGCATGATTTACATGCCACGGTCCTGGCCGTTTCGCTAATGCGATGTATGCGAAAATTGGTATGGCACAACATGACTGCCTGACGAACATACATGGCAGGTCATAACATGAAAATCATGATATGCAGGTCATGAGCGGCATGATCTACGTGCCACTCGTTTCGTTATCGGGATGTATACCAAAATTGCTATGTCACAACACGACTGCATGACGAACGTAAATGACAGACCATAACGTTAGAATCATGATATGCGTGTATGAGCGGCATGCTTTACATGCCACAGTCATGGTGCTCCTACGGCCGTTTCGTTAAAGGGGTCGTGAAAAGAATTTGGAGATGCCGGTTTGTAATTTTCACTCCTTCAATACGCATTCGACTAGCCGATTCCGAAATGTTTCGGCGAAATATTCAGTGCACATTTAACAACGGCCGTTTTAAATCTCAGCTTTCTTGCGCTCCCGAAACGACTATGCGACACTACCGGCCGGCATGGTACTATTTGGTGACGTTGAGTTAAGATATTTTTAAGTTCAAAGGCACAGTGAACTCGCGTTTGCTCTAAAGGAATCGATTTACTTGAAAGCTAGAAAGGAAGAAAATACTTGGAAACCGTGCGGTGCCACCATTCGGAAGAAAAGCGGCAGCACGGCTTGTTTTCCCATGGCCTCCGAGGGCGCGCCAATATCGGAGGTATGACGGCTACTAAGATGACGTCATCTGCAGAGTTGAGGGGAAAGCGCGCAGTGAAACCGAAACCGCCTTTTTTATCGCTCTAAATCAATGCACACGGTGCAACGGAACAATGCATATTGCTTATTGGAGGGTCAGGATCCCGAATACGCACTTAGTACAAAATGTTCAGAAAACGTTTCACGACCCCTTCAACTTCATATGTACCAAACTCGGTATAGCGAGACAACAATGCAAATCCATTTTACCTTCCTGGTGCGTGCTTCGCATTTCCTTGATTCCCACTGCAAGTGGGATCTGCCAATTTTTTTTCTTTTATGATAAGAAAGAAGTACTCCCTTTTAATCGTTACTCCTTTCAGTGACTAGGTATATTAATGGCGTGCTCATCTTTATTTTAATTACATCGTACAGTACTTATACCATAGAAATTCCAAGTAAATACTACACAACTGCGCGTAAACGGTATTTCACTGGTTACACGGTTGCATTTTTCAAATGCTGGACAGCAATTCGTCATCAATACAGCATTGGTATTTCGACCAAAATTCTGTTGATGGCGTAATAGGGCTTCAGCGATTTGTCCACGATATAAAAAAAAATGTCATAAGGGAGACGTTTATGACCGTTTATATATTGGCCGATAATAACAACGCACAGCAAAAATACATGTGTCTGCTTTCATTCGCTTGCAATACGTGCACAAAAGGTCTCATTTTATAACGCAATCTCATTCAGTCATATAGACAGCAGTAAACATTACCTCGCTAAGTAAAAAAGGAGTAGGAATTCGGCACAGAACCACAAGCATGCTTCGACGGATCATCACTCGACGATGACCTGACTTGTGTAAAACAGCCCAAGTTCGGAAAACGTCATATAAAGGCGTAGCTCACAAAGTGATTTTTAGCAGCTGTCGCTTCCACACGTGCACGTGCGGAAGCTCCCTCCCTCCCTCCATGTAGGGAGGGAGGGAGGCGAGACAGCGCAGTCAGTCACGTTAACTGAAACAGTGCCTTGACGTTTCGTTGCGTTCTCGCAATATACAAGCGCGCTACGAAATTTTAATAATGTTATGTTCTACTCAGGCATACGAACAAAGAAATGCATTTTTTATTGTTGCGGCATGGCATATCAGCACCAGAGCTAATATGCGGGCGTCATCAGCCTTCAATTATCTTATATAAAGGTGAAACATTATGCTTAAACAGTTGGCCTTCGCGCGTAGGCCCCCACATGCCTCTGACTGGCGTCACCAGTGCAACACGCGTGCAGGGGAAGTCCCGTTGACGCGCAACCTTTCCGTTGACGACTGGCGTTTGTCTTCCACGGTTCCTGTCACTTGAGCGTTTGCCAGCGCGTCCAGCTTCCGATTTTCTTTTTTCTTTTTGTGAATCTCGATCAGCTGGCACAACTTACTTTAGTTCTATAGGTACTATCCCTTACAAAAAATCACAGCGTATCCACGGGGTGAATGATGATGAGTGGGGCGAAGCTCCGGAGGAAATCATCGGTAAACTGTGACTACTCCGAGTAAATCGCCCAATATATGATCAAGTAAACACGTGACAAATATGAAACATCAAACTTTTATTGTACTTTTGGTTTACGTGGTCCCTTCATTATCAGCGCTTTGTGATCGGTGAAATGCAGGGAAAGTGGTTCTTGTATGGGTGTTAACGTGAAGTTGGCAAACACTACATCGATGCAAGTCCCCCTGATGGTGGTTGGTTTCGGGTGGTCTAACGATATGCATCTGAGTCCATATCTGATTGCCATGTGTTGCATCAACCAGTCCTTACTTTTGTCTGCAACGTCAACGTTGAAATCACCGACGAGTAGAAACGGTCTGTTCCTGTCGTACTTACGCATTGCCTCGTCGATGAACGCTTTGACGTCTCCAGTGAAGAGATCACAAGTACTTTAGCGTGGACGAAACAGAATGGACATGATGATGATGATGATGATGATGATGATGATGATGCGGCCAACCCTTTGTATCGGGTGGAACATCATTCGCATTATACATGCGCCATCTGTCATCTCTACATGCAGTTATTTCCGGAACATTTTTTTGTTATTAACTGATTTGGGGGCCAAAATTAGTTCGTTAAATCGAGTTTTAAATGTACCTCACACTCGGGGAGTCAAGTTTTATGCTGTAAACAGTTCATAAACTAGAGGTAGCAGCCTGGACACACAACGCCATCTATTGAGCCATTCATAAACTAAACTAGGGGTGGCTACATACATACATACAGAGGAGGGACAGACCCACACCCTAAGGAGCTTCGCCCCTAAAATGCCATATGTGGCGATATCAGGAATTGGGCATATCTGGCTATATATGGCCCTGTTCTGTATGTGGCCGTATTTGCCCAAATCATGATAGATGCATACGTAGCAATAAACGAGCTACACGAAGAATACCATGAATGACCGTGACATGCATCGAGCAAATACGGCCACATATGGACACTTGCTACATGTAGCCAGGTGTGCACATCTGGCCATTACGCATACATGGCTATATATGGCACGTGTCCATAGGTGGCCGTATTTTCCCGATACATGTCACGGTCATTCATGGTATTCTTCGTGTAGCTCGTTTATTGCCACATATGCATCTATCATGATTTGGGCAAATACGGCTACATACAGAAAACTGCTACATGTAGCCGGATATGCCCAATTCCTGATATCGCCATATATGGAATTTTTGCAAAAGATGTGTTCCTTAAATCTAAATAGATAAGTAGGCGATTTTCAAAGGATTTCGTTTTCTGTGGAATCATGGGTGGATCAAGATTATCCCACTTTCTGACATATCATCTCGGTGCAAAACTGCCCACCTCCGACGTTCAGGCTCACTCGTAGAAGGGCTGAGATTTTGTACGCCCCGTTCATGTCCCTATCCATTTCTATAGGACAGGCATGTGTTATGCACTGGGCGTGTTCGCACCTTTAGGCGCTGGCACCTGCCACGGGTAGCTTCCAGCTCTCCAGCATAGCGCGAAACAAACCAAACGCGAAGGAACACGAGACAACAAAAACAGAGCTCTTCGCCACATTACATTGCAACGTTACGTTCCCTTTACATAACAAGGAGTGTGGCTGCTTCCTTGTTATATCTACTGCCGTCACCATCGTTTCATGACGGTGACAGCAATAGCGAAACATTTGCCTCGAGAGCGTCAGTAATCGCTACCGCATATAGTTTCAGCTGTATTACAATGGACTACCCTGCCGCAGTGCAAAAACGTTCACT
Source organism: Hyalomma asiaticum (assembly GCA_013339685.2). Classification (NCBI taxonomy): domain Eukaryota; kingdom Metazoa; phylum Arthropoda; class Arachnida; order Ixodida; family Ixodidae; genus Hyalomma; species Hyalomma asiaticum. The sequence goes on along the minus strand of CM023485.1, from coordinate 86,251,718 downwards.
CGATACCCCTGTAAGGATTTTGGTAAGACTGATAACGGCCATGTGCGAAAGGTGCATAATAACATGAACGTCAGATCATCGCTCGGTTGTTTCTGTACCTGCTCACAACTTCATCACAGGCGGCGCTTCTCAAAGTCGACATAATTTTTGTGCAAAAACGCTTCAATATGATTGCTTTCAAAATCTGAAATACAGAGCTCATTAAGTTTAGAGGACAGCCTCTATGGAACCATAGACGGGTCAAAATAAGAAGTAGAAACCTGCGACTTCGACGCGCCCGGCGATTTGATTCAGTAACACAACACTCGGACTGGAAGCTTGTTTTATAATAATAAACAGTCTACTGCAACTCACTGAAGTATAATTCCGAAATAATTTATGTAAGTAAACTATAGATTCCTCAAATTTCAATTTATGGCAACTTAAAGATCACGTTTGGCTTCGTTTCAGGATCCATGTTCTGGACCGCACCGGAGTTCCTTCGCCTCAAAGAGCCTCGGCAGCATTCGTCTCAGAAGGGAGATGTCTACGCCTTCGCCATAATCCTCCAGGAGGTGATCACCAGATCGGGACCGTACGAGTCCCTGGAACGCATAGGCCGCGCGAGGTCGGTGATGGAGCCTGAAGGTACGTGCACTATTTAAAAAGAGGTATAGTGGTATTAGATGCGAAGCAGTTTATGGCGGGGGCTTTGTCCGTCCCTCCCTGGCCCCTCCCTCCGCCGTGTGGCGTCCACACCCGCACTGCGCATGCACATCCTCCTCCACCTCCTCTACGTGTCTCTTCTCCTCTCCTCTCGGCATTCCTCCACTCCTCTCCGAACGGCGCGCGTTGACTGTGCAAACGCTCTTTCTTCGATGAACGCTTTACCAGCTCGCAAGGAACGAGAACGCGCCCTCGGCCGCGAGAGACAACGCTGACGCAGGCAGTGTCTGCTAGCGTCAAACCGATGCAAACGCGGTGTGCACCTCGCGTGCTGCTTCGCATCGCCTCATGGTCCCCTTTAGCGGGAGATGGAGTAAATTTTTAGGGGCGAAGCTCCTCTTAGTCTAACCTTGTCACGCGTCAGGCGTCAGGCGTCAGGCGTAACCCGCGTGCCGGGAGGCACGCGTTCGCCCTCGGCGCTCGCCCTCGGCGAGTGCCTCCCGGTGCGTGCCTCTCTCTCTCTCCCGGCGCGTGCCTCTGCTGTCTTGTGTGAGAGAGAGAGAGAGAGAGAGACAGAGAGAGAGCGAAAGGCGCGCGTTGGCTATGGAAACGCTCTTTCTTAGAGGAACGCTCTACCAGCTCGCAAAGAAGGCGAACGCGCCCTCACCAGCGAGAGACAACGTTGGCGCAGTCAGCGTCTCCTAGCGAGTTTCTTGATTGAGAAATACCGACTGCTCGCGTTGGAAAAGCGTTCACCGGCAACCCATATATATGTACATAATCAAAAGAAGAGGCGTGCAGGACACGGACACAAGGAGAGCAGTGAACAACACGAACGCCGACTAACAACTGATGCACAGCACAGAGGCGAAAAAGAAAGAAGACACACAGCTTATCTGCGCATGCTCGGAATGGTAGCGCCACCTGTCAAACGGTTACACGTGCCGGTTTTTTTTTTTTATTGAAGTGGTGAATAGGAGAGGTTGGTGCCTTTAGTGTGGCACCGGCTACTCCTTCTCACTTAGCAATCTTAGAAAAGTTTCAATGAAGAAAAAAAAAACAGCATGAAAGAAAGTTTCACAAGATATACACATTTGTCACACTAAAAAGGTCAGCGCTATATACAGTTCGACAGTGCGTGGATTAGAGTTCCATGCCATGCTAGGTGCTTAAGAACAATTTCAGCGACTGTCGCATGGGTGTAGTTTATAAGATTCCTTTTAGCTGCGGACGTTTTTATGTAGGGCAAACTGCGCGTTGTATTAATCAAAGATTAATTGAACACAGAAGGTCGCTATCAGGTGGGACGCCCTCCAATCTATCCTTGCACTGCCAGGTCTGTAGCTGCAAGCCCGAGTTAGACAAAACCGAGATCCTGTACAGGCATAAGAACGAAGATACGCGTTTATTGGTTGAGGCCTGGCATATCAATATTAGTGGAAGTGCATGCGTGAGTCAGCCGTCGATTAGCTTAAACAGAGAGGAGATAGAAAGCCTTAGGAGTTGTCTATCGCGAAGACCGGCACGTGTAACCGTTTGACAGGTGGCGCTACCATTCCGAGCATGCGCAGATAAGCTGTGTGTCTTCTTTTTTCGCCTCTGTGCTGTGCATCAGTTGTTAGTCGGCGTTCGTGTTGTTCACTGCTCTCCTTGTGTCCGTGTCCTGCACGCCTCTTCTTTTGATTATGGACTGTTACCAACTCGCTCAACTTTCTGTCCATATATATGTATATATATAGGCACTGGATCTTGACTTGCAATGAAGTGCCGGTGGGAGATTTCACTTGTGCATAGTTGAACCATGAGGATTCGTAGCGTGCGCGTTAACTAAATTAATCCGGAACTCGGCACGATCTGCGATGAACCTCCCGAGCTTCGCCCGCTCATCATCATTCACTCCGTGGATATGCTGTAATTTTTTTTCACTAAGAAATTACTAAGCATATACTAAAGTCCCCCAAACCACTACCTTCTTAGTATTTCCAGGTAGTTATAAGTGTAAGTAGTGAAATTCACTGCTTACTGATGTTAGTGAAAAGTACTAACTCAATCTCACCGCTCTGCAGTAAAAAATTTGATTGAATGTACTAACTACATGTTGGTAAACCTTCGTAGCAATATTCACTACCCTGCTTCGGCAATTTGGTTTGCACATATCGTTTGAAACTTACACTCATGCCGTTTCTATTACAAAAGAAAAAGAAAAGAGTCCATACGACCACGCCACATTTTACTAATTACCAGTCGCTAATCAGCTGACGCGATTAGTATGCTAAATGCACAACGCTACGATGTGCACCTCAAGTAAGAATAAGAATATGCATTGAGATATCAACAAAGTATGGACGAGAACAAGCAGACATGTACACAAAGGACTGGAATGACCTTCCCACCAACGCAGTGACGCAGTGTAACCCAGCCATCTTCAAACACATAATCGAAGAGCTCTTTTACTAGTCAAGCCCACCCCTCGTGTAAAACCCTTCCCTCAGGGGCCCTTGAGGTATTAGCAACAAATAAATAAATAAATAAATAAATAAATAAATAAATAAATAAATAAATAAATAAATGTTTTGACGCGACACCTGGTCTAACAGCAACCTAAGAGGTATATATGGCCCTAGTTTAGGGTAGCACACGCTGTACCTCTGAGCAGTCATGAATTTAAAAAAGTGGAGCACATTCTTTTGCATATGCGTGTCATGACGTCGCACAAGACCATTTTTCTAAAAATTAATAAGTTATAATTGTTACTGCAGTCTACGATGGTCATTATTCAGGTGCAGCCATTTACGAAGCATCTGGCAGCATAGGAGTGGCTTACTAGGTACCTCTTTAAAAACACTAAGAAATAACTCTAGGTAATAAATGCAGCATAAAGTAGCTTCCAAAATTTCCTGGTTAGTAAAACGTTACTAAGAAGGTAGCAATGTGCCCGAGAAGTTAGTAAATACATGCATTTACTATATGTCTACTAAGTTTATTCCTAAAAGCGTGCTCCTGCATCACGGTTCCGTTTACTTTCTGATTCATTTGCGCGGCACATCGACAAAAATTACGCAGTGCTCGCAGCACTGGTACAGGGGTTACGGCGCCTTGCTCCACTGCTTACGCGAAGGGCGGAGGATTCTATCCCGGCCACGGCAACAGTATTTTCAATGGAGCCGGAGAACCAAGAGGCCCGGGTACCACGCGCTATCAAAGCCCGCTAAAGAACTCTCAACAATTCCGCAGCCATTCATTATGGCATCTCTCATAATCATATTTTGGTTTGGCCACATAAAACCCCAGCGATTATTTCCATTCACACGGGCTTCAGAGTAACAGCGGCAAGAAAATGATACCTACGAAAGTCTAATTAGCCTGCGAAAGGCCTACAAGAGCACGTAAGTATATATATATATATATATATATATATATATATATATATATATATATATATATGCGCGATGGGGTTACGAACCAGGCTGTAGTGAAGAGCTCGGGAGGTTTTAACTACTAGGGGTTCTCCTACGTGCGCTCAAAACGAACGATACGAGGTCCTTCAGTATATTGACCTCCATCGAAAATGCGGCCGCCGCGGCCAGGATCCGACACGCCTCCAGGATCGAAGCCGGGCACCATGACCGCTAAACCACCGCGGCGGACACCGGTCTGAACATTGTTTCGCATGTAATTAACTGCGGATGAGTAACACCTTATAATTATTCCATCTCCCCACTAAGCTGGCCTGATGTTCTTGAACGGGCTAAGTTCGTTGGAAGGGGTAAAACAGCATTCTTGTGGAAGCAGCATAAATCTACGAATGATGGCCAACGCGAGTGTATAAAGTAGAAAACCTTGGCAGCTTAAAAATGCTTTCGCACTTAGGAGTGGAAACCCATGCCCCATTCATCGTGGTCTAGTTGCTATGACACTCGGCTGCTCATCCGAATGTCGCAAGAATCGAATCCCGGCCGCGGCGGCTGCATTTCGATGGAGGCTAAATGTTGTGGCCCGTGTGCTGTGCGATGTCAGTGCACGTTAAAGAACCCCAAGTGGTCGAAATTTCCCGAGCCCTCTACTACGGCGTCTCTCATAATCATATCATGGTTTTGGTATGTAAAACACCGGAATTCAATCAGTGGAAACCGAAGACCGCCGCTCTGTCGGGGCCATCGCCACACTATCAAGCTCACCTGGGGGCTCATATCACAGCACAAGGTGAGGGTGAATACACCGGCAACTCGAAGCGTTGGGGCACTGGAAATGGAAAGTGCATTCTATGCACACCAGTGTAGTGGAGAAAATTTTAATTCGGGGAAAACTGCGGCGCCTACTCAAAGATGCTAAAGAAACCCAACAACCCACGAGTTCGAACTTCTGTGTGTTCTCCCTCGCTAGTACCTTACAAATTATGGTGTCGAGCTAATTTTCAACAAGCAGCGATGTGTATCACCATTTAAAGATTATACTGCACTTAAGTGCTTGTAACAATAAGGATGGCCCCGCCACGGTGGTCTAGTGGCTATGGTACTCGGCTGCTGATCTAAAGGTCGCGGGATCGAATCCCGGCCGCGGCGGCTGCATTTCGGTGGAGGCGAAATGTTGAGGCCCGTGTGCTGTGCGATGTCAGTGCACGATAAAGAACCCCAGGCGGTCGAAATTTCCGGAGCCCTCCACTACGGCGTCTCTCATAATCAGAGCTGGTTTTGGGACGTTAAACCCTCTCAAATCAATCAAATCAATAAGGATAGTCATAGCAACACCATCACCATGGAACAAATTCAAGCAAGAAATGGGTATTTGACATTTTATTCAGAAGGCCTCCATACGCGTGGACTTGGAAATTTGTGTTCAGACCTGTTGTAGCTAGCGTTAAAGCAACGCTGTCACGGGGCTAGCCAATCAACGTGCCCTCGTGTAGGTTCGTGTGTTTTGAGTTCGTGTGTTCAAAACTCGATGGCTTGACAGTCATCGAGAAAGGATAGACGAGACCGTTTGTGCAGAACAAAACAAACAAACAACACTCGCTGTATTTACAGACACGGGAAAAAAAAGAGAAAGGATAAAGACAAGACGGAGCATAAGAAGGAGAGGATAAATTGACAGGACTTTGAATTTGAGAGAAAATAGCTAGCAGTGCGTACGAATAGTTCAAAAGGCAAGACTGTCACCGTTCTGGTGGGCACATGAAAGTAGATGGCGAGGTGGAGACAGCAGACGCACTTGGAGCGGACTTGGATCGAGGTGTCGCTCGGAGGGAGGGTAGCGTCGGGCGAGTCGAGGTCAGCAACCTCTCGGCGTTCCTCAGCCGACGCTCAGACCACGAGCCGGGGCCGCAGTTGTGCCTGGCCAACGCCAGACGATGGAAAGCCGTTGGAGTGCCTGGCCAACGCCAGACGATGAGAAGCCGGTGGAGTGCCTGGCCAACAGGCGATGGGAAGCTGGTAGAAAGCCTGGCCAACGCCAGATGCTGGAAAGCCTGGCCAACGCCAGGTGCTGCACCGCTCAGGTACACGCCCAGGTGGGAGCCTGCAGCGGCCTGGTCACAGGAACTCGGCCGCCACTCCCGCGCCCTGGTCCGCTTCTTTCTTCCACCACGTCCCAGCCACGTCTGCTCCGGTTCTTCTGCCCGGTCTCTCCCTGGTCTCCCCCTCGCCCGTTCTCTTGGCGCTTTTTAATCCCATCTTCATCGTGGGCCTTCATCATTGGTGTTCTTGTGTCTTCGTGTTGAATTCCGATTGCTCGTAGCTGTACTTGTGGCGCCTCCTCATTCGTCGGGCAGTTTCGCGCCACCACGCGCAATGACGCACTGCCTCGTCGTCTTCTATGTTGATGGGATCGGTGGCGCGCACTTCAAACACATTACACTTTCACTTTGCCCCGCACGGCCACTTCACTCCATCACACATGCCCCTCCTTCCGGAAAAAGTTTTTTTTTATATAAAAAAACTTTCTAGTTCTTAACCGTAGTCAACGCTTGTCCGTCAAAACCACTGCACCGCACGATTAAACACAACACATATGGTGAATGTCTTCCGTAATTGTTCACACACTCAAACGAAACCAGAACAATGAAACATGTAGTCAACTATTTCATTATGGCTGTGTGTTTTCTGCAGGTGTATAAATCATGTTATCAAGATGACATAGCGAATAGGACCGACATGTTTAAGTGCTACAGTTCACCGGATCAAATTACATGCAGCCTTTTGTATCTACAGCATATTTACAGCTGAATTCCTTGCAAAATCCAGAAGAAAAACTATACCGCATTCACTGTCAAAAACCGAAAAAGCGACCGGATAGGTGGAAAGGGAGCTATGTAATTGCATCCCACACCATTCGACATGCAATTTTCACATGCTCACGGGAAAACACTTCTCGAACTGCTTGGAAGCGTCGAAGACTGGACTTCCATGTGTAAATACGAATGACATTACTCGGACGCCGAGCCGATGTGGATACGTGAACCCAACCGTCACTGCCATCAAACTGGAGCCCTTGCTGCGAGGCGCACTTGCCAAGAAGTGTTAGAATGGCGCCTTTAGTTACGTTGGCACTTGGCGTAGGCTGCAAAATAATGAACTCACGAAGATCAACAGGAAATGTGTCTGCCTCATATGTTGAGACACCAGACGCATTTGCTTCGACGTCACTCAGGAAGTCCTGTGCTGCCACACTATCGCCACCTTCTGCATTATTGGAGTATCGCTCCGGCACTCTCATCTCGCTCAGGCAAACCCGATCAGCACTGACTTTGCACAGTATCAGACCCTTTAGGTGAAGACCATCCGCATGGTCCTCCACCATGCCCTCTCTTGACTCAACTGGAAATTCTAGGAGTATTCCTCCGACGCTCTTTTCCAGCCATCTCCGACAAATCCATTCTGCATCAACTCGAGACCTCCTTCTCATTGTGGGAAGGTCATCTGCATGGTAATCAACCATGTCCGCTCGGCGTGTGCCCACAGCTGGTAGCGCACACTCAGCAGTGTCAACCTCTCTCTCGAAATTTGTACAGTATTCTCCGTAGTTGCCCAGAGGCATCCTTACTTCGTGATTTGTGTTTAATTCTCTAAAGACTCCAAAGCCCAATATTTTCTCTCTGGAGTGTTCGCGTTCCTTGCTCTGAAAGCAGTCAATGGCATCAGTGAACTCTTCACTGCGCCTTTCACTATTTCGGCCGACCGCCTCTGTACCACCCGAGACGTCACCGTCTTCACCACTATCTGAAGTTAGCAACGCATTCTTATGTGAGCCATCTAGTTGGTCCTCAACGACCGTGCCCATATCCGAGGCTGCCGCATCCAACAGTCCACATGAGTAATTGGTGACAATCTGCGTAGAATTCTCAAGAGGATCCTCTACATTGTCACTAACACTAACTGCAGACGCTCTCTCGTCAAAGCAATTTTGAGGAACTCTTGCCTCTTTCATAGCTGTACTTGGCCCCCCCAGAGGCCCCGAAGTACAAACCATCTAAATTGGAACACTTTTGTTCCACGCCCGCGAAGCCGACATCTGCCTCATCGAGCACTTCTGAAGCCATCCCAGTCGCTCGGCTGTCTACCTCGACGCTATCCTCTAGCTCAGGTTCTGACTCTATCGAAAGACTGCGGCATGGTGTCATGCCTCCGGCAAAGGACTTCAATTCTTCCCTCAGCAACGTGCTTCCCACAGAGCAACCCTCAAACGCCCGCTCATTGGTTCTCATGCACGGCGTTTCGCTACGCTCGAACTTCTCCATCCGAGCTTTTTCCACATCTGCCAGTCGGAGCTTTAACTCAAGTGTTCTTAACCTCATTTCTTCGAGCTCTCTTTCTTCCTCCTCCATCTCCCTTTCAAACTCTAACCGCTCCTTCTCTTCTTGTAGCCGCGCAGCCTCTCGGGCATCAACCCATGCCGTAAATTCCTCACCTTCCAAACCTATTCGCCGTGCCAACTCTTCAAAAACTTTACGAGATTCTGATGCGCTCATTTTCTATTTTTTCGTGCGAAATAATAAAGTGCATAAACGGTCTTGTCGTCCTGTCGCCGCGGACGCCAATTTGTCACGGGGCTAGCCAATCAACGTGCCCTCGTGTAGGTTCGTGTGTTTTGAGTTCGTGTGTTCAAAACTCGATGGCTTGACAGTCATCGAGAAAGGATAGACGAGACCGTTTGTGCAGAACAAAACAAACAAACAACACTCGCTGTATTTACAGACACGGGAAAAAAAAGAGAAAGGATAAAGACAAGACGGAGCATAAGAAGGAGAGGATAAATTGACAGGACTTTGAATGTGAGATAAAATAGCTAGCAGTGCGTACGAATAGTTCAAAAGGCAAGACTGTCACCGTTCTGGTGGGCACATGAAAGTGGATGGCGAGGTGGAGGCAGCAGACGCACTTGGAGCGGACTTGGATCGAGGTGTCGCTCGGAGGGAGGGTAGCGTCGGGCGAGTCGAGGTCAGCAACCTCTCGGCGTTCCTCAGCCGACGCTCAGACCACGAGCCGGGGCCGCAGTTGTGCCTGGCCAACGCCAGACGATGGAAAGCCGTTGGAGTGCCTGGCCAACGCCAGACGATGAGAAGCCGGTGGAGTGCCTGGCCAACAGGCGATGGGAAGCTGGTAGAAAGCCTGGCCAACGCCAGATGCTGGAAAGCCTGGCCAACGCCAGGTGCTGCACCGCTCAGGTACACGCCCAGGTGGGAGCCTGCAGCGGCCTGGTCACAGGAACTCGGCCGCCACTCCCGCGCCCTGGTCCGCTTCTTTCTTCCACCACGTCCCAGCCACGTCTGCTCCGGTTCTTCTGCCCGGTCTCTCCCTGGTCTCCCCCTCGCCCGTTCTCTTGGCGCTTTTTAATCCCCATCTTCATCGTGGGCCTTCATCATTGGTGTTCTTGTGTCTTCGTGTTGAATTCCGATTGCTCGTAGCTGTACTTGTGGCGCCTCCTCATTCGTCGGGCAGTTTCGCGCCACCACGCGCAATGACGCACTGCCTCGTCGTCTTCTATGTTGATGGGATCGGTGGCGCGCACTTCAAACACATTACACTTTCACTTTGCCCCGCACGGCCACTTCACTCCATCACAAACGCACCAATAAAATCCATTTAAGCCTTACGATGCAAATTTAATGAAGCAAACGTTTTATGTGCTTCTTGCATACAATGTTAATTAGAATCCAACGTTCCAATTACCAGTTCACAAAATTGTGATTAACGTGAGCGTGAGCGAAAAATTCACACGATCTTAGGCTAGAGGTCGAGCGAAGGCCACTCGAGATCAATACATCGCAACTTCTTTTAGAAATTGCGAGGAGCGCCGCTCAACTTTGAAGTAACCATGAAACTATATACCTGCTCTTTTTCACAGTTTTTCTCTAAAACCAACAAAACTTCTCTCAAGAAGGAAAAAGGGCGCCACAACAGCAACAAAAAGCTATTGCTCCTTCTTATCATATAACTCGCTTTCGAGTTTACTGGAACGTTGAATGTATACCTTAGGTACAACTCAAAACACTGGATCTTCAGTAGCTGCTGTCTGTTTACTTTCGAATAAAGATAGAACACCAGCTTCCTTTGATGTTCAAACGAGACGAATGTTGAGGTGAAGATAGAGGCTTGAACTCATCCTACACGCAGGAATCAATCTATTTGCGGAAGTGGATTGCGTATCCTTCCTGATGTTGCCCACATTACGAACACGGCCATGAACATCATTTTCCCGGTTATCAAAATCGCAAATTTTGCGCTCGCCTGCACGTAAATAGTCCTACGGGCGGTAAAGATATGCCTTGTTTTGAAGTTGATGCAGAGGCTTGCTTTTGAATCTTTATAACAACACGTGAATAGTTGAAAATTGAATAAGAAATTTGCGAGTGCTCTTTGGTACTACTCTTCGATAGAAAAAATACACGATGTCCTGGCAACTGCCGCAATCGAAACCGTTCGAATAATGCGCAGTTCAAGCACTGTCTATAATGAGTCTGGTCAGAATTAATAGCATTTCATGGGTCTTATGTTACATCGACGACAGATTGCCGACAAGAGTACTTCCCAGAACTGTTCGATGTTGTACAGCAGGGAGCGCAATAACCATGGCACAATTAAAGCGTCGACAGCTATATCACGTGGCGCTTTAGTTTACTGGACGTAGCTGCCTTTTTTTTTTTCCTTCGCAAGCGCACGCCAGACGTGCGCATTAGCAAACTAAGAGAGAACGACTTAACTTCCTATACGAGTACGTATGCATTATTATGCCTATAAAACAACTTATTCCTAAAGCAATCGAAGCAATTTGTTAGTAAACGGAGAAGCTCCACCTGGAGAGTGCAGTTAAATTCGCCACAACGCGAATAATTCTGAAGTTGTAGTAATTAGCAGTGCTAGAGTCGCGGCTTTTAATGAAGACCATCGGACGGGTCAGCGGACCGCGCTGCTCACTTCACGCTTGAACCAGCCGATCCAGCAGGCCGAAGATTCTGCCGGGATACACGGTCTCTCAACTATCTCGTGGGAACCCAACCCATGCCTGCAGGACATCAATACTGTTCGTCTCTATCTGGCTTCCTGAGTAACTCACTTTAGCATTAAAGTTCTGTACGCTTTTCAGGTGATCCACGGGAGCAGTCTGAGTGACGATATATGTGAATTTTCTGAAGTTGCCTCTTTTTAGTAAAAAAGCAAAATTAACGTGCATTACAACGGTCTTTCCTAGCCTGCGAATTCTTTATGAAAGAAGGCTAAGCATGCAGACGGCGTTTTCATCCTTCATCTTGTTGTAATTGTGAATTCTAACCAACTGCATCAGCCGTATGTGGTTCTATGCTTCCCAATATTACCGCTATTCTTGGATAACATACCATAATTATATGTATGTGCGCTCGTATCGGCGATGATGTGTTTCCGCTTCTTTAGGTCAACACGAAACTGCGTCACGTTAGCTTGTTTTGACGGGGAGCGCGTTTGGAGGACGTCTGCGATACGCCGTTCCACATATGTGCAACACTCAAGCCTGTCGCCCGCGTTTCTCGCCAAGATAAACGTGGCGAGACCGCCAGTTATTCTTGCACACACTATGTGTACGACTAGGCTCGTAGAGGAAAGACCGTTTCCATGTAGGAGCTCGTTACTATAAATGAAATCTATTCATGAATGGAACAACCTGCCACAGAGTAGCTGCTAGGAATGAAGGCACGTGATTGCCTTCACTGAAATGCCTTTGAAAACCTTTTGACTTGGCGTTCGCAGAAGTTTATTCCTTCATCTTGTGCTTTAGTTTTTTTTTATTACAATATTGTTATCACTAACACAGGAGGCTATCTGAGCTGTTAAACGGCATTACACACTTGGCTTCGGGTGGTCGTGTATCAAATAATATATGCAGAATTTGATTATTTTACTAATGTGTCGTTATGTATGGCGACCAAACGAAATGCGAGAACTCAACATTACGTAAAGCACGTAGTGACACACTCAAGTAGAAACATGCACAAAACGCTCAATTAACCCTTCGTTCTACGGTCCGTTCAGTCTCAGAACGTAAAATCATGTGTAAAAAAAGCAAGCCATTTTTCGTTCTGTTCAATATTTCTGTTGAACGTTCTGTTGAATATGCTGCTGCACAGGGTGGAGGTTCGCATACGAGGTTATTTGTTAACATAACCTCGTATTCGGACCTCCATCCTGCACCAGCTTACGCAAGCAGCATAATGCTGCACGACTCTCGGTAAGTTTCTATCTCTGTGGACGATTGGCCAAGAATTGAATGCATTGAAGGTACAGTCAGTCAGACACATTGAAAGTGCTAATGGATCATCTTCATAAAATCAGAGCGTTTACACAATGTTTTCAAGTTTTCGCGAACATATTTGTCATGATTCACATAGAAGTTTCTCGGTCACTGTCATTAGAACGACTATGTCCTTGAACGCGACCCACACAAAGTGCTGTTGTATTCTTTCTTTTGTGTCCTTGTTCGTTGAGCTTCCCTCATGTGCCATCTCCTCCTAATATCAATCTTTCCTCAGAGATCCTGGACCGCGTGAAGATGGGCACGACCCCGCCGTTCCGTCCAGAGGTATCGCCAGACGAATGTCCCGCCGATATGCTGCGTCTCATGCGTGCCTGCTGGGCCGAAGCCCCAACGGACAGGCCCACCATCGCCGAAGTGAGGCACGCCGTCAAGAAGATCACAAAGTGAGCAATGGCAAAACTCTCAAGGTTTCCTTTAGGCTAACCGCGTCGAGCATTTTGGTAACATCATGGTGCTGATTGCTTCTAATGGACTGCCGAGTACCAGCCACCCAAGGCAGAAATCACTCACAGAGTCATCGTCCGAACGAACCAATACATCGGTCATATGGGAGATTGATCCTGGATGTTCTTTTCTTGCCGCCCGCGGGGACGCAAACAGGGGAGCACCCTGAGGAGGGCCTATAGTGGCTCATTTCACAGCTGGAGAAACAGTGTAGCATGCAACCAAAAAGTAGATGAAAAATGTCTAGCGCAGAAGGTCACTGGAGAGAACGTTTCGACAAGTCGCTCCAGCGACACACTATAGAAGAGTTTCCCAAAAGATTAACTTCTTAGAACTGCGGAGCTCGCGTGTTACGCAACAAAGTAGTTTCATCCACAAGTTTTCATCAAGAGCGAGGGACTTGAGAACAATATAATGAGAATCAATTAAACGTACAAATCTTGTAATTTTTTTTCTAACTCTGCTTTAGAACTTACCGAAAGAAGCTGCCAATTGCAGGCGCTCAAAGACCATCGTTGAATTTTTACTCATTTCGTATATTTATTCGGCAAATTAATACACGATGGAACAGCGAGCACCGACAGTTTGCGGATATCAAATCAACCTCTTCCTCGACCTTTTGTTTTGCCCTCCCCACGCATTTCAAGAGAAAGGCGATTGCGAAAACGAGGGTTGCGCGCAGAAGTTGATTAAATGGCTCTGGACCCAATCAAGGTAATGCGGCACATATTGCCTGCGCGAAGTAATTCCCGAATAGCGTCACGAAAGCTGCGTGCTGTGGCGTATATTCCTTTTCGCTCACTAGCCATGGAGCAGCGCCCACATACTTCGGTTTATTTAGCGCGTGTGCATATTGCGTAGCCTTATCGTACGAGCAGTCGTCCCGACAAGCCGTCCACTGTACTCGATGTCAGTACGCTCCCCGTAGCTTTAACTCTTCTTTTCCTTTCTTTTTCAATGATTCCCCTGTCCTTGCTTTCTTTTTTTGACGTTATTAATTTTTCTTCTCAGAAAGCACTCGTGGTGAATAGGAACCTACACCGGTGGCGCTCACGTCAATGTTCTTATTTCATAGTCGCGTCTTGTTTTTGGTTTCTGTTTTTTTAACCCTGTGTTTTCGATAACATCGATCAACATAAACGTGACTGCCTGGAATGCAATTACCGGGAAATCCACTAAGTGTCCTTTTTTTTTTTTTCTTCTCTATACCTCGCTCAATATATGCTATCAACGTAAAGATTTGTGACCCTGAAGTTATTGCGTACAATCTACTCAATACTGCACATGAGCAACAACCCTCTTTCTGTGTTATTCCATTGTACACAAGGCTTTAATCATAGGACGCGGGATAGCGGCTCGCACTTCCTGCGCTTAGTGAGCGTTTGGGCTGCTAACGAGGTGTGCGCGTGGAAGCAGCGTCCGCTAACGTTTAGTTAAAACAAACCCGTGAAGGGTGCAGGCACGTGTATTGCAGGGATACTCTTTTGTTGTTTATTTTTTTTCCTTGCCGCCGATTTGGTTAAGCGAGGGATAAGGTTCCACCCGAGGCTGGAATATAAGGTGAAGCGTGGAAAAGCGAGAAAAAAGAGTTTAACGAATTATCGAGGAAGGAAGAAGAGAAACCACTCGAACAGCGCCGAATAATATTTGTCGTTCACTTAACACGTGTTGTGACACCGTACGAGGTCAGGGTACCCACGTACCGGTGTCTAGACTGATACCCTGACAAGTGCGACTAGGGCTTGAATAAGTTAGCTATACAAAGTTTAACCTCGCGCAGCTCAAAACAATGTTTTTGCGTTGCGTCACGATTAGGCGGAAAAACAATTCAGAAGTAATTATAATGTCAAACTGAAACTTTGTTTTGCGGATTGCTTTTGTGAGAAAAGTATCGTTTACTGCTGAAAATGAACGGCGGGGAGTTTTATTGCGCCATATTTCTCCAATCGAAAATGAAAAAAAGGAAAGCGAAGAGGACCTGCGAGATCCACAAGTTGAAGTGAACCGCCATGTTTCCGGATGAAAATGACGGAAAACGTTGAAACATGAAAGCGAAAATATTGATGCTTCAATGCAAAATTCTGGTTTCCTTGATAAACTAATTGATTTTAACGCGACAAGGTGACGCTGAAAGGGCACTATCGACAGTCCTTGTAACGGAGGAGAGCTGATTTTTCTGAGAATTAGCCGTTTCGAATGCGAGCTCATAGATAAGTGCACTGACGCTCTTACATTGCACTTCTGTAGTAATTCAGTAGCAGTGGTTGAGTGTCAAATTTGCGGTCTATTATACATCATTAAACCGTTACATTACGGAACCACTGAATAAGGGCGTTCGATAGAACAAACGGAAATGTCCGAAAGTTGGAGCCATCGATGAGCTCCTATTACTATTATGATCTATTATGTTAAATCTATTACTATTATGTTACTATTATGTTAAATGCACCCCCTGTTATTGCTACAGTTTCGTATTAAAAGTTGCAATGTCAAAGTGTGCACGAATTCTTCGAGTTGGCGACTTTTGGGCTCGACTCGTAAAATAATTTTGAAATATTGGAGTTGTGTCGTTTTCCGCTTTCCCACATCAGAACCATGGAGCTTTCCGAATTGCACATAAGCATCTCCCACCGCATGTAAACCAGCGCAGTCGCTCACGTTCTAGCCTGACGATGTTTGATAAAGTTATGTATACATAAATATCTCGCGAGTTTAACCAAGATTAGCATGAATCAACTTGGTTCGCAGGCTTTATCTAGCATTATGTGCTTTATTGTACATTAGCTTTGCAGACTTCTCACCGTGCAAACGGTCCCCCGTATGCGGAAACAGAAGGGACTGAATCGACAACAAAACTCGTGCTCACCAGAGCGTGTGGTGATTTTTTTTTAATTTCATTTTGCATGTGCGCCTTAATAAAGGTAACGTGTGGTTATTATACGCGCTGAACAACATTTGGGCGTTGCGGGGTTGTAATGCATCGAGAGCTTTTTAGATCAAAATCAAGCTTGTCTGGACGGGGATGTCCCACCAGCGATGGACAGCAATCGATGACCGAGGAGCATTGTCCACCACGCATACTTCTCACGTGTCTCTTGAGCATAACTGCAGCCCCGCCACGGTGGTCTAGTGGCTATGGTACTCGGCTGCTGATCCGAGGGTCGCGGGATCGAATCCCGGCTGCGGCGGCTGCATTTCGATGGAGGCGAAATGTTGAGGCCCGTGTGCTGTGCGATGTCAGTGCACGTTAAAGAACGCCATGTGGTCGAAATTTCCGGAGGCCTTCACTACGGCGTCTCTCATAATCAGAGCTGGTTTTGGGACGTTAAACACCACATAACAACAACATAACTGCAGATCTTATTGCCTACATCACCGCGCTTCGTTGGTGGTAGACAAGTGATACCTACAGCGCCTGTTCTTTTTTTTTTCTTCTTTTTGGTAAATATGAGTCAGCACTTAGAAACAGTAGCAGAAGGTCAGTAAATATAATGACAGTAGAGTCATAGCGTTTACACTGCGAATGCATGATGATTCGTCCAAGTTTCCATCACAACCAATGCACCTTTGTTGCTGCCTGCCGCGCACGCCTAGTGAACATGACTCACTGAACAGTGCTGCATTTTTGGATCAATGTTTTAGACACAACTTTCACAGAACATGATCACAATCCTCATGACGAAACCTCGACGCCAATAGGCCACATCGTGTGGACATAGCGAGATTCGTTATACTTTCGCGTTTACGACAGTTTCTGTGCAAAGGAAATGTACATTATTACGGCGTAATTTTCACATGTCCTTTGCGAATAACTGCGCTTCTGTGGTATTCACAAACCTAACGGAGTAGCTGCAGCGAGGCGTTCCCACAGCCCACGTCACGAGAGTCTGTTTCGGAAGGTAGGCGGCGCCGTCGAGCAGTTGCAAGTACGTTGCCTCACAGTACTCTCTTTCTCTCTTTTATTTCTGATGCTCTGCATGGGCATATGTTTCTTGTAGGTGTAGCATACGCGGTTTCCGAAACGCTAGCTACCCACACGTTTTCAAGACGCACTCGTACGAAGTTGAAAGGAAGATGTTGATCGATGAGACGAGGCAGGCATGACACGCAAGTTAGACGAACAAAACTCAACAGCAACGATTTCCCGCTCCCACATATTGTGTATAGCGCTATAGGCTGAAAAACATTCCTATGTGAGCACTCTTAGAAAACGTTCTCTTCAGGGAGAGTGCGGGCGGGCCTAAGGTTTCATCATTAGTACTGATGCATTACACTCGTACCTGCACTGCACACTAACCTTAATTGAACAGAAAATGTTGGATTCTGTTGAATAAACCGACCGAGGAATTCAGCGACTGGTCACATTTTACTAGCGGGTCACAGTGCGGCGCTTAACGATGTTGGTTAGGCACACCTGATTTCTGTCCTAAAAGATGGGGCCGTGATAACATACATTTGGATGGGCAGGGAAATTCGTCTCCGTACTCCAGGCAACTCGGTCAAACTTGCGCTCGCAGTCTCTTTCGCACTGAACTTGGTTAGCGCCCACACGAGCTCGCACACCTTCGCCCTAGTTTGCCTAAATATGCTCCTTTCAAAGAAAAGGACGTCAGTAGAGATAAAAGCAGGAACGACAGGTTCCTTCTATCTCGCAGGAATCCACGGTGACACTAGCAAAGGTAATGCGATAAAGATATTGCTCTGCACTCAGCAAGTTTAACCTTAAGCGTCCCCCAATGTTTCTGTTTGTATCTTTGTGATTGTATGCGTTTCACAACCAGCCGCATCAGCCATACGCTCTGCCATGCCCTTCCGTCTCCAGGGGTCTGTCCAGCAAGAATTTCTTCGACAACTTGCTCCAGCGAATGGAGCAATATGCCAACAATTTGGAATCACTGGTCGAGGAGAAAACGCAGTCTCTTCTGGAGGAGAAGAAGCGCACGGATGAACTGCTCTACCAGCTGCTGCCCAAGTAAGCGCCAGCTATGGCTGAAGCCGATTGCTTGAGGTTTACAAGTGCGGTTCATTCTTATTGAAACGCATCCCACCCACAGTGTGGTAAATACAGTGCTGAGGGTACTTCATACAGTCTCAGGACAAAGGGACTGGTACGACACGCCCTCATGCCATGGTCCAGCATGCCGTGTTCCAGGTGCAGGAAATTCCAAACATAACTGCACTAAGCTTAAGCTTCTCAACCGCTATGTCGAGAGAGTTATTGGGTATAGGGGCATTTGTGGATGTAAAATCAGTCTACAAGTTTCAATCACAACAAGGCTGCTATGATATTACGGAATATTGCCTGTTCTCGCTAAGTTACCTGACGTTTATTTATTTATTTATTTATTTATTTATTTATTTGTTTATTTATTTATTTATTTATTTATTTATTTATTTATTTATTTATTGTGTTAAAACGTATCAGGGCAACGCAACGAATCCAAAGCGTCCGGGTTAGTTCCGCTAACTGGGCTCAAACTTTCTAACACAACCATTTTGCTCGTTGCCCTTCAATTACCGCGGCAACGGCACCGCCACGGTGCTATGGCACTCGGCTGCTGATCAGAAGGTCGCTGGATCGAATTAAGGCCACGGCGGCTGCATCTCGATGTACGCTAAATGTTGAGGCCTGTGTACTCTGCGATGTCAGTGCACGTTAAAGAACCCCAGGTGGTCGAAATTTTGGAAGCCTTCCATTACGGTGTCTCTGACAATCATATCGTGGTTTTGGGATGTAAAACTCTAGAATGCAATCAATCGTCTTACCCTGGCAACGGGCTGGAAAGTAAATGCATGACTTCAAACCATGGTGCTCAATCTCCAACTCTAACGATGCACTTGAAATGTTGATTAACGATAAAAAAATTTGGCTTGATCAATGACTTGTTATAGATGCTGGTACATCCACAAAATGGCGTGCTTTTCCTCAACCAAATTTCAGATATTCATTGTGACCTGTTGCTATATTGGGCACATACCTGCTTTAACCGTTGTGTTTTAGTTCCGCACATAAACAGTGCAAAATAAGTTTCATTTTAATAATCCTGTTTTATCCCACTAGTTCTATTCGTACTTGTACAGTTGCTCATTTAGAGTTAGCGCGCACACCTTGCCATAACTGCTTTAAAGTAATGTAGAAAGGACCGCCTCAACAAAAGCTTTCACTTTCTTCTTCGATGTTTCACGCATATTTCAACATATTGACAACAACTTCGGGTTGCATTAATTTCCTTGTTGAAATGTGTAAGAGAATTATGAAAACATCAAATTGCGCAGGGTTTTTTTTTCTGTTTCTGCTTTTGAGGGTGATATCAAAAGAACTCTCACAAATACATTTGTTACTCTAGGCGCAGTGCCTTTCCTAGCGTGTTCTCAATGCATTTTACATGCTACAAGGGAAGAATGAAAAAAATTCTGGAAGTTATCCGCATAACATATCAGAAAAATGGATACGTCACAAGCTTATCTTTCATCGCTCGCGCAGGTACGTTGCCGACGAACTCAAGAAGGGTTCACACGTGCAGCCAGAAGCATTCGAGTCTGTCACAATTTTCTTCAGCGACATTGTTGGATTCACGTCCCTCTCGGCTGACAGCTCCCCGATGCAGGTGAGCACAACGCCAACCATTCTGAAGAGTGACTACACTTTTCACGCGCACTAAAATATGCACGAGCCTTCTTGAATGACTACATGGAGTAGCTTGGCAAGAAAACTTCAACTGCGCGCTAAGAATCGACCCCTATATGCTCGCAAAAGTTTCAAGCAGAATCTTTTTTTTTTTTCCGAGAAACGCCAAGTCAGTGCATACCGACTTGATGGATCTGCTTGCCTCGAAGACCGTCGAATTTACTTTCGGCTTGTGAAAGCTCTCTCTACGACACTGTTTCTCGTCATGGTTACCGCCCCGCCACGGTGGTCTAATGGATCTGGCACTCGGCTGCTGATCAGAAGGTCGCGGGATCGAATCACGGCCACGGCAGCTGCATTTCGATGGTGGCCGAATGTTGAGACCTGTGTACTGTGCGATATCAGTGCACGTTAAAGTACCGCAGGTGGTCGAAATTTCCGAAGCCCTCCACTACGGCGTCTCTCATAATTATGTCGTGGTTTTAGGACGTAATACCTCAGACATGAATCAATCGATGTTCATGGTTGCCGCGTCAAAGTGATTTCTTTAACTCTTGAAGTCTACACCTTCGCAGAATTAAGCTGTACTTACGTGAACCGTGCTATTTGTCGATTTCCCCTGCTGTAATGATATCTGAAAGCACAATTATGGACACAATGTCCGATGGCAAGTAGAGGGCAGCGTATGTCACTGAACGCAATCTTCTGCCAAGAAAATCATACAAAAGACAGCGCTGGGGCACAAAGGTTCAAGAATTGTATCATTAACTTCCGCTAAATTGCATGATGCGTGCAGATTTCCGTTACGTTTTATGAATACTTGTGTTTACTGTGCGATGATTTCGAACAGTTTGAAATTTAAAAAAAGAAAGAAAGTTTTATTGAGGAGGATGGTTAAGAGTGTTCGTCAAGAATATTCAACTCTGTCAACTACTTCGTTTCGTCCATTCCTGATTACGTCACGTGTATCAAGTGGCTGTGCTTATTGAAACAATTTATAAGGTAGCAACAACAATACGTGCGCAGATTCTCCATTTGTGTTGCTGACCAAAGCAGGAATGACAGTGTTTTTTAACTCTCTTCCCGCAGGTGGTTACGCTGCTGAACGACTTGTACACCTGCTTCGACGCCATTATAGACAAACACGATGCTTACAAGGTGAGTAAGCTCCCAAGCTGTCAATCTGCAGCTTCCAAGCACTTGTACCAGTCATCACTGCACCAGCACTGCACCGTCACGTTGGCAACTAACTGCAAGGTTTCGCGCCCCATCATGAAATACGGGTAAGGACTAAAGGTAAGAGGGTGGCAGTAACGTTATCTTGTTACTTACAGAATAAGGCATTGTCGGCTGCATACTTGAAACGTCGTTTCATACACAGGCGGCTTGTTTTCTGGACTAGAAAGGTCGCAAAGCAAGCTACATATGTATAAAACAAGTGATCACAGCTGACAGAACAAGATGGAGGACGGTGAATTATTATTATTATTATTATTATTATTATTATTATTATTATTATTATTATTATTATTATTATTATTATTATTATTATATCCAATACAGCAAATTTTGCTGGTTTCATTGAGAGGGCATGCAAGTTGACACCGGTTACTGTGACATCAGCGAGGCTTTTGAGGTTCTAATTTATATTTACATATTGCTTTTGGTTGGACTTCTGAGCTTGACGTTTACTCTTCAGTTGTCAGTTTCTTCCATAGCCGTGTTCCTGATAGACGATATTTTGTATGCGATAACACGTCGTCTTTGTACGAAACTAATGGATTCCCTCAGAGTCAATATTAAGCCCATTACTCGTTTAAGTTGTCGTTAAAGGCGTTTTCTCAGTCACACATTATTATTTATTCCTTTTTTTTTTTTTAGTCTGGCTACCCACAGGAAACTTATGTCGTTGACGGCTATCGCATTCTGCAGTCAGATTTCGTCTCTCATTTTGGATCGAGTTATAATAGTGTCATCTCCTTGAATTATTGCTAGGATCAATGTCGTGACCTTCACTCTCAAAACAGTAGGCGTACCATTTTCGCAATCCGCTGATTCTGTATTGTTATGCAAGATCTGTCAGCTCGGTGATATCGGTGTTCTCTTGAGTTTTAATACGCTTTTCTGCTGAAATTAGAAGTGTTTCTATGCGTGCGTTACGCTCGCTCGGCTTCGTTTTCTGTATAATTAAATTGCGCAATAAATTTCCGCGAACTGTAGAGACCATTTTGTCGTCCTCGAATTCATCATGCGTTGGTGATCTGGAACATTTCTAAATTATGCAGCGCCAACGTAAAGAAAAATTACGGAGGCATATGTAGTTATCACCATTAAATATCCGCTCGTGAAGTCATGCAGATCTGTTTCCTTCCAAACTTCTTCATAATGCAATTAACTGCCCTAAACTGCTCAGTTGCATTGTTTTTCTTTTTCAATACCTGGATGATACGGCGAGATAGAATACATCTTTACATGCACTTGCTGGCTTTCAACCGTAGTAGACCCAACAAAATTTAAAATGTTCATTTTCTCAATCTCGTCGATTTCCATACACGCAGTCGTTATTTATCTATTAGAGCGTTGCGCTGTTTTAGGTAGCTTCACATATCGTGCAAGCGCTTTTTCCTTGTTTGAATCTCACACGCAATTGGTGAAATCTATTGTCTTTCTGTCGCGATTCACAAATTTCGTCATTGAAGTTTCTGAATCGCAAAAGCCGGACACCTCAGTTCTTGCGAGCAAGAAATTCATGGCCCTGGAGTGCCGAGAATTTCGGAGGCCTCACCAAAGGATGGATACTGCGGCTTGACTTCGCAGGCGCACCGCTACATGGAGCAGCTATAGCCTAGAAGAACAATTCCGCAGATGGCGCAGCTCGCACTTCACATCAAGATGCGAACATTGTTTCGGTTCTGCTCTCAAGGACAGATGCTGCAATGCAGCTTCGACACCTGGCACGCACTCTCTCACTGGTTCAGTGGAACTCGCCAAACATCAGAAGAATGCGACTGTATACCAGCTAAACCCTTTCCTGCATCTCCGTCCGTCCATCAGGACTTCCTCGACATGAGGCCTCGCTTCTTTGTCGACATTGACTGGGAGTTGCCTTCACAAAGGCATACTCCGCATTAATTGGAGCGATCGACAATGCAGCATGCGAGGTGTGCGTCACTGACGAAACCCTCGACCATTTGCTGTGCCACTGTGCGCGATTCCACGCGGAAAGGAAAGCACTTGTTCAGAGGCTACGCCAACTTGACGATCGGCCACTTTCCGTGCAGATGCTGCTTGAACACCGCCCTCATCGCTCGTCGGCCCACAAGGCACTGAAAGCATTTTTGCGCTTTTTGAAGATGACTGGTTGGAGTCGTCCTACGGCGTCTCTTTCGTTATTCTCCTTCTTCCTCTCTCTCCCATCTTTCTATTCCCCCTTCCCATTCCCCCCAGTGTATAGGGTAGCCAACCGGAGGCCTTTCTGGTTAACCTCCCTGCCTTTTTTTTTGTTTTTTTTTTCCTTCCTTCCTTCCTATAGCCTAGAAGAGAGCGCGCGATGCAAGATCCGGGGCGCAGTACACGACTCGTGCACGACGTGGACACGTACATGAAGGTCTACGCGAATGCACGCGCACACAAAACCAGTGATGCGATTGCTGTGCACATGGCCACCATATAGACCTTCAGGCAATACGATTTGAAACAGGAGCACCTGTTCGCACCGAATCATGCTGCTCTATAACTAATATGTTACGTTCGTACAAGGCTCATCGGGCGGAATAGCAAGTGTGAGATGGTCCTACACGCAAGAGAGCGCGTTCAGTCGCTTGGCGCGTCTTCCAGGAAACTGGTGGTTCATAAGGATTTCCGTTGTGAAATCCAGCGCCTTTCCAAAGCGCTGGTGGAATTCCGTCGAGTCACTGTTCAATCGAATGTGTGCTCAAATAAGTAGCTTAATCAGAATGCACCCTCGACGACAACGCTTTTCGCACTGTTGCGGCATTCGTCATTGCATCCATCTTGCTGTACTTTTTCTTTTCTAAGTGAAACACAGCGATATCGCCTCCTTTATTGATTAGTTAGAGAGGTGGGTGGATAATATATTTTCGTTACTTGGTATAGTTAGCAATGCTGAAGAGGCATTCTTTTTTAGTAAGGTGACCGTATAAAAGTAAAATGTTTTGTATATTCACTACGCAGCAGCTTTTCCCAACATGCAACGAACCATGTATAGAACAGGTGTCGCAACGACCCGCAAATAAGATTTAGATGCATTTACATGTCTGTATATCGTTATGCATTGACGAATGACCCTCTACTAAAGTGTAGTCGTGTCATTAGAAGCGTCAGCAAAGGCATGGTAGCGACGACTGATCATCAAAGGAATTGTGAGCGCGCATGACGTGGGAAACAAAAGGTGATCGCGGAAGCAGTAAATTAGTGAAATACGACGGAGTTGAGATTGAAAGCAAGCCGTGCACTGTACACAGCACGGGTGCTTTTCGAAACCAACTTCGAATAAGAAGCTCTGAAGCTCGGGGCGTCACAGAGAAGCTTATGCTGCACCTAAATAAGTACACCGAAAGACGCCTGCAGCTGTCGGAGTAGAGCTTAAGACTCCAGATCTCAGTGTTTACACATCTAGACGCGAAATCCAGCTTTGACTTACCGATACCTAGCTTCCAACACCCACCAGAACCACTTCCTTGCTGTGATGCAAGCAAGTGCCTTCATTTATTCCGTTCAATGTGCCGACTTGTCTGTTGAATTTCATCGCAGACCAAGGGTTCCAGGAGAGGTATGGGAACGATGAAAACGTCTTTTATGCCGAATTCGGGACGCGGATGCAATCAAAAAGAAGAACAGTAGCGGTGTCACAGTGCTCTCGAAGTACCATTCGTATTGCTTTACCGTCCCCGAAGCGTCACCCTCCCAGCATGTGGGGAAAAGGAAAGCGCAAGGCTTCTTCGCAGCCACTTGTTCTCTTTTCAGTAAGTCTGGCTTGCGTCTTTCAGATTGCCTTCTGTTCTTCCTTGCGCAAGCAACCAAATGTTGCGAGCCACTGAACGCTTGACTCCAGCTCAAAGCGGCAAACGCCAGAGTAGAATAAAAAAAAATATTTTAACTTGCTAGCAATGCCGAGAAATGGAAATGTAATCCAAAACTTCAGAACTCCGTAAATCCTTATCAACATGCATTGCCTCCCAGAGCCGACAAAGCGAACCTTAGGCCGCCTGTTTGTTACTGGAGCGGATGTAGTTTCTCGGAACGGTAGGAATAAATCCGCCTCAATGCAAAAGGGACTTGGCTTTCTCGTCCTGTCGGGCGAGCGTTCGAAATCCTCCCTACAGTCTTGTCAATGCCGCCGGTCAAAACACCGAACAGCCCGCTATAGCCTTGTCGATGCCGTATTTGCAACAACGGCCAAAACACCGAACCATGCCTACATTTATCCCACTCCTATAAACACACCTCCCTTACAGAATGAACGGAGAAGAAAAAAAAAAACCTTACTGTATTTTCGAAATGCACACAACTTGAAAACAACGTGCCGTCGACTTTCGAATGCGCCAGGTGGAAAAGCCCCGGTGATGGCGCCTAAGAGTAAGACCTCTATGAAGGATTTGCCGTGTATCGCCTTTGCTAAGGAAGTCTATGGAAATGGCAGCACCAAAGAGGACAACATCAATACTGTCGCTGTTCGGTACATCTTATTGCAACAGCATTTGTAAGGACCGTCGAGGCACGTTCACGCCGTCGCCGTTGGCGACGCCTCTGTCGTGTTGTCACAGTATCAGTGTGCACGAATAACCCGCGTGTGGACGACATGTTCATCTACAGGGATGCGCGGTAAGTTTCGCTGAAAAAGCGGTATCCCGAAGTATGTAAATGACTACGCATAATAAATTCTCATAAGCTGCTTATATCCAGATCTGTCTTTTAAAAAATACACTGTCTTTTGAATGCGACACATTGCACCATTATGGTCGTTGAGCTCAATTCCGAGAAACGAAGAAGATCGCTTGCGCGAGCAGTTCCAATACATAGTTGCCTATAAGCAATAAATATCACTAATTAATGTATTTATTACTTCTCTTCCTGGGTACATATCGCAATTTAGAAAAAAAAATACTGTAATTTTGAAAGTGTGCATATCTTTCTGCTTGTATTTCTAACTTTCTGTCCCTTCTTTTTTCTATTTTTTAAGCGCTGGAAATGAACGAAAAGTAATGGTGCAATCTTGTTGCATCGCGGGCCAAAAAGTTTTTACAGATGCGGAACGCTCGTCTTTCGTTTGCGGACGCCTGGCGCTTGGCGTGCATTGCGGTACTTCCCGTGCTTCAACATGAAAGCGTGTTGCGCCGACCTGCGCTGAAAATTTTCTCGACGTCAAATGATTACGGTATAAGGAGTAAGCTCGCTTTCAAGTTTCCACGTGAAATGTCCCTTAATTCGCATCTTAATTCGCATCCAGTTTGCAATTCTGGGCCTTTTATCCATCCCCGCTTTTCACTTCGCTTTCCTTAGTCGCCTAGCTGATGATTGCATTTCAACAAGTGCGGTGAGATGATGATTATGTTGGTGATGATTGCGGTTCGGTTAATGAGAGGACGCTAATTTGATTGATTGATTGATTGATTGATTGATTGATTGTGTTTCGGTTAGGAAAGGACGCTAATTTCTGCAGCCCATGTAGGGAGCACGGCTAAGCGTCCGTGGGGATGGGGGAAAGGGAGTGAAAGAGATAGAGAGGAGAGAAAGGCCGTAGTGGAGGGCTGCGCAAATTTAGACCACCTGGGGTTCTTTAACGTGCACTGACAACGCACAGTACACGGGCCTCTGGCATATTTCTGCAGCAGATTTTGGGAGCACGGCTAAGCGTCCATGGGGGTAGGGGGAACGGGACTCTAATAGAAAGGAGAGAAAGGCCGTAGTGGAGGGCTCTGAAAATTTTGACCACCTGGGGTTTTTTAACATGCACTGACAGCGCACAGAGGCCCGCGTACTGTGCGTTGTCAGTGCGCGTTAAAGAAATTTCGACCACCTGGAGCTAAAAAGCTCCAGGTGGTCGAACTTTCTGGAGCCCTCCACTGCGGCTTTTCGCTCCTTTCTATCTCTTTCAGTCCCTTTCTCCCCACCCCCACGGACGCTTAGCCGTGCTCCCTACATGGGCTGCAGAAATTAGCGTCCTTTCCTTAACCGAAGCACAATCATCACCAACATCATCGTCATCTCACTGCATAAGAGAAGGAGGATAAAAAAAAAATGCTGGAGTGGCAACGCCTGTTGAACCTTACCGCAATGGGTGAAGCCGGCGTTTGCCTCTGGTTCAGCCCTAAAAGCTTGCCAAAGTGTCCAGAAACCAGTATCGCTTCAAGCGTTCTTGATCTGCTAATGTATTTTATGAAGTACTTATAATATAAAAACGTGTTGTTTTGAATTAATAAGCTACCATTGACCGAGCATCAATGCCACGATGAGGCACACAAATTTTTGCGACGTTCAAGTTTCACCCAAAAACGCGTAGCACAAACAGGCACATCAAACATTCCGTGTCTAGCAAAGATGGCCACTTTAAAGGTGCTGAGAAGCGTGAGGAAAGCGCTTTGTGTGTGTGTGTGTGTGTGTGTGTGTGTGTGTGTGTGTGTGTGTGTGTGTGTGTGTTTGTTGTTTGTTTGTTTGTTTGTTTGTTTGTGTGTGTGTGTGTGTGTGTGTGTGTGTGTGTGTGTGTGTGTGTGTGTGTTATCTGCACTCTTCAGCTAGGTGACCTTGGACATCGCGGACGGCATAAACCCTCTTACAGGAAAGGTTTGGGGGACGCTTAGGAATGCAGATAGTCGCGTGCGCTTCGAAGCGTGGCGTTAAAGGTGACGATTCCAAGAAACTTCGATGCAGTTTTTTGGATTCTGCGATATAAATGTTTGCTTCGCTGTGCAAAATAACATTAATGAAACTGAGCGTTTACCGAGCTAAATCGGCCAGAAACATTCTTCTATTTATTCATATGGCCAAGTAACGTTTAATACAAAATATTAATCATTTTATTTCGTTAATTTATATTTTGAACCATGAAAGTTCTTTTCTCTACATTGCTTATCGATCTCAAATATCTCCTTTATTTCGCCTTTACTGCGTAAACTGCAGTATTCCTAAATTTTAGACAATCTTCTAGCACCCAATTCTTGGACAATCCCCTACATTGAGTGTGAGCCGCAGATGCTAGGTGAAAAACAAGAATGCCACGGGAACAGTATATGAAGAGACTATTCATTTCTAAATTGCATTACTGATTCTCAGTTCTTTTCACTGTTAAAGTACTCGCTTGTCATTTCGTCCTTTTTGTCTCGTTCTGTATTTCCTTTTTTTTTTGTTCGCGCTCATTTCATGCGTCGTAGTCTGCCAACTTGCCAAACATTTGATTTTTATAAAGGAGGTGCGAGACATTTTTTTTTTCTTTTTTAATGTCGCTGTCTTCGTCTCTGTTTGTGAATGCCTTTTATTCCAACCCACGTGAAGCGTACCAGACCGTAGACTTTCGCTTCGTTAACCTTTCGTCCGTTCTTTTTTATTCCCTCTCTCTCTCTCGCTAACTTCCGGAATTTCATTGGCGAAAGTGAGATTGCGTAGTGAAACTCTCTTTTGTCGTGTTCCGATAAATATGTACCGCATGTGTATGTGCGATTGCTTGTCCCGGCTGCAGAAAACCTCTCTCACTGAAAAAGACTTTCAGCTGCCACTGAAGCGCTCGTGCTATGTTTTTACTTCTACGTATACATCCTGTTTCTGTCCTGGAGCTGCAGGAACTGTCGTCAGTGTAAATGATGATAAACCCTCGGAACGACCGCAGCACACGGAAAATGGGAACATTTAGCGTGTACGGCAAATCGCTATACGCAAAGCACTTCGCGTACTAGCGAATTACCGGGTGTAAACAGCGCACGCGCAAACATGGCCGACCATCCAAAGCGTATTCCGTCCGCTTCGAATCTTTCAAATGGACGTCGAGCGCTCTGTCGCACTCAAGTTACTGATTGACTGCTGTATTTGCCTTAGCTTTGTATCATGAAGCTTCGACAGTAAAGTATCCGCAACAACCCGACACTGTTTCTGGGGGACACACGTAAATGATCGATGCTGTAGGCTTAGAGAGTGGCGGCCAGAATCTCGGAGGACATGGACTGCGAACTTGTTTGTTCTGCTTACCACCTACAGCTGGAGCCACTTCACGGCGACAAACAAATAACGCTGTACGCTATCCAGTATTTTGCCACGCCTTTGCGCATAGCGGCATATACCGGACACGCTAAACTTCTCTAACCACGCAGCGGGCGTCACCTGGCGTTATCCTATGAAATAAACGTTACTTTACTATTTCCTCGACGCACAGGTGGAGACCATCGGGGACGCCTACCTGGTTGCCTCTGGCCTGCCCATTCGCAACGGCAACGAACACGTGCGCGAGATCGCACGCATCGCGCTGTCGCTGCGTCATCAACTGCAGTTCTTCAAAATCCGCCACCTGCCCAAGAGGAAACTACAGCTCCGCATAGGAATACACTCAGGTAGGTCCACTCGCTGAAACTCGGGCAAGATCACAAAGCTTTTCTGCAGAGTGCGCGAGCAAAGTGTAGGCAACGCGCGCTTGAGATTTCCCTTGGGACAGCAGCGCTGGGACGCCTAGCGAGTGGAAGGAGCGAAACTGGTAGACGAGCTAAACATTAGCCGTGACATGCGTATTCCTACTTACCATATAAAAAACACGTCCGCAATTTGAAAGTGGCCAAGTGTTCATGCTATGAACGATGAACCTTGAAGCGTGCTTGTGTGTCTACTTTTTAATGCAGTCTCACTTTCTTCGTCCCACCTAAGCCAGTGTCAAAGAAAACATACTGATGATAATGAGAGGCAAGCAGCGCCATTCTTCAATAAACGGCACCTTCAGTAAACGCCACACATAGGTACGCCTATGTGTGGCGATGGGCCACAGTGAAAGCATGCCTACGCATACCTTGATGATCCTCCGCCGGGATGTCCTGTCGATATTTACACATGCACTCCTTGTGATATAAGCACATACAGATGTAGCTTTTTGAAATGGCAAATTAGCATCCAGTCGCTTTTGTAACAAACAGTTGTGAGGAAATCCGAACGGACTTCCCATAAATAAAAGCTTCAATGTCGACGAAAACTTCTTGGTCCGTAGATGGAAGCCGGGACCAACGCCTGCCGCAAGGGTAATGTGATCGACAACTCGAAACATATTGATTTGACTGATTTGTGGGGTTTAACCCACAAACCAGCTCTGACTATGAGAGACGCCGTAGTGGAGGTCTCCGGAAATTTCGACCACCTGGGGTTCTTTAACGTGCACTGACATCGCACAGCGCACGGACCTTAACATTTCGCCTCCATCGAAATGCAGCCGCCGCGGCCGGGATTCGATCCCGCGACCTTCGGATCAGCAGCCGAGTACCATAGCCACTAGACCACCGTGGGGGGGAACTCGAAACATATTGACACTAACAGAAAATTAGTTCTGAGGAATCCTGCAAGGTGCACCAACGATTTTGAAAGGAAACGCCTGCCAGCTCCGGACAGGCTTCGGTCCCGGGTTCGGTCGCCGGACAATCAGGAATTTTTCGTCAACTTTGAGGCTTTCATTCCCGACAAATACTGAAGGAATTCCTCATATCTTCGTGCTACAGACGGGTGAATGATAATTTTCCTTTTCAAGACCCTTACTCCGCCTTGCGTGATTCTACAGAACTGATCTGCCAGGTGTATGCTTATTAGAGGAGACACGATATCATTTGGGGTACATAACCATTTCTGTATCAACGTAGCAGGAAAATCTGTACGGGTGCAAATGAGGATTTATCTCGTAATTACATTAATATTTCCGCGTGCGTATTTTTTATCAATTATACAGGTCGAGTCTGACGTTCAACCGAAAGTGCAACGTTATCTTTCCTTATCAATAAAGCCACTAGACTTAGGCCGACGCCGTCGAAATCTGAAGTTTCCGCACACTGCAGCAAAAACATAGAAACGGCGTTGCCACTGTACTTTCTCTCATTAGTTTGCAGCTTAAGAAGTTTTCTTTTTCTGATTTATTTTCTTTTTTTCTAGAGATAGGAACAAGCGTCCCAACTGTTGCGGCAGCCTAACAGTTCGACATAGTGTAACTCAATATGGAACTCGAGCATTCAAGTAACATGAACCTTTTCTACAATGCGATTGCGGCTTCGTATAACGGGTAACAAGTCCCCGTTATACGAAAGAAGATAACGACAGAGTATCAAGCTATGCGTCTGGGAAACAGTGCGACTTAAACCTTTTCTCTTCCGAATTCCACAGCTTTAAACGAAATCATTTTAACGGCTTCGTATAACGGGGACTTGTTACCCGTTATACGAAGCCGTTAAAATGATTTCGTTTAAAGCTGTGGAATTCGGAAGAGAAAAGGTTTAAGTCGCACTGTTTCCCAGACGCATAGCTTGATACTCTGTCGTTATCTTCTTTTTACACATCAGTTTTCACAGCGTGGAACTGGACTGAATCTTTACAAATGCTGCCGGATGTTCGCAACTAAAAGAAAGGCCGGCATTATCTGGAGCTGACATAAGCTGTGTGCGATTTCGCATTGTACGAGAAATCGCTGCAATATTTACTCGGGTAATATACCCGTAAACGAGATCGCATTAAAGTTTAGTGCAGTGCACCTCAATTTTATCCACTTTATGTGATTCAGCGCGCGCAGTTACACAACAGATGAGCAACATTTTTTTTTAATTAGACACTTTCTACCCTGGTACATATTTGAAGCAAATACTTGCAATTATCGAGCATTGACACCCCCCTTTTTTTTATTTTTCTAAATTATAATTGTGACCCATGAATACCTTAAATACCTGAGTACCTGAGCACCTCCTGGCAAATATATCTTAATAGATCTTCTTGGAGTCCACCGACATTCAGACGAAAGCTTAGGAAAGCGAGCCAGCCCGTCCATTCTCAAGTGCAACGTTGCTTTCACTTTAAACTTCTCTTTTAAATGCCGCGCAAGCATAACGTCAAGTTGAATGCATTTAACTCGCTCAGGACAACGTTTAAGCCGCCTTCGCCGCCCCCCCCCCCCCCCCCACCCAGCAATTCTCAGCAGTGGCCGACCGTCCAACCTTCATCAATGGACTCAGGGACCATTTCATAATCCGCCTCTTGATTTCCTGCAGATATAAAACCTTCGCGATCATTTTTTGACGCCCAGTCCGTTGTGAATGAAGACAAGCTTTTCAAAAACAAAAACAAAAAAAAAAAAAAAACTTATCATGCGTATTTAATGAAGCTCATGAGGTAAGGCTACTCTCAAAACCATTCATTATATTCTAGCTTGTCACAATTTTAGGTAGGTAGCAACAACCCTTTCCACTGGGAATAGTCATTCAGACAAAGACTATATATGTGCGTTACACACCATTGGTCCATAAACCTTTCCGACACTCGTCGACCGTAGCATATGAGTTCCCTATTCGTCCGACGAGAGGTAACTTTTGCCTACACAGCGCCGGGATGCATTAGGGCGAGAGCCTTACATGTCTCATGCGAAGGCGACGTTAAAAAAAAAAAAAAGGAGGCAGTAAGAAATGACATAGTAAATCGAAAACTCGCGTCTCGTTCACTTGCTCTATATCAGAATTCGCGAGGAAAGGGTACAAATGACTCACACGACTGGTAAGTCTTCACAACGATAACGTCGCATGATTTTCACGTGCGCCACAGTTAATGATAAAAAAACTATCCATGCATGGCAGATACCCGCATTAGATATGCGGGTAAGAGAGAGAGAGAGAGGGCAAATGAGAGAAAGGCAGGCAGGTTAGCCACAATTAAAGCATCCGGTGGCTACCTTGCACAGGGGAAAGGGAGAAGGGAAAGGTAAGAGCCACACGTGATTGAATGTTAAACATTACAGCCTATGGCCAAGTAACATTCACGCGATGTTCGACCGCCAAGTCTTCCTGGTTCGGACGCCTAGATCCCGCGTTCCACTACCAAAGGCCTTGGCTTTCGAATTTACATCGCCTAAGCGATAGCTAATGACTCCTAAGAATTTTTGTATATTTATGATCGAAGTTATTATTTTTTAACAGCGAAGCTGTTCAAGTTTTATGTTCTTTCGTCCATGTCACGCATATCACCTTGAAATTACGTCGCCTAGCAACCAAGCGACGCTACATCTGCCAGCATACCTTATATGGCCTCGACATCATGCTACATCACGTAACATGACGTCGCAGCGACACGTTCCTAGAAGAAGAAGAAGAAGAAAGTGATGATGATTATGCAATAAAACGGTAACTTGGGTGAGTTGTTATCGATTCATACTGATGATAAGAGCGCACCACAACTAGACAACCAGACTGACAGGCAAAGAAACGACACAAACAACAAGCGCTGTTATGTGTGTCGTTTTATTGCCTGTCAGCCCGGTTGTCTAGTTGTGGTATGCTGTTATACTTCAGTATGATGATGATGATCGGGACCAGCCAAGTGCAGATCAGCTTCGCTAGCCTTGCGCCACTAATGCAAGCCGTGCTAAATTTATTTATTTATTTATTTATTTATTTATTTATTTATTTATTTATTTATTTATTTATTTCCAGGTCCTTGCGTCGCCGGTGTTGTGGGCCTAAAGATGCCGAAGTACTGCTTGTTCGGCGACACAGTCAACACGGCATCACGCATGGAAACCACCGGTGAACGTAAGTGCGGCGTGTACATTTTGCACTGTCACTTCGATCATCCGCCGTAATCTTCATGGTGGCTAAATAAATTTAGCAACCGGTATTTTTATGCCATATGCCGAGAAATTAACACAGGCCCCCTGCAACATGTCGCGTTCGAAGTCATTAGAAGATCCCACTGGCGAGCATATTGGTTTCCTTAATTTGCTATTCTTCACAGTCAAGTACAGCGCGATGAGGCGCGGCAAGATGAAGTGATTAGATGAGATGAGAAAGATGATATATCGAATCTTCATTAGCATCATCACTATACCACAGGCATGAATTGTCTATAAATGCCGTATTACTTTGATGATTGATTTGAGGGGTTTTACGTCCCAAAAGAACGCTATGGTTATCAGGGGCGCCGCAGTGGAGTTTTCCGAAAATTTCGACCCCCTGGGGTTCTTCAACGTGCACTGACATCGCACAGTAGACGGTCGCCATATTACTTTGCTTTATCATCCATGCCAACCTAAATAAAATGGCACTCGAAATTTCCCTCTTTCCTTTGCCACCCTGGACTATACTTCACTAAAAATACTGCATTTGAACGAATTATAACAGCATACTGCCGGGGTTGTGCTTTCGCAGACGCGCAAGGAAGTGCACACAAAGCAGGCGATCCCATTTTTTGTGATATGTGTGTGTCTTAGTTCGTCCCTGTCTTTGAAAGTGATACCCTAGTAATATGCTTCTCTGCTGGTGTCACCATTTCCACTTTAGACAACGTTGTTGACATTCTACTTGTTGTGGCGTTTTATGGTTGCGCTGAAGTTTTGTCGTGTCGGACTAGTAAGATATAGAAAAGACGTACATGCTTCCGTGCATATATTTTGCAAAGTGTAAGACTTGTTTGCTGTTGCAGAACTGACGATTAAGTCGTCCCGTTTCCAGCATCGCCCTATGGCCTGTACATCTCCAGCGACTTATACGTCCTTTCTTATCGATCGAAGGTGAATACCAACAGTGAGAGGGTAATTTCTGAGGTTTCACGTCCCAGAGCGAGGTTATGATTATGCAAGACGCCGTAGTGGAGGGCTCCGGAAATTTCGGCCGCCTGAGTTCCTTTAACGTGCACTGACATCTACACGAGCTTCACCATTCCACTTCAAACGAAATGCAGCCGCCGGCGCCGGGATCCGACCCCGCGACCTTCGTATCAGCAGCCTAGTGCCGTAGCCACTGGACCACCATGGCAGAGCAGTGAGAAGTTCGAAACAGATTTTTTTTAAATACGTATTTGACTACCGGTATTCGTAATCACCAACACTTCGCCCAACACTTCGCTCGCTTTTACGGCAGGCGACGCCCGCGACTCACTCGTCGTTAAAGAATGGAATTTCCGCACGGTCCCAAGTGCCCCGAACATTCACAAGGCCTCGAAGAACCACAGTTCGAAAAGTGTCGTTCTATGCTTTCACGAGAACCAACAAGGGCTGCCACTGACGACCTTCCGAGAAAATTTCTTCGACGCCATCAATCATGATTCGTGGGCGTGACAGTTGGTCAAAGCCAGATGCCAGAAACCCTGAACTTTCGGGAAATGTGCTATACGACCTTCGATTGAACGCGCATTTTTCTATAACGCCACTGCGGTTCTATATTCACAACAATGGTGGGCGTGTTCGTCTGAAGACCGTGTATTAGGTGGTCCTATAAGCGACTGCACATTTCTCTTTCGCGGTAATCAGTGCGCTACATTACATTTTGTATTTTTAGCTAATAAACAGAACGTTTGTGGAAGACATTCTCGTGCTGCTATTTTCAATAGAGATGACCTTCTTTTCTTTTTCTTTTTTTAGACACTAACGCTTTTTCGCACTTCAAGTGTGGTCAGAGTATGACCTGTTGCTGGGCTAGTCGCTACGCTCTTACTGTGAATAAACTTGACGCAATGCCACTCGAGAGGAGAGGCGAGACGGTCAGTAAAAATGGGGCATCACTGGAAACTTACCTTATTCATAGGAAACTAGCAAAATATGTGGCCGTAACACACATACTCAAACAATATACTGCTGCTCCTGCGAAAGTTTTTGCGTTTAGTTAAGTCGCGGTAAGCCGTCATACACGACGGTCCGCCCGTTGTCATTAGGGAAATCTGAAGTGCCCTGTGAACCGCTATACATGAAACACTTTACGTGTAGCGAATTACGGGGTGCAAATTAATAGCGTACGCGAAGACATGGCCAACCGTCCAAAGCGTATATCAAGTCCGCTTCGAATCTTTCAAGTGGTCGCCCTGCGCTCTGTAGCCGTCAAATTACTAGCTGACGGTAGTACTTTCCTTAGCTTTGAATCATGAAGCTTCGACAGTAAAGTATGCGCGACAGTTCGACACCTTGTCTGAGAGCATGTACTTAAATTAACGATGTTGTAGGCTTAGCGAGTGTCTGCAAGAATATTGGAGGACATAGATTGCGAGCTTGCTTGTATACTGTTTATCACCTATAGCTGGCGCCTCTTGACAGCAAAAATCAACGCTATGCGCTATCCGGTATTCCGCTTCGCATTTGCGTAAAGCGGATTACCGGACACGCTAAAATTCGATCAGCCGACAGAAAGGCGGCCGTTAGAAGTACGGCGTAGAATCGAACAGGTTCATCGCGACAAAATTTTAGTCGACAAAACCGAGATGAAAAGTGATTTCGCTGTATCGCCTGCTTATGCCATTATTATCACTTTTTCGTTGTCTTAACAGCACTCAAGATTCACGTCAGCTCAAAGGCGAAGGAGCTGCTCGACCTTTTTGGAAACTTCGAACTCACTCTAAGGGGCGAAGTACAAGTGAAGGTAAGTTACGATAGACACAATTTGGTTGCTTCTTCTGTTTGTGTGGATGTTTGCGAAAGTAACGGTCATCGTGCGCCCTCTCCCATCCCATCCCCCTTTCGTAGCCCGCGTGAGCTTCTTCACACATTACATGCCCATATATGACAGATGACTTTTCGGTTTACCATTCTTACACTATGTGTTATAATGGTGAACTTAAGGTCTTTTACGTATTTCTCTTGGTTCTTAACTTTTCTCACGCCGTCGAGAATATAATCGGCTGTCCAGAACCGACACTTGACTCCAGGAGAAGGGTCTGTCAGATCTTCGACGCCCTGCTTTGTTTTACCGTATACGCCTACTGAGAATAAATAGTAAAACCAAGTATATTTGTCCTCGCGTATAACGTGAATAGTTGTCGTTACGTTATCAGAGTTCGCCCGTAGGCTTCTTTACGTTTACGGATACCGGTCTACCGGAGGAGTTTACGGCAGAAACAGAACTGCTAGCGGCATCTAGCGGCGGTTTGTTCAACTATAATGGATTCCATTCTCGTTAAATAAAGAACAGTGGGAGCACTGTTATCTATGTATTATATCACGACCAATGCTTCAGACTAGCTGCCCAGCAAAACGCGCCAGCCAGGGTACTAACAGTTTTCTGTCTCTGTGGTTAGGCTTCGCATCATCAGGTGTCGCTATCAGAGCTGCTGGTCACGTACACTTTTAAACCGGTATCCGCAAACGTGAAGATGTCTATACGGCCAAACTAAAATTCCCCATTTTTGCTCCTACGTGCATCACTACTCGACTCCCCACGCTTGTAGAAGCGACGTTTTCAACCAATACACTCGAAGTCAACATTGTATTCATCGAGAGTGTATAGAAGGGTCCCATATCCATACACGTCGTTTTGATATGAACCAGCTGTAAAACAGCATATATGACCTTTGCGCTCATAATACGGTCGTCGGTAGTGTCAGAGTGTCACACCGTAGTGACTTGAAAGTATGTCGTGACAAGCTCCAGTGAGGCCGAGAAGGCCGCCCGCTCAGCGTCCCTATGCGAGCGACTTCGAACATGACTACGGCACCAGCATAACGACTGCCACAGCGCATGTGCTCGCATACTTCTTTAGTCGCGCTCAAAGCATCTGATGCACCCAGAGTTGAAAAGCGCCGACTTCAGAATTCATCCGCTAAGGTTAGGCCCAGCGTTTACGTGCGGAAACCTCCGCGTTCCATTATAACTTGGCGTCATTTCATCTCGCCGCCGCTCAGCTCGCGCTGCGTTTTCGGTGAACGACCAAGCACTCGCTGTACAGGCATACATTTAAACTTATGCGCCGCACAGTACTCCAAACCGGCATCAGCGCTTGGAACATATATAAACATTTACTGACAAAGAAAGAAAAATGTAAATGTACGGAGCGGGTCGCGGCGGCCCTGTCGTCTTGGGCTGCACTTGTACCGGCAACTCTGTGCTCTTAAAAGGTCGATAAGCGCGTGCGGAAAGCAGCGTTTCAAAACATTTAGATAGCATGCGGAACATTTTACGCGAGATAGCAAGCAGCACGTTGCCACACACCGCACTCAACTGCAGGCAACATTTTATTCCCGCGAGGATATTGGATACATTTAGGAGAGACGCCGCAGCCTTAGGTGGAGACCTAAGGTTCTTCCGTGATACCGATTCGGATTCTAGATGGTGAAATGTGTGGCGCCTATACGAAGTACGGATATAACGCCGACTGAGCTGTCATTATTAAGTGTCAGGACTCGGCCCTTCATTAAACAGGTGGAGCTTGGGCGGCGTAATTTCCGGCTATTTTGCAAGCCAATTGCGCCTGCAGCAAACAGCACAGCTCCTCCTCCTCTTCATCATTCTAGCACTAAGTTGATGTTATTCCTGCATGTCTTCCCAAGCCCGCAGCATCGTGCTCGTAAACCAACATATCGATACCCGTTTTCATCCTTTCTGCGAAATGCCTGCAGTGATGTGCCGCGTCACATGGTTTTCTGTACGCCGCAAGTGACACTGTATTTTCTCAGGTGGATTCTCACGGTGGAGGTACTATATAGCGTCAGGGAGTTGAAGCGAGCAGTGCTGCTCGCTTCAGCACCCTGACGTTGCAACACCCTAACGCTGCAACACCCTGACAGTGACTGTTTTGCACGTGACCTTGCAAAACAGTCACTTGAGCTGTGCTGCTCATGGTGTTTCAATTTAGCACACGCAAGCTGATAGTGCTATGTAACATATGTCGGGTATAAACCTGACTATGTCAGGCCTTCTCGCTCACCGATGACCGGTTTGTAAACCGGTCAAGCATTGCGTAACGGTTCATGAACCATGCATATATCTTTACCATGCATATATATAACGTGCATATATATAACCATGCATATATATAACGCCTAACAGAGATATATAATAGCATTGAACTGGGGAAGAATCTTCGCTGTGCTACTTTCTTTAAATATTCCTTTCCAGAAGGTATAGATGTTCCAAACTTTGCCAGATATGTAAGAATTAAGTCAAATGTCAAAGGCCTGCTACGATTCTACTCCTGATTTGCTACCCTGCACTGCTGAGCGGAAGTGGATGCAAGAAATTGAAAGTAATACGATGCAACGGACACACCCTTCAGTCAAAGCAGTCGTCGTAGGGTCATTCTGATATTAAACTGTAACACATTGCATTCGTGGGACTTTACGTCCCCAAACCACGGTGTGATTACGAGAGACGCCGTATAGTAGAGGGCTCTGGAAATTTCGACCACCTAGGGTTCTTTAACGCGCACTGACATCGCACAGGTACACATGGGCCTCAACATTTCGACTCCATCGAAATGCACCAGCCGTGGTCGGGATATAGAAACCGTAACACGGCTCTGGTGACTACCTGCGAGGGTAACGTCCGTGGTCTCTATATAAACTCTAATGAAGATTTTGCCGTCTCCAGTCAACTCATCGAAGTACGAAAGGACTGTCATAAAAACAGAGGCAGCGAAATGAGTATGACTGCCAAGGGGGAAAGCACGGAGGCTAACCAAAATATTTCAGTCAATACACACCAGGGCACGTGCAAGCAAAGTACTGAAAAGAGTATTTCGCCGGTAAAGTTAAAGGCTGTACATCTGCATCTCGTATACTCAGTTACCTCTTTCTCTGTATCTGATCTCGAGACCATTTTAGGTTCCTTTCTAAGGAATGTTATGAAATCTCGTTCTGTTTCTTTCACTGCAAAATCTACAAATGTTGAATGCTGGGTGAATCATCGCTGCCAAATTCACAAGGATTGTCGTTCGCAAGTGCTCACAATAACATTGGCCGGTCAGCTTCACAGGAAACATGTGTAGCACCGGCATTGGCTGAATTTATTTCTTGCGAATAGTGCTGTAGCGTGAGGCGTTTAAGTAAGCGTTTCCCTAAAGTTGTTGGTGTGACGTTGTCGCGTGTGCTCCGTTTTGCAGGGGAAGGGCGTCATGACCACCTATTGGCTGGAAGCCGAACGAAACAGGCCACCGGAAACGGAAGAGTGAAACAACTGTATTCCCGCTATCCTGGTTACCTTATCAACATGACGAGAGCAGACGACGGCATGCTGAAACCAAAGACAACAACAAAAAAAAAAAAAGAAAGAAAAATGATAGCGGGCAAATGCAGACCGTGCTAGAACAAATTGAACCGATCATGCATAGGCAGAATTCTGTGGCATATATGCGACTTCCCTGAAGGTAGCGTCGTTTGCTTTATCCTCACTAAACGTGAAGCGAAGAACGCAAGTATTTTGAAGTCTGAAGTTCACACGGAAAATAATGTGCTTTAATTAGAATATATATTAGGGTGACACCAAAGTTCATAAATTTATTTCTTATGGACAGTAACAACAAAAAAATGATCAAGTATATTTGACGCTCGAATAAGAATTTTTTCGCGTATGCAGCTTCCATGCCAAGATTTTCTTTTACCTAGAATTACGATACGTTTAAACATGTCCGTTAAAAACTAAAGGTTATCCAAGGTCATAACCGACCTGATTACGCTTCAGGTTGTCACATTACGTAATTCAGTCGTGTTTACAACTTGGAAACTTGGCGGTCCTCTATGTCAGAGAACGACATAGAGGACCGCCTTACACATGTTCTTCGCTCATTATAATCTTATACCAGCGTAGCCTTGCGATTCTCGCTGCAGCTTGGGCTCGAACGCAGAGGCAAGCAGCCGTAATTTATGAATGTCCATGAGATAATATAAAGCTATAGATTCATCTCACTACCCCACGACTTGGCTAATGTAACCGCCCTTAGCATGAGCTCACGGTATATCGGTATATGTGATACTCATGCGCGCTATGAGAAGTCGCAAAACAGAATAGTTGAGTCTCGATCCACACAGGTTGTTGCAATGAGTATAGTTAAGAAATAGACACTGGGGGTTTTGCGCGCCCACGGTACAATTTTATTATAAGACAAGCCGTAGTGGTGGTTTCCCGTTCACTTTCGGCCACCTAAAGTTCTTATAAGTGCACTTAAATCAAAGCACGCTGGCCTCCTGCATTTCCCATTCGTTGATACTAGTGGGTTGTCCTGATGCATTGTGCACTGGTGCGTTGTCTCGCATGTGTGTGATGGCGCTTCATGCGTTGTCCTGGTGCGACTGTTTTGATGCGTGTGTTACGTAACTTCGCATTTTAGTTGTTTGTTTTTTTTTTCGGGATCGTCTTTCGGCGTCCGGCAGTTTTCTCCTGCGCACAAACCGTACAGAACAAATATTCACAGAATTCCAAACCTAAGGAGAGAAAAGTTTGTATATTATATATGGTTAATTAGCTCAATTTTATTACTTCTAACTCCCGATTTTAGCGCAGCACGCGCAACAAAGATTACATACTTTCTCT
Source organism: Hyalomma asiaticum (assembly GCA_013339685.2). Taxonomy (NCBI): domain Eukaryota; kingdom Metazoa; phylum Arthropoda; class Arachnida; order Ixodida; family Ixodidae; genus Hyalomma; species Hyalomma asiaticum. Next base: position 86,210,769 of record CM023485.1, on the reverse strand, counting down.
AGATGATAGGATGAAGTTTCGGTTGTCGATAGCACAGGAAGGCATTATTCGCTGATCTACTCTCACCACACTAATTCGTTTACGGTTCGTATAAAGCTTACTTTTCTAACTCTATTGTGTCTTCCTTGTTGGCGAATGAAAGGGGTCAAGTTTAATATTTACGCGTCGAGAGTGAGAATGGAGCATTGTGGGTTTATTATACCACGTCACTTTGAGAGCACTACTGTGTTGAGAATATTAGCGAGAGGAGGTTGCTATACGAGGGCTTTTGGTTTACTAAACGCTTATGAATACGTCATCAGTCCTCAGTACTAATGGGACTACGAAGTCAGCAGACGTATATGTTAGACAGAGTTTCTGTTCAACCGTGTTGTTTCTATGAATATAATGACATTCTACAAGCACTTTCACTCACAATGGTTAATTCACTCAACTGCTACTTTATCGCAGACAATGATCAAGCAAAACCAAGGGCATATATGGCGATTGCAGTGACTAATACTGTACACGTGGCGAGCGTTTTGACATTAGCTTTTTTTTTTTTTTAGTGGTTAGTAGCATTCCACGACGCCATGTTTTCAGCATCACAAGCGGCTTCAGATTAAATTTAATTTAATTAAATGCATTATTTATCTTTTAATGAAAGAAAGGAGCAATCACGAAAGAATACGCCCGACTGCATCTTTTATCTGCATTGAAACGGCACTAAAGTGGTTGCCATCGCATTAGCCTCACGTATTGAGTCGCTGGTTCTGCGTATATGGCTTGACCAATCTTTGCACAGGAAACCACCGACGAAACGTTGACCTGCACGATGCTTCAGTCGTCCCGCTTACGATGTACGATATGGGGGGTATATGATTTGTCTCCTGTATACTTATCACTCTCGTCTGGGTATTATAAGCAATGCCTCACTACAACTACGCGCACATCAAGCTTTTGTTACGTGTTGGACGCTTTTTGAAGTGCCTGATCCATGCAAGGACGTGTGCTTGTTCAGAGTTTTTTCAAACGCCTAGGAATACAGAACTCCATAAACACCAGCAAACATTCTTACTTTTCACTTACAGTCACAGATGCAAGACACAACTATTATAAAAAGAAATACGTGCGAAATATCTGAACTGGTGCGTGGTACCTCTATGACACGTTAATAAACGTTACCTGTGCTTTAAGCTTTACTTTTTCATTGCAGTCTTCCTCATTTTTCATTTTAGTGACCGTGAGAACTACTCATAATGTAGCTATCATTGGTTTAACAAACTAACACAACAAATAGTAGCTGCACACCTGGTGGGCCACCCGCGGTTCAGCCCGCTGAAAGGTCCTGTGCTGCAATTGCTACTAGGGTGCCTCGAGTCAGCACCGCTTCCCGATAGAAGGTGATGATCATGACACCGCTTGTCCGCGTCGCCGCCATATTTGGTCGAAGTGGTTGACGCGGACTCCGGCGCTTTTAAAGTGAGGTATAAATATACTAATAGACGCACACGTAAAATAGAAAAAATAGCAAGCTGTGCTGGTGTTTCGTTTTTTTTTTTTTCTATATTTCAAGGCGTCTTATAGACCAATCAGGTGTTTTTTTTTTGTCTCTATCACATAGAGGCTTTAAATTATTAGACACAGCAAACTGAGATATTAACTTTGATGTGACAATATACCGCACGTGTGCAAGCTCCGGCACAATATATGACGGTGCTGTCCAACGTGTCATCATATGTGTACGGAGTAGCGCGGATCGAGGCATCCTACTCGCCACATAAACCTTTGTTTTCTCCTCGGCTCATAGCCGAATAAAGTAAGCGTCTACGTACAGGGTGACGGAGGCTTACTGTATACATTCCCCAAGGAGAACATATACAGTAACTATATATACAGTAAATGCTACCTGCGGTAGCATTTGCACTAACTCTAGGTGAAAAGGAGTTACTGTATACGCTCTAGTGATGCAAAACTACCGGTAAATTGACTAGCGACAGTATCGATGGTATTTCTATCGATAAAGTATCGTTAAATTATCGATAGTACTACGGATAGTGCAATAGATAGTATTACTATTGATAAAATATCGATAGTACAATCAATAGTTATACCGTCGGGAGCGCAATCGGTTGTATACTATAGATTGGTTTGTGAACAAGCGTGCTGTTGTTAGCTTGCCATGTCGCCAAAATATTTGCGATAGCGAATTCTCTGCAATATACAGTTCTTTAATATTAATATTAAGTACGAGCAGTTCTTGGTGAATGAAATAAATTATTTCCGCACAGGAAATGCCGGGACATGTCCACCAACAAAGTCATACTCAAAAGCTACCGGTTACGCCTGGCCAACAAAATTAGTTCTTGAACTATTTTATTCTTAAACCACAAAATGTAATATAAATTTGAAGACGGGCTGTGTCGCGCGCGTAACGGTTTCTTTCCGCGGTGAACTGTTCAACCTTGCGCCGCCGATACTGCTCCCTCTGCTTGCTTTGTGCGTTCTCGGGCGCATTCGGCTTCGTTCGCGAATTCGTGGATAGATCTACTAGTTGGTTCGCGATATCTGCCTCCATTCACTTGCTTTTCCAGATACGTGGTGGATCGAGTAGGTCCGAAACTTCAGAAGTAGGCAAAACATACCGGTTATTTTATGCTATATACCACGGTATAGTGGCACAGTCGATAATACTATCGATGTTACTATCGATGGTGTCAACGATAGTTTTTACACCATCAATAGTTCGACAGTGACTGAACTATCGATAGTATCGATGGTATTTTGACACCATCGATAGTGACTCGACTATCGATAGTATCGATAGTACCATCGATAGCTCTGCATCAATAATATGCTCCCTATGCGGTAGCTGCTATAGTAACTCGACGGTGGCACTGCTGGCAGCCCCACCTGGTGCAGAGAAGCCTAGCGACTCCACCGACAACAGTATCTCGACTTGTATTGCTGAGCAAAAAAACATGGACCATACGATGACGCTGCACTTTCGGTGGAAACGTATTCAGTGTGGAATACCAAGCGAAGCAGGAGGAAGGTTCCACGCGTCAACTAACAGCCACAAACCTCCTTAACTGATGTATGCACGATAGGGTCCAGTTTAACCTCTTCCTAGCATGGCACAAATACTGTCAATCTATGATAAGTTGGCACCAGCAGGCACGTTGAAGCACTTGGTAGGGACACGCAACTTCGCACTTAAACCCCTACGCTATAGGTCGTATCTAGTATCTACCTAATTCTACTAATCCAAGTTTCTTATCGCCGATTTCTTTCCAACAAGTTGTTCATGTGTCAAAGGGAGATAGAGTCACGGGCAAAGCAAGTCAATGTTACTCGCAACTAACCGAGAACAAAGAAGAAGGAAAAACGACAAAACGAAATACTACGACGAATGTCAGACAGCTGTAGAGCCTGCTAATGGCAAGATTGGCAAAATACGCACAGGGACAGCAGTGATAAATAAATTCAAGGCTCGTGTGAACGACACGGAAAAAAGAAATAAATGAAAAACCCGCGCCTTAGTGAATTGTAATCAATGCTAAGCCCTTTTGACCATACCAGCCACTCTAAACGATACACATGAAATGGTTTGTTATGTGCATGCACTGTTATGCCCTATAGCCGATATCCACCAATGACGCGCCCAAGCTAGCTGCAATAGCACATCGTCCCCCGTTGCCTTTGTGAACGTTCTTGCGATCTGTCTAGGCGGTCGCGTGTTTAAGCATGGCCGTGCTCTGCCACGTTGAACGAAAACTGCGCTAAAACAATGAAGGCGGCAAAATAGAACACAAGCACATTACGAATTATCAGCTCAGGGTCTTCTTGATAAAACGAAGTTGCACGCGTACCCTTGCTGAAGGACACGTGATCTCAGAACGCTGCACAAAGGAAACCACTAGCATCAGTTAGTGGTGTGCTGCCAAGTAATCAATCCCAACCGTCTTCTTTTGGTGTCTTCGTTACCTTAGCGCAGTTTTCGTCCAAGATGCTGTACAAAATCGGCCCCCCAACCACCGTTATTAAGCGCTTTGCCCCCGTCGTTCAGCACACCGCAGTTGAGCGTGCGAAGAGGCCGGGGATGTTATCTTGGGTGTATGGCACTGGTAGTACTGTCTGGCGCGGTTACGCAGCCTCCACCAACTGATCTGCCTCACGGCACAGCCGTCTACGGCCGGCGCACACCGAAGGCTTCCTTACAGCGTTTTTTCGTTTTCTTAATGTACTGGTGTTCTGTTTTTTTATATATATATTTGAAAGCGTGTTAGAGACCAATAAGGTGTTTGCTTTTGTCTCTAGCACATAGAGGTTTCAAATTATTTTCATGTCATATTTCTTTGCAGTTCAGTTTCTAGCAGCATCACTTATCTTTTCTTTATTTCTGCCACACATAACTTCATCAGCCTCTATCGCATGAGTTTCGTAAAGACATCTCGTTCTTTCTTATTGAATGTATTTATTTATGCGCAATAATTTACAGGTTCACTAAAGGGTCTTGGGTAAACGAAGGGAATACTACGGATGCAAATGAAAAGAGGCCATCGATATAAATTATTACTATAGGCAGTTGTAACACCAGACAAACAATGTCAAAAGGTCTTATGTAAAGTATGCCTTACACAAGGCCACAACTACGCGACCTAACGTGTAAGTTTTTAGACGCGTTACATTTACTCCGTGGCTCTTCAAAGCAAACTTTCACGACAACAAGCAGAAACAGCTTAGGATTGCAGAAACCTAATAGTCAGGCCATGTCCTTGCAGGCAAAGCTACGTAGAATATCCACAAACTGTAAAATATGAGAAAGCACAACTCCGACTTACCATTGAATCCTGAGCTCACGGTACAAAGCACTTACAAACGCAAACACAAACGCAAAGCACCATGCAATTCAGTGTGCACCCGCTCCCGATTTCTAAACTAACTTGGAAGTTGGAGCGACAGATAGTTCTGCCATTTGGCTGGGAATAGTTCCAAAGTAAGGTTAGACAGGCAAACACGACCACAAGGGAAAAGAACCACTGGCTGGTTCCTTTGTCACGCGTCCTAGTCACCACACTGAGCACATTTCGACTTCTTTCACAGTAATGACTGCGAATAGCACGCCGCTGCGTTAAGGCAAGTGCAACAAACAACCGGCACACCTTCGACACCAATAACGACTTTTCCGAGCTATTATATGTTGAACGGAGAACCTGCATTCTCGCAAGAGCGACAATTCGCAGCATGAGCTTGTTAATTACTGCGTTCATTTCCCTTCGACACTGGCAGTTCGACACAGCAACACTGCACGCACTCGCTTTCTTACACCTCATTAACAGATGCACTCTGATCTTTGCTGACGTGCTCGTCAGATGACTGCACGAACCCCCTGACTTCTTTGTTCCTGTAAAAGCGAATAAATCTCTTCATTCGTGGCTGTCTGTGTGTCTTTATTTTGTAGTGACTTCTCCGTGCCGGCTAGTATAACAGAAATCCAAAAATTTGCCCCACCGTTTTTCATTCCCTGGTAAAAGATTCCGCATGGCCGTTGCCATAATTCCATACGATTCCGTAAGGTTCATATGAAAATATATGGCAAATACATGGTAAATACATAGAATATGCATGGACTTCGTGTAGAACGTACGGGGTTATGGCAATGCGGAAGGGAAAGGTTTCAGTAGGGTTAATGAAGGAAATGGCGTAAGCTTACGGATTTTTCTTTGTGTCTCGCATCAACGGAGAGCAATTCGAGACCGCAAAAGGCTTCATAAAGAAACAGACAAAGGCAACTATATGTACAACACACAATAAAAATCGCTAAGCATCAAAGCTGATCATCAAGCACGAGCTCGCAGACGTACGTAATTTCAACATCAAAGGGATAGAAACAGCAGTAAGAAACTGCTTCCGCACCACAGACGGAAACTCCCTATCGGGTGGATCAATATGCGTTCAGTAAAAAGACAAGCACAGCGATGTTATCAACAACTTTAATGACTTAGAGTTGGCAGACGAACTCTGAGCTGTACAGATTGCAGAGCGTTCATAAAACGTTCAGTGAAATCAATGCAGAAGAGGACACTAAAGTCCTACGTGCAAGTGTCAGTGAGGTCAGAAAGGCCATGTAGGGCATGTTCTGCAGGAAAGATGGTACAGCTGTCGAATTGACGCTTTCTTTTTAGAAGAATGGTACCAATAACCGCAACAAGAAGGTTCGCGCACGTCTGCACACACACACACACACACACACACACACACACACACACACACACACACACACACACACACACACACACACACACACACACACACACACACACACACACCGCGTACTTCTAATGCTTTAGCTTTAACCACACACTCCTCCCCCCTCCATTTCCCAAACCACTGTACCTTTACTTTCACGTACAATGCACGTTGTTATCCATCAAAGATTAACATGCTCACACCTTTCAATGATACAGCAAATGCGGACCTACCCTCTTTCTAACTGATAATGCGCGTTCTCGTAAGCAACCATTTTCAGAAAAGGCCGGCTTTACCGATGTATACCTTGCCACAGTTTAGAGAAACATATGAAATACCGGCTGAGCATTTCAAGAAGGGAATTCTCAGGCGCCATTAAGAGCACAATAAATATTGGGCCGATTCGCTTGACAAAGTTTGTGCCTCCAACTGACTGTGTTCTTGCATATACATATATATGTTCTATCTTTTCATTAAAAGACCATTCAATTGTCCGCGTTGTTTCCTCAGTGTGTTTACTGACCCGCAGTGTATATTGTTCTACGATAATACAAACACATGCCACTACTTAACACTGTGAGCGCGGTGACAGCGGTGTCTTGAAAGCCCGGTGGAAGCCGCCGCTCCTCCTCGCCAGAAAAGGGTGAGCGTTTGCAGCGCCCTGAAAACTCGTTATTCCATTATCAGAAGCGTAGATGAAGCAGTTGTTTGCGCGAGAAGTTGATTACGTGCGGACGCACCACTTTCCGATGGGTGTGGCCCCAGCAGTGCACAGTTGACGAGCACTTGGTGCACCGTCAACGCGAGTGTGCGCCGCAATGTGCCGCGACAATACCATTGGCTGGCCCTTCTCTGCTCATGACGTCAGACGGGAAAGCCAATCGTGGCGTGCCGACTGCGCGACCCATGAACACGAGCGGTTGACAACTCTCTAGGTTAAGTCGCGTCGATATTTCACGATGCGCGTATTTAAAATCTTGTAGTAAATTACGTAGTGAATGCAGAGTTCTCGTATTGGCCTGCCAATGATCAGGAACAGCCGGAGCAATGCATTTGTACAAAACCTTCAAAGCCGCTTCAGGGTTCCTTTGAAACCTGCGACACCTCAAGCAAATGGTTTCCAACTACAACAGCATTCAGCTTTCCGAATAGAATACAATTTTATTCAGTTTCGTTTGCCTGTCTCACAAGTGTCTGTGGATTTTAAATCTGAGTAGCACAATCGAAGGTGAACAAAAACTAGTCTTTTATTTAAAGTAACGACAATAGCGGTCTATAAATATATCGTTCTTTTTCAACTTCTCTTCAGGGGTACGTCGAACGGCATAGCATATTTACTTGCCGACTTGAAAACGACAGCCCCAGTGTATGATTTACTTCGGTAAAAGTTGTCATTAATGCAGCTACAATTTACAGAGCGGTACGCATGACAATCAATTACCTCCCGACCTTCACCCCAGACAACTTTTCATGCGGACGCAATAGAAATGACTAATGAACGACGCGTCACTCACGGCTGATGCAATTAAATAAGTCATTCTCACCGCTACGCTCTCTCAATATGCACCATTACAGAGGTTAAATCGATAACCTTTAAAGGAGATAACGGTATTTCAAATCATTATTCACACGACTTATGCAAAAGCGGGCCTACGCGTCACAGCTACGTGGCAGTCACGACTGGCCTGCTAGCTACTGACGACGGCTGGCTGACGAGACGGAGCACTGCAGTTGGCACCGGCCTGTGCACTACAAAAACAAAAGAACGAACTCCTCTTTGTTCGCAGGAGAGATAACCGGCGTGCACTGTAGATAAACGGCGCCCTATATAAAAAGAACAGAGAACAAGGAGCGCTGGTCTTTCACAGTTGTGTGACTAGATAATAAAATTTCTCTCGAAATTTATATATGGAGCAACGTCAAAGCAACACGACCTTGACAGTGACTTTCATGCACTACCGTTAGAACAAATTTGTTCTCGACAATGTTGAACAAACAATGATTCAAAGCACGACACGAAAAACAAGAATGGATCCAAGCAGAGAGCCTGTACGCTATCTTTGGTGGTCCGGCGCTAATCTTCCCAAAACAGTAAACCGTGGTGTTATGAGGCGCGCGCACTCGCATGACACTTACGTACGTGCACATACAGACATTGTTAATGGCATTGTAACTGAACGCTGATGGAGGAGGCGTCTTAACGCATTATGTCCTGCCACCGTCGAGCGCCCACACTGCAGGAACGAAACACACGGAAAGGTAACCTGAACACTCCTTCCCTCGATGAGGCGTGTGCGCTAAACTCTGAAAATAACGCTCAATAACGGCGCTCTTCAAGTCCAGTCAGCGCGGAGAGTTATTGTTGACGACGTCCACGTTTATGACGACCACACCCTTGGTAACAGGGTCCGGGACGGGTACGGAACTATGTTCCGGAATGGGTACTGGTGCTCCGCTTCTACTCTGCTTCAGGTGAGCCTCGAGGGCCTTCTTGGACCACTTGCCCAGCGCCTCGCTGGCAAGTCGATCCCACTCCAGGCATGAGAAAGACGGTACCACGAAGTGTCCGCAGTTGAAGCACTGCTTTCGCACAACCCTGGGCACCCCCAGCCTGCCAAGGTCGAAGAACACTTCGACACCTTCGTCCGTCCAACGATGGTCGCAGCGCCGACAGTGCATCTGAGCGCGTCCTACGGCCGAAGCCAACTTGGCTCTCGCCAAGAGGCTGTTGCGGGACCATCGAATCCTCTGGTACGCCTTGGCGCTTCCGCCGCCAGCGACCCCGTTGCAGAGGCCGTTGGCTCCTGCTCCGAGTAGGGAACTGGACGCCGCTATGGACTTCTGGACCGATTCCCTCACAGCTTTGGAAACCTCGGGCTTGGGAGGCTGCTGAGTCACTTTCTTCTCGCACTGCGGAAGCGAGCCGTTGGTCGTAACGCTCTGCTGATCGGCGCCGCTCGTCGAACTTCCGGAGGCACCCATGAGCGACGTGCTCCTCCCCCTGCGAAGCGTCGATGCCTTTTGCACTGGGAGTAAATACCTTTTGCGCAGAGTAAGCGAAGCGAGTGCTCCGGAGCACGTCGAGCCCGCAACGCGTTGCTCGGATGGCGCGGGCGCGAGCTATCGGTGACCGTCGCCCTCTCGCAATCGGACTCTCGCAGAGCGATAAGGCGCCGCCAGCGGTGTATGGCGGAGAGGTTTTCCTGTGTTTGTCCAGCGCACACTATAGGACTCAACGAGCAAATGTGCGAGATCTGAATGTTTATGTAGCCTGTTTAAACAGGCTGCGGTACACTCGGCGTAGCGGCCTGATGTGCACACATTACCGTGCCTCTCCCTCGCTCCCCATCCCCCGCGCGCCCGCTCCTTTTCCTACTCTATTTTCTTTGTATGAATCTTCTTTTTTTGTCTCCTGCCGCATCGCAAGCCTGTTATGTCTGCGAGTGTACAGACATAACATGTAGAAGGCTCGCAGCAAAATGAATGAGGCTACGCGTACACAGAGGAGCGCCACGTGGTGAATATAAAGGTATAAAGCTACATTTAAGTTACGGGAACCGCTTCATGAACGTTGGGCGCCATCACGCATATAATTCTTACTCACGGCAACTCATTATATACATTTTTTTTTCATTAATTTCATAATACAGTGCTGCCAGCCAGCCAAAAGCACAGCTTTAAATAACATATATATAGCCGAAATATAAGGTCACTGAACGTAATAAATGTAGAAGCGTGCGAACGCATACAATGCTACACTTAGCGTAGCAGTTTGGGCGAGTGGTAAGTCACAAGCTGTGAGCGTGTAACGCTGCTCGAAACGAGCGAAAGAACAAAAAAGGGATGAGGTAGTGATTGATTGATTGATTGATTGATTTGTGGGGTTTAACGTCCCAAAACCAGTTCTGATTATGAGAGACGCCGTAGTGGAGGGCTCCGGAAATTTCGACCACCTGGGGTTCTTTAGCGTGCACTGACATCGCACAGCACACGGGCCTCAACATTTCGCCTCCATCGAAATGCAGCCGCCGCGGCCGGGATTTGATCCCGCGACCCTCGGATCAGCAGCCGAGTACCTTAGCCACTGGACCACCGTGGCGGGGCGTGAGGTAATGAAGGGGACAGTACAACAGGGTGAGCGCTCACCTTGTTTTGCTGTCCTCTTGATTACCCCTTCCTTCTTTGTTTCGTTCGTTTCGAGCACTGCTATACGCTCGGAAAGCGCACACCTAGGCCCAAAAGATAAAGTAGTGTGCCGACTGAAGGTAATTTTGAACTTTGCAAGGCGTCGTTCGTTAATTCCTCTAACGCATCGATTTCCTGTTCAGTGATGCTTACAAATAGGTCAGCTGCTTCGCATGCTCATCTCATCTAAAATGCTCGGCTTGCTGTTGTGATAGGCACATTAATATTTCAATGTTCCTGTATAATGTTTTGTCACAGCCGAATGCGTACATCAAGTGCCTATTGGCAGCTTTCTTAAGTAACCGCTCATAGAAGAAGAAGAGACAGATGCACGAGTTAATTGGTGCGTAACATTATTGTGAAAGCGCCATAAGCACGCGGACAAAGATGTGTTTGCTAAGCGTAAGCTGCGTTATTGATCCCACGCCTTGCACAAGTGTCTTTCATACGCTTTCCGCATCGGAGTCGAGAAACTGTGCTCACTTCCTACGTTCACCCAAACCACCTCGTCCCTCTCATCTTTCTGATAAGCGCCTTCTTGCTCCTCATAGACACAAAGCCGTGTAACCTTCATTCGTCAATCAAATACGTCTTGCTATCGATAAAAGATACGAACATGCCAACGGGCTATCGACCGATAACGGCATCAGATGAGGTCGAATGTGGTGTGCATACTATACGGAAACATTTTGGAAAAGCGCCAGTGATCTGCGCGCACACGTGCTCACGTCACCGGAGCGCCTATGACGTAAAACAGAAAGAAAAGGGGTGTGTTCCGAGGAAAAGATATTTGCTGTACGCCCCCATATCACACGTCAGCACATCGCGTGTTGCCAGCCTTGCAAGATCGTCGAGTTACACGATCTCGCGGCGAGAAAGAGCAGTCGGCTCGTCCATCCAAAGTATGCGATACGATATGCCGCGAAACACGAGATGCGATGGAAGGCTGAACACGAGCGCCAGACTGTATAGCTTATAAGTGTGACTCAGTATACGAGGTGCTGCTAGGAAGGCAACAAATAACTTCTGAAGATATGGTTTTCGACGAACGTCAAAAACGAAAATTTCTTCAAATGCACTCTCCCAGGATTGCTGGGCATGCATAAATGGTGAAAACACAGTACGTGATGGTGACGTACCTAAGGTTTGTTATTTAACTTTTAGTTAATTAACGCGGTACCTATTTTAGGGGCAAAGCTCCTTAAGGTTTGGGTCTGTCCGTCCGTTGTAGTAGCGCGTTACCTACTAGGAACGCGCTACTAGGAGGGTGCGTGTGGGAACGCGCCACTAGGAGGGCGCGTGTGGGAGGCGCGCCCTCGGCGTGTGCCTCCCGACGCGCGAGCTCTCTCACTCTTCCATCTGCTGTCTTGTGAGAGAGAGAGAGAGACAGAGAGAGCGAAGCGTTGATTATGGAAACGCTCTTTCTTCGATGAACGCGCTACCAGCTGGCAAAGAAGGAGAACGCGCCCTCACCCGCGACAGACAAGCTTGACGCAGGCAGCGTCTTCTAGCGAGTTTCTTGACTGAAAAATACCGACTGCTCGCGCTGGAGAACCGTTCATCGGCCACCCATATATATATATATATATATATATATATATATATATATATATATATATATATATATATATATATATATATATATATATATATATATATATATATATATATAGGCACTGGATCTTGCAATGAAGTGCCGGTGGGAGGTGAAAATGCAAGAGGCCCGTGTACTGTGCGTTGTCAGTGCACGTTAAAGAACCCCAGGTGGTCTAAATTTCCGGAGCCCTCCACTACGGCCTTTCTCTCCTCTCTATCTCTTTCACTCCTTTTCCCCCACCCCCACGGACGCTTAGCCGTGCTCCCTACATGGGCTGCAGAAATTAGCGTCCTTTCCTTACCGAACCACAATCATCATTTCACTTGTGCGTAGTTGAACCATAAGGATTCGTAGCGTGCGCGTTAACTAAGTTAATCCGGAATTCGGCACGATCTACGATGAACTCCGGAGCTTCGCCCGCTCATCATCATTCACTCCGTGGATATGCTGTGAATTTTTTCTTCTCAACCCCATTTCGCACCATAAAGCAGTAGCAGCCATTATAGCCGACATATATAGGACGAGACCCGCTTACGTAGTGAGGACAGACCACCGGTGGTCATTTAGGAAGATGGGAGGGTAATAAAGAGGAGCAGCACAGCCATGAGTGGCAAAGTAAGATGAGGAAATGAAATCTTAAAGATTTGCAGGCATCGATAATGCGGCCGAAGTATAGCCCAGAACCGGATGAATCGGAGGGTGAAGCCTTTGTCCTGCAGTGGGCGTAGACGCAATAATAATAATAATAATAATAATAATAATAATAATAATAATAATAATAATAATAATAATAATAATAATAATAATAATAATCAGCGTGCAGAGGACAGGTCAGAACAGAGATCGTTCAGAGGTGCCTTCGTCCAGCGGTGGACACAAGTCAGGCGCCGCCACCTCTGCCGGTGGTGGTGGTGATAAAAAAATCCTGACGATCACGACGACGACGGTAATGATGAGAATACAAATTGCTTGCTGCAAAGATATTTTGGATCCATAAAGTATCGGCGAAGTTATCTCATTCTCCGTCGGAGCATCTTCTCTCCTCTTTCGTTCAGACAAGCACTCTGGAATCCACGCAAAGGGGGAAAAAAAGAAAGAAAAGGAAAGTAGGAGAATATGTCAGCGCGCACCATGACTGGGCATTTTCTCTCCTTTCTTCTATTTGAATGTGGTCGCGCTCTTGCTTTAACTGAAACTAAACCCGTACGACACTTAGCCGAAATTCTGAGTACTCTGTCAACGGTATTCCCGTAAAGATGAGTAGAAGGAGGCCACTTCATCGACGTCCAAGTCGCCACTTTTCCCTGATGTGTTCACGAGTACAGCACTTCGAGACGGAGCATGCAAACTGCAAGCTGTTCCGTTATGCGGCGAGCTTTTCTCAAAAGAGCCTTTAACACTTGTTGGCCTAACCAGGCCTTAGGTACCCCGCCCATGGACGCGTGGTACACCGGTAAATGATTGATTGATTTGTGGGGTTTAACGTCCCAAAACCGGATCTGATTATGAGAGACGCCGTAGTGGAGGTCTCCGGCAATTTCGACCTCTTGGGGTTCTTTAACGTCCACTGACATCGCACAGAACACAGGCCTCTACATTTCGCCTCCATCAAAATGCAGCCGCCACGGCCGGGATTCGATCCCGCGACCTTCGGATCAGCAGCCGAGTGCCATAACCACTAGACCACCGTGGCGGGTGGTATACCGGTAAAGGGTCATGCAGCGTGGGCAGGCGTTCCACATAGCTCACAACCGTCGACAATGCCGCCAGTTCTTCGGTACCTTGGTTCGGACATCGTTTTGCACGAAAAACTGGTCCGATCTATCGCCACATCGCATGCACCTTTCACAATTAATACAGAGCGCTGTTGATGACAGTCGTTTCCTAAGCAAACCAAAATTCGTAAAATTAGAACTCTGAACAATTTGGCCGACGCGCTGGACGACGCGGCCCGTGTAATTAATAAACATTCTCCGCATTAATCGCACCTTGTCCACATACCGGTTGATGCAGCTCAAGGGTAATGCAACTGCAAGCAAAAATGCTTTACGAGTAGTGTATATGCAAAATGGCACGTGCGAGTCAGAGCACCGCTGCAGTGACCCTGCACCAAGAGACAAGAAGCTTCTGCAATTAACATCAACTTGTTTTTCTAGTGAACAGAGATGTAATCGTAATTTTTGTATCCCATATCCCAATTTTTGTATCCGTGATGCGACGTTCTTGCCTATCGGTGCGCCAAAAGCAAATCCCTTTCGTTTCGTTTATGATTTACCGATTCTGTTGAACTGCGATTGCTGTTTTGACTATATGATTTATGCGCTTTTAAGCCCAACCATGCCGAGACACCGCAGTGGAGGGCATCGGACATTTCGACGTCCCGGGGTTCTTTAACGCGCACTGACATCGTACAGTGCGCGGGGCCTCAACATTTCGCCTCCACCGAAATACAGCCGCCGCGGCCGGGATTGGATGCCGCGACCTTCGGATCAGCAGCCCAGTACCGTGACCACTACACCGCCGTGGCGAGGCGCCATTGCTGTTTTGAGACTTCCGCTCGTAAGACGTTGATTCTGAAGAATGCCTGGATCTGCTCGCACGTGAAGTTTCAGAAGATGGCTTCCTTGGTTTTCTAAATTTGAGGTTCTTTTCTCGGCATCATGTATGCTGGATACATAAGCCTCGTGCTAATAAGCATCTAGCTGTTATCCTAATCATTCACACTTGCAAACTGATGAAGAGAGGAGTTGTTCACGCCTGCTTGCATAAACCTTGCCATCACTGAACAGATTGTAGTTTGAGATCGCAGGTCGCACCGTGAAAGATGCTGGGTATCCCAGCAACCTTTCTGTCTCAGGCACAGAATAGGGCATTCATTGATTAGTGTCTGGGGTTTTACGTCCCAGAACCGCGGTATGATTGCGAGAAACACCACCGTGGAGGGCTTCGAAAATTTTGACCACCTGGTGTTCTTGGACGTGCACTGACAAAGCACAGTACACAGGCCTCAACATTTTGCTTTCATCAAAATGCAGCCGCTGCGGACGAGATCTGAACAGTTAGTTCCTCAGGTACATGGTAGAAGAAAACGGGCTGTTTTTTGATGGGCGTCAATGTATAGCTTTTTCTGCACCTATAAAGCTTTCACAGCTTTGCGTTGGAACTAATCCTGTTGCTAAGGCACATGGCTCTTGAAGTATCAATCAGAAGAAAAAGTTTGCAGTTTGTTGGAAAAGTGCAGTCTATCAGATACGCCTGTCATGCGGTCTGCCTTGTATACGTAGAGCAAACATGTGGATGCATTAGCGCTAGGCTGCGAGAACATAGCAATAAAGCGCGAAAAGGCGAAAAAGGTTTCTTAATTTTGTTGCGCACAATACACTGCACACAATGTGGTTGTGCTCGGTTCCCTGAAAAGACAAGTACCCTATCTAGGCATTCTAATCAATCTAATGGCAGATTCTAGTGAAGCAACTGCTATCGCTGAGCGTGACTGAGTAAGCTGTCAAATGCATCAAATGATAAGGGGGCTTGATTTCTCGGAATCGCACATGCGGTCTCTTTTGTCTTTAGTGGGATGTTCGGGCGTCGTTTGTTTTTTTAATGCTTGCTCACATTGGCTTTGTGTACTGGATGGAGGCGGTTTTGATATCAGCTTCATGGTCATATGTGCTTGTTATTCAAAATGAAATTCATCTGGGAGTCAGCGCTCGTCCTCGCCATTGTTTCCGTCATTAGTGCTACATGCACTGTACAGTGGTCAACTCTCACGCCGGAGCGTCGTGCTCGGAACTGCACGAGCGACATCTACAGTTGGAAACGGGACACATCTGAGCATGCGCATCGCCACTGACGCGCTTGCCTTGCAGTTTCTGTCCTTGTTTATCGCCAAGGCCGCGATAACTACTTTGGCCTGCAGAAGCGCTGTCAGTCATATAGCGCCGGAAAAAAAAAAAAGTGCAATCACCCGCATCGGCGCGTTTTCTACTGCGTACCTATATTCTCGGTTTTCGGTATCATATCGTACCGGCAATGCGCCGCATAATGTATATTGCGCATCGCTCTGTGAATTTTTCATAGCGTATTGCGTTTATTGCCGCGTGCTGTCATTTTATTTCGTAAACCTACGAAATTGCAATTCATTAACGATGCGTTGCCTGCGACTAAATGTAGTTTGTATTGCCCATTCATGCGACGATCAGTCGGTCCTTCGTCGGTTGTAGATGACCGATGACGGGGAGCATCAGCAAGCCGACCTTCCTTATAGAATGCTTCGAGCACTCTATTCACATTTTAAAGTGCAAAATTCTATACCGGCCAAAAGACAGCTTCCGAGCGGCCTGACCCCCCCCCCCCCCCAAAAAAAAAAAAAAACAACACAGAAAACATATACAGTTCATAAGTGGGAGTAAATCTGTTGTTGGGACAATGTGACCGCGAAGGGAGAATTAGAACGCAGCACAGCTTGCGTCGGGCGCTGCCAACAATACGCTTCGGTTCTTTGCCTTTTTGTTTCTTTTGTTACTGCGCTAAACCGTTGACAGCGCTACTGACGGCCAAAGCGGTTGTTGCATCCGCGGTGATAACCAAGGGTCAAGAATGCAAGGCATGTGCGTCAGTGGCGCTGCGCATGCTCAGAGGTGTCCCGTTTCCAACTGTAGATGTCGCTCGTGCAGTTTCTAGAACGACGCTCCAGAGTTATAGATATGAGAGTTGACCACTTTACGTCACGATTGGAATGAAAGCATCGCAAGAAGCGAGCGAAGAGAATTTTAAAAGTTCAAAAACGATGTCCTGATCTGGCGATCGGCGGACACTGCCGCCTCTGCCGAACTGCAGGACATTAGCGATGTGAAAGTGGTGGCGCGTTGCCGCCTGAAGTTCTGCCGGCACCCCTTTCGTGTTGGTACGCATGATGCATGATCCCTCCGCGCAAAGACAAAAGTGCCACAAGAGTAATGCTCCCACCACCGCGAAAGAAAAATAAAAAAAAAGAAAGGGTTCACGAGGTAGTTCGCCGCATGTCATGACACTGAAAGAAACAATTCGTCGGCATATCTTGTCACGCTGTCTAAACATTCAGCAGAAAACTACCCCCCTTTGACGTCAAGAACGAAGGAGTTAGACCGGCACGATACTTAGCCAAAAATCGTGCGTACTCACTGAACTACGGGCAGTCCTCGCAGCACTGAAGAACGCAGCCGTACCACACCTTAAGTCGTCATTATCGTCCTCCCCTTCATTCGTTTACCACGTATGGGAACGTAGAGCAGGGCTAATCGTTACTGCCTGTTGCAAACTCGTTGATCCTGAAAATGACGCATCTCCTCCAGTACACTAACTTGAGCACGGCCGTGGTTTGAAACTAGCCAATGGTTTGAGTCACGACTTGGAGCGGGCGTCCATCACATGAAAGCAAAACGTCTTCCACCGGGCACGTCACATGGTTGTGACGTCAAAAATCGAACTACTTTTAGGCGAATTTGTGGCCAGCAAATGCAACTCCCCTCACGGCACAGGCCAACAAGAGCGGCGAGCACAGTCGATGGCAGTGTATAATCTGATCGTCGGCGAAACGCATAAACCGCTGAGACGATGTTAGAGTACGGATGACGTCAGTGGTAAAGGCGTACGCAAGGAAAAGGTTGCACGGGACGTCGCGGCCGCTGCAGCCGTCGATGGCCCAACAGCTGCTGTATTTGTATATCCTTGATATGCACATCAACCCTGTTACCTACTCCTCGTTTTAGTGAACCTTGCCGCCCCGCCGCCCCCCCCCCCCTTTTTTTTCTTTTAATGCGGGGTGGGAGCATATCGATTGACTGCAGTTTGGGTGCTGATGGCGTTCGCCGGAATCTAGGAGGTTTAAAACGCTCCTTGGCCGCAGGCGGCAAACACCATATCGTGATCGATACGGTCAACACTACCGTTTTGAGCGACAGCGGTACGTAACCGCTATCGCTCACGATCAGAAAAGCTCCATGCCTGTACGGACTTGCACCCAGCTCAATAGGATCGGTGCCCCCCAGTGCTGACTCTCACCATCTGCTTCAATAGGACAGTTTCTTGGGCGAGTTGGTGTTTGCTAAATACTTCTTGTTGTAGCGCGAAGCTATGAAAAAAAAAAAGAAAAGACAGACAAACAAGTCAGAAGAAGCAAAGAAGGCGCTAAATGTTGTCTCATCATCTGGTTGGCCACCTTCCATTCTGTACTATATCGTTTTAGCAGTAGCAGCCAAGGAGGTTTTAGAAACTGTTTGTAGCAGTAGTGTTTGAGGGGATTATATGTTTGCGAGCTATTGGCTATGGCTTCACCGACGATTACGAGGAAAAAGAAGAAGCCGACGAAGGAGAAGATAGAGAAGAAGCATGAGAAAGAAGAATACAATGGAGGAGGAAGATGAATAAGAAAAAAAAAAAGAAAAAAACGGAAAAGGGGAAAAAGAAAGAATGCGCAATGGAGAAATAAAAGAAGGAGGCCGGAAGAAAAGGACGACAGCTTATAACCCAAAAGGCCAGCATACGCTGCGACTGTGCAGTGTGCTCTGCGAAGGCCTGGGAGTTGTTCTTTTAGGGGCCAAGCTCCTTAAGGTTTGGGTCTGTCCGTCTCTTGTTCCTAGTGGCGCGTTACCTTCAAAGAAATGAATGATACTACGTGTGGGAGGCGCACCCCCGGCGCGCCTCCCACCGTCGATTACGAGGAAAAAGAAGCCGACGAGGGAGAAGATAGAGAAGAAGCATGAGAAAGAAGAATACAATGGAGGAAAAAGAAAGAATGCGCAATGGAGAAATAAAAGAAGGAGGCCGGAAGAAAAGGACGACAGCTTATAACCCAAAAGGCCAGCATACGCTGCGACTGTGCAGTGTGCTCTGCGAAGGCCTAGGAGTTGTTCTTTTAGGGGCCAAGCTCCTTAAGGTTTGGGTCTGTCCGTCTCTTGTTCCTAGTGGCGCGTTACCTTCAAAGAAATGAATGATACTACGTGTGGGAGGCGCACCCCCGGCGCGCCTCCCACCGTCGATTACGAGGAAAAAGAAGAAGCCGACGAAGGAGAAGATAGAGAAGAAGCATGAGAAAGAAGAATACAATGGAGGAGGAAGATGAATAAGAAAATAAAAAGAAAAAAAACGGAAAAGGGGAAAAAGAAAGAATGCACAATGGAGAAATAAAAGAAGGAGGCCGGAAGAAAAGGACGATAGCTTATAACCCAAAAGGCCAGCATACGCTGCGACTGTGCAGTGTGCTCTGCGAAGGCCTAGGAGTTGTTCTTTTAGGGGCGAAGCTCCTTAAGGTTTGGGTCTGTCCGTCTCTCGTTCCTAGTGGCGCGTTACCTTCAAAGAAATGAATGATACTACGTGTGGGAGGCGCGCGAGCTCTCTCACTCTTCCATCTGCTGTCTTGTGAGAGAGAGACAGAGAGAGCAAAATGCGCGCGTTGACTATGGAAACGCTCTTTCTTCGATGAACGCGCTACCAGCTCGCAAAGGAGAACGCGCCTTCACCCGCGAGAGACAAACTTGACGCAGGTAGCGTCTTCCATATATATATATATATATATATATATATATATATATATATATATATATATATATATATATATATATATATATATATATATATATATATATATATGCCAATAAGCAAGGGCTGAGAGCAGGGAAGAGTAAGGTCCCTCTCAGGAGAGAGTTGGTGTGGGACCTATGGTCTGCTTCACCAGGGCCAAGGCTATGCCAACATCGAGCGCACATCATTCAGCGAGATGTAGCGTCGGTGTTAGCGGATGCTCTTGACACCTGCGCAGCACTGCTTGCTGCTAGCAGATGACACGACGCGGAAGGATACACTTTGAACGCGCCAGTTCTCTGATTGGTCGAGAAGGCCTGCAGCTTCCACAGCGCTGCATGTAACTACAGAAGCAGTGTAAGCCCTGCCGGTGGCGCTGCGTTTCGGTAGATGACACGCTCTTCTGCAGGATAGTAGCTGAATTGCTTTGCAGAGCTATGGCGCGAACGCAGCGGGCAGTTGCAGGAAGCGATTGACAACTTCGGTGATAACGCCCAGGAGTCCATTCACTGAAGCTTTGCGGCAAAACAAACGGAGGGGGTCCCTGGAGGTTGCAGCACATTGACTCGACATGTGGCTGAACGGAATGAGAAACACGCCTTTCAGGGGTAGGTAAATGGGGTACAAGGCTATTCTGCAAGAACGGGTGCGCATCGTGGTGCGGTACCCCACTCCACGCGCCGAACAATTACATCAGATAACTTTCGGAAAGATACAGGGATGAAGCGTTATGCCGGCGACTAAGAACAAGGACTAGAGGAACACATCAGAAACGCAGTGGCGCACCGACGGGAGGGGTTTCGGGGGTTGTAAACCCTCCCCCCCCCCCCGAGGCCGAACTAACCCCCCCCCCCCCTCTCACTCCGTAACTGCTCCTATGTCCTAGAAGAATGTGGAGCAAATGTCTCTGCAAAACGCCGAAAAAATAAAAAATAATCATCATCATTGATGTTACTATCATTTGGCATTTTATTTACTTTTTTTACACACGCAAAAACTGTGTAATGCACTTTTTCCCATTGATTCCTCAATACAGCTGTAAAGGGGTCCCATGCAACACAGAAATATTCTAAAATTGGTCTAATGTTAGTTAGATCCAGTTTCCTTCAATTTCTTTGGTGTATGTTTAAAGCTTTTTTGTTTAGCAGCAAGAACTGCATTTCCATCGAGTTGAATGATTTAGTCACGGGAACTCTTTAATTTAAAGGCAATAACAAGAACAGAAGAAATGCAACAGCATTTAAGGGGGGAAAATACGCTATCTCATGTCAAGTGGCTCATTCCCGCATGTAGTCTGTTTCGCCGCATAACACCCGTGTACTGCGGTGAAGCTAACATTTGTGTACTGCGGCGAAGCTAACCCCCGTGTACTGCGGCGAAGTTAACACTCGCGTACTGCGACGAAATTAGCTCAGCTTTCTGTTGCACAATTCTCCGTTCCACTATTCGTCAGGACTTTGGAATGACAATTTTCGCCCATGTTTAGCAGAACGTTTCTCCATAATTTGACATGGTATTAGTTAAGAAATATTCGAAAATTATTCGATTCGATTCACACTCAAAATTTTGCTATTCGCACAGCTCTAATGACTTAGCAAAGACGCAGAATCGCTGCCAAAATTTTCAGGAACCCCAGCTGGAATTTTTGGAGCTTTATATAAAGTGTGGGCTTTATGTGTAGAGTGAGGCTTTTCTCCATCATCTGCACTATAGTGTATTTACACATCACATCACATGCGTTTATTATCGATAGTTAGTTCTCATCTGGTGCTCAACCTGTGCTTTGTATATGCATCACACGTGCACGTATATGAACCCATGCATGAAAATGCGTAATATGTAGGCCGCATCCGATTGTCTAGCAATACGGATAAAAATTCTGGAGTTTTTGTGCACCACAACATCATCATAAGACATGCTGCGTAGTATGATACTCCATATTTAACATGACCTCACTGGGTCGTACCCCACGTTATGACAAATTTCATTTTGGAGCACAGTGGAACAGGTAGTTTTGATGTTGGACACGGTGTGAGATAATGTGCTCTTTAGGTGGGCACACTTCACGGCTTACTTGCCAGACGCGACTGACCAGATAAAGTAGCAACAACAGAGCTGAAGCCCTGTGATGGCAGTGCATACCCATCGGCATTGCGATGAAACTTCAAAGACATAAAAGATGCACGCTTCCCTTGCTATATATAGCAACTGGCACTTTGAGGCAAACGAGAAATGGAGAAATCAGGTCAGTGGCATCTATCACCGTGTTCGGGTTTCCCGAGAAATGCAGGTTGATAAAGAAAAGCGAGGCGCAGCCTATTCTTTCTGGAAGTTTCGTCCTAGGCAGCCGCTGCCACACTGGGCAAACGGATGCTTAGTGCTGCTGCTTTATCTAGGTGATTGCGTCGCATAAGTGTCCTCACCTAAAGAGTACATATCTTACACGAAGACATTGGGGCACTTTGAGGCAGTAACTTTGCATATGGGAGTAGCTAATTTCGCATTCTGCAATACTTCGTACGAGTAAGTTCCAGTTTACAAACATATGGATCATTAACAGCGAGCCTTTAAGACCTACATAACATTTCCATCCGTTCATAGCTAATCCGCATAACTGGCTTGTGCAAGTGTATGTGGGGACCAACCAACCAACCAACCAACCATTGCAGATCTCATGTGAAAAAAAAAGTTCCCATGAGCACTCCAATGCTTTGTATTACTTCAATCTTACAATATCTGGCCTGTAACTTATTTGTTCCAGTACAACATAATCGTCTTATTCCACAAGCAGCTTCATAACACCCTCACGCTTCCATTCATGTCGCATGATTTATCGCAGAATAAAAACATGTTGAGATTTGCAGCTAATAACCATTCTTTATTACCCACAGTTCATAGTAATTATGGCAGAAAAACATCTGCGTTCACTGCAATTTCACTTTGGAATGACTTGCCTACAGCTATCAAATCTCGTGTTTCCCTAGCACTCGTTAAAAATGATCTTAGTCATCACTATCTGCATTAAGTGTACTCATGTCATGGCTGTTGTCAAATCTGCGCTTTTTCATGTTCTATACTGATCTGAACGTAAACGCTTTATCTAATATGTACTGATTTTGTCAATAATTCCATTCACTTGCTGTGTTAGTTATTACCCTCAATGCTTGTACATAATTAACCAAGGGTCCCACTACAGTTCTTTTACTTTGGGACCCTTGCATGCATATTCGTTGATCTTTTACTACTTTTTTTTTAAAGCAATAAACTGAAGCTGAAACTGAAACTCAGTATTATATTTCACTGCACAATGAAAAAATAAATTGGCACTCGCATATTATGAGGTTCTGCATGCTAACCAAGTATTGACAGCGCAAGAGACAGGAGGGGAAAGAAGAGAGTACGAAGAGTCAGCGCTCTTTGTACTCTCTTGTACTGTCTTTGTTAAGATTTGGATACCATGTTATACCAACAAGCCCGATCCTGCACTCTTCCGAGTTTCTGCAATGCCTTCAGACATTCTTCAACACAGAACAGAGAAAATAAGCATGATTATATAGACCCTGTGCTCCATTCCACATCGCTAACAAAAGAATGGCTCGAGTGTGAACAGCGGGACTGTTCAGGGGTTTGCCATGTTCATACCTGCCGGCCACTGTCATGCAAAAGGGAAAAGGCAACCTACTACCCACACTCTTGGCCTCAGCCTGGTGCTATATTATGGCGATAATGCACAGGGCAATACAGAAAGAAGGAAAGAAAGAAAGAAAGCCTCACTATCTGTGTCCTCGCTCGGGTTACAGAGAAGGAAAAAGCAGCCCACTCTTGCCCTCAAACCCCTACGCACCCTTTGTCGTCAGCCCACTGCTACATGTTGGTGATAGTGACAACTTGACATCCCTGCCAGTTACATCAGAATTTAACGAATAAAAGCACGGCTTCGCTGTTCCCATTTGTCACAGCATGGAACTGGCACTGTGGCCCCCGAAGCGTGGGTCGCAGTGCTTAGATCCGAGAATCATGCCGCTAAACACACAGAGACGATGCCCAAAAGCCTAGGCCCGGGGCTCGTCCCTTCACTGTGACCAAGCTCAGTTAATTAAGTTCACGTGCTCGTATGCAGCTGCAGCGAAGTTATAGACAGCACTGATCGATTTCCAGTAAAGTGGGTGGCCAGACTGGTACTCGCGATTATACCGGTCATGCGTGAGCTAGTAAATAAGGGACACAGTGTGCAAAGTCTTTTAACACCATTTGTGTGCTTTGCTGTGTGGCATTAATGTACCGTGGCAAAGCAAAATGCTCTATTTAGGATTTTAAAACACTTCCATGAATAAAAGCTCTTTTCTGTAAAAGCTATAAGTCAGCATTCGTAGGCTTGAACGAGGGACCCAAATTAGTGCATTTTATGGAAAGTTAAAGAGTTGGTAGGTATGAGAAACATGACAGCGAGCAGCATGCAGTTAGATTACCAAATATTGCCCCAACTACACCATGCGCTGCACTCAGGAGAAATCAGCTGCATTTCCTGAGCAGATGGTGTCAGCCCATGAATTGCCACCAGTTGGTTTTAAAACAACAAGCCTCAGTGGAAGCTGAGTGATTGTTTTTTGGTGCTTTACATCCCAAACCCACGATATGATTATGAGAGATGCTGTAGTGCAGGTCTCTGGAAATTTCGACCATCTGGGACCTGGGGTTCTTTAACGTGCACTGATATCGCACAGCACATGGGCCTCAATATTTTGCCTCCATTGAAATGGAGCCACCACGGCCATGATTTGATCCTGCAACATTTCGATCAGCAGTTGAGAGCCATAGCCACTAGACCATCGTGGCAGTACTCAGTGGAAACTATGCTTCGCTGTCATGACTATCGCACTCTCTAAGGTCAGGTTGAACATTCAATTCAGACATGTCGTGACTGTCGGTGATAGATGCTGCCAAATCCGACATTGTTTGACACAATTTATGACGAGTTTATTAGGGTGGTGCAGCAAATCCCATTTAGCACAGTTGGTTCACAGTGTAAATGATATAACATATACATATCAAGTTTAGCATACCTTACAATTCAAGGCGTTATGAACTTAGGACGCTTTGAATGTACGCTACACATGATAGCTAGTGTTTTGTGACAAAAAGCCGTGATAAGTGCCTATAAGACCTTTCTTTTCACTTGTGGACAAATAGAAAAAAATGACAAAGCACAACTCTTCAATATCACCCGTAGTACAATGTGTAAAGTTTATGTACAGATGTCAACAACAATTCCTTTCAGTTGATGCTGTCAATGTCATATTCCTGAGACTGGCACGAAGTATTTGTCACATCCATGTCGAGTGCAGAGCCTTGTGGACTGTCACCGGCAGCGTACTCGGGGAGTACGTCAGGCACACCTGTTGGGTCAAGGTCGTGTATCAGAAGTTGGCACAAAAAGAAACTGCAAATGTTACTGTGTCAAAGATGCATTAGGAAAGAGTCCTCGTTGACTAGCAGGTAGTCCACACACCTCCTCCTACCTCCTTGAGGTGAATGCCCTATGCAGTTTGGCCCCCTTGTAAGAGACAATGATATCAGAGACAATAGGTATAAGAGACACCACTTGCCGGCACGGCTGGGTGCCCTATCTTTCCCATTAGTTTGACCTCCCTTGTAACATACAACTTTTTGAAGACAACTGGTTATAATGGACCAAATATCCTTAAATTTAACTCAACAGCATTGCTTGTAACAGATGGTTCAACTCTAAATGCAGTGCTGTTGGCTATTAACTTCAGTTAATTGTGGAAGCGATGGGAAATGATAATCAAGTAGTGTGCAAAAGTTGTGGTGAAGAAAACACGAAATTTGTTCCTGAGTGACGCAGTGTGCCAGGTAAGTCACCTAACATTAATGAAAATGATGTTATAATAAACCCTTTACAACATGCTGTAGCCTTCTTTTGTGGTCAGCTTAGCTGTAGTACACCTACATCAGAGTAAAGGTTGACCAGAAAATGAAAACATGACACCCTGTTTATAAGAGACTCCTCACATCAGGGACAGTAAGTGCTCTCTCAGGTGTGTGTCTCTTATAAAAGGGTGCAACTGGGGCATTGCCCCCTTCCAAAATCACCAATATCGAATCTGTGAATTTTATAAGGTTATAGTACATCATGAAGCAGGGAAATTTGTTCATGTACAGTATAGATTTAGGGCTGAACATAAAGATGCATTAAAAGATAACCTTATTCCATATGTACGCACATAAAGCTCACTGAGCCTAGAGGAGAGATAATACCGGTGACAATGGCATCATCATCACGATATCCTGCACTCCCCACAAAACCTACAGAACAACTTTGGTCACACACTCCAGTGACTAAGACGCGTTACAGCATCTGTTTGGCCTAGCTAGGCAAGCTACTCCAGTTAGTTTGCTATTAACCCCTTGTACTCCAGTATCCACATATGCAACAAAAACATATTAGTGAGGTGTGGTTAAGACAGCCAATGCATTGCCTTAAGATCTATTTGAAATGTTAGCGTTACTTATAGTAGTGAAGTAGGTCTTAAGGCAATGCGCTGGCTACCTTAATTGCACTTCACTGTTATGTTTTTTTCTGCATATGTGGACACAAAGGTTCGAAATGTTTTTACCAACAGACATCAATGATATGGCATTATACCACATGTTGAGGTTGAAATGATGGAACGCGCGCAGTTCCCACAGACTATGCAAAAATATGGCCACATGTGCAAAAGCCGAGTTTTGGTTCACAAGGGATCAGCTGGCAACTGTACTGCTCTCCCATTAAAGATCATGCATGTTCTCACTGGACAGAACAGTGCAAGCTCGTGTATGGGCACAGAGACAACAAAGTTCCAAGTTGATTTCACACAGTGCAGTCTATACTGACAGCATCACGAAGCAAATGCTACATACACGGCACCTGCAAAGGCAAAGCTCACTTGTGGCCACCTAGAAAGCTAAGCACTTGGCCTGTAAACAAATTCCCTGCTCCGCTAAGACTTCAAAATCAACAAGACAGATGTAATCACTGAAACTCAGTTACTCAGACTGCACAATCACATGAAGGTTTATCTCTGTCTGCGTCCAGCAAATAGATGAGTCTTTGGTTTTCGTTTTTGTTTGTTTTCTTTTAAGAACAGCTCTTTAGCACCCATATTTGGGCTTCATGCCATCATTGTCAGTAAAAGGGCAACTGGCAGAGGGAAGGATGGCAGCAAGCACAGCAGAGACTGAACAGCAGTGACAGTGAAGAGAGCAGAAGAAGGAAAGTAGAAATTATGGCACTTTACTCATTTATACTGATGCTCCAACAAAAGGTGTTTCAGACCACTTAAACACAAGGGTGTTGCAGAGGCCTATTCTAACAAGCCTGAACCGTCAAGCATTGTGAAATGAGAGCTGGCTGTGACCTGGCACATTCATTCCTACTCTCCTCAATGAGAATACGTATAGGGGATGGAATGCTGCTATGTAAACTGCAAGAAGAGCTAGAACGTATCATCTGCGTACCTTTGCAAGGCTGCAGCTCATTCATCTGCTGCTCGATCGCTTGGGAGAGCATGGTGGTGGAGAATGCATCATCCCTCTGCAGCCCTAGAGCCTGAAAGTAATGCAAAAACAAGAAGGCGAAACTTTTCAAAATTTATTGCTTCCCTCCTGCCTGACTTTTTTACACTTGCTTGTTACCTGATAATGTTGCTAAATACTTCTTCCACTGAATGAGCTGATTACATAACATACTGGATATTTCATACTTATTTAGGTGGCACTCACACATGTATAAGTCAATGACATAAAAAAGCCAGGAAAGCGCATTCAATAAGAAGTTTTATACTCACAATGGAAATATTTATTATCTGCCTATTTAGGTCCACCGCAGGGTGAAGAGTTCTGCTTGTGATCTCCAAATAACCTGTTATTGCACCAGCCAGCTATTTCTAATGCTCGCACACATATTCACGATCGAATCGCACTGCCGAGTTCGATGCTATATTTAACATGACACACAATGACATGACAATAAAAAACGAAAGAAAAAAGGCTAAGTCTCCTCGTCCAAAAAATTAAGCACTTTATTTGAAGAGAGCAAAAGAAAAGACAAATGCTCACTGTTAGCTGAAAGATCATATTGTGGCAGAGGAGAAAGTAGACATAGATTTTCTGCCAATATATGCTCAGGACTGGCAGTGCCGCCCGTCAATTAAGGAAGCATGCAGGCCTACACAAAAAGTGACTGTTTAAGCAAGACATACTACCACCTTTGTGCAAAGCAATCGAAGGCTCACTTACGCACGCCACTTCAATGTTGTTACGTCTGTATAGAACTGTAGAGCCACTAAACTTATGTGTGCATTTACAGCCGTGAAAATGCAGCGAAACATGACACAGTAACATTCTCTCTGTAAAAGCTTTTATGCTGGTTATCTTAATGGTTTGCATTGGTAATCCCCTAGCAACACGTTCAACTTTCTGCTGTTCAACATCTACATTCTGTGCTTGTGAGGCACACATGTGCTGAACTTTTTTTTTTTTTTTGACAATGATAAGCTTTATTACTGCCATGTTCAACTTACATTTAAATGGGCCAATAAAAGCTGTCCATATACTACAAGATTTCCTGCATCCATTCTCCTATGTTCAATGTATGCTTTGCACTCTTCATGCATTTTTCAAGAACAAATTTGAATTTAAATAAGATTTGTTTCCAGGCATAAAAATAGATTGAAGCCACTACATTCAATCATCACCATCATCATAAAATTCTCATCCGTGTGATAAAGATCATGATGCAAAGGCCTAAACAAATCCTAACTATGCAACTATCATTCTTTCATGCAACAAGAAATTCACAAATCATAGGAGTAGTACGAAAATCAAGCTTCGCTGCCATAGTACAACAGTGGCGAAATTCCCAGACAGCAATAGAACCATGCAGTCAGAAGACGTCACTATTTGTCAGGTCTCATTGTGTGTTCTGTAACCAGCAGCACTTTGCATGACAACTGACAACGTGGTTACTAGGTAAACTGCATGCTCCTGGCGATGACGGGTCTGGCATTCTTGAAGGCACCTCACCAACCCAACCACAGCATAAGACTAACCCTGACATAGCAAGCTTGTACAGTCGACTCTCGCTACAACGAACGCCGCTTCAACGAAATTTCCGGTACAACGAAAAATTCTCGGATCCCCGTCAGCGGTCCATAGGAGTCAATGCATAAATATGCTCACCACAATGAACACATTCTTTTGTGCCGTTTCGCTTCAACGAAATTTGACGATGCAATTCCAGCCTCGAAAATTCAATTTGCTATGCAGTAAGCACAATCCGAAAGATTTTGGTGCATTTCAGAAGATAAAAATGCGTCTACAAAGTCGAAATCGCGTGTTGGCACCACCAGAAACGGCCGCTGTTGATTGCGTGGTTGATTACCGATGTCTACTGATGCCGCCTACCGATGCCCGTCGAGATAGCGCGCGCGACCGCCCCTCTTCCACCAGCACCCCTTTTGGTCCTTCGCCCGACGAAAGAAGGGCTGGGCATTTCCTTTCTGCTTGAGAAGCAAGCGACGGCAGCCATCACACGCGCGGTGCGATGTTATCGCATTGTTCAGTTCGTTCGGCGGAGACGGCCGGGTCGTTTCATCTCTGCTTCAGCCGCGTTCGTCCCCAGCGTTAGCGCGCTTTTACTCGCGCGTAGAACATACGATGCGTAGGCGGTGTTATCGAGTTGAACTTTGTACAGAAAAACGGCGACTGCAAAAACCCACTAACAGTGTCCATATCATTGCAATAACTCCTCCACCAGGGTCGACAACATTATTTTTTTATGGTCCAAGCACCCCCCCCCTCCCCCCCGTTAAGTACCGTATTTACTCGAATCTAACGCGCACCTTTCTTCCGATAAAACGCGTCCAAAAATCGTACGCGTGTTAGAATCGAGTGCGAACGAACGACAACGTTACCATGTCGCTGTCGGCATCAAAATGGCCGCCTCCTACGTGCTTCGGGCACTGCCCAATGGACACCGGCGAAAAACGAACTAGCGACGCGCCGGTCTTTGGCGTGCATAGTTTCTGTAGTTCCTAGGTCGCCGCACACGATGCGTAGGCCTGCGCACATGATGCGTAGACCGAAGATACTGCGCCGGCTTGGCCGTCTTGCGGCCAATCAAAGTCGCTACATCGCCGATGCAATCTCTGAGACGCCCAGCCGCAGCAGCTTTCGGTAGCGTTCGCGGGCGGCCTTAACGGGGGAAAAGATGCTTCTCATCACCGCACGCAAAACGGCTCATCATCGCATTTCTCCCTCATATCTGTGCTGAGCCTGAGCCTCTCAGTCGTGCGCGCTGCATGACGTCCGAGATTGCATCGCGGCAATCTCTGAGACCACGCCCCGGCGCAGAACGCATGGCAGCACGCGGCAGCGAGCCTGAGGGAACTGCGACAGCACCGAGGAACGCAGCTCTGCGAGTAAATTATGTTACCGCCACTTGCACACGGATAGGCCTGGCAACGTGCGGCAGTTTTGTCGGGACGCAGGAGTTATGAATCGGCGTGCCAAACGTCTTCGAGACGACGCGGGTCAAGTGAAGCGGGAAAGCCACACCACGGCCGTTCGAGGGACTGCAGGGGTACAAAGTCGACGGTCTGTTTATTATGCGAGTCCGTTCATTACGCAAGTACGACATTTGTTTTTATGAATGTGAGAAGGTTGATTACTAAGGACTCTTTTTTTTTTTTTTTTTGAGGGTGCGCGTTACAATCCATGTTTCACTTTTTTTGGTCGCAGGAAATGGGTGCACGTTACTACCGAGGGCGCAGTACAATCGAGTAAATACGTAAATCCCCCGGATTCTGTTTCTCCAAACTTGACAGGTATGGTTTCAGTACTCGCGGTTTCTGAACCCTTTTGACTACCGCCGTAACGCCGCGTGCAGCGCGCAAGATTGAGGCATAAAAGTTTCATTGTTCTACCAGCTCAGTTCAGTTATATTTTTTCGATTTCACTACAACGAAATTTTCGCTTCAGCGAAATTTTTCCCGCGCACCGTCAATTTCGTTGTAGCGAGAGTCGACTGTATAAGGATAGAGCATAAGCCCACATGTACA
Organism: Hyalomma asiaticum; assembly: GCA_013339685.2. NCBI lineage: Eukaryota > Metazoa > Arthropoda > Arachnida > Ixodida > Ixodidae > Hyalomma > Hyalomma asiaticum. The sequence goes on along the minus strand of CM023485.1, from coordinate 86,180,073 downwards.
AAAAATAATGGATGAGCTGGATGATCCAAAAGGAACAAAGTCAAAATTTAATCATTTGGAAAGCACTTGGGAAGCATTTGGAAAGATAAGATGAGCATCTTTCACCAGAATGCATGGTAAACCGTTAGAGTCTCCCAAAGTGTTAGGTAGAGTCGCTGAGATTGGCTGGCCATTCATATAGAACACACATCACAGTTCCCTTTGAGTCTGATATGTCTAGGTGTGGGTGAGTGCATGTAGCACCTCACTTCTGCAAGTGAACTGAACAAAAGTCTATACGTCATATTGCGCATATTGTGATCATTCTTCCTTCATGTGAGTACTCTTAGAACTGTGCAGCATAACCTTGCACCAATATCATGGAAGTGCTAGCATACATGTGTTCTACACCAAGGCACGTAACCAAATCAGGAAGACTAGCCTCAACTCTTCTTTAACGCACCATGAAACCGTACCTTGTGGAAGTAGTCAACTGCCTGAGACCAGTGACGCATTAGACTGTGCACAAAGCCAATGGCAGAAAGTGTGGAGGCATTTCTTGGAGACAGCACCAGGGCTTGCTGGTGGTACTCCAGTGCTCTGTTGTATTTCCTGCATTTAAAAACATCCATAATTTCAAATATCACATGTCACTCTTGCAGAAGCCCACAATGGACAGAGAAATCACAAAAGATAAAAACTATGATCTAATTATTTTGCAGAAAGATGCCATAAAAAAAAAGTGGCTGATCCCTTTGTCAAAGGAATCGATGTAAGACGACAGCAAAATGTATCTTCGCATAAGCAGTCGAATGTTTCTTGTTACATCGAGGTGAACTTGTTCATTGCCATCGGTGTTTCACTGGTACAGCACCGTTTGACGTGGATGAGCCCACGTTCACAAATCGCCTCCATAACATCAAGGGCCTACCCTTTGTGGTAACAGAAGTAGTTTACCTAATAACTGGGCACAGTCTGTAGTAAATGCCGTGCGACAGAGGCATCAGTCATATTTACTTGCGCCACACTGACCAGTCGATGTTGTTGCCACGCTCTGGAGCATAACACAGCAGTTTTCTTGTTCCCATCATGCTCAAAGAGCGGTCGGCGGGGAAACGCTGTTGTTGTTTGTTGTTGTTTTGTGGGGTTTTACGTCCCAAAACCAGTTCTGATTATGAGAGACGCCGTAGTGGAGGGCTCCGGAAATTTCGACCACCTGGGGTTCTTTAACGTGCACTGACATCGCACAGCACACGGGCCTCAACATTTCGCCTCCATCGAAATGCAGCCGCCGCGGCCGGGATTCGATCCCGCGACCCTCGGATCAGCAGCCGAGTACCTTAGCCACTAGACCACCGTGGCGGGGCAGGGGAAACGCCACCCACGAAGAAAGTTGACCAGTGCCCTACCACTGCACTATTAGCGCATATACACTCGAAGCTGTACAAACGCGGCTACGCGCATGGCTCTGCACCCGTTCATCGAGGCAGACTGAAATGCGCCTGGAATGGTGCCGCTATCCAGGAGAGGCGAAGTAAAGCTACAGTGACTCACTTAGCATCTCCTGGATGGCGGCACCATTCCAGGCAATGTGCTGGATGTGCATGCATTGAGCTGGACAACAGCGTCGAAGAAGGAATATAAGGCGTGTTCATACAGGATCGAGCATGTGTGGCGTTATGCAGTGGTAGTGCACCGGGAACCTTTTGTCATGATGCAGGGAGCTGTGAGTTCAATTCCCAGAGCATCAACAAAAGTTTTTCTGAACGTCTTTCTTTACTTTTCTTACATGTTTACTTTACTGCATCATATCTGTTACTGTAGTGACGTATGGGGTCGTGGTGGAACCCGGCATAAGACTTTCGTGTTAAAAAAAATCCTTACAGATTTCTCAAAAACAAAGGTTATGAATATTTCCGTCTTGCTCCTTGTTTTGAAATTGGGAGAAGCAATCTCAACTCTCTCTTCAACTTTATGATAACAAGATTTGAGTGTAGTGCATTCTCTTCAATACGAGCCAGTCGTCATTTTTGCTATACATAACCGAGTTTCGTTTATTGGGAGTCCACTCCTGTTAAACGGAACTCGAAGGGGATCCGAAAAACTGTTCCATTAGGTTTAGGCTTCCATAAGCCAAGAAGATCACATAAATGGACAAGATTTATCAGACAGTAAATTCAGATTTAGTAATCTTTTGCAATGACAAGAGCTCAGCAAGAAGCCTTTACGTCCTGTCACTTATTACTGCAGTGAAACATACATGGGAAAATGATGGAAGCAATACCTCAACTTGCGGCAGGTGTGGCCCAGATTGTTCAAAAGAGGCTCCCATTTCTCAGGAAGAACACCGTGGTCGTTTGCCTCAAGCAAACACAGTGCCATCTCGAAATGTCGCTTGGCATTTTGGTACCTATGCAAAGTAAACCCACAGACAAGCCGCTTGTGAGCACAGGTGAGGACTTCTACAAGGCCATGTTTCTGGCAAATGCCTAAGTATAAGGTTTTCAGTACATCAGAGTACCATTAATCATGCGACTTTCATATCCACAATGTGATGTTTTGGTCAATCACTGATTTATTGAGTTCAATGTCTCTGACCACTAAAGAAGACATCCATAAGGTGAAGTTTCCTAATACCTTAGTCACTGGGTTTTATAGTCTCTCAGTAATGCAGAATACATCCATAACATGATCTATTTAATAAATAATAGCAGAATGATAGTTCTCTGAGGATCTAGATGTCACTCTGAAATATTAAAGTTAGACAGCACATCCGTAATGCAATGTTGTCAGCAAATTATAAATTTATTTGTGGTTGGTACCTCAGTACAACCATAAGGAGATCTTGATCATGTATTTAATTTTTCATTTGTTGGGTATAATGTCTTTCACAAAGACAGAGTACTTCCTTAATGAAATGTTTCCAATAACCAACTGCTCTATTGGTCTAGACCCCTTTGGTGTCTAGGGCTATCCGATATGCTATCAATGATGTGAAGCTTCTCGTAAACTGATTTATTGACTGAGTTACCGATTGTTGATTGTGTTTGACATGACAAAGAGAGAGCGTATGAGAAACAGTAAAACGGACAGACTCAAATTAACCTGGAGCTCATGGGGTTTCGAAAGGAACACTAAAGTAAAACATTAAATTAGCTTAAAATAATGATTTCCTGAGAACAATATCATAGTTAATTTTGACACGACAGGTTCACTATTATCAATAGTGATACACAGTTGATCCCGGATATATCAAACTCAGATATATCGAATTATTGGCTACATTAAACAGTTGAAAAATCCCCTTGAAAATTAAATGCAAACGCATAGGGATGGCATGCACGTATATCGAACACCTGCGGACCGCCACATTTGATATATCAAACTTTGACCCATGCTGAACTCCTCAAATGCGCTCTTCCTTATATGTTGATCATGTTTCGACTGTGGTCTCACGTGTTGCGATCCGTATTTGCGTGCGATGGTGTCAAAAATGGGGTGTCGTTGCGGTGATTTGGGGAGTTGCACAGCGCTTGTCAGCACACTAACTTGTCCACAGCAGCAACATTTTTAAAAAAGCTGACAGGCAAAGACACCAAATGGGCTGAATACAAAACGGCTGTGGCGCCGGCGGACTGCACCGGCAACTTCAACCTGCATTAACGCGATGTGCGCATTCCGATGGTTGTCCTCGCGCTACCACTCGTGGTTCGCAAAAGCATAGCCTTCAAGATTTGGGGCCGCATGACGTCATCTATGTGATACCCAAGGAGGTTTAAAAAGAAATTCTGGAGTGGAGACTTTGTGCTAAAGGTGAAGCCGGCGACCGCCATCTTACTCAGGGCATCGATTAACAGCATTCAAACAGCACAAAAGAAAAAGCGTTTTCCTCACGCTTCTAACACCTTTAAAGCAATCAACTTTGCTAGGCAGACAATCCTTGATGTGCTTCTTTGTGCCATGGGTTTTTGGATGAAACATGAACGTTGAGAAAACTTGAGTGCAATATCGCGGCATTAATAGTTGTTCAGTGGTAGTCTATTAAATCAAAACAACGCGCTTTTACATTACAATTAGTCTAGGGTTTATATTAGCAGGTCAAGAACGCTTGAACCGATACTGGTTTCTGGACACTTAGGCAAGCTTTTAGGGCTCAACTAAGGGCAAACGCCGGCTTCACTTGTCGCGGTAAGGTTCAGCGGGCGCCGCCACTCCAGCATTTTTTTTTAACCTCCCTTCGTGATACCTACAGTACCAATCTCGAAGGCCATGTTTTTGTTAGTTGCAGTTTGCATACCTGCGAAGTCTTCCAGATTACCCGGGAGACTTCTGGATTTTGACAGTTTCTACCGATTGTACGTGACTCATTTCTATTTGCTTACACAATTTAAAATTGATTGATTTTAAGTGTGTGATAGCTTTATTAGCTGTTGATATTTCATAGATGATGCTTGTGTGTCCACACAAATCTATCCCACAAGTTATATCGCCGCCACCACCAAGAACTTCCAGGTGGTGTTGCTTTCGCCCGACAAAAGACCATCTGGGCATTTCCTGTTTCCTCTCTGCTTGATAAGCAGACGACAACAGGCCTTGCACGCAGAGCGATGTTATGTGTGACGGAGACGGCTGGGTCGCTTCATTTCTGCTTCAGCCACATTCGCCCCTAGCACTCGTGCGCTTTTACTGGCGCATAAACATACGATGCGTAAGCAATGTTATCAATTTGGTCTTGGTACAGAGAGGTGACTGCAAAAACCCGCTGACAGTGTCCATGTATCCATGTAATTGCGCACCAATCCCGAGATCATAGCTGACGTTGCCGGTGCCGAGGGATCAGACCCGACCAGTGATGAACGTCTACGCCACTGATAAACGACTTTGTACCGTGTTCTGAGAGCTCGCGTCGGCGTTCGCAAGCTCTCAGAGCACGGTACAAAGTCATTTATCAGCTGCTGTTGTGGTGCAATGGAAGGCGCTACATTTGCTGATCTATAAGGCCCCAGGATGGCTCGAGGAACTTGATGGCTTACAAGAAGCTTGCATATTTGTTTCGTACAAAATAAAATGCAACCGTTTTCACGCTGACCTGTTGCATAATGTGGGCAAATCTGTATTCTACTCCGTATTACTATTTCGGGAAACAAATCTAAGACGTGCGCTGTTTTAAGACGAGCTTCAAATAGGCAGATTTGGTATTTCAAATTATCGACATATCGAGCTATTTCACGATCCCCTTCAAGTTCAATAGATCCAGGATCGACTGTAACACAAAATTATCTTTTTAAAAGTATGGAGTATCAAAGAAAATGCAAGAAGACATACTCTTGGTTCTGGAAGGCCACCACACCCATTTCGTGGAGCACAAACGGGTCATTCGGTGCGATGGCCAGAGCCTGGCTAAAGAACCTTTCTGCCAGCTTCGTGTTATTGGTTAGGCCGTACTCAAGCCCAATGTACAGGAACGGGAGGTGACAACTGGTGGTATAGAAATACATGACTTATTAAATATTGCCAGTTGCATAATGGTTTCAAAATCTTTATCAAGAACATTCTGAAAGAAGCAACTATACCAGCATATCATAAATACAGTGCTAGAATCTCAATCACAATTGGTCCTGCTACAGTGACCACCTCAAAGTGAATCTAGGTAAAATATGCCTGCTGTCTGGCATGAGTACCTCATGGACAAGATAACATAAATAAAAGGAAAGATAAGAACAGCAACTACCATATCACGAAGCCTTCTTTTATTTATTTTTTTAATACACGGAGCTAGCTAGAAGGCAGGTGCACTTTTGAATTTCGAATATATCACATGTAGTTATTTTACATGTACATTACCAAATAGCTGAAGAAGTGATTGCAATCACTTTTTGTGAAACAGAAACAGAAAAATGATCATGACTTTCTTTTTTAAACAAAAGCTAATGGTTGCAGAGGTGTTTCCTCTCTTGGGACCTCAAGTCCCAAGTTTGAAATAAAATTCAAACTGACACTTGTCAGTTTGAATTTTATTTCAATCTTAGCAGGGCATCCCAGTGAAATATGAATCAACAGGCTTTTACTGTACTTTGTCAAGTCCATTGTTAGTTTGTTCCATAGCACAGAAACCAGCCCATGTCCAGATCTAGTGCTAAACTGAATTTTATAACAATAAAAATGCAGCGTACATCTGCTTCTGCAAATAAAGGAACAAAGATGAGACCTGCAGGGCGTAGTTTCGTAGTAATACAGAAAAGTATTCCGATATGCGTACTTGTTGCACATATTACTGGTCGGCGCAGGCCGCACCTTCATATGTTTAAACCTTTACAAGTTGTATTGAAGATCTTAGCCAGACTGCATGCATGATGCAAATAACCACATAGATTCTGGAACTGACGTGAACATCAGCAATTGATTATGCTGATGCAAGCACGAAAGCAATGAGCTTCACCACATATCATATTTATATGCCCAACAACTGTGCTTGCTGCTGTCATATGATGAGTGATGTTCACCTTGCCAGGCACAAGTTCCCCCAATAATGAGCGCAATTTGATGCTTTGGCTGTAAAAGTCTCCATCATTATATGACGATGTCTTCATTTAAAGTCTATCGTCATCACTATAGCCCACATCTCTCATAATCATAGCTGGTTTAGGGACGTTTGACCCCACAAATCAATCAATCACTACAGATCACTACAGTCTGATTCACTTCTAATGATACATGAGATTTCACACTGTGCTGTAGCTGCAGGGTGAACTTCTGTATATCTTCTATAAACTACTTGCAACAACGTTCCAATGCCATGTAATCACTTACAGCAATTAAACCTGGCTAACACATATCTGTATGGAAAGGAAAAGGAGTGCCCGAAACTCCGAAAGAAAATGAATTGGCAAACCAAGATGTCACACCAACATGTGCACCACAAACACTGAGCAACAAAAGAGCTAACCTAACAATGGCTGCTTCCCATTTCACCTCCACACCTCTGGACACGGGTTGCACTGGCAGAGGAGAGCACGCAAGGACGAGCATGCACGGTAAGTGTAGAGAGGGTCACGCAAGTGAATACACATCTCCAGTACAAGCCAAGAGCAGCTGTGCTTTTAGGTGGCCCGCATGTCCTATATTATATATATCATCCGCAGAAAGTACAAAGGCTTGCAAGGCCGGATATTAAGTGGCTTCCAGCTTGGGTTGCATGACTGGGTTTTTGCAAACCTAGTCGAGCCATGTCAGTAGCTTCTAACCCTGAAAACCTGCCACATTTCCTTGAAAATTAACGTTTGAATCAGGACTGTGCAAAATGTTCGTGACTATGTCAAATTGTACATCGCAGTTTGCAGTATTGAAAGATGTTTAGAAAAGTGCATAGGAGGATGCCAAAATAAAATAACATACATTAAAGAAAAAGAAAAAGAACCTGATCTGGAAGAAACAAATCCCAGAAGTGTGAAATGGGAAGCTAGTTGTTTTTAATTTTCAACAGGGAAAACAGCACACAGGATGATGATAAAAGAAAAGAATGCACAGCAAATCTCTTATGTTCTTTTGTAGTTGTCCCATGCACTGTATTGAATATGCTATGCTAAAAGGAGTGTGATCCACAACTGTACAATCCCATTCATATGTTTGGCACAGCACAGTGCTCATGACTAGGCAGCCCACAATGTCACTTAAGACGAAGTGAGGACACAAAAGGGTACAGGAAAGAAACTTTGCAGCTCTGCATGCAAAGACTATCCTCAGATTGTAAGTAATGACACTAAGCCAAACTTTGGAGACAGAGGAGATGTGGTGGGCTGATAAAAGAACAAAAAATAAATTACGGCTGTCCTTACCCTTTGATCAGCTGAAGTGCCTTGAAGTAGGCTGCCATGGCCTGGTCATGCTCACTTTCCATGGCAAAGGAGTGGCCGTACATAAGCCAAGCTGGGCCAAACACTTGGTCCAATACGGTGGCTTTACTGTTTGGAAGCATACAAGAATGGGCAGTCAAATACACAAAGGTACATGCCAGGTAGAAAAAAAAACTTTACTATAATGATAATCATAATGCCTTAAATGTTGTCAATACTTGACATAATCACATGTTTTATGCTTTTTAAGTCTGTGTACAGCTCCACCCATCAGCCCATCGCAGTGGGCCTGGTAGTACGGAACAGCCCTGGCAGCACCATCTCACGAAATTGATTTGAAATACACCATGAAGAACAGTGCAACAGTCAAGTTTGGCCTTTGGCACTGTCAGAAACAATTATCAAGCGTTACTTTTTGTTTTGTTTTTATCTTTAGCAACACAAATAGTTATCACATGCTGCAGTTGAAGAAACCACTGAACATTCCTAACAACACTCCTCTAAGGTAAATCATTTAGCTGTGGGTCGCCTTAAAAAGTCTGCGTTCAATGACTGCTTCTACTGTCACCAAACGAAACTCGCATTTGGGCGGGAGGTAGCACAAGTCCTCACTGGGTGAGTGAAATGCGAAAAGGTATGCATCATTTAGCTGTCAGCTTTACTTTAGATTTCTCATTTGTTTCTTAAGATGCAGGTGAGCGTGTGTTTGCCTGTATGCTAGTGAAATTTCCAGAAAGAGACCGAGTTGGAATAATGAATACATTCTTTAAGAAGCACAAGAAGACGAAGTGGACGTGGGAAAGCTTTAACATGAAAACAAAAAATGAGAATGACTATGATGGGCAAGCATCATGGTATAATTGAAGACATAGAAGTAGTAGGCAAGATAATCACAGACCAGTAATGGTGAAGATTGTACCTAACCTAAAGAAAACAAGAACTAGATTAGTTACTAGAAAAAATGCAAATCTAAATGTAATCAAACAAAGAATTAAGAATTTAAAATTGCCTGAAAGAACAAATTCGAATCCTTAGACCAAAACAATGAACACAGAGAAGAAGCAAACAAAACCGCAATGAAAGTGATCTCTGAAACAGTGATGGAAGCCAAAGGTAAAACAAGACAAGATATGTAAGCAAGTTGTCCCAAACTACTAAAGAAACGACAGGAGATGAAAGTGATTTCAGCAAAAGGTAAAATAGACTTTGCAGAACTATCAAAGCTGATCAGTAAAGCTAGGCAGAGATGTAAGAAACTTTAACATGAAACGAACAGAGACCGGTGGAGAAAGCTACCAGCATTAAATCTGCCAAAAAGAGGCTACACTTAGGACAAATAGCTTTATTAGCTGTCACAATGCAATTCTGTTCATACTGACGTGCACACTTGTTTTTGTATGTTTCAGGGGGGCCGCCTTTTTCACTTTATCATGAGGCACGTTATCACATGTGGATGCTCGAACTGCCCGGCAGATGCCCATGTTGCCTTTAATCACTTTCAAACTAATCATGGGAGTTGTGACTCTTAGAACTGGACTTAGGAAGTCAGCTGATGACTCTCGACCAGGGCCGGTGAACCGCTAAAGCCAGTGGAATTCTGGAGCAGGGGCTCCACCCATACGTACCTTGACATTTCGTTGAGTTTTTAAAGTTGTTTTTCTCTCTCTCTCTCTCTCTGCACTGACCTCACTTGAACTTGCATGCTGCTTCACAAAGAACACCGACTGATCTACATACTTTGCATGCCTGATGCTTATGTTTAAGTACCTTCCACATTCAATGGAAGCCTAAGTGATAACACTAGAATATACCGAGATGCATGTATAATAGCCAAGGCACTTAGCCGCTGATCCGCTCTTTATAGACAACCCATGACTGCTTGCCGCTATTGTTGTAAGAGTGATTTATTGCTTTGATGGGCACAGCTTTGCCTAATAAACAGTTGCATCTTTTTAGAATTCTGTGTCCTCATTGTCACAATTACATGATGGTGTCATAAGAGGTATCCAGCAGAATAGAAAATATTTCTATTCAGAACTCAAACTAAAACAAAAGTTCACCAACAAAAACTGTCTTCGGTGTCACAAATACCAATTAAAATTTAGTATTCCATAAATACAAGGCTTTTCAAGGAGTGGTGAGAAATTCAAGGTTTCCAAGGACCTTGAAAATGTACCTACGAAATTCAAGGCTATTCAAGGGTTTCAAGGACCCTGCTTTAAGTACCCGACACTAGAACTATATTCCAGAGTTCTATAGCTGGGGCCCAAAGTGCTATGGTCATCCTGCCTTCTTGGGTTCTTTTGTCATCTTTTGTTGGAGCCGCCAGGGCGACCACAAAAGAACACAAGGCAAAAGAACCCAGGAAGGCCTATACAAAGCCTCTGGGTGCCTAAGGAGGGATAAAGCCACCAAGGAGTAGAGCAGTTGTACAGCAAAGCAAAAGAAAATAAAAAATGGAGGAATAGAAGTTCCACAAAGGGGCAAAAGAAGGAAGGGGGGGGGGGGGGTATAAACAACAAGGCGTATATAGTGGCAACTTGCAGGAAAATGCAGAAAAGCTCCCCTGAAGAAAGGCAGGCCTAGATTCTCAGCTGGCCAATAAAGGTGTCTTTGTGGACATGAATGCCTATGCGGGTGTCCTCAAAGACATGCCACAATGCACAATGCATTGACAGACAACACAACTAGCCTGCTCATTGAAGTAGCATATGCCTGCTTATGTTTTCTAACCTTTTCGAACAGCACAGAGGCACTGGAGGATATTTAAAATAATTAGATGCTGTGTTATTTATGGCTGGTTTTAATTAGATGCTATATCATTTATGGCTGGTTGCCAACTTACACAGCTGTGACAAAGATCCATAACGGATAGCTTAAACAAAAAAAAAACAAACAAAGAACAGTGCTTGCTTTCAAGTTCACTCAAAAAGTTCAACGATCCCTAAGCATATTCTTATGAGATGAGAACGCGAAAGCCTTTGTTTTGGCTAGATTGTCATTGCGGAGGAGTGCTGCAAACTGCAGTGTTGCCGAGTTGTGTTATAAAGAATGAGGCAATGTGGGAGGCCGAATTATGTTTGTTTACATGGTTTCATGTCATAAAAGTGGTGTCGACACTTCTCATGTCCTCTTCTATTTCGTCGTCCAGGCAGTATTTGCAGATATGCCCAAGGCTGGTCTCGGGCATATCGAAGTAGTACGACCGCCGCGCGTTTTGGGTGGTGTCAGACATTCACCAGCGTTGTCACCTCTTGTTCCGGTGACCGCATACTTGAGCCGGCGTACATAGACGCTACCATGGCCTTGTGATCCGAGTAGTAGGTGAACACATACATCGCATCTCGCACAATGTAAGGGTCGTTGGTGAATGCAAGATCGATGCACGTAGTCTCAATGTCATGATGGCCTTAGTGGGCGTCTTCAATTCGAGATTGAACTAGGCACGCATGGTGGCAAGGAACGACGGGCTAGCTGCCGCGTTCATGCTCCGAGTGTTGCTAGTGCTGCTACAGCGACGCCAAGCAGCTGGGCGTGCGCTTTCGCCAACCCAACGAAGAAACGCGGCGACGCAGTCTCACGCTGTTGGAAGTAGCTGCAGTGGAGCGAAGCGTGCACCGACTGCTGCTATGGAGAGTGTTGGCGCCAGCGTCACTTCCGGTGGGGGAGATGACGTGCTTTCTGGGCACGGCCCTTGCAGACGGCATCTTTTTGCAGACGGCATCTGGGTGTGCGCTGTCGCCAACCTAGCCAAGAAATGCTTTCGCGTTAATAAATGGTTTCGTTTACAATTTCCCCCCGTTTTTAAGCCTACTTGATTGACCTCTTGAAGCAAGGTGCTTGGATCCCCCTGGGCACGCAGCCAATTCTTTCTTGGAGGGAACTTCTGATAAGATGAACTTCTGGCAAGACGAACAAATTCTCATGGTCCTTTCAAATTCATCTTAAGGGGGGACACCCCACTTAAAAATATTTTTTTTATTTATGCTCAGATTCTGATCAAACTTGCACCACTTATGTATTTTAACATGCTGATTTCAAATATGCACTTGGTTTTCATTTGTAGTGAGCAGTTTTCAGACAACTAAAATAATTCATGTTCCCACCTATCCTCAGTGGAGGCTGGTTGGGAGGAGTGCTGCTTCAAAGGTACTGGATATTACAAGAAAAAATAGGCCATCAAAATGATCTACTATGATCAGAGAGTGCAGTGATACAAGAATGGATGGTTTAGACAAACTTTAGCGCAAGTTACAGCATGTCAAACATTTGTATGTGAAAACTGAGATTGGCACCTAAAGCCAATTATAAGTTTTAAAAACTTTATGCAATGCTATATGGTCATACTTCAGGCCTACTGCACTCTGCTATTGCCCACCTTTCCGACAAAAAAAGATTTATTGCAATTTGACTAGTAGAACCAGAGATATGGCCCCTCCCAGATCACAAATTGGTCAAAAATGCCATTTTGAGAAAACAAGAAAAAACGTTTCAAGTAGTATTCGTGAGGTTTATTTCAAAGAATAACACACCGAAATGATAACTGAAGGTCCAGGAATCTGTTACCGCAAAGATAAATCTCTTGCTACAACTTGCACAATAGTTATAAAGCAAAGTCGGTATCCTACGCCCCACCCCCCCCCCCCCCTGCCTTGCGGCCTGCACCAACTTTGTTGCACTTTTCGCTCAACAAAGCTAGTTTCGTTGCTGAGCCATAGTTACTATCGCCCCTCGTAAGTTTGACGTCTCTGCTGCATATCTTGCACTGCGTGTGACCGAGGGGCAGATTCACTATGTCGAGATCGACGATCACGTATGATCCTGATCATAGGGATCATATGGGATCACGCGTCCCTATCTCGCGGGTTCATTCTTGAGCCATGTCACTGCTTGTGATAAGCGATCGGAATCAGCGCCTCCCCCGAACCAGCAGATTGCCCATACCCGCACCCCTCCGCCATTATCAGACGCCGTTATCAGGCGAGATCGCGGGCTGCTTGCTCATCCCTTTTACGTTTATCTTTCTTCGCTTCGCCAGGCGCGCGCCACCGCGCCGTTGCTCAAAAAAAAACAAGATGGCGTCTCACCGCGCGCCGCGCTTTTTTTTTTTTTTTGTGAAGTAGGCAGCGCGCTCAGGGTTGCTTACTGAGAACATAAAAAAAGCTAGAAACGCGAGCTTTTGAACGATGCCAAAATGGCTGGGATCGGGCAAGCCGTTCGCGAGCTAGAGGAAATTGAAATGGAGGGCACTTTAAAGTTTAAAGGGCCACAGCTGCAGCAGCAAACTTTAACTTAATTGAAAAAACTAGCTCATCGCAGAACTGTATCTCGCTTGAAATTTTTGTATCAACTGTACCACGGTCACTACAAAATACCACGTGAAAACTACATAACTGAGCCCCCCATGCGGCCTGGTCGTACAAACCACAACAAAACAATCAAGCAGCCATTTAGTAATCTTAATATACATCAGTATTCCCTTTTTCCACATGCTATATCACAATGGAATAAATTACCCGAAGAAGTAGTAAACGCTAACACAGCTGAATCATTTGTTCAGTTTTTAAATAACCTTTCGTTTGATATGTAAAGTTCTGTTTATGCTGAACAGCTTTGTTGCAGTTGATTCTCGCGTTCACTTCTTTATGCATAGTGTTCATCTCATGTGTTGAAATATTGTACGTGCATATTTATAATTTATAATGTTGTGTGTTTGTTATTGCAAAGCATATTTATTTATTCATTTTCCTTTTTGCTTGTTAATTGTGGTTTACTACTTAAGTTGTCAATAGTTCTAAGCATTATTGTTGGTATTGTTTTTAATGATATTACCGCTCCTGCTTGGGCCCGAGTAGGGCCTGCAGTATTTGTAAATAAAAAAATAAATAAATAAAAATAAGCAGTATTTTTTCGTAAAAATTTGCAGACACATGCAGGATGGCAGTACGAACGCGAAAATGAAGACTTTGAAAATCCGATTTTTCGGCCGATTTTCGGTTTCTAAGAGCCGTGTCCCCCCTTAAAGGGAGTCTACTGTAGTTTTCTCATTAGCAACCTTGAACCAACACCTAAGGAGATGACACGCGCACCTCGTGGTTGTTAAAGCTACCCTGAAACAGTCTTGGCGATTTTGTGTGCCCGTAGGGCAAGTGCTTCCGAACATAAGCAGACCAACGGCAGGGCTCTGTGCTAAATGCACAGTTTCCTATAAGCTTTTAAATATGTGCACTGTTAAAGGTTGATGCAACTCAAGCTGAAGAGTTTTCAACTGCCCCAACCAATGGGTCATGCAATGGGCACGCAATGACATATGTGATCGGTTTCCACCTATCTGATGACGTGAGTAATTTTTCTCTTTTAGTTGTGACCGAATGTTTTTTGTAACAGTTAAAGCAGTTTATAATTATTTTGTTAAGAGAAAACAGCAGCAAAAACAAAATACGCTATCACAATCTACTACCACGCTTTTTAGCCTCCGGTGGACAGCAACCGCCTGTGTTACAACGTGTTTGTTGCCTGGTGACGTGAGCTGAGCAGCCTGTGTTGATTTCAAGGTTTCTGTTTTTTGTTTAACCACCTTGACTCATCCTTACTGCATTGAGGGCAGAAATCTCGCATTTGGTGACATGTCAAGCTACAAAAATGAGTAACCCTGCTAGGCAACAGGCAAGCAGAGTCACAGCAGCACACTGATACACAGGCTCTTGCTACCCAATCAATGACATGATCCACATGTTTGTGGCTGTAATTGTTTATAGTACTTTAAAAAATTACACTTTTGAAAGAAAGTTCCTTTATATAAGCAGTAATGGAAACTGCTTTTTAGGCAGTTGGCTTGCTGCATGAAAACAGGTTCGTGGACTCTGTTCCAAATAGCCCTCTATCAGTGTTGCGACCTGGACACTTTTCTGCAGTTTCCCACAGCCCAATGTGGCGCTTGTTAAGAGTGATGCTGAATGCTCTTTCCTCAGACGATTATGAGAAATGAGAGGTCTTTGCCTGTCATCATGTCTCTCAAATCTTGACCTCATGCCGCGGGACATCAACATCGAGACTCACTTCTGGGAAGTCTCAGCCAGGTCACGTGACCGTCTCATCAAAGCATTATCGAAGCAACAGAAGGTCTTCTACCCCAGGCAGCTGGTGACAGATGCTACTTGGTGCGAAAATTGGCCACATTTCTGACTGGGCCTGGAGCCTTGTATTCCATGTCGCGTAGTAATTGTTCTTACTACACGACCCTCCCAACATTCACAGAGTCTTCGGCCCGATACATACCCAACAAGCTGTGTTTCTACCGAGTAACTGCAGGACTAGCCTTAAAATCGACACCTCTATTACAGCAAGCAATGAAGCAGAGTACACTCACCTAAGATAACGCCTTGCAGAACCTGCCTTGCCTATTAGGTAGTAGTAGCACCCAACAGCAAACCATGAGATCTAGTGTAAAGGACAGAATCATAGAGACTGAGCACACTAAAGCACAAAACACAGACTGAAAGCTGTGGCTACACACACACGTGCAAAAAGCACTCTAACGAGATATCAGTAAAAGTACAAGTAAGCAGGTTCTTTGTACATCTCGCACAGACTGTTTCAGCTGCAAGTACTATGTCTTCCCTACGCATAACCCTAGTAAAAACGTTACCCCCCTTAAAATAGTAAATTTTAATAGAGTAACAATACACCCCATTTTCACTCAGCAGGCAATGCTGCACGATTAACATGGCTGTAGAAATCTCACTCTATGCATTTTCCCCATGTTACTCATTTATTATTATTATTATTATTATTATTATTATTATTATTATTATTATTATGGTAAAACTTCATGATATCAACACCCATCTCACATAGAAATAACTTTGGTTATTTTGAATAAGTTGTTATAAACATATACTCTATTATAATCCATAATTTGTTACATGCATATTCATTATGTATGAGAGGTTTGAGTGCACTTGCTACAGGTTCACGAACCTGTCAGAGACTTACTTTATACATTGCTAAGGCTATGTATTGTGTAGGGCAAGTTGCCTCAGATATAGATTCCTAAACTATTACTCTGCTTTTGATAACAGAAACAAGTCCACTGCTCTCACTGTTGGTCACAAGAACACGGCACACGGCTTGCTTGTTCGGTGATGAATAGGCAGAGATCTCTAATTTCTCATATACAGTTAATAAATATATGCCATACACACAAACAGAGGATACAAGACAGCATGGGCAATCCCCACACCTAGTGCCCCATCCAGCACTGTAATCCAAGGGTACTGCTTCAGTTCGAACATTGTTTCATTCGAACAAATTTCTAGTCCCATTGAAACCTGAACTAGCAAGGTTCCACCTTATAGTGTACTGCATTGGAGTTTTTGGGGGGTTGAATAATAGCCACTAGTCTCAAATATGCCTAGCCCGTAGCAATAGCTCCACGGTATTGGTCATGAATTGCTGAGCTTGAGGTCGTGGGTTTGATATCAGTTGCAGCACCCACAGCTCAATGAGGGTGAAATGCTCAAACCCTCATAGTTTATACATCCGGTGCCTTGATTCGCTTTTGGTACAATACATGCTCTTGACTCCTAGGTTTTAACATGCAACAGCAGCAGCTGTCAATGAGCACACAGCTACTATACCTTGCACTGTGAACTCCGTGCTGTGACAACCTAATTAAGAAACACCAATGGTCAGATATAACTGTCGACATTGTGGACATAATACCCTGTTCGAGAAATAGAGTGGCTGAGGACCAAAAAGGCACACAGCATCATAAGAGACAGTGGCGCAAAGGAGCTTTGCTGTATTCCAGAAGGGCATATTGGATACGCTGCCATATTTTACAATGCATATACACTCTGTAAATTAATGCACTTGAATTGTTCAAGGTCCAACAAACTACGCTCCAAACTCTATTCCATGTAGTGAAATGTGCTGCTTCGAACAGCCAATGAGAAAAGACAATTAAAGGAAGTGTTTCAGCAGTTAGCTGCTGGTTCCATCTGCATGACACTGGGTCAATTAATGAAAATATTAGTGGAACAAAATTGCCGGGCTGTTTTCACTTTCTTTAATTGACCAGTCTGCTCTCGTGTTTAACTGACTCGACATTAGCACTAGTACTTGATGCATTGCATAATTTCTGTAAAACAGTATGTACCACAAGAAATGTCAACGTATCATGAAAACTTGGGTCCTAGTAAATGTATACACAGCAGTCAGAAAGAAAAAGTGCACTTACAGCATTTTCGGGATACATATCAACAAGCTTGTGGGCCAAGTGGAACAGATCTGTCACACAAAAATGACAGAAGCGTAGTCAAAATGAAGTTGGAACAGTGATGTTATCATTGAACATAGGCTACAAGGCATGGTTTTACTGAGGACTCCATAATGAGTGGTTAAATACAAAAATGAAAGGCATATGCTACAGTATAACCTTACAACAGGCCATGACAATGAAGAAAACTTTGGTCAGTTGTAAAAGATGTAGGATCTAAACACTGTTGCAACAGACTTTTATGCAAACAGTAAATGGGTTTGTTAAAACAGGAGTGAATTACAAGTCACAGACACTGTCAAAGAATAAATTCATTCCTCTCAGTGTCCTTTGAAAGAAGATTGTCAGCCTCGACTGTGCTATACAGAAAATAATTTGGACATTATCCATGCCTCCATCATTACAAAGCTCTTCGTTTTATCTGGTGCCATAATATCTTGCTGTGTCGATCCTGCTGATGCTGTCCCCATCCAGAAAGTATGTCAAGCAATGTTTGAACTTGGGAGCTACTAAATCTGGGATGTTTACGGTAGAGAAGTCTGCTACACAGCAGTGGTGACCGGTTTGCTGGCCTTATAATTTACTCCATTATATCTGAATGTTTACTGTATCAGAATCCATTGTAAAAGAATCTCAGTCAATGGAAGAAATAGGAAGATCAGCAGAACACCACAATTTGTGATGCTGTACCTAAGTGTCCGTCGTAAGCAGATGTGCTTGCAACGAAGTTATGCTGTATTTACCACCAGTGCTTACTCACTATACATGACTGAGGATTATTAGAAACAAGGAGGAAGTCGTGCAAATGAGATTCTACAACCAGTGTGAGGCAGAACCTTTGAGATTAACAAAGTTGAGGACCACGCAATGAGCTAAGACATGAGAATTTAGACATAACACTAAGAGACGGGAAGACAACAGTTGGAATTTGAGCAAAAGATGAGGTGGTATTCTAGCTGAGAATGTGAGGAAGAAAAGCTGTTGCTACAGGTTATGTCATGCACAGATGGGATAAGTGGTGTGTGAACTATGAGATTAACAGGATTGGTGCTAAGAAAGGAAGTGTAGTAGAGGAAGTCAGAAAATATGACAGGTTCATAAAACAAGTACATTTGCAGGATATAAGTGGCTGATGCAAGATGGCAATACTAAATGAAAATGCTCAGAGAGGTCTTTATCCTGCATTAGACACAAACAAGGGCTAAGGCTTACCATTAGATTTTCCTAGCTCCATGAGACATGATATGTGGATAGGAAGACACTCCATGAGATAGGGGTCTTTACTAAGCACCCTACAAATAAAGATAACAGGACAAGTATTCATGCATGCTAATCTCATGCAGCAGTGAGAAAAGTACAGCTTTCAAATCACTAAAAACCACGAGAATGAAAAATGAAAAAAAAAACAAACAAACACTAAGATGGCAACAATGCACATGACGACCAGCCATCTCTGCTATTCCTGGCATGTAGCCCAAAGTTATAGTTAAGCCTACATCTGATAGTAATTCATGTAAAATTCTGCAGTTCCTTCAAGCTTGAATGAATGAGAGTCTACTATACGATCACTCAGAAATTCAGGAAGATGATGTGGCAGTACCAATGTTGCATCTTTTACTGGGGCAAAGGTTTAGCAGCCTTTATAAAGATTTAAGTGCTCGGATATCACTTGCATTTTAATAAACAACTCTCAATTCTGTCACTAGCAGGTAGTCATTATTATTTTCAAGTAAATAGAAGAGTACAAGTGCCTCTTGGATCACTCGCTTCCTTTAGTGCAGCAAAGGTGTTCCACTGCATTTTTGCTAACTATGTGTGAGAGAGAGCTGCTTCAAGTCACAGAGGAAAGGTAATTTTGCTTAGTGTTTTGTAGTTGCTCTCGCTTAAGAATGTGATATTTAAGTGCATGATATTGCTATCTTTAACAGCATCAAAAACTACATGGGAAGTCACTTTTTCAATGACACATTTGGGAGGGTTTACTCTTTGTGGAGTATGGGTCTACCAGGAGCAACAGCTTTGCGCCTGCTAAGCATGTTAGCCTGGCACTGAACAGATCAGACAGAAGGAGAGAAATATCGTACGAGCTGTAGTTTTTGGCATGAACAACCTTATTACAAAGAATGAATAGTGAAAACAAACAGTTTTCCTGTTGCATCCAATAATAATAATAAAAAAAGAAACAGCAGCAGCTCACTGCTGAACTTCACAAAATGTGAATAGAAATATGCACAGCGGTACTACAAACAATTTGTGTCACCAGAAAAATCCGCACAGGGCAGATAAAAAAAAAATGGCACGACACATAATTTTTTCTGACCACAATAATGAAAGCAAGAGGCCAAGGCTACATCAGGGTTCACTGCTCCCTTCATGACAAAATTAACCTCAGCCACATCACCGAAGCTACGAAGCCACACTAAACAAATCCATCAGAAAGTGTGAATCTAGAAGTACGATGACTTGACAAATTCACATACTGCCCACCACTACAACAGCCGCTTAACAACCACAGCGCCAGAGTTCCCTCTAGTAATTATTGTAAGAAACTTTATGGCATAAGCAGCACATGGCTTGTTCAATCAAAGTGCAGACAGCGGGTTACTTGCACAGATCCAAGTTATGTACATACAGATATGGCATGCTGGATTTGTCAACTATCAAAAGTATGAGGTACACTTTTGCTAGCATTATGCCATACATGCACTGTAAAAGAGAAGGCTGAAGAGACTTATCACAGTTAAGTTTGCAGTGATAGCCGTGAATATGACATGCAATGACCTGCAAGGAAGTTTAACTGTACAGGAAAAAAGAACCAAGTGTGCAGTGTTTTCTGTATGACGAGCTGCAAAATTGGGCGAGTACCCTAACAAACAGGCACAGGAGAAGCTGCTACGACGTCCCGGAAACAGTGTTCTTAACACTGCCACTGACTATGCTATGTGATTATTGAATCGCTCACACCATAAATTGAGTGAAGCACATTGCACCAAGGCAGCTACGAGTTTGTTTACACTGCCTTACTCCTTAACACTGCTGTTCTTCCTCAATTCCCTTAGCTGCAGGGTGCACCCTACCAACAGCTGCACCTCCTGCAGCAGCTGCTATGCTGAGGCCACTGGTCTTAATCTTTAACGGTGCCTATACGGTATTTGAAACCTTGCAATAACTGACAATTTAGAGTGCTGGTATCTGTTTGCTAATGACTAGAAAGATCTGAGCTATCAGTGCAATGCATATGTATTAAAGCTGTTTCACAGTCCCTTTAAGCTGACAGTGAATACATGAGGTTCCATTGGCAACCCACTGAGGGATTCCTCAAGTCTACATTTCAGCCATTAGCACATTTAAAGTGGGCACACATTAACAAGTTTTTACTCTAGTCACCTCAGAAGGTCCTCAAACTGTGTGCTACATCATGTTTATTTTTATTTTCTTTACGGAACAGGACAGGCACATGAGCCATGACGAAGGCAATACAAGGTAATAAAAAGGCAGATACTCACAAAGAAGTGATGGCATAGCAACGCTTGTAGTCACAGTTATAGTAGCATTTTTCAGCCACAGCTGTGGCAATATCCAGGTTGTCACTTAGCTGAGACAGCTCACCTGGAAGCTCAGATGGGTCCGGCTTGTCATACTAATGCGAATGTGAAGAGAAAAAACAATACAGATCATTAAGCAAAACAGCGAATTCGCCTAGCATGACATCAAGAATACAAGGATGTACGCTATCTAACTTCAAGTATAGCAGCACCTCAAGAAACTGAAATCTTTCAGTATGAACCAACAGTTAATGTGAAGTGCTCGTCCGGTCCTGACAGAACTGTACATACCGTTTGAACAGGAAAAAACTCCACATGAATTCGAACTCTAATAACAGCCTGATAGTTATCTTGAAAAATATCTCTTCTAATGGCCTACGTTAGAAAAAGTTGCGTCACATTGCTCCCTGTTTCAATACATTTCCAAATCTTTGTGCTAACAGCACCGCCAATGCCAGGTGTGTAAGAAGACAGCCCATGTGAACCAATTGGCCATCTCGGCACGCCCATCATTTGCACCCTGCCAATCACCTACAAGATCGAAAGCACCAGCTGCCTAGTGCCCAGCTGCTAATGAGCCTTCCAATGCTAATTAAACATTGCCAGGCCAACTCTCGCTTTCCTTCATGAACTGTCTCTCTCTTCCAGTGCACATCGAATGGTGGAGGCAATGCTAGTCAAGTAACGCATGATACAGTAAAACCTCATTATAACGAAGTTGAAGGGGGAGCGGTAATTACTTCGTTATAACCATTATTTCGTTATAACCAATATCAATTTCATCCATAGGAATTTCAAGGGGAATTGCGATTGCTTCGTTACATCAAACAGTTCGTTATATCCGGGTTCGTTATAACGAGGTATAGCCCACACTAGTGTGCAGTGCCAGACGTGTCATAGAAAGCACTCTATCAAACTCCGTTTTATTCACATTTTTACTCTCCTGGAAGTTTAATTAACCTGGTTCAATTGCTGTAACTTGCACTAGCACGCAACGTGGACAACCTGATACCAAATCTTAAAAAAAAAAAGAGTGTGTACGCAAAGCCATACAGGTAGCATATTGAAATGTTCTTAAAAGAAGACTGGCAGAACAATCATCACAAAAGAACAAACAGATTTCACCCATTCAAGTACATTCATAATTGGAATAGCACTGTGAGACCAAAACCAAGATAATGTAATACTATAATCCTATTCCAATGCTATTCCTCTTCAGACTTTACGAATTTTCCTAGGACTGCATCACCCGAATATCACAAGCATAACCCATTTTGTTGTAAGTAGCCAGATGTTAAGAAAGAAATTAAACTAGGCAAAAGGAATCCTTACATTATACCAAGTCCAGGTCAACAAAAGTAGGCAACTTCTTTTTTTTATTTTTCGTTGTTGTTCCTGTCTATTAACCCCAGCTGAAACACCACAACATGCTACTTACATGTCCTGATCTTATCATACTGTTTGTTACGTTCACTGTCAACAAAAAGCAAGACTTGGAAGCAATCTAACAGTGGACTCCTGTTAAACGGAACTCGAAGGGGATCCGAAAAACTGTTCCATTTATCAGAAGTTCCATTTAAGCAAAGTACACATATTTCCATGAACCAAAAACTTTTAATCCGTACCAACTCCACCTTACTCATCTGGTTGAGTAGGGGAAAAAAAGGAGTGAAGTGTGGTTTGTTTTGCATGCTTAAGTTGCTTTTTCAAAAAGTAAGCACCCATGCCTGACAAGCTAGCCAGAAATTCTGGACAACCCTCATGCTCGAAATAGCGCTGCAAAAGTTCAACTGCCTCTTTAGCTGCGCTGTCCGACGGCACCACTGCACTGGCAATGTCACCACCTTCATCATCTTCATCGCTGGAGGAAGGTTGATCGTCTGCTTGCACTTCAGTTATCAGTTCTTCAAGCGTCTCCTCACGACAGGTACTAACATTTTCGTCAACTGTTTCATAGTCCTGTCGTGTGAAAGGGGCAGAGGGCACAGCCTGACTGAACACTGCATCAGCATCAGCAGGGCTTTCCTCTTCATCCGCTAGTGGTTCTCGTGCTTGAAATCCCGCATGATGAAAGCATCTTTGGATGGTTGTTGCCTTCACTTGCTCCCAGGCATGGTACAAAATATGAATGGCTCCCAACAAATCCAAATTGTAGGTCTTTCCAGTGTCTGCACAAAGGAGCATTCGGTGAAGCAGCTGCCTGCGGTAGTGAACTTTCACATTCTGAATCACCCCTTGATCCATAGGCTGGATCACTGCTGTTGCGTTGGCTGGCAAGAACTCGAGGCTGATCGACTTCAGTCCTTCAACGTGGCCGTGGGCAGGGCAATTATCCAGGATAAAAATAACCTTCCTGCCTTGCCTTGCAAATCTTGAATCTTCCACCCGCAGCCAGTCTTCAAAAATTGCCATCGTCATCCATGCTCTTCCGTTAGCATGATAGGTAACGGGAAGGTTTCGAACGCCCTTAAAGCAACGTGGATGCTTCGATTTTCCGATCACCAAAAGCTTCAATTTCTCGTCTCCGGCCATATTTGCACCCACCAGCACAGTAATGCGCTCCTTACTGTGTTTCCCACCGCTACAGGCTTCGCCTTTGAAAGTGAGAGTCTTTGATGGGAGCGCTTTATAAAAAAGGCCCATCTCGTCGACGTTGAATACGTCTCGCGGCTCATAGTTCGCTAAAATTTCCTGAAGCCGTCCCTGCTGCCAGTCGGTGCAAACGTCCCGGTTGACTGCAGCACTCTCACCTGAGATTGCCTTGAAAGTCCGTGGCGTTTCTTGAACCGGCTCAGCCATCCGTCGCTTACGGCGAAGTTCTCAACACCCATGTGCAGGGCAATCTCTCGCGCCTTCTGCTCCAGAATGGGACCGCTTATTGGGAAATTAGAACTCCGCGCACGCTTAAACCACACAAAAAGAACTTTTTCTAGTTCTTCATACGGCGTCGTCCGCATCCGCATCCGCTTAGACGTAAAGGTCCCATTCTTGACGGCACCTTCGATCGCTTCTTTGTTTTTCAAGATCCGCGACAGTGTCGACTTGGGGATGTTGAATTTTTTTTGCCACCTCTGTCTTGGACAAGCCGCTGCGATCGAGGTCCTGAAGAATTTGGAGCTTCTTTTCAAGCGAGAGAGCTTGATGCGGCCGCTTCTTCGTGCTCTCCATTGTGCCTATCCACCACACTTAGTCACACATGTAGGCCTAACGCACAACCGACACGGCTCGGGCACGCGTGCGCTCTGCTGCAGCACAATCCAGTATGGGTACGGCTGCTGGATTGGCTTGTCTCACTATGGCGTTGACTTCGACGATACATTTCATGGTTGTGCGACTACTTTTTGGCATGAGCTAGCCTGTGTTGTGCAGCCTGTGCTTAGCATTTGTGCCGTTTAACCGTAGATGACCAATAAGTAGTGTTTCGATTAACCGAAAAATTTTACTGTGCCGGGTATAGAAATCCAGCCAAATGATCCCGTTTAATTCCGTTAATGAGGCATTTTCGTTTAACCGAGTTTCGTTTATTGGGAGTCCACTGTACTTTATATTTTTGCCTGTGCCGTATAAACAACTACAATCTGCTAAAACACATTGCAGCTATGTACAAATGCAAGATGCATCTATAAAAACACTTGCCATGCCGAGTTTCATATCACAACAACATGTTACACAGGTCAGTGGTGTAAGGCTTTTCCTGGAGAGAATAGTTGTAATAGCTTCTTTTTTTTTTACTCCGAATTAAATCACATGACCCAACGAACACATGGCCGAAAACGCACATTTTGCTTTTCTCCATAAGCACACCAAGCCATGCAATGCCTCATTCACGAAAAAGAGGCAGGGCTCTTTTGCACAAGACATGCCATGGTTTAAAAGTAACCGAGAACAGTCGGTGATTTTCTCATAGTACTCAAAACAGCACTACTGGAACAGGACACAGAATGAAAGGACACACACTAAGTATGCTTTTTTTTCCTATGCCAATAGCAGCATTTTGTAAGACTGCAGATCTTCTTGAAAAATGATTGAGTAGTAGAAAATGGTAACAATGAACATTTTGTTGTACCATGTAGTGCAACAGATGGCTTTTAAATTGTTCCTCCCGATTTTGACAAGCTATACCTAGGAAAGTGTTTCCTTTCTCGTGCCAGCAAACTGGAAGAACATGCAAAGAGACAAAAGGGGCTTTTAAGTAGATTTAGCTTGGTCAGCGCTCTATCCACCAATTTGCCAGGGCCTTCTCTGGTGTGACAACACTATATCAAAACCTTGACTCAGGATGTGCATCTGTCAGGATCTACTTAATCACAACCAAAGGCTCTCATTTGCAACAACAGTTTAACACCCCGCCGCAGTGGCACTTTCGATTGCGATCAGGCTGGTACAGGCATAGGCGAGCAATTGAGTAATCCTGTGGTCCAGTTAACAAAAACAATAAGTAAAAGAAATTTTATCATATTAAAGGGCCCCTAAACCACCCCCGACATGTATTTAAGGGGGGACGTGACGTTGGAAACCAACTTTCTTATTTCTTTATGGATTTTGATGAAATTTGGTAGACTTATTAGCAATGGTTCTGTGATACTACTGTATAAATTTCATGAGCTTATCTTTAAAACTTTCTGATTTACAACAATGTCCTCCTTCTGACCTTGTTCCGAGCCTCAATCGCTTAAAAAATGTGATAGAAAGATTTTTCAAAGTGCTGTGAGCTCTATGATGAACGGTCGAGGGCGAGACATTCTTAGATTTTTTTATTTGCAACACAATTTTTTTTAGTTGTCGTTTTTTACAAGGTGACTGCACCACAAGAGCTCAGGCTGTGAGCAATTAGTCGTATTGTTAAATGTTGTGAAGGAAAACTGGAAAAGCAAGAATGTCACGCCCTGGGCAATTCTTCTAGGAATATAGGAAAAAAAACGGAACTGAAATAGACCTAGTAGTCATGAAGAAATCAGCGGAACAAGCAAGGCAAGGAGCAAGAAAAGTCGTTTTGAGAAAACGGCTTTCAAAGTTTTTCCATGGATTTTTATTAGAAAAGGGCACTGAATACGCAGTGTTTTGTGTCCTTTTTGGTGCACGGCTTCTTGAATGTCCTTTCTTTAGTTTGGTATACCTTGCTGGCCTCTTTTTTCCTAAAAGACACCTTTCTTTGCTGCTCTGGGAAAGGCATGTTGTCCAGGCTACAGTCAAAGTGTTGTACAATACTCAGCATAAGCATGGTGGGCTCAATGACTGTACTTGAAATACTGCCTCATGGACAGATCTGCATGCCAGAAAGGCATTGGTACCAGGGTACACGAATACTGGCAGCAACTGTCTCACTGGAAGGTCTGGACTAAGCCTTCAGACTTTTCTGATATGTTTTATGGTGCAACCCTCAATGTGAGATGTTGATTGTTGACCAGTGTAATTAGTCAGAGCTCCTAGCCCCTTTTCAACACTTTGAGAGCCTGCACAGCTCTCCTAATGCACAGAAAATCTTACGATATTCATTTCGCGGCAATTACTACCGCTAGAGTTACTGTATATGTTCCTCTACATATAGTTACTCTAACCACCCCTTCGCGAGAGCGCTGCCAGACGCGCGTACACGTCAGTATCATTTGCGACGCTGACCCATATCTAGTTCCTACTCAAATAAAAGTTATTAGGAGCGCTGCTGACTCCTACAACGCCGAGAAACGGGTTCAAGGTCGTGATTTTGAACGATCGGAAACTCGTTCGCTTTTTTGCGTACCGGCGCCTGTCATTCCGTTTTCTGCGCGGTCGCACACACACAACTTACTGGCACGTACGCGGCGACCTCGCGGAATGCGTTTGGTGATACAAAATGCGGCTCTAGGCGCGCCTGAAGGGTATCGTCCATACTTGCGGACGGCGTGGCAACGTGACGAGATTCGGGCACATCCGTGGCGCGATCGCTACATGCAGTCGGCAACGTCGGACGCCGCGCGACATGGGCAACGGTGCCACTGCCGCTCGCACATGATGCTTCGCCCGCGTATGAAATGCCACAAAGCGACCCGTCAATGTTGACAAAAGCAAGCATACCGGCCGCGCGCGACTGATCGGGAGCGGACGCACCATCGGCACTCGCACGCGTTACTTCCGCAACTACGCTTCGCGCGCACCGACAGCGAGCCGAAAAGTCTAAACGCGCCCATCACAACAAAAATCCGCCGCTGAAACTACGTTTCGCAAATACCGACGATAATGGCGTGCTGAGATGTCGAGAGGCGCACAAAGCACTCGCGGAGTCCGCTGCCGAAACCGCTCCGTACGCGCTGACGAACATGGCGACGCGATCGTCAAACGCGCGGCGCCACGAGCCGCGAGCACCGCGAGCGATAAGATATCAGCTTTGGGATCAGCTGCCGTTCTGTCTACACACCGCCCGATCGCCGACACTGCAAATACTATCGGGGAAGGCACGCACAGACGAACATACAGCGCAGAGAGGCGCGCCGGCGCGGTAGCAGAAGACGCGGACCGCCAAGGAGACCAATGGCGAGGCTCCGATTCGTCACGTGACGGGCGCGGCCAATTGGAGGCCTCGGCACGGCCTTGAATCTTTTGCTTTTTGTGCGCTTGCTTCTGTATGGAGGAGCTGGCTGAAGCGGCAGATTTGAAGACGGAGAATCGCGCTTTCCAACGAGGGCAAAATGGCGGCGCTCGGTTGCGCCGTTGCGGAGATATTGGGACTTGAAAACTGCCGTTTTTTCACGATTTCTGTCGAGTTTTTTCGCCACGTTGGCCTCTATTAACATTTTTTTTAGCACTTCTACGCGGTTTTCAGCGTTCATATTTCGGAATCAGATAAAAAAGGACTTGTAGAAACTGACTATGTGGTTTTCAAAAAATCGATTTTTGGTCATTTTTCGCGATACGAAGGCCGCGTCCCCCCTTAACATTTCAAGTTAGCGTGCACATCAAGTTGAAAATGCCGTCACGATGAACGATGTCAAATGCGGCAGCGTTACGCGCCGCGGCCGTGCCACAAACTCGAAAAACAATCCCGTGCGCCTCTCCGGCCATTTCCGGCATACCAAAGTTAGCCGCGACGACATTGTGTTTTCTGGTAACGTCAGAAGAGTCCAAGCTCCGCTTTCTGGTCGAAGGAGAATGTCGACTTCCGGTTAGTCTGCTAGCAAATGCATGCGCTCCCTGCCTGTTTGTTTTCCTCATCGTGTGTCGTTCGTGTGGTGTTCACGTGTGAATTTGCAAATGCGCTACGCTACGCAAGTGCAAGTGAGGTACAGCCGACTATAAACTGCAGCAACTGTCAGAACACGACCACTAGCGCTAACAGAGAGCGTTGGCACCGCACCAACACAACACTTGCGTGAACGCAGGAGCCCGGTTGAGGCGCGTCAACCGGATGCGCGTCATCGGGGATGTATGTCACGTGACATTCGGAGGAGCACTTGGCGAGGAGGTGGCACCGGCAAGCGGCCGGTGGGGCACAGGAGAGAGCGAAACAAGCAAGCGCCTCATTTTAATAATCAAACGCGTGTAACTCGGCTATTTTGGCACCGTTTCAAAAAATTCTTGCAGCTATGTGTTTGTTGCAGACATTGGCACAAAAGCAACACCACAACTAAATTTCGACCTCTTGGTGGTTTAGGGGCCCTTAAGCACCAAGGCACCTCGGGTTAAATCTGCGAGATTCTTCTCACAGGTTAAAGCAGAATCTTGAATTGAGTTAGTGTGCCAAAAAGTTTTCCTGCAGTTTATATAGCTGCATTGGATACAATAATGGCTTGAATGCAACACCAACTGTTACATCTCAGAGCAGTGTAACAGACAGCATGAAATGGGCATGGTTCACAGTGCAGAAAAAACAAGGAAAGGGACAAGAAGACACAACGCAGGTGCTGTGTTATGTCTTCTTGTCTTTGTCCTTGTTTTTTCTGTGCTGTGCACCATGCCAATTTAGTATGACCAAATCGCCCAGGCTACCACTTCATCAAATAAAGGACAGACCTTTTTAACTTTTGTTCCATACAGCAGCCTGACAAACTCACTGTCTTCAGATGATGCACCCATAGCCATGGTCAGCAGGTTAAGCACACTTTCCTCTGTAAATATTCATGTAAAAAAAAAAGCGACATTCAGATAAATACCTTGAAACGTGACCTCAAAAACATGAATTTCTTTTCTTAGTCCTTACTCCTGTATTGGAACAAAAAAATGTACAACTTGCAACGGTGCTCACAACATGTGACAGCACTCACCAGCATCCTCCTATTGGTTTCATAAATTTTACCAGCCATTTGACCTTGTAACCTACATGAACATAATCTACACAGTAGGGTGCTCACTAATCAGCCAGACAAAAATTTATCTATGGTTCCTAAATGTCATAAAAACGTGACAGCACCATTAAAAGGTGACAGCTGATGATGATGAATGATGGAATGTGCTCAGTGGGAAGTGCTGCCACCTCATAGGGCTTAAGAAGCATTTGAAATATGTGTTACCTTCTTGTACAGATAAACGGAACTGGCGTCCAGATATCACACGGTCTGTGGCAACCGGTGGCAACGCCCTTTTATGGTTTCAGTTTCACTGCATGATCGCAATGGAGGCGTGCAGAACTTGATTTTTATCTGTATAGGCACTCCTTTGCATATGGAGCGGAAGTTTGATTTCCATCTTTATACTAATTGGCACTGCTCTTAGCTTGTTTATCCCTGGCACTCAGGAGATATTCTCGCGCTCCTCTCATTTACCGAGTTTCCTTCAAATTCTTTAGATGCACAACAAAGTGGCAATATGATAGAATGTGCTGCCCATTCTCTTGAAACCGACAGTGATGACTCTTCCAACTCCGATTTGTGATAGGCACTGTACATAGACTCAGGCTTCAAGGAGTGCCACACATTTAAATATTATTAAATATTTGGTGTTCCTGATATTATTTTACAATTTCTTCCTAACTTCACACATGCTGTACATTCAAAGTCCATAATAAAGGAAATTGACCATCTGGGAAAGCTTTTTCTTTTTCCTTTTTTTTTAAATTCGACCCTCAAATGGTAAAACGGACTGCCTACCTTAGTTCATCGATTTCCTGCTTTCTATCGCAATAGAAAGCATACCGTTTGAAGTGCATAAGCTTGCAGTGGTTTTGCTGGAAAGTCAGTGAAATTCTTCAAACATAATTTCTCAATCTTTGTGGATTTAAAAATCAAGATTTGTCTCCATAGCAAAGGAATGTTACGAGGTGTGTACAAAATACAACTCTAAATGATAAATTATTGCTTTAAGCAATGTATGTGAACCTCAGTGGTTATTTCTTGGTTTTGAAGTTTGATATGCGTCACCAAGGATGGCACCTTCAGTCATTTTATCAATGCCTTTCAGAACCAGGTTAAACATACTATTCTATTATTATTGGGTATGAGCATGCTCATTTCCATTAATGTAAGAGCTTCTCATTTTGATCTTCTCATTTTCACCACAACCGAAAAAAAAAAAATTGAGCAGTAAATTGCCCCTTTAAACATAGACCCTTTAATGCACTTTAATACGATAGATTTTTTTTCTTCTTTAATGTAGTCTCAGGTACTGTACACAGCTTTGTTTGAAAGATGGCAGCTGTAATCAAAAGAGCAAACAAGATGGGGAAATTGGGGAGGAAGGATATTGCTAGAATAACATAAGGAAGATAGTTCTAACAAAATACTATAACAGAAAAGATATCAACCTTTTTTCAGCATCATAAGACACACAAGAACGACACGTCCCAAAAGTGTGATCACTCTCTACTCATTTTTCGTTCGTGATTACTAAACAAAACGAAATACACAAAACAGTAGTACACTGACAATACATAGTGAATCGAACAGCAAAAATAGAAGACAATGACAGACTAAACAAGACAACGTGCTCTCAGCACACTGTCTAGTCGAGCCTGCCCTTGTGATGAGGTAGCAAAGTTCACTTGCCTTCCTCTCGTGAGAGCATCTGATGCTTTACAAGTGCTTCAAAAGCTTCGTAGCAGTGGATGTCAAGGGCCAGCGCTTTCTTGTAGCATTCAGCAGCAAACGTACGGTTCTCAATGGCCTCATTCGCCTTTCCTTTGAGTAGATGCAGGGAAGCCTCCAACTGTAAATGGAGGGAGGTGTGTGCGTATCATGATTAATTATAAAATGAGGCTGAAGAAGAAAAATTACACTGATTCTATGCAGTCTGTGATTCTATGTAACTGAAAGCAGGGTAAAATGGTTCATTTCAGCATGAAATACAGAGTGCAACGAATGTGCCTTACAACCAAGTAAATGCAGTAGAGAAGTCCAAAAGCACCTAAGCCTTCGAATGGACATTGCAAAGGTCTCACACCCCATCATAATGCATCGAAATGAGGTAGTTGCCATTAGCAGAAAAGACTTAGCCGTGTAATTGATACCCGACACCTATCCAACCAAGAAAATGGTACAAAAGTAACATGTTGACACACTGAAAAGAATCATGTACCGGGAAGTATGTGTATAGACTTGCCACAGGGTGGCGAGCTAGACAACATATTTTCTTTCACCACCTACACACCTAGAAAACAAGGCCACTGCCTCGCACATATGTAAGTGTAGCACAGACTGCTAAACATACACGTGAATTTGTTATGCAAGTGTTGTCCTGTGTCGGACAAACAAGTGGCC
Source organism: Hyalomma asiaticum (assembly GCA_013339685.2). Lineage (NCBI taxonomy): Eukaryota > Metazoa > Arthropoda > Arachnida > Ixodida > Ixodidae > Hyalomma > Hyalomma asiaticum. The sequence goes on along the minus strand of CM023485.1, from coordinate 86,148,752 downwards.
AGTTGTAACACAAGGTTAGCAGTTCACATATGGGACAGGTTGAGTAAGCATTTGACAGTGCACATGTGTGCAACGCTAACACCCCGTCATTCCATCATGCAGCTTAGGTAGATTCACAAAACCGAATGAAGCAGGAATTTTCACAGGAGGCGGTGTATCCCACGTTACGCGCGTCACCAAAATGCGCCATCCTGGCCTAGTCCACGCTCCTCTTCTCATAGTCCGGAATGAAACTGCTTGCTGCTATTTCCGTCCATTCACTTTGCAGTTACCCGCTCTCAGTCCAGCGGTGTATCCGTCAAATGCGTCAACATTGGTCACATTTGTGTGCACGCTGTGAAATGTTGTTGGCTTCAAGCTACGTGTGTTCGTTTTACAGCAGTGACTGCATGCACCTTTGTTGTGCGGCAGTACAAGAGAGGAGTTATGGTTCAGTTCAATATTATAGCTTTTATTCAAACTGTGTGTTTTATTCAAGCCGTTCAAATCATATACTAGTTTTATTTAAATCAACATGAGTGCAGCTCACAGGTGAGTGCTGAGTGTCAAGGCAACTGTCACTTTTCCCACGCTTGGGCAAGCGTTGCACAAGCGCAGAATCAAGAGTGTAGACACGGATTCTGCGTGTGGTCCGGCTGTTTGACTGTGAGGGAACGTGGCTGCGCTGGATCAAAGTGGCGATGTGACTGTTCTGTCCATGGGGAAACAGGATTTTGCCCTCGTGTGTGAATCCACGCTCAATGGTTAGCCCTCCCGTAACACTGTCACGCATGCTGACAAGCTTAATATGTTGCCTCAGCTAGAGTAAAGCATACTTGAAGCACTATAACATTCATACCCAAGTTCACTTGTTCTTTTCTTTTGCAGCAGCAGCATTTACCTGTCTTACACTTCATCAGAATGAAATGCACAGCTGAAACAACATGCTGCTTTATTTCAGAACAGTTCCGAAAAGTGCAAATCATGTCCTTTTGCAGCATGCCACATCTGCTCGCACTAAAGCATTTTGGGTGTTAATGAATACGATTATGGAAAGAACTTTTCCTCAGTGTGGTTATGATTGTTTTTGAAAGTCTGTTACTACTACAGGCAAACCTAAAAAGAAGAAGACAGCACTGCAAAGCTTCCCACTCCCTACATAAAGCAAATGTGGCCTTTGGGACAACAAATAAACATGGCTGAATCTGTGCACTCTTCCTGAACAAATCCTTTAACCATGTGTGGCCAGCTCCCTTCTGACAACATTTTAAAAGCCTACTCAATTTTTTCTGCACTTTGCAATCTAGTTCACTTATAGTGCAGTGTTGGTTCCATGTTCAAACAGAACTAGCCTGACACCTTTCACTCGAAAGCCTGCACCACGTAAAACAAAAGGTGGCATGCAGATAACATCATGTCTTCCTTGTGGCATGAACACCAAAACGACTCCCAAACAAGCTCAGGAAGTTCAGGCAAGTCAAAAGAAGCTTCATTTTATATTACGCTCTTCAGAGACAGAATGCTGCAAACAAGCATGCATTTGCAGACATCTACATTTACCTAAGAGTAAGGAATACAAGCTGACGCACTTAAGAGTGTGCCTTTCTAGGGCCTAACGCTGAAATAAACAAGTTGAGTCCTAAAGACCCAGTTCTGTAAATCAACATTCACAGGTTGCAACTGATGTTGGAACTTGTGGATTACTAAGAATGCATATGCTCATGTCTTGCTTCAAGAATGTCGTCTTGTCTGTTTTCTTCTACATTTATTTATTTACGAATACTGCTGTTGCGATAGACGAGACATGGCAGGTGTGAGTACATCATTTAGTAGATGAAACAGCCTACAATGCATTTTACAACTATCACAAAATGTGGTTAGGCAATTCTTCCACAGACTGATCCCTTTGTATTTCCTGCAAGGGACCATCTAGGCCATTCCACATGTCGACAATGCTTGGAAAAAAAAAAAAAGAAATGTGCTTGCAACAATTTACAAATGGCTCAAAAGGGACGGTATTAAAGGGCCCCTAAACCACCCCCGACATTTTTTAACATTTCACGTTAACATGCACATCAAGTTGAGAGTGCCATAACGATGAGCGATGCCAAATGCGGCAGCGCTACCCTATCGCGGCCGCGCCACGAACTCAAAAAACAATCCCGTGCACCTCTCTGGGCATCCCCAAGCCACGACGACGGCAAGGGACAGCAATGGGTTTTCAGGTGACGTCATCAGAGGCTGCGCTCCGCTGATTGGTCGAAGGAGAATTCTGACTTCCAGTTAGTCTGCTAGCGCGCTCCCTGCCTGTCTGTTCTTCCTCGTCGTGTGTCGTTGTGCGGTGTATTGTTGTGTGGACTAGAAACTGTAACAACTGTACCAGCAAGCGGAACACGACGGGGAGTGCTAGCACAGAGCATTAGCACAGAACCAACAAAACACTTGTACGAGCATGAAGGCCGGCGGAGGCGCCTCAACCGGAAGTGGACAATTTGAGCTGCGTGTCATCGACGATGTATCTCACGACGCTTGGAGGAGTGCTTGGCGAGGAGGTGGCACCGGCAACTGCAAGTGGCTGGTGCATGGCGCGGGAGACAGTGAAACAAGCAAGCACCACGTTTTAATAAACAAACGCATGTAACTTTGCCATTTTAGGCACTGTTTCGAAAAATTCTCACGGCTACGTGTTCGTTGCAGACACTGGCACAAAAGCAACACCAAAATTAAATTTTGACCTCTGCGTGGTTTAGGGGTCCCTTTAAGTGGGTGGGGTCAGCACGTGGCACATCCAGTGCAATGGCTGAAGGAAATTGGCACTTGAATGCAACTCACGGCTAGGACATGTCTTCAGGGATGCACTATGCTGTTTAGGATAACTTTGTAATGACTTCTGTTTGTTTCTGTTTCATCAATGTTTATTTCCTGTACTAAATTTTTTCTGTACTGTGCTGGCGCTCTTTGGCCACACACCTGGCCCTTGCGCCAATAAAAACCACATATCATCATCTGTACTGTGCATCTCTTATTTACTAAACAATTTATTTACAACTTTCACACTGCCATTGAATGTTGCATGGAAGGTTGGATCATTGCCAAGCAGTCCTGTCTGCCTTCTGCCTTTAGCGTTACCTTCTTGAGACTTTTAACATGACAGAATTAAATGAAACACACACACACACACGTGTATATATATATATATATATATATATATATATATATATATATATACATACAATCTCATTAATTCGGCCTCCATTAATTTGGAAATTCGGATAATTCGTCATTCCCACACCCTCCCTTCAAAAATGTTCATAGCCCTATGGCAACAAACATTCGCTAATTCGATGCAAAATTGCATGCACACTGGTTAATTCGGACTGGAGGCAAAACTGAAACTGTATCTCGGAGGCCATAATATTTATCGCATTACATTTTCTTTGCCGCACATGTGCAAAACTTATGGTCTCCGAGACGGGCTCCGGCAGCAACGGTGCGCTGTCGATGGCGACCGCGGAGGCCAAGGAAAACCACATTTGTTTTCGAAAACTTACGAAAGGGGACGCACGGTGGAGTTTTGGAGCACGCATCGTCCTGTCATCGGTGGAGAACGGATAACTAAGAGAAGAAACAAGGCCTCAGACGGATAGCGTGCGGACCTGAAGGCGTCGTCAGTTGTGCTTTTTTCCCCCCTCTTCGGTGCGTTGTGACATATCGGCATATCGGAAGTGTCGGTGCGCGAGGTGGTGGTCGGGCCATAGTGGTGGTGTGATTCCGAGGCTTCAGAAAGCTTGGAACGCAGCCCAGAGCCCGCAGCGCCAGGAGGAGAGGAGGATGATTTGGCATTCCTTGGCCTGCTTCTCTCCGAAGTGGAGCTTGCAGATTACATTACAATTGATGACGGCGTAGTCGCCGGTCACTTGAATGATGACGAGATCAGTGCTGCCCTCGGTGAGATGGATGAGGCGTCCCGGCGAAGACCCGGGCGATGAACTACTCCCGATGCATCGTACCGCAAAAGAAGCCACGACGCGCTCGTCGTTCTAGACGAGTTTTGTTACGATGTTTGCTAGAGGGTTTGTCACATGCCCGCAAACTAGTCCTTGCCGCCCAGCTGTCCACAAAAAAAAAAAAAAAAAAAAAAAAAAAAAAAAAACAAGCATCACAGACTACTTCTCAAAATAAAGGTATGCAATAAAGGAACTGAAAATGTGCATTTTTGTTATGCATTCGTTAATTCGACATTCGGACAATTCGGACATTTTTTTCACTCCCTTGAGATCCAAATTAACGAGGTTTTACTGTATATCAACAGCAATACAAGTGCTCTGGAAAGATGGAATAGGAAAGCATTTCTTCGATTAAGCTGGAGCTGAGACATTGACATCCAGGTTATCCACACGCAGAATGGTTTACAGATTTTTGAGAAGTCACAGTAAAAAATGCACATACACATATGGGCAGCTGTGCATGTGCCAACCCAGGAGATAAAAAGCATGCTTATATGTTGAGCTAATTTACCCGGTGCCGTGCAACAACAGAGTCTTCACCACTGCCCTCAGGATGACAGGAATCCAGCAATGGTGCTTCTGCGATTTCAAGTGCCTCCTTGTAGTCCTTGCCTGCAATCTGAACAGTGATTACTGCTTTCAGTATCTATAACGAACATGCAGTCCTTTAACAGCTTCTTGTCACCACACACATTGTTCATGATTACACGCACTACAACAACCAAACCACCATGGTGCATTAACAGGTATGATATTGTGTCGCCAGGCTCAGGGCCATGGGTTCAATTATAGGCCAAGGTGGTCACATTTTGCTGGGGAGGCAAAACGCAATAATGCCACTGTAATTAGGTTTAGATGAAGTTAATTAACCTCAGGTTGTCAAAATCAATTTGGCGTCCCCAAGAACGGTGTGCTTCGTAATCATGTCATGTTTCTAGTGTCTAAAAGTGCAAAATTTTATAGCGATGCACTGTCTGAAAATCACTTCAGGGAGCCCTAACTGTGGCTACTGCTGAACACTTGTCAAAAATGTCCCTGGCCCGTCCCTTACTGACTGAGGAGTCGACCCCTGACAGCTACGTCCACGGGAAGTCAAAATGGCTTTCTGAAGCCCTATGAGGCTAGATGTATTGAAATATGTGCTACAAACTTTACAAACTACAAGCTTGTTATAACTGCTTCGAAGCACCTAAACACACGCAGGTCACCGGAGAGGACTGAGTGACAAAACACTGCTTTAAAGAGCTCCGTCCTGTCTGCTATATCGTGATATGGATTTTTTTTTTTTTTAGCTCCTTAAACCAGTTGTAATTACATTCTTTACCAGTATGAGACCTAAATGTAACCTGGCATGAGAAACGAGAAGGGGAAAAAAAAAAAGTGGTGCCACACTTACATAGAAAGGACTACTATTTGCAACTAAATAAAGCTACAACATACCTAGATGTCAACTGAGACAGTTAGAACTGGTGCTATATTGATTTGCTTTTCACTCCACGAGCTGACACACTGTATACCTTTCCATGCATTGATCGACTTGTGTGGTTTAACGTCCCAAAACCACAACATGATCACGAGAGACGCCGCAGGGGAAGACTCCGGAAATTCTGACCACCTCGGGTTCTTTAACGTGCGCCGACATTGCACAGCAGCACGGGCCATTCCATGCATAAGAGACGTGAGAACTTACTCTGCTGGACACAGCTAATATCTTGAAGTTGAGATTTGCCTGTGGAGAGGAAACAGAGGCGTCCAACTCTGTCATCCCGCCGTAATTTGCAACTTCACGCACGATCAACTGTTGACAATACTCGCCTTGTGCAAGTTCCTACTTTCGATGCAGTGCGCAGCTCTGTGGTACTGCTTCGTCAGGTATAAACAGTGGGCCATCGTGTAAATGTCATCCGCGTTTTCTGGGGAAGCAAACAAAACAGGTGGCTACGTACTGCAACTAAGCATCCTGAGAAAACGACAGACAGGAGTGCGAATATCGCAAGATAATTATAATAAAACTGAAGGAATGAAGTATACCGTACCTCTTGACAGCGATGCGAGCTTGTCAGCCCAGAACAGTGCGCTTGTGTACTGGTGCTGCATAATAAAGCACTGTGATCAGTTTTGCTGTGGTTCACTGCACGTAGCAACGCGACTGACGTTACACCCGTAAATAGGAGTGTGCGGTTCGAAACCTCGTCGGGAAAGCGTTATTTAACTCAGATACCCCAACTGATATCGACGAACGTACTGTAAAAATCAGTTTCAGGTTGTATTAAGTGCCGGGAAATAAACTTGCCTGCACTAGGATCCCTGGTCCCTCTACTTGGATGCGATTCTAATCCATTTTTTTCCCCTTAGTTTAAACGGCGCTCCACTTGGGTCACCGCTAGAATCGGCTGGTCCTGAACGGCAACTGATAACACAATCTAGAGAATCTGGCTCATGCAATCTCTACGGTACATCGTACCTGGTTTCGTGGGAGATGTTTACACGTGAAAACGCGTCTGCAGTACAGCGGCACGGAACATGTGAACAGCGCGTAAAGTACAAAGCTGTCGGTAAGGCAGTCTTTCTTACCTTGTCGATGTACCACTGCACCATTCGTCTGTACCTATCGAAGTCGATTTGCTCATTGTAGGAACGAATGATCGGGCTATCCCCGCACGAATCGTATTTCAAATGGCCCTCGTCCGCCATTTTTAAATTGAGTGATTGAACGTCACCGATACGCAACGGCGTCTTGCAGGTTAAACAACGTCTCAATAAACAAATGTTTCCACTAAAAAAATGTACAGTTCGTTTTTAATTTTATTGTAACACAGTGCGAACGCACTCATAACATAAATTAATTAAACAATGTGCTAACTAACGTTTGGTAATCTCGGGGGACCCGTCTTTTTTGTACTAAAGAAAAGTCAAATATTGGTAAAACAATTGTCACAGAAATCTTCGTTTTGGAATTATTTTTTATAAATTTGAATGCAAACTAGCGATCTTAATATATATCAGCTACTGTTATTAACGTTTTTAGAATGTACAAGCCACCGTATTGTAGCCTCCGAGATTAATATGACAGCAATCGCAGAGGCCTCAGCGGTATTGTGGCCTCCGTGAGGCCGTACATTTTCTCAGCCTTCTCAGAAAAAGGGGACGCCAGCGTCGGTAGCGATTTACCCGCGGCATTTGTATCGCTGTCTGCTCCTACACGGCGATCTCGTCTTCTCTAGCAATGGTTCGTAGAATTCTTGGACAAACCTTGACAGAACACCACGACATTGTCTGGTGTCCAGCTCTCGAGGGCTTGGAGGGTGACGTTTCGGCTCGAGGGTTCAATAACCGAGCTGCGGCCGGGCCGAACGCGAAATTTCAAGCGCTCGTGACATTCTTCTACAACAGCCGGAAGAACGCAGAGTCTAGGGTCGTCCGCACAAAGCGCTTACTAGGCAGCAGTGTAGGGACTGGCGACGCATTCAAACAAACAGCTTCCCCAATTTGCATCTCCTAAACAAAATAAGCCCATCTAGATATCCTGCCGTCTGTCCATGGTGCCCGCATAAACGCACGCTCCAGCATGTGACGTGGGAGTGCCCGGCAAGGCCTCCAGAAATTACGAGCCCGTGCATTGTGGCCCAACCCCTCATGTTACATAGGCAGTGGGAGGCATGGCTTGCGGACGAGGGAAAGGAGAGCCAATTGGCTCTCCTCGACCAAGCCCAGCGAGCCGCTCGCGCCAGTGGAGCCCCAACCACGCTCGCCCGAATTTTTTTTTTTCTCTTTAATAAAGTTCGCTCTCTCTCTAGCAAATTACTTTTAACTTATATCCGTTGTATATAACAGGCGTACGGCAAACTCAGCGACTGCACAGTATGCATAAGTTTCACTGCTTGCAAACTTTGTCAAAGGAAATATTTATGTGAAAAATATAAGGAGAATGGCAGTATAATGTGAACTGAAGATAAACGAGAGGCATTTACAACTCACCTCTGCCGACAAGAATAACTCTATTACGATCACATGCGAATGCAACAAAAGTACTTTCCTTTATCTGTCGTTGAGCACCGCCTATCGAGGCAGCCAGTGGCGGACGATGAAGGGCACTTCCGTTGACATCGATCGTGAATCAATGACCGCGAAAATTAATTGATCGGTCAACTAAAATAATTATTTTGGTATTGTCTACCCGTTCTTGTGGTTATTACAGGGAAGATGACGCGTCCAGCGCACATAATACAAAACATTTATTCGTTAAAACATCTCTCTGAATTAACAGGTGCTGTTGACAATCAACAACAGGAAAACGAAAAAAAAAAAAAGAAAAAAGAAGGAACAGCGATCAGCAAAGAAGAAAGAAGGAAACGTGGACAAAAGAATGCTCGTACCAGAACTGAGCGTGCGTCATTACGAACGAAGCCTCTAACGTATTTTCAAAAGCGACAGACTTCCATACAACAGCATTAGGCAAAATATTCCATATTTCAATTGTGTCGGGAGCCAGGAAAAGCATCAGTACAAGTTGAATGACTGTAATAATGTAGTACCGTCTTCCTGGAGGCTGTAGATATAAATTATTGCTTATTTTAACAGCGAAGTTATTTAAAGGGTAACTCCGGCGGTTGTTTCGCCGTATTCTTATATCGATGTTTTCCAGTGGTGCCGATAGCGGTGCTGATAGACCAGGGCGGCTCAGTTTGCTCAAAAACTCACGAATAATTTTAATTAGCCTAATGAACGATGCGATCAAACCGAAATGGGTAGACGCTTCGTGCAGCGCATGCAGTGAATTCACAGCCTCCCCATAATAATGAACATGGCACTGGTGCCCGAAATATGACAGTGACGAGATCATCCGACGATGTATTGTTATACTAGCTTTTCTGAACTTGGAAGCGATTACTAGCTTGCTGAAGTATCACCGTGCTCGCCAGCTCGGGTAGGCAGCGTTGTAGGTAATGACGGCAATAAAACAGCGTATGGGAATCTGCTAAAAGAAGTTAAAAATTCATTTTCAGAAAAACTAAATGCAACCGCCCGGCTTGGCGCATAATGTTACAGCACGGAGCAGAATATATATTGAAAATTTCATCGAGATCAGTGGACACTGAAAAATAGCCGGAGTTGCCTTGCCGATTTACAGTGCGCACTGAGAAACTAACATAATCCCCTGTCCCCTTTGTCCGGTGCGAAGTCGCAGGCCACGGCAAGCTGCAGGTCATGGTCTCTTTCTATTGACACCAGTTCGTTTTCATGATGGACCAATTCCAATATGCATGTGGACGCAGTGAAAATTAGCCAGCCTAAGTTCAAATCACTCAAATTCAAGTGGTCTGATTTAAAAAAAAACAACAAAAACAGCGGTGCTGTTTAAGCTCGGCCAACCGCCGGAAAGCGTTCGCAGAAATGTAAGCGTATCCCGGTGGCAGTGGACAGTGCGAGGTGCAGAAATCTTCAGGCACCGCTCGAATTTGCGGGTTCGCTCTCCACAAGCGCGGCTGCATTTGCATAAAGAGAAAAAGAAACACAGAGAAAGAGAAAGAACGAAAGAGAGAAAGAAATGGACAGGGAAAGAAATACAGAAAAATAAACACCTACCACAGCTTCTCCTCGCCTCACCCAGCTGAAACACTGCTCTACATGACCACGTAACAGTTGGTCACGTCACTGAAACCACGTGAAAATAATGTTTCAGCCAGCCACGTGATCGAAACCACGTAAAGATCACGTAGCAGCTAGTCACGCGACGCGTACGTTCCTGCCAAAATTACGTAAAATCACGAAACTATAGTGACGTGGCGTGTTCCTGCCACAACCACGTAAAATCCTGTAACCAGTCACATCATTTGGCCCCGCAAAAACCAGGCGGTTTCATCAAAAGTCCATCAGAAGAAGCTAGGCCGATCTTACGAGCTTCGCTGTTGAGTCCAGCCTTGTTATATATGACAGTTGAGCTAATTTTTCTTTCCTTTTTTTATGCCAGTAATTTAACACAGTTGATCGGAGGTAATAGTATGTCGCATGCGTAAGCTCCGCAGTCCATACGTAGCGAGTATACCACTAACATACATAGGCGGATACTTTTTCATTTTCCGGAGGGGGCGGGGGCGCCGGGATCTTCGCTGCGGTCTTCTGTCCTCATTCTCCAACTACCCTTTCTCGTCCTTCTTTCTCTCATTTTCCTCCCCACCCTCTCTCATATTTTTCAAAAACGCGGGGGAGCTCAGGAAATTTTAATTTTTTTTTTTTTTTCTGACGACGCGCGCGCAAGAGCGCGCGTCGCTTCTCGCTTCTTACATTGTCATGCAGTCATGAGCCAGTGAATAAGACACCAGTTAAAGGAGTACTGACACAAAATTTAACGCGATCGAGTTTAATTTGCGGGATAGATTTGCGTCGACACACACGCATCATCTACAAAATATCAACGGCTGATATAGCTTAGAACATATTTAGAACATATTTAACATTTTAATGTGCGTGTCGCGCCACTGCATGCGAAACGCGCTTTTCTGTTTCATGTAAACAACCAGTCGCCACCTGCGTGGCGAGTTGTGTTGCCGTCATGATTCTTGGGAGAGCGCTCATCCTAGCAGACGTTTCCGACGGAAAGATGGGGCAGGATTGCACCGGAGTACTAACTGACGTCCTCGCCTCGGCAGTACATTTTTGAGGGATCACGCGTGTTTGAAACTTCCCAGAGGGGATTACAGCAACACCCAAGGAGCCTTCACTCAAAAGGATTGTCCGCGCGGCGCTCATGTGAACGCGGTTTTTTGTGCACATGTAGTCAGCTATGTTTGCATGAATACCATCCTGGGTGCCGCCTCACTCATCGCTCTTTGAAACGGAAAGTGCGCCTGGGCTCCACAAAACCGTATACAAAATATTAACAATCGCGCGCTCGAGCCCTCGAGGTTTACAGCCGGAGTAAGTGGGTCATTAGCTACTTATTGCAAAAGAAAAAGACAAGATGCAGAATTTTTGTGTCAGTACTCACACAACGTATCAACGTAATTGAAAAATGATTTAAAAAACACCGGCTGCCAAAAGAAAGATTCCCCGGGCTAGTGTACGAGGTTCGGTGCGCCGATTGCCACGCCACTTACATCGGCGTGACAAAAAACTTTCCGGAAAGGATACGGCAACACCAAAATGACGTACGCAGCTTCAACGCTACGCGGAACGCGCTCGCAGAACACAGCGAAAAGAAAGACCATCACATCAACTTCGACGACGCCCGGGTCCGGAAGGTAACCGCACCAAAAGGCAGTTCTTGGAGTCGTGGCGCGTCAAAACAACAACTGGAAATATCAACGGCTCAACTGGGACCCTGCCGAGTGTGTATATACATGATCTCCGGAACCAACGGAGAAAACAACACCGCAACAAGAAAGGCGGTAGGAACGACGGTGGAGAGAGGGACAATCACTAAGAAAGGTCGCTAGGTTCGGAGCCGGCCGGACAGTCACCCTCTGATGAAGAGACCGAATGGGCCTCGAAGCGTTGGGCAAGTTTTTAATTTCAATATTAAAAACTTAGATTAAGAAAAGTGGCTGGAGAGTTTGTTCTTTCGTATAGGCCAATTATTGGACTTCCGCCGCCGCTGCAGCGAACCGCTTTAACAAGAGGCCTTCCTTGGCGCCGCCATTGTCCCCTTAAAAGGCGTAACCCCCCCAAAAAAATTGACGGCAGATCCACGAGGTGAATGATGATGAGATTGGGCGAAGCTCCTGGAAGTAATCATCGGTTAAACCGTGAAATTTCTTCCGTTAATTCGCCCGATAAAAATGACGTGAAACGATTGATTAAATGTTTCATCAAACTTTTATTGCTGGTTTCCGTTGTCCTTTCATTATGACCGCTTTGTGGTCGGTGAAAGGTAAGCTAAGTGGTTCTTGCACTGGTTGCAGATGAAAACCATTGCTTTACCTGGCGTCTTTCGTTAAGCAGCTGGCGTCTTTTCGTTTTGCTTTAGAAACATCTGGCGTCTTTCGTTAAGCAGCTGGCGTCTTTTCGTTTTGCTTTTAGAAAACATCTGGCGTCTTTCGTTGGTTTATTTCATCAATCAACGGCGTTTTGAACAAAATTTTTATTGTTTAATCACGCACAGGAGAAATCTCACCAGGCACTACCTTGGAGGTAAACAATGGCTGCTACTGGGAATGAGAGACAGCAGAAGTCGGCTTTTAACACTTCTACTAACGTTTCCTACTGGAACATGCCAATGGCTGCTAATGGGGAATGAGAGACAGAAGAATTCGGCTTTTAGTTAACGCGCACGCTGCGAATTTTTTTTATTGTTCAACAACGCACAGGAGAAATCTCCCACCGGCACCACCTTGGAGGTCAAAGCGTAAGACTTGTTACGCACTACGACTACGACTACGACTACGAGGGACGAACGGGTGCCGCTTTAAGGAGCTTCGCCCCTAAAATCCGCTGTCGAGGCTGTGCAATCGGCCTTTGTACTCCCGTGGTACAGTACCGAAAGGAGATGCTTCTTTCATCGCCGGTCGTTGACACGCCAGGCACGTGGATCGGCGAGTGTGCCCTCACCGCAAGCTGTGGTTGCTAGCCGGACCTATGCGCAACTCACCTGGGGAGGAAAACAATGCATGCTCTCCTACCCATGTGAGTTCATCATCTTCGCGTGGATTGGCGCATCATTTATCAATATTAATAGCGCTTTGCTGAGAGCGTTCAGCCCTTTACTATTATACTTCTGAACTACACATAACGATCCTCCTCTCCGGGCTCCGGCGGGGGCTATGCCCCTCCCCGGAAAGTTCGGGGAGGCGGCTCGAGCCCCCGAGCCCCCCCGTAGTCTCCGCCTATGCTAACATAAATGACTAAACTCTGGAATTTTTCTTCAATATCAATGGTCCTATTGGTTCAAATTTTCCAAAAGTGCCCGTACACATGGTCTTGGCAGCCGCTGACAAGACGCCTGCAGTAATCGGTCGTTGCTAAAATTTACGAGAAGCCGACTTCTGTCCAAACTAGCTGTCCAATGCGGTTTGTATTCGGAGTATATGTTTCTATCTATATTTTTTCCCGTAAACTAACACGGTTGCTGTTTGGATATTCATAATTCCTATTTGCATATTATGTCATGCTGCATGTACCTCTTCTTCGAGTGCCGCATTCCCACGACTAGACGCTTCAGGAGTCACAGCTGATGCAGGGCTGGGCAGTATATACCGCAATAGTATATTAGAGATACTTTGGAGTAAACGTCCATTTCTGTATTTAGATACACTTGTAAATTATGTCTAAGTAGTGATATGTCCAGTCCCGCACACAGGAATATTTTTCGGGGAGGGGGGTGGCCCACTTGCTGAAAGCACTGAATATTTGAGGAAAACATCTATCTTTATTATTTAGTTTCGGTGAAAATCGCAGAATGTACAAGTGATATTTTAAACAGAACGTTATTAATGGGGTTAAATTTTATGTTATTAGCACCGCACCACGTTATCAACACTTCCTTCCAACCAAAATTTTGGGTGAGGCCTGGATTCATTTTCGATAAAGCTAAATGACCTGCATTCGCGTATATAGCTTGGAGTATATTATTGCAGTACCCAGGAGAACATATATTGAAGAGAGAGAGAGATGAAGAGGAAAGGCAGGGAGGTTAAAGAGATATTAGTCTCCAGTTTGCTACCCTGCGCAGGATAGCAAACCCTGCGAAGGGGAGAGAGGGGAGAGGGGTTAGAAAGATGACAGTGAGAGAGGGTGCAAAATTCCACACAAGCACAAAAAATAACACACACGCACGCACGCACACAGGACGTTCCACTTAGAGGCGTTCGTGATGGTCGGTAGATCTCAAGAAGCGCAGTAGCGCTTGCATGGCCTTCTGCGACGTGAGGTCTAGACGATGTCGTAGAATTTTTTTTTTCCGAGAGTGATCGGTCGTTCACCTTGTTCGAGTGCATAGCGAAGGGATTGCCTCTCTGCACTGTATTGTGGGCAGTCACATAAAATGTGCCCCAATGATCCTTCGTGACCGCAGTGGTCACAGGCTGCGGTGTCGGCCAGTCCTATGCGGAACGCATAGGCATTTGTGAAAGCGACGCCCCACTATACTCTATGTAAAAGCGTGGCCTCCTCGGCAAGTCTTGGACGGAGCTGGAAGGCTTAACGTCGGATCGAGAGAATAAAGTCGGGAATGCGTGAAATGTGTGTCACCCCACTGCGACATATGCACTTGCGAGCAAGCAGATGGAGCATCCGTGCCGCGTCCGTCCTTGACAGTGGTATGGGTACTTGTTGGTCCACAGCATGAGCAGAACGGGCGGCTTCATTGACATCAGTGCCCACTGACAAATCGCCGGAGTTGCCCTTTAACAGCGGAGCTGTTTTAGGGATGGGCTTGACGTCCGTAAGGTGCGGTTCGTGTCATGTAAAGCCCACTGTTGCCCTCGACCGACTACCCACGCTCTTGGCCTCAGTCCACTGCTACATGATAGTGATTATGCGAAAGAAAGAAAGAAAGAAAGAAAGAAAGAAAGAAAGAAAGAAAGAAAGAAAGAAAGAAAGAAAGGAGACCTTGTCGTCCGCCTCCTTTCTCCAGCTACACAGAAGGGAAAGGCGGACCCGCTCTAGTTCTCGACTCACTACCCACGCCCTTACCCTCAGCCCACTGCTACATGTCAGTGGCCGCGTTCCATTTCTGGACAGCATCGTAAACAAGTCTACGTCGAGAGCTTCGAAGAAAGCTTTGTGCTTTTGTCGTTCAGGTAGTGGAACGCGTCCGGATGACGTTTGCGCGATCAGACGCCACCTCTCGTCGACAAAAGAAAGCTGAAGAAAACGCGCACGATTGTATGTTCCAATCTATTAAAAACTCAGTGTAGGTAACATTAAGCGTGTAAAGACAGCTCATATATACTCGCAGGCAGATGACTAGTTCGGCAAGGTCATATAAGATACATCCAAGCGATCCGCTCAGCCGCCATCTTGTTTGGACAGCAAAGTAGCCCGATGCCGTCTTCGCGAAGCTGTGTATTTTGTCATCTAAGTGAAGGCCAAACCCCATATGCGCGAAAATGCACGCGACAGCGACGGGCGACGCGAAGCAGGCTACCATCGCGCGAGCTGTAGTTTGCATAACCAAACCTCATTCACGCGAAAACTTCGGCGAGCGATATCCAGTGTTGCTGGCATGAAGGCGTTGATTTTGTAGCGAAACTGGTGCGTTGACCACGGCTTGCAAAGTAGAGTAGCATGTTTTGCTATGCAAAGTGCATAAACTGTTTTTTATAGCCTTGTAATAGTGTTTTTCCTGCGTATGTGCATGAATATCAAGCACATGGCGGCAACCGGCAGTGCGTCATTGATGTACATCCTGTTCCGGCTTTCTCCTATTGGCTAGAAGGGCGTGGCACTTCTGGGCGACGGGCGACCGATTCTACATTTCCAAAACCGAGTGTTCGCGCGATTTTGACAACGCGACACGTCGCGCGAACGGCCCGTTTCGTCGCTCACCGCGTCGCCCGTCGCTTTCGCGTGCATTTTCGCGCGTATGAGGTTTGGCCTTGAGAAATGGAATGGGACTTAAAATGACCGCTGTCCACGTAGCTGTCTATATAGCCGTCTACCGTGAGTGTTGGGACACACACCCAGTAATAGCGATAGTGATAGCAATAGTGATAGTGAACTTGATACCTTTG
The DNA here is from genome assembly GCA_013339685.2 of Hyalomma asiaticum. Classification (NCBI taxonomy): domain Eukaryota; kingdom Metazoa; phylum Arthropoda; class Arachnida; order Ixodida; family Ixodidae; genus Hyalomma; species Hyalomma asiaticum. The sequence continues at coordinate 86,133,097 of CM023485.1, read as the reverse complement.
CCAGTTACGTCATGATCTACGACGGAAGCACAACTTCACTGTTCCCAAGGTTATGGCAATATATGGAAATGTCTTGAATATTTCTATTCACCACACCAAAAGGATACGCGCGGCAAGTGATCTACGAGTTGCGACTCCTGAGCTGTCAGAACAGGCTCGCATGAATGCGACAGCGCTTCGATACCTTATAATGGCCCGAGAAGAGATATCGCCATGCGCAGCAGGGCTGTCTGGCCATGAAGCGTGTATTTATCCGTTCGAACATTGCAGCGGTAGAGAGGGTCTTGCTCGTTCGTGACTATCGTGTAGAGGTCGAAGCCAGCCAGTGTCTAGAAGACAGCCTACTTAATTAAGACATTCTACTTAGGAAGCTGGCAAGTGGAATTGTAGCGGCACCTTTCTCAGCAAAACACATCTGGTGTGTAAAATAAGTGTACACTTCGTCCTAATTTACTGGCGAGCGATATCCTAGACTTGCAAGTGTCACTGCATGCACTGCAGCATTATTCACAATATCATGTTGCATTGTGGAGCATCAGCATCACAGAAATAAAGAAGCATTCCAGTGTCTGCATTCGAGTGTCCGTATTCCTGCAACCATCTTCCGGAATACTTATTTTTCTTTCGAAATATCCCGTTAAACCAAAGACTACTGCACATGTATTTTACACTCTTAGCACATGTACTTCTATATCTGTGTTACGGAATAATTTTCCGGGCACCTCTGCCCATTCCCGAGCTGGTGTCAATGCGCTACTAAAATATCCCTGCGCCCGGCTAATAATGCTTATTTTCTAGCTGTGCGGAGGTTACTCTTAATTTCACCAACACCTGGCTGTCTCTCAGCACTGTATACCCGCCGTGGCATTTTGGCGAGTAGTGTGTCGCGATGCTAAACTCGAGGACTCCGACTACGGCGGCAGCTTTTCGACGGGGGCGCCGTAGGCGAACACCAACCGCGCACAGTAGATTCGGATACACGTTTGGGAACCCCGAGTGGCAAAGCTGTACTCCCCCACTACAGCATGCCTCACAATTAATAGACACCTTTAGTTTACCGGGCCTAGCAGGCTTAGCGGAACAGTGGGATCAAAATATACATGCATAGGACGCTAAAACGACTCATACTGTTTAGCGTACACACGCTATTTCTCGGGTTTAAAGGGGCTGAAAACCGTCCTTCATCATTTCTTGTTTTTTTTTAATCGCGATAGAAAGCGTACCATTTGAAGTGTACAAGCTTGCATTGTTTCTCTGGACAGTCGGTAGAAATTCCTAAAACAAATTTTCGATGTTCGTGTTCGCTCTATCGGCATGTGGATAGTGACGCCGGCAACATTGTCTACTGTTTACTGTGTGTTTACTGTTCATTGTTCAAAATAATTTAAAAATGAAAACTGCTCTCCGCCGAGAAGGAGCGCTATCACATTCGCGTAAAATACTGTTGCAATAATTTTTTTGCTTTTAAGCAAGATGAGCGAAGCTGCGCATATAGGTATTTCTTGGTTTTTCATTACAGATGGAAATCGAGAAACATCGCCAATGATAGCGCCACCGATCGTTTCTTCGCGACATTCAAGGCCAAGTTAGAAGCACTCCTTTGATTTTGGGGTACAAGCACGCTCGTTGATGATGATGATGATGGGCCTCTTTTATGGCGCTCACCCACTGAGTGGGATAGGCCAAGAATCAGGCGGCAGTAGTCAGTAAATCTAGTGTTGTTTCAAGAGGGACTGAGCCATCCGTCAATGTAAGGAACGTTCTTCTAATTTTCACCACAACCAATGCAACAACCGTGTTTGCGTGCTCAGGTAGTCTTCGTAAAACACGGCGGTGCATAGTTTCGGACGCCCGCTTCGAGCTGTATTTGGCGATACTGCAGTATTGCAGAACTCTCTTCTTTCGTGGCACATTGCTTCGTAAAATGGCTTTGCTCAGCCTCGGGCAGCTTCGATGACATAGTATTAGGAGTAACTTAGCCGTGTTGTCAAGATCGCTTCCAGCTTTAAACGACGCCAGGCCAGGAGAACTGCAAACAATTTGGCAACACTTTTCGCTTTTGCAGCGTGGTTCATATATCCATTTACCGTTTTATTCTCAAAATATTCGAATATTGGTGTACACATGGAGACAGAGGATTTTTTAAAATTTCGCTTCTTTTTCGCGAACTCGTCCCGTTAAACTAAAACTAGGTTTCCGCGACAAACACTGACGCTACCGTAACGCTATTCCTTTAGCCCTCCAATGTTAGCTAAAAAAAATTAAGCTAACGCTAACCAATATCGTGGTTTTACAAGCCCCACCAAGGTTACGTAAAGACGAAATAGCATGGCACATCGGTGTCTCTTGCATTGTGATATAGTAGTATCGCACAACCCGTTTCATATATCTGGGCCTTGCTTATGGCGTTAGCTATTACTTTGCTGATTAAAAATAAGAGAAAAAGACAATCTCTGGGCTTCCTCTCTCGGTGGGACACCGAACTTGCTTCTCTCTGGGTCGCTTGAACGGCAATCAGACAGACCAACCCACACTGTATCAAGCAAAAGTCTTCTTCGCTTTTCTTGCGGCACAAAATAGTTCATTAATGCACGCTAAACTGCGCAGTCAGCAGCGTAGCTAATTAAACTTTCTTTGCCATCCGCGCCGATGGCTCGCGTCTTGGCCAACTTCCCGAGCGGAGGCCATGGACTGTTGTCGGCCAACGGTGGCACCGTGCTGGACAGGTCGTAGATCGAGGCAGTGTGAAAGAAAGGGAAAAAAAAAACTCATGATTAATGGTGTAAAAACTAGTCATCGCACAATACCGCGCAAGTTGTAAAAGCAACGTTTTGCCATTTTTATGCGAGAGCACGTCGAGCGCAATAGAAGAAAGTGCGCGCTTAAATGCCCCTCCAAAAACCAAAGTGCCAAGGCACTCAGTTGCCGTTACGATGTATGTATCTTGATTGATTTGTGGGGTTTAACGTGCCAAAACCAGCTCCGATTACGAGAGACGCCGTAGTGGAGGTCTCCGGAAATTTCGACCATCTGCGTGCCTCCATCGAAATGCAGCCGCCGCGACCGGGATTCGATCCCGCGACCGTGGGATCAGCAGCCGAGTACCATAACCACTAGACCACCGTGGCGGGGCTACGTATGTATGTATGTATGTATGTATGTATGTATGTATGTATGTATGTAACGGCAGCTGATTCACGAAAAACAATGCTTGCTTTTAATCCTGTTTCAAAATGCAACGCTAAAGCACTACTAGGAAGCATTAATTAATTAATTAATTAATTAATTAATTAATTAATTTATAGGCCAAAGTTTTGTTTAAAAATCGGCGTCAAGCCGGATGGCGCAAAAATTTCACGCGACCACAGAAAACCCATAAGCGCGCCATAGCAAGTATGTAGAAGACGCACTTTATTGCCAGAGTGATTATGACGTCAATTAATGATTGCTTAAGCAGTAATTACTTGTTTCCGAAAAGATACTGCTCCAGGCAGGTGTACTTCGCACGTGATCGGCGTGTAGGCATTTCCATACATTTCATGCCTAAGCATTAATTAGCGCAAAAAGTCCATAATACGACCTGTCGCTAAGGGCTCCGAAAAAGGTATTGCGAAGGCGTGTTTAATAGGCGATGAGAAAGATTTTAGCCTTAGCGTACCCTTAGCCAACCCTAGAACGAACCCTAGAACGAACCACGGCAGGGAAGTTGGGACTACGTGCGGTAATGTGGAAGCATCCTTCGACGTTGGCATTTCAAACTTGTTTTAAACTGAACCTGCTTTTGACATCATTGGTATTGTTTTTGCCATTTGGCGTGCTTTGTGTTGGTGTATTGCGGCGAAGTTTGTAACAAGTGATGGAACGCGAAAGTGTAGTGTTCCAAATTCCTGCGCACTATCTTGGTGCAAATTCTTGGAACATGGAATGTCGCATGATGCAAGCGTTTCGACAAGAGGACCCGCCTTCGTCAGGGCAAGCCCCGACAAAGCGGGTACTCTTGTCGACTAGTCTTCGCTGACGCTGCAACGATGACAAATCCGCTTGCTGAAACGTTCGCATGCCTCCAGCGTTACTCCCTGTTCATCACTTTCTCACCATTTCAAGCTCCCACGCTCCCCTGAACTTCCGCCTTGTTTGAGCCCCATTTTGCTACGCCTATACAGGTATTGATGAAGGAGCTAGAGGGAACACATATGAATGACCGGATAGCTTTAATAACAAAGGAGCGCCTTCTATTCACGTCTTTCCTTGCGCTCTATTGTTCATGAAACAGTGACGTAGCTGAAGCGTCGTCACGAAGATGCGGTGGCGCTGTCGTCGGGAGTTTTGGTTTCGCATGGTAGGCAACCGCCGGCGCGCCTACCGTAGCAGCCGCTGTGTTTTCGCTGGTGCGTGCGCTTCTCACCGCCGTGAAATGAAGAAAAAAGTGTTTACCGATGACCTGCGCCGTGGGTTGGTTGCTCAGCAACGCACAAGATATGTGCGATAGGTTTTTATCGGTTTCCTGCTTATGTCTGTCTTAAGGAAAGGGACGAACCTGTAATGCCGGTTGTTTGGCGCATCGGTTATGCGCCAAACATTTTCGTCACGGTTAAGCGTATGGGTAATTATTTGGCATTAGTGCGGCTTGTTTCATTTGAGAGAAATAGCATTGTCATAAGTTTGGCAAGTGTAATGCTCGACACCAAATTTCTTGGCATAAACAAAGTGCGGACACAGAGCGATGACGCTTACCGCAAAGCGCGCACGACGTTAGCTTAGCTCGATGTGTAGAAGTAATCGCGGTCGCCGTGTATTATTGAAGTGGGGAAGCTATACATACGTCATACGAATTTCAATCACTCAAATGAAACAAATATATAAGAGCTTAATTCACGTAGCCGTGAGCGAAAGGCCGATTACAGCGACGCTTTTGCAAATTGCTTGTGGCTGCGATAGCATACACACGAGAAGTGTCTTTGGCAATGCTGTAGTGGTTACGATGCGCTTTAATTTTTTTTTTCGATTGTCAGACTGCTCGAATGAACTACACGCTTGAAATGTGCCGCGTCGTCACAGGACTTCACGCCGTCACGATCGGAACTCAGCGTATGGGCAGAACCGCAAGCCGCGGTTATGCGCCTTGCTGTCAGTTATTTGAGAGCCTTGTCCTTGGCTCGTCATTGCATTTTTGTGTGTGTGCGTTATCACAGCCGTATTTACATAGGCTCTAGCGTCACCAATATCGCATGCTTGAGTTACATTTGTTTTTGCGCAAGGATTTCGTGTAGGGATTAGAGGCTTTAGTCCGAAACAGTATTTTAGCTGAGGCATCTTCAAGTCGTATTTAAACAAGTCTCATTGTTGCAAGTGGTTCATCCTTGCGCCAGTTACCGAATTAAAGCATACGCGTGAAGCGATGCCGACATGATAGCTCGCGATCGTTCGCATCATGTTGCAAGGTGCTTATCCTTTCAATCAATTTCTCACATCTTGTCATAGCTGGTCGTCAGCACATTCTTTTCTACATTCATCGAATGCTTCCTACAGAGCTAACGCGACTTCATCTCACGCGGCTGCCCCTCGAAAACTGTTGTAAACACCCGTCGGCGCTCCGACGCCCCGTGCTCGGAGGCAGCTTTCGCACGCGCTTCGCCGGCGGCGGTGGCGCGACCGTGCGGGGCCGCGGCAAGCGGTGGGCGGGGCCTCCGCTCCGCGACGTCGACACAAGCCCTGGTTATATCGCCGGTGCCTACCACTGTTTACCAACATGGAATAGGTCTATAGGCACCATAGAGCACGGACCCAATTAAGAAAAAAATAGAAATAAGGAACACAAGCCTATCAACTAAAGGACCCCGGCGTGGCATAAAGGAATACAGACAAAACTCGTACGCATGGATGAATGTAGTAGTAGTAGAAGACTTTTATTGAAACCCAATATTACAGGCTCAGCATTTCTACCGCCTGTGCGACTAAGCGGCGCTGAACTTCCTCCTCTTCAGAGCCAAGCCAGTCGAGCCAGGTGGTGATTGATAGGGAAGGGGGAGGGTAAGAAGCCGATTGCTGAGCAACCGGGCAGTGGAAAAGGCAATGCGAAAGGTCAGCATATGATGAGGGGCAGTTAGGACAGGAGGGGGCAGAGCGGTACTTGTAGAGGAAGAGGCGAGAGGGGGTGGTAAGTGCATTCATTTGAATGTGCCTCAGAAGGCGAGCCTCCGGCACAGTGAGCGATGGATGAGGGGGAGGATAGAGTCGCTTGTCGAGGTGGAGCTGGAGGCACACATCCCTGATAGTTTGGCGTAGGGAGATCCTCCCCCCGCCCGCCAAAGTTTTCCCATCGTCCTCCGAAGGGTTAGGCCATGGGATCAATGGTGCCCGGTGGAAAATATCGCGGGCGAGCTGGTGGGCCAGCTCATTGCCGTCGATCCCCGAATGCCCAGGAACCCAGCGTAGGAAGACGGTGGAAGGCTGTAATGCGGAGACCGCCTGCTCGACCTCTCGTTGGAGGGAAGGGGGTAAGGTGCGGTTTTGTATGTGGCGGATAGCGGCGTAGGAGTCGGAGTAGACTGTATACTCTGCGAGTAAAGGAAGGGAGGGAAATGACCGTAGGGCGTGGACAATCGCGAGGACTTCTAGCGACAGTACATCTGGAGGGTGTAGGTATGGCCCACTGGTGTGGGTTTCAGGTGCCGTAAGGTGAGGATGGTAGAGAGCGAAGCCACAGGAACCTCGAGGAGCCACGAAAGAGGCATCCGTGTATGCAACTCCCTGGGTCTCAAAAAGAGGTGAGTGATGTTGCGCGGCCGCGTGACGGCGGCCGGCATGCAAGACGGGGGACATATTGGACGGAAGAGGAAGGATACGAAGGTTGGGAGCCGGAGAGGATATTGGAGAAGGGAAAGTGGAAACGGGGATGGGAAGGATGCGCGCTTGGGCGAGTATCCATTGACCCTGACGGGTATGGGAAAGCCTGGCAAGCTGGGAGTCCCGTTGGAGGGAGAGGAGAGAACGGAGAGGATGGAAGAGGCCAGTAGCGAAGAGTTTAGCGGTAGAGGTCGTAATAGGTAGGATGAATGTAGGTGCATACAATGAGCGTCGCCTTTTATATCTTGGCTATGACCTATGCGCCACCAATCTCAATATTCACTTCGGCATGCTGGTATGTGTCTCCCGACCGAAGCTCTTTAATTAAAGGGCAACCCCGGCGGTTTTTTCACCGTGTTCTGATATCAATGTTTTACAGTGGTACTGATAGTCCTGTAACCGTCAGGGTGGTTCAGTTTGCTCAGAAACGCATCAGTAATTTTAAATAAGCAACTGAAAATCGTTTTCGAACAGAAACCGAAACGGGTAGATGCTTCGTGGAGCGTGTGCGGTGACGTCACAACCTTCCCGTCACCAGAAATATGGAACTGGCGCCAAAGAAACGCCAGTGGCGAGGTCATTCAAAGATATTGAGTTATGCCTGCTTTTCTGAGCTTGACAGCGACGATTTGAGCGCTCAAGTATCGCCGCTTTGCTTTTGAAGGCCCGCTGGCTGGGGTAGGCAGCGCGGATGTGATGACGACAAAAACCCGCGTGAGAATCCGCAAATAATTTTTAAAATGAATTTACCGGAAAACCAAATGCCCTACAGCCGCCTGACTTGGCACGTATTATTTCTGTACTGAGGAGAATATATATCGAAAATTTCACTGAGATCAGTGGACACTGGAAAATCGCCGGAGTTGCCCTTTGGGGGGCCCTGAAACGAAAATTGCCCACGTCACTTTTATTGTGCCTTTATTTGTAGAGGGGCTCAGGGATGACCGCGGCGCCAGTAAAAGTGGTGAAATCAAAACGCATATTATTTTAATTCGTATCTCAAATTGTCTTCCGCGCCGACTGCTGTTCATGCTTCTGGTTCTGACTGGTCGGAGAAAGTCGGGCATAAAAATGCATCCCACATGCTTATGCACTGACCATAAAGAATTTCAAAATGAAAACACCTTTTATGTTCGGTGAAACCACCAGAAGACACAAATTAGAGCATTACAATCTCATTTAGCACTGTTCGGCCCACGTCACGTGGTTCCTGCCGTAGCCCACGGAAATGATTCCGTCAAAGGGAGCTTTGACTGCTTCTGGTAGGAAGGTCACGATGGACAGCGCGGTTCCGGTACCGCAAGGTGTAAGCCAAGCTTGGGTGGGGGCAGCACAACTCGCCTATAGGTCATTGAAATGTGACATGGGATGCCGACACCTGTCGTGTGCTTTTATTTTGAACTTGTAAACTGAAATCCGTGCGCCCACGTGAACCTTAAAAGTTTTTTCATTTATCTCAGGACAATGCACGTCTCGATGCAAAACTCGGCCAGTGAAACTTGGTCGTTAACACGAGTTTGTTACCTGACCCACTCGGATCACCTTTTGTCTCTCGAGGTTTACACATATCATTTTCCGTTGCATTGCTCGCTACGTCGTCCACAGTTTACGTTGAATGCTTTTGTGGTGCTCCACGTTTCAGGGTACCTTTAAGAAAGCGAGCTACAGCTTGACGCCGACTTTAGTGAAGCTGAAATGTACGCTGATCTGCTTAAAGCTGCACACAACGTGGGCACCCGAAGCCGACGGCGTAACAAAAAAAGCTCTCCGAAACCGTGACGCAAAATCAGTTCCGCACTCACGCAGTACGTGAACGATTGCTGGCGATCGGGCCACATACCCCAACAGTGGAAGCACGCGAAGCTTGTATTCATCCAAAAAAATCGCCGCATCTCCACTAATGTGAATCATGAAGAGCGGCGAAGCACCGGGTATCGTACCGGTATGTCACCGTACGTCACCCGCGCGTTGCCACTGCGAATGTGAAATGAGTGACATAAATTTTATATATATACAAATGTATCTATTCGGTTCCTCATTAATGCTGTTGCATTTTAATCCTCTTGTTATAATTCGTATATCGTCTTGAGTTCTGGATTCACATACATTCATATGTTTCGACTATAGCAATGGTTTCTATATATCACGATAGCGACAGTCGACGACAAGGCTAGGCCCTAAGGTGCTGCGGTGTTTCCCACAGGAAATGTCAGTCGCTGCTAATAGGCTTGCTTTACCGTGGCCACGACGAAGGCGTTAGACGCCGACAGCCAGGGTGCACTAGCAGGAACTCGTTAGAATCGTTTCTGGCCCGACAACCCTACATATACACCGTCTGGGTGCACTGCCTCCAGGATCGGCCAACACATGCACACACTACAGCAACGGTGCTGTGCCGTGATGGACGGAAAACGTGGACGGACAAGGCTAGACCCTAAGGTGCTTCGCCCCTAAAACCAGACAAGAAGGTGAACATTACCAACCTGCGTCCCATTCCGCTCACTTCGTGTCTTGGCAGACTAATGGAACATGTCGTCCTGGCCATATAGACTGCAAACCTACGCGGAAGAGAACGATCTTTTTCCGCCAACGATGCTCGGTTTCCGTGCCCACCTTTCCACGCAAGATGCGCTCGTGCAAATACACCACGACATTCTTCGGACATCACGACATGCTCCGGAACCGTGCCTTGCTTGCTATCAATCTGCACAAGGCATTCGATTCGGCGCAACACGCGGCTGTAGCCTCAAGCCTTGCTGCCATCAACTGGTGGGCGCACGTATAACTACGTCTGCGAATTTCTTTCGAACCGCACAGTGGAGCTTCCACTGTCCGGCGGCGTCTCCTCAAGTCGAATGACACTCGGTGACAGGGGCACCTACCAAGGGGTAGTCCTGTCTCCGTTTCTGTTAATTCTAGTCATGCGCTCACTCTTCACCTTGCTCGACGAAATCCCGAGCTTGCGCCACACCATTTACCCAGATGATGTCACGTTATGGACAACAACAGGATCGGATGGTCAGATCGAATTCGAGAAACTCTTCAGCGCGCTGTCGATGCTGTCGTTCGCCACGCATTGCAAGTGGGAGTCAAGTGTTCCGAGGGCAAGTCGAAAATCCTGTTGATTCGGCACCCCGATCGTCGCAGGATCAAGCATCCTCCCTTGCCGACTATCCGCGTCTCGGGCGCTATGTTCAATCAAGCTCACACAACACCGTGGCAATCGAACGCCTGACCCTTGTAGTCACGCAGACGACCCGCCTCATCGCTCGTGTGTCGGCTCGCAAGCAAGGAATGAAAGAAAAGGAGCTCCTCCAACTCATCCACGCCTTCGTGAAATCCAGTCTAATGTACGCACTGCCGCACCTCCATCTACTGAGCGCCGGAAGGAGCGAATCAACCGACCAATTCGGAAAGTCTACAAGACGGCCCTCGGCCTCACTCACAGCACGTCTACGTCACATCTACTCAGACTCTGCCTTCACACTACACTGGACGAGTTAATCGAATCATATCGCTCAGCGCAGATACAACGTCTTCGTGGAAGCAAGACAGGCCGCTGGATCCTCAATCGCATCGGCCTCTGCGCATCACCATCCGGAGTGGACCCGATCTCCTTACCCCATTCACTTCGGCAACGATTCATCGTTAAGCCACTACCGAAGAACATGCTGGCCGGGCACCATGATGGCCGAAGGTGAGTAAGGGCCCAGGTCCTGCACGAAACATACGCCTCGCAACCAGACACGGCATACGTAGACGCGGCTCGCTACTCTTCGCAGTCGAACACGTGTACGCACTCAGCGCTATGGCCACCCTCACGACTCTCGCTCGACACGGCCACCGCTGCCTTTAAACCTCGCCGAAGCTGAAGCGGCAATAGCTGTTGCAGCTTCCTCCGGATACACCACGATACTCAGCGACTCGAAAACCTCAACTGTAAGCTTTGCACGCGGATCCGTTGCCCCCGGCACGATGCGCCTCCTCCGATCGCTCGTTCGTCATGACGACGAGCGATACCTTTGGATTGCTAAGGAACGTCTGGTGGTCCACGCGAGATATAACTATTTTAAGTTACGTGCGATGTTTATTCGTTACGCAAAGCATGCCAAAGGATAGCACACGTATACGTACGTTCCTTCTTTCTATTTTCTTGCGTCCGCGTCTGCATGCAACGTTCAGCGACGAGTTCCCTTCTCTCGTTCTAGGTACCACTTACCCGTGGGCTGCGAACTGCGCCACCTGGCCGATACCCAATGGCGACAGCAGCTGCCCGGTGGCGATGGCCGAGTCGAACCGGTAGTGGTAGCCCTCGGCCACCGCCTTGGCCACTTTCAACGTGGCGCACGTCGAAACTATCATCGAAAAGCCGCGCGCAATGTCCTTCACAGAGCCCACCTTGAAGCGGCGCTTGGCTTCCGACTTCACAAACAGGGGCGAATTGTACGCGTTGAACGTGAATTCCAGCAGTTGCTCCGGCGTCGAAGCGTTGCCGTCACGCTGCGCATAGATAGATAGATAGATAGATAGATAGATAGATAGATAGATAGATAGATAGATAGATAGATAGATAGATAGATAGAAGTAAGCTTTATTGAATGACCAGGTTTCTTGATTGGAAGAATTGGACGCACAAGAAGAAACAAGGACAAGAAGGAGAAGGGAGCACATGCGCATTACTTGCAGTGCAGCGGCAGTGTAACCCAGAGCGCATGCGCTTCCGGTTAGTTGATAACGAAATCGCTTGGCAGAAGCCGCCACCAGGCTGTCAGGAAACTGATGGAGGCCTTCTACATAAACAAGAAAGATGCGAAGGGTATCCACAAGTGTTGAAGATTGGGCGAGTTGGTTCGTCGTACTTGGACTGGTATAGCGCATTATGAAACAAGAGAAACGGCCAAGCCGACAGACACAAGAGGACAGAACGCTAGCGCTCTGTCCTCTTGTGTCTGTCAGCTTGGCCGTTTCTCTTGTTCCATAATGCGCTATACCAGTCCAAGTACGGCGAAGGGTATCATTGTTTCGTCCCTGTCCCTCCATTGCAATGAACAGCGCTTTTTAGACAATTTTGATAATTGACGGTCTTTAGTCATTCTGACATACGGTCAGTCAATGTGTCTTACGCATGCACCTGAAGTATCTTTCGATGCAAACGTTTTCCAAATAAATCAGTTCATAATCGACACTCGCCCCGTCCTTCCTGTCCTTGTTTCTTGTCGTGGCTCAAATTTTTTGACACAATATGCACCAATTAACCCAAGCACATGCTTTAGTCGGGCTTTTTGAGTGAAATGCAACTAATGAGCGCTGAAGTCAAGTTACTAAACGTGACTTATAGGCTTCGATAGTGAGCGTGCAATTTCCCACACTGTTCCGCATTTACGTACACGCGGTCGTTCGCGGAAAAAAATTACCGAGGACAAAAATGAGAGTGCTATATACGTGTGACAGCAGCGCGACAACGCATCTTAGCGAACGTAAGAAGCAAAACGCATTAATTCATAATTTTCTAGGGTTTTACGTGCTAAAGCCACGGTATGATCACGAGGTACGCGTAGTGGAGAGCTACGAAAATTTTTGACCACCTGGGATTCCCTCGTGTGTTGAACGCACAGTACACGGGTCTCTAATACTAGAGGCCCGTGCTAGAGGCCCGCAAATTAAAAAAGTATCAGTAGAGAATGTTAATTAAGAAGGTAGGCTATTCGTATGATCCGCGCGTGTAATGACGTCTAAAATTTTCGCCTTCGGCGAAAATACAAAGGCCGCGGCAGGAGATAACCAAAGGGGAGTCGGATATGTGCACTCGCAGTGATGCCTGAGATCGCCTGTCAAGAGGTAAGAGAGGTAGCGTCAACATTCGCAGTACCCCTAGAAGCTGGCTTCCCCCAGCAGCGAATATCACTGCAGTAAAGCCTGCTTTCGCGAACGTACTGTTAATTTACCCCTTTCTTTCCACTGTTCCAAAATTGGAACATACGAAACCGGATTTTTTTTATTTCTTTCCTTGGTGAACAGTCGTTGTGCGTTTTTTGTTTTCCCGAACTCACCTACGTAATAGAAGACGTATCAATAATATTTTTCCTTATCAGCACATCTAAAAGCTTTGGATAATTGTATGACAATGTGCGCGTGTTGGCTGTCCTTACCCGATTACTTCCTGCGTATTTTCAACCCCCTCCCCGCCCCGCCCCCCGAAAAAAAAAGTCGTTGCAGCGGACAAAGCAGTACTAAGACATGGGAGTTTGGTGAACAGTAACTACACATTGTAATAAAGAAAAATCTAAAGCTTCTCCGCCTTCCGGCTTTGAGAATTTTATGCGAATGTTGCATTTTTGATACATTATAGCGTTTGATATTTTCAGAAATACTGCTTACCAGTCCCATAATTTCGCTAGTTCCTAAGCAAACTTGTTCTGCTGCAATATCTGCATGACACGCTCACCAAATAGGTATTCATGCGCGGTGGATATATATGTTGCCGGAGAAAGTGAATGAGAAGATGATGATGATTGTCGCCTTGGCCTCTGCAGTACTAGTAGGGTGGTTAGAATCCAGCTTAGTGCTAGCTTCTGTAGTAGGGCGCCAGGTGGTTGTTTTGTATTGAGCACCACCAGGGAGTTGTTTTCTCCGGTGCTCAAGACGTCAAGTGAGAAAGCTAATCGTCGCATGCCAGTTGCACGACCCATGGACGGGGATGGTTGAAAACTCCTTAGGTTGAGTCACGTCGATCTCTAGCGATTCGCATATTTAAAATTTGGTAGTAAATTACACACAAGCTCTGATGCTGGTCTGCTAGCCATCGAAAGTCCTTGCGCTATATACCAGCACAGCTCATTTTATGAAATCGCCAAAACCGTTTCAGGGTCTTCTTAAAAGGACACTAAGATGAAGTGGCAAATCAGTTTATGCAATAGTGAACTAGAAGGAGATGTCTCCTTCTAGTCCACTATAGTTTATGCTGATATTGTTTTTCGAGAACTATAGTGTCCTTGATTTCTCCTTCATGGGTTCGATATTAGAATAGAAGACGAAAGTCAGTTTCATTTTTGAATTTTGTGCTTAAACTTCTGCACTTCTAGACATGCATGACGTATTCGTATTTGGCCATGCTGTGTCAACATAATTTCGTGAAACTTGCTATGTTAGGAGTCTGGCCGCCTAAAAACAACGCAGTTCATTTTCTTATCGGTTAATAATTACGTGGGCCCCAGCAGACGCCTTCAAAATCTATGACGTCACAGCGAGTTTCTGGGGGAACTTCAAGGTGTCGTCGCCACATGTTTTTTTTTTTTTTGCCCGCGTTTTTAATTCACAGTGTGTTATATTGCATGATGAAACTTATAGCGCACACAGGAAACAAACACATTCAGTTTACTGCTATATTCCCTATAGCTACCAGGCCTCGATGCTCCGCAGCAGCCAGCGTTGTGTTTTGTTTATTCTCTAGGTGCGGAAAACAGGCTTTCGTAGCAAACTACGCAGACGTAAGTTTCGAGAGTCCGTACATTTATTACAGCAACTACTAGAACACGTCACCAGCTCACGTTGCGTCTGCACGCGATTTTCGGGGCTCCTTTTGCACTGAACTTTGGTTTCCCGCGGAAAAGACACAAGATTTCCGTGGGCCGCGCAGGGCTTCACTAAATGACTTTATTAAAAACTAGCACGGCATCCTCGTCCCAGTGACTACAAACTTGCCATTAACAATAACCGCCAAGCACCGCTAATTAAAAGGTACATTAGAGAATGTTAGTTAGCTATTTTATTAGCATGATCCGCGCAATTAAAAAAGTCCGCCGCGGTGGTGTAGTGATTATGGTGCTCGGCTGCCACCCAAAAAATGGGGGATCGATCTCGGCCTCGGCGGTCGCGTTTTCAATGGAGACGAAAATGCCAGAGGCCCGTGTATTGCGCGTTTTCAGTGCACGTTAAAGAATCCTAGGTCGTCAAAATCTCCGGAGCCCTCCACCTACGGCTTTTTCCTCCTTTATCTCTTTCACTCCCTTACCCCTACCCCACGGACGCTTAGCCCTGCTCCCGAAACGGGCTGCAGAAATCAGAGTCCTTTCATTAACGAACAATCATCATCATAATCATCATCATGAAAAGCGTCCACCCAACTGAGAGCAGGCTCCTTGAGAAATTTTTTTTTCTTCTCGATAAACCTGTACGCAGGAGTTCTTGAAGTAGTCGCCGAAACACCTGGTACGTGGACAGAATTGGTCAAACAAGCATACATATTCGAGCGTCTAAGGCATTGTCACCGATCAACATACGAGTTTCAATCTCCTCAGTTCGATCCAAGTTTGGGCACACAGCAATTATTATTCCGATTTCGTATAGAGACAACAATAAAGTTTACTCCGGTCATCCCTCATGTATGAGATGGAAAGAAAGATATATTTCAATTCAATTCGCAGTTGAATGTGATTTCCCGCGAACAATGCACAATTTTAATACAGTGACCCAAGTGCCGGATCGCAAGAGGACGCTTTCCGCACAATGCAACCACCAGGCAGTGCATTTGTTCTTTATTGACGGCCACTTTGCGAGTATATCGGGTACAAATATTCTTCAACGACCTGCAACCGACTTACAGTATATTACCAGCGGCGCGGCTGCTAGTCGGAGTTGGTCACATTTGACGCATTGCGACTGAACTGATAGGAACTCATATAAATATATAATGCAACGCTTTCTACGCGGGATTGTCGGCAATGTCGTCTCTAAACAGAGTAATATTATTAAAAATTAAAAATTACCTTTCTTTCAGAAACGCCATCAAATGTCGACGATTTCGGCAAGCCGGTTATGTTTCATTGCTGTTATAAAATTTAATGATACCAGAAAAACTAATAAATATTGTCTGGAAAGTGGAAAAATCTAAGTTGGAGATTATCCTCCGAGTTTCATTATATTCAGTCTAATCCGTGTACAGCAATAAATTCCGGAATTACATATACTCCAATCCATTTGCAACACTTGCGATTTTGTTCTATCAAAATTTATTCTGCAGACAAGTGTATCAGAACACCGCTTAAGTAGTATTTAAGCCATTATTTGTCGAAAAAGAAATGTTCTTATCAAGGAATGCACCAGCATTTTTTTCGATATGCGTTCAAGTCTAAGAAATCGCAAAGTGATGCCAAAGCTGAGGTCGAAATTTGTATGTTTTTTCCTCAGGCGAATAAACATTCTTGGGTTAAAAATAATTGGTCTGCCCCCCCTCCCCCCCCCCCCCCCCCCCAAATAAAAACAATTGCGCTTAAAATAAGTTTAGTCAAAATCGGGAAACGTGACCAGGACCAGTTGTTCGTTCTGATCTCAATTGACCAAAGTAAGACCCATGAAAATACACAAATATATAATATAATTTAGCTTTACATAATAACTCAGAATAGCAAGTTGGGCTAGTTGGTGTGGATTCATTCTAAATGCAGAGCAACGGAACATAGACGGAAAGTGTGAGACAGAGTGTGTATTTTCTTCTTTCCGTCTTCGTTCCGTTGCACTTCATTTAAAATGAACATAGGGACTATATAGTATCTAACAAGTATGGCTTCTGAGTGGCTCTAAATATCTAACTAATTAAGACCGAACGAATTATTATGATGAACCCGGCCCATGCTTGCGTTATTAGTAACTATGTGTGAAACTGCGTCTGTTCGAGATTCTACTGTTTGGTGACTGTAATCAGCGATGGATGTGAGTTATGTGACCGTAGCCTATTGGTGACCCTACACGTATGACCGCAATATAAGTGCGGCCGGCATTTCAAGCATGTGCATATATACCTGTGCTATCGGCAGGATGCGCTCGTTGAAGAGCGCCTTGTCGTCGGCCACGTCGGCGCCAGCTACGACGGTGCGCGGCACGGCGACGGCCGACGACAGCAGCGTGCCGATGTCGACGTGCGGCGCGAATCTTAGCGGGAGACCAGGCGCGGCCTGCGCGGCCTGCAGCAGTTCGGCGACGGGAGCGGCCCGGAAACAGGGCACCCACGCCGACGCCGACTTGTTCGTGTCGTTGCAGTGCAGTGCCACGGCTAGGTCGCGGTAAGGCACAACCTGCGCGACGCATTGCTCGTGTCGACAAGCGTGCGATATTTTGTGCGTCTGCACTACACACTTTAAAGAGACACTAAAGCAAAAAAATTCACGCACCTCCACGAAGTGAACCATGACGAGTGGGCGAAGCACTGGGGATCGTTCGGTGTTACTGTAAATCACCCGTGACATTGCCCACTCAGGCATGTAAATGAGTAACAACGCGCCTGTATATTTACACACGCGTTGCACTATACATTGCAGGTCAAGATCCAGTGCCTATATATATGTGCTGGCCGGTGAACGGTTGTGCAGAGTAAGCAGTCGGTTTCTTCAATCAAGAAACTCGCGGGCGAGAGACAATGCTGACGCAGGCAGCGTCTGCTACGCTCGTTCCTTGTTACGCTCGATCCCTGCTACGCTCGTTCTGCAACGCTCGTTCCTTGCGAACTTGGGCCAGCTATTGCGCATGCGCAGTGGGGGTGCGGACCAACGGACAAGGGACATAGCCCCGAGCAAAAGGTGCTTCGCATCTAAAATTTTTTTTTCTCGTCGCCGCCACGCCATTACGGTAAACTTGAAGCAATCAAAGACGCAGGCTATTTAGAGTAGTATGATGTGGATCGATTGTTTATTAAGTAGCAACTATAAGTAACATCTACAAAGATAGCACAGCCACACTACTCATACATGAAAAGAGCAGAAAAATTCCGATCAATAGAGGAGTCAGCCACGTCTTTACATTGTGCAAGGGCGTTATACTCTCGCGCGGAGGAGACGCATGGTAAGCTAGAAAATACGCAAGAAGAAAATACTAGTTGCGACGCCTACCCGGAGATCCCCGCACTAAATCGCGTGACGTCATACGTTCTTGACGACGCCTACAAAGGCCTACATAATTATTTATAGTTAAAAGAGATGCGTATTGCGTTCTAAGGAACTCTGAGACTTAGCATGACTTGCTTCGAGCAATTTGAGCCCACCTGGCGAGAATACGAAAAAAGAAAGAAAAAGAAATGAATTGGGTTCATGGAGTCATCTCCCCAATGTTCCGACGTGATATTCCGAAAAAAGGAAACTTTGACCTTCATTTCTTTTCTGATATTACGAAATCTGCGGCAATATAGATGAAGAACAATAATTTATTACAGATTTGTTTCGATTTAGTCTCCCTTTAATGACGCATGCTGTGAAGTTACGAACTTGACACAATAACAGAGTGCCCTGCTTTCTTCGCTTCTTTCTTCGCTATCGGCAGCGTACGAGCCAGCCATAAAAAATCTGCCAGACACTATCAAAATGACATTGAAGGAGAGCTTTAAAGCAACAAACTATCGCATCAACCACGCATGAGCGTTTCGGTGGACTGAAAGCAACAAAAAACGTAGGCTAATTAAAGAACCATGATATGGATCGATTGTTTATTAAGTAGTAACTGTCGCAGTCTTCTTACTTTGAACGCTGTCAATGTACTCAAACGTGTCTCAAAAGCGGCAGAAAATGGCCGAGGTTCTGAGAAGACAGCAATATAATTTGGTAAAGGTCAAAGAGTCAGTGCTATGGCCTGGTAGCGGCTAACAGTAAACAACGGCCCTTCTTAAGGATGACCTAAGGGCAGGCAAATTCCTCTTTATTTGAATTAATGGTGATGTCAGTCGATAATCTGAAAAAATCCTTTGCGGGACATGGCCTTGAAGCACAGCATGATCAGAGCACTGCCGTCGTACTGGCATTATGTGCGGGTTGGCCGTGCTTTGTTAGCTAACTATTCCGCGAGAAAGAGCGAGCACCTCCTTCTGTAGCCCGGGAGTACAAAGGCTCACGTCAGTAAATCGTCGGTGCTTCCTTTTTGTATATTTTTAAAGAAAAAGAAGGGGGGGGGGGGCTCACGCATGTATAGTATACAGCCTAGCAGCGGAAGTCGGTGCCCAGGGAGCCATTCTGTTGATTGAATGATTGATTTGTGGGGTGTAATGTGCCAAAACCAGCTGTGATTATTAAAGACGCCGTAGTGGACGTCTCCGGAGATTTCGGCCACCTGGGGTTTTTTAACCTGCACTGACATCGCACAGCACACGGGCCTCAACATTTGATTGATTTGTGGGGTTTAACGTCCCAAAACCAGTTCTGATTATGAGAGACGCCGTAGTGGAGGGCTCCGGAAATTTCGACTACCTGGGGTTCTTTAGCGTGCACTGACATCACACAGCACACGGGCCTCAACATTTCGCCTACATCGAAATGCAGCTGCCGAAGCCGGGATTCGATCCCGCGGCATTCGGATCAACAGCCGAGTGCCATAACCACTAGACCGCCGTGGCGGGGCAGGGAGCCATTCTGTCAAACGGTGAATAGGGATAACGGCTCAGGTCAGGAAAATTCTAGCGTGTGTAATGTGTCTTTGAAATTCCTCACCAAGATTATGCATGGTGCACGAAATCACACATGCTGAGAGAAACATGCAAGGTGGTAGATTGCACTGACATCGCAATATGGCAGCAACGTGGGGAAAACGGTCGACGCGCCACGGCACGTGGTCCGCTCACCGGATCGAATGGCAGGAGCGACCCGAACACGAGGCCATGGTAAAACGCTCGTTGCACCGTGCCGTTGGTCATGTTGCGCATGGCTGCAGAGAGCAGGTAGGCGCCCGATCCGCGACCGACGACCACGAGCTGCTTCGGGTCAGCGCCAAAGACATTCGCGTGGTCAAGCGCCCACCGCAACGCGCTCATGACGTCATCGACGGCCACATCCATGTCTACGCCGGCCACGGAGGACGGGTGCAGGAAGCCCAGCACGCCTTGCCGGTGGTTGGGCGCCACGACGACCACGTCTCCTGCATGAAGCGAGATTCGTGTTTGTCGCAGTGCGGTTGAACCATGACATGTGCGGTTGAACCCTGTCATGCTTACGTCATGTAAGTTTGTCTATACCTTTGGTTGATACAATTTCTGTCAAGCCCCCCTTACTCAATGCCCATGTGGCCATGTACAGGTACTTTCAAATAGAAGATACGTACGTACCAGGGACAATTTCCTGTCCCTCATGTTTTTCTTGGCCTCCCCCTACCGTTACCGTTTCGTCTAATAAAGTTGTCACTCACTCACTCACTCACTCGCTCACTCGCTCACTCACTCACTCACTCTCTCACTCACTCACTCACTCACTCACTCACTCACTCACTCACTCACTCACTCACTCACTCACTCACTCACTCGCTAACACTCACTCACTCACTCACTCACTCACTCTCACTTACCTTTAAAGGGGCCCTGAACGAATCCCCGGGCTTGGTGAAAAAAATATATTTGATGACTAGCGTACGCTGCAATGAACAGCTCAGCCAAATTGTATAGTCGTCTGGGGGCGCGTAGCGTTCGCAGGCGGAGCATAAACTTGCCACTTACTCGGCAGCCCCTTTTTAATGGGAGGCTAGTCCTCACTCTCCTACTAAATCCTCTGTTTCGTGATCACATCAGATTTGTGCTATCGGCCGATGGCTGACAAACTGACCGATTAGCTGCCGCCCGCCGCACCCGTGCGCGGATCCTACGAAGCGTGCGTTCTTTACTTTTTTTTTTTCACCAAAAGCGCGCGTGCGCCGTGCGCTCGCTTTTCTTTTGCGTCGCGAGCGCCTAGGCAAATATTTGCTGGACACATGTAAAAACGAATTTGTTAATGCGCAATCCTCATAGATTAGATCTCATTGGAAGGTACAGCCGGTGTTTCCCACAGGAAACGTCAGTCGCTGCTAATGGGCTTGCTTTACCGTGGCCACGACGACGACGACGTTTAGACACCGACAGTCCGGGCGCATTAGCAAAAACTCGTCAGAATCGCTTCTGACAGGACAACCCTAGACATACACTGTCTGTGTGCACTTCTTCTAGGATGAGCCCATAAATGCCCACACACTATGCACTGACTGCAGGATGGGCCCACCGTGACGACAGCAGAGACACGCCGCAGGCCAGCCCTTAAAGGTGCTCCGCATCTAAAAGCTGTCACCCCACACGCCGGGGGCAGTCAGAACGACAGGATTGTAGTACAAGCAGGGTCCCTCAATAGTACTGAGCGACCCTGGTACAAGGGAAGCGACCGCTGCCGCCGCCGCCGCCGCTGCGGGTGTGTGAGAGTGAGGACAGCTAAACAGTTCCACTGCTGCGAAACCTGAGAAAATGTAGCACTGGCAACCCAGCGATTTTCGTTGCGTGCCACAGAAGTGCCGTGGGAGAAGAAATCGCGCGCTCGGCTACGCTCGGTGAAGCACTCGCGGGTATCGACGGAAAGCTGCAGCATGCAATAAGCCCCTGAAACGCTACGCTTCACCTATCACAGTGCTATTCGTGTTGACAGTGGCAATCATCGCTAGATAGATCCTGATGCAGCCATTTCTTTTACAACATGGTCGCAAAGCACCCACCCTTCGCGGCGAGCTTTGGCCAGTCGGGATCGTTGTTGGAACCCGACTCGAACCACTCTCCAGAGATAGCTACCACCAGAGGCCGGCCTCCGCTAAAGTCATTGTCTCCGGTCATGGCTGCCGGCGTCCAAACGTTCGCGTGCAGACAGTCCTCGGAGCCGACCACACTGCCGTTGTTCCACTGGGCGCATGGCGGACCCGGCTCGAGGTACTCCCTCACCGCGCAGTTGTCTCCGGAAGCGGCAATGGGTAACGGCACCGCAAAGCGGCGATCTCCCGCCGTGCTTTGGGCGAACGGGACTGCCAGGAAGCGCGCCAGGGTCACGCCTTCCACGATAACCGTACTGCCGACCAGTCTGCCACCACTGGTCTCCACCTGCGTGTCACGCGTGGCCGTGTTATACGTATGGGACGTACTACAGTGAATATGAGTTATGCGGTGCTCCGCATAACTCATATTCACTCATATTTCTTTCTTTCTTTCTTTCTTTCTTTCTTTCTTTCTTTCTTTCTTTCTTTCTTTCTTTCTTTCTTTCTTTCTTTCTTTCTTTCTTTCTTTCTTTCTTCTTTCTTTCTTTCTTTCTTAGCGCAAAGGAAGATATCCACACGAATTTCTAAGAAATGAAAGCTTCTTAGCTGATCAAAAGTTCGTCCTGGTCAGGGGTTAAGGCACAAAGCTACAATCAAATCCTTAAGGGTTTCCTTGTGGCTTTGTGCTACCAACGAGCGCATGCTAATTTCTTAGAATTTCATCTTCGTACCACAGTGAACCAGCAGCCGGACCTGTTCACCATACTTTGCATACCTCTGAATAGGTTCCGACACCAGGACACTACGAGAAATCGCTTGAATTCAACGGGCAGTGTTCTAGCAAGCACGTTCTTCTTTTAAGGAGCACATACAATAACATGAACGAAAAAGAAAGCTTGGCCACTCTACAGTCTCTAGTCCGGATGACTGTGTATAAAAGATTGCTGAGATGGATGGAGGTAAAGGAAATAGACACCGTTCAGATTCCCAGAACACTATCCGTGGCAAAACTTACTTTCATTGGACTTAATCAACGTCGGGCAAAACGAAAACGTATAAGCGTTTCGCAACTATGTGGGCTGCGTCTTTAATGTACACGAATTGTCTAAGGAAGCAGACGCGCCGTATATATATCTTCGAGGCAGCTGTCGACCGTAAGTGTCCAGGGTTATAGAGCTGTTTGCTGACCGATAACGACGGCATGCTATGAGTGCCCGAATTTTCTTGTGCCCTATCGACGCTGCCGCAACATGGTTGTAGAGAACTTTGTACACTACTCTTGCGCGCCTCACAGTAGCGTGGTGCTTTTGGCAATAATTTCATCGCCATCCTGCAGCCATCACACACACTTTTGCAAGCCCTACACGCTGGGATGAAACGTACCGCCGAGGCAAGTGACCTATGAGTAAGGACGTGTTGCCGCTGTTGTCTCTGATGCGTTTCCCTGTATGTGCACCGGAACTGAACGGTACCTGGACAAGCCTTAGACGTACCATGACGCTGCCTTCAGCAAGCGGCTTGTCGGGCATTGGGCAACCGTGTTCAGGGCCCGGCAGCGACATTCCGAGTACGATGCCTACCACCGCCAGGACGAGGCCCGCAATAATCACGACGCAGGCCACCGTGGACACCAGGAAGATACTGCGCACAGTGAAGAGAGCGGACGTGGACTCTATGCAGCCTATCAGGTCGGCCACTTGGGCGCCTTTGTGTAAATTGGCAGGCGGCCAAGGAATCAGCCAGTCGGTTGCAGTCAAACCTCGGTATAAAGAATATAGCTATAACAAACTATCGGCTATACCGAAGTAAGTAGAGCACGTTGTTACCATCAAAACGCCGTTAAATGCATACGCTTATAACGAGTTCTTGGATATGACGAATCTATTTGTCTGGAAGACGGACTTTGTTATAGCGAGGTTCTACTGTATACAGAAAATGAAGCGAGCAAAGCACGATCAACTCTCGTTGCGTGCTATACTGCTTTTGCACAACAGGCGACAAGATAGAAACCACAGAAACACAAGTATAAGCGCTGTCGACATCTATAGGGCACGTTGGCGTGCTTGCTGTCCATACGACACAATTCTGTAGCTCAAAAACTGAGGAACACAGATATTGAAGGCTAATGACTTATCCGAAGGCCTCCTTAGGCGACTTAAACGTCGACATGAAGGGTACGGTACAAAAACATCACGTGACCCAACGAAGGATAGTAGTGAGCCAAGGTATGTCAACTGCATAGAGACGAATCATGATCAGCAAAGTTAATCATGGATTGATAACTGGATCGTTAAAAGTCCCAAGGGACACGAACCAACCACCTTCCCTGTTAAGATGTATGAATGTGTGCACTAAACTGTGCATGTGACGTCACACGGCTATCATGGCTTTCGCGCCTCTTTAGGCGAAAGCTGAGGACACCTGTGAATTTTCACTTTCTCCTTCACTGTTATTTTTTATTTTCCCCGGGTATTTTGGCGTCACAAGATCGCATAATATACCTATACAGACAGTCGAAAAATTAACAACTTCGATTATTTTGCAACGCCAGGCAAGAAAGTCATCTCGCCAGCCATTATCTATTGCCCAAACCAGTTAACGAGTGAAACTGTTTCCGTTGGAAGCTTCTGCATGGAGCAGCTCTCATAATATGAATGCATGACTGAGCTGCATTTGATTGGGGCGAGAACTCTGGTGGTTACTCACTCGTCGGGTCTTCTTTGTTCGGTGGGTGGTACAATAGCGCCCTCTTTCGGAGTCGGGGGCACAGAGGGCACAGGAGGCATAGCCCGCGTCGGAAGGGCTTGCTGCGCAAAAGGTAATTCTCAATAAAATACAACAACGCGACGCATTTGCAGCGTTCGTCGAAAGAAATGACGGCGCTTCGTGATGATGAAAACAAAGAAACAAACAAAGCTCCACGCAGATTAAGGCGTTATGTGACAATCAAATGTACATTACCTGACCTTGAAGTTATACATGGTGTAAACGCAATACGTATACAGAGAGAAGGCGAGAAGGTCCGGGGGCGGTAGACGAAAACCCAGCGGAAAACTCGGCGATCAACCTAGAGGTAAGGCAGTTGCACTTAACGTGAAAGCTGCGAGAAGTGCGGAGCAGTGAGTCGCCAGTATCTCCCTCGTGTTTGATTGTGGTTATGAAGTGCTGTGATTACGTTACGGTGTGGTTATGTTGTGCTGTTGTGTGGTCAGTTTACGCGATGTTTGTTATGTTTGTTTAGCGTGCTCATCGTTTTATACGTTATGTTTTATCTGTGCAGCGTCAAGCTGGGTGCATTTTCTATTATACTGCCCCGCGAACAAAGTATATGCTATTCTTTTCGATGCTAAGGTACGGATTGGTAATGCTATGTTAATGATGACCTCCAGTAACAAGATTTACAGTAAATGCTATATATATATTCTTTCTTTCTTTCCCTTCGTATAATCACTCTAATATAGCAAAGTACTGAGGGCGAAAGTGTGAGCAGCGGGTCGACCGACGGCAGCAGTGGGTAGGCGTTTCCCTCTTTCGTAAGTACGACGACATAACACACTACATGACGACAACCCGGGTCCCTGAGGTGCTCTGCGCTTAAAAATCGGCCCTATATACGTGGTTGAGTTCAGCATGTGATCAAAAAGTTCGTCTTCAGAACTCTAGGTGTTGCTAAACGCGTCTGGAGTAACACAGCACGCTGCTGCACTGTGAGTCTACAAACGAAATTCTAGCTCGGCGAGGAGTCTATAGATATGGCGTGAGTTATAAACACCAGCAGCAGGGTGATACACTGAACAACGCTCTCATGCAGCAGGATTTTGTTATCTGTGAAACTAATGCAGCAACGCGGCTCCCTTACATCTGTTACGGGCGCCTGCTGAGGAGCCAAGCCCACTGGAATCTGGTCCTTGGAAGAAGATGCGGGCGGTGGCGCCGAGTCGACCTGCGGCTTCGGAGGAGCGGCGGCTGGAGCAGGAACCCGTTCCGGAGCCTTGTGTGCTTCTCTCGAGCCGCCATCGTCGCGGGACCCGCGACTCTTCTTCGACCGTTTTCGGGTTCTGGCGCTGCTTTCCGTGGTGGACACGGCCGATTCGGGACTCCTGGGACGTGATCGATGATGATTTGTGGGGTTTAACGTCCCAAAACCAGTTCTGATTATGAGAGACGCCGTAGTGGAGGTCTCCGGAAATTTAGACCACCTGGGGTTCTTTAACGTGCACTGACATCGCACAGCACACGGGCCTCAACATTTCGCCTCCATCGAAATGCAGCCGCCGCGGCCGGGATTCGATCCCGCGACCTTCGGATCAGCAGCCGAGTGCCATAACCACTAGACCACCGTGGCGGGGCGACGTGATCGAAATAGCATTCCTGTAGCTATCATGATGACCACACACACACACACACACACACACACACACACACACACACACACAGAGAGAGAGAGAGAGAGAGAGAGAGAGAGAAGCGACTGGCAGCATCCAGTCGAAAAAACAATTGGAACCATTTGGAAATATCAATGGGTCCAAATGGAAATGTCACTTTCCAATTGGGCCATTTGGCATTACCAACAGGACCAATTGGGATAGCTATCATTGCCAAATGGTCCAAATGGTTTCATTTGGGCCAAACGGTTCAAATGGAAATGGAACCATTTGGGCCAAATGGTTCAAATGGAAACCAGTCAGGCCAAATGGAGCTTGCGGGCTCGCTTCCAATTGGGCTAATATACAGCCTCCAACCGGGAACGAATGAACCTCTGACGTAGAGCAATACATCCTTATTGAGAAATGGTGCCTGCCCCTTTCCTGTATTACGCCTCCAAAGAAATGTGTCTCGCGAAATTCGGTTCTGTCTGAATTTTATATTCCACCCTGATTTGCACGAGACAGCGTCATCAACATCAGCCACACGTGGTTGTAGGCAGCGGCAGCAGCAGTCGCGTCTGTGCTGTGGTGCCGAGTGTCTGTGCATCGTTCTCGTTGTATTCATGTGTATTGCAGCTATCTGTTGTGAGATGAATGCACTGGGTGCTTTATGGCCATCATTATTTACTGTGGTGTTCGATGTGGTGTTGATAAGCGTTTGGAAGTTGTGCGGGTTATGGATAAAAATCAAGAACGTTAGCCCTAACAACTTCCCGGCGACCTGTTTGGTGAGCTAGGTGGATGTACTCAACCGGCTCATGTGTCCCCGCCGTTCCGGAATTGCGCAAGTCAAAGGTAACCTTACCCGTTTTCAAAGCTTGCTTGTGTTTAATTTGTACTATAGACTGTTGTTAACGCTGCTTTATTGACTCTTTTTGCGCAGGCTGCTGCGTGAGAGCTAGACGACTGCGGGTTGTGGCAAGAACGAGTGACCTGACAAATAATTACCATGCAACATGTGTTTTAAATAAAGTAGCTTTTCTGTTTTTCACTTAATGTATCTGTAAGCCTGCCGCTAGCAAGGCGCGTTTTTTTTTCTTTAAGATTTCACTCGGAGACGGGCGACGTCAGTCAATGGGACGTGTTTCGCGGCATGGACTTTCCGCTTATCGTACCCCGGTCGTATTTGTTCATTTTCCTTACTTTCCTCATATGTGTCTTCCGCGTCTTCTGGGGACACGGGCACCCCGCTGCGGGGCTAAGAGGGGGATGCTTGGACAGTGGTCGCGGCAGTGACACAGGCGGACCCCGGACGGCCTGGACCTTTGGGACGCCCTGCGGCGTTCCAGTGTACATGTACACACGACCTTGTGAGCGCCCGCGCGCAAGGAGGAAGCTGGCGGTGGTTCGGAAGGCAGTTCTTCCGAAATTGGCGGACGAGCCGATGTGGTAGCCCACCCAAAATTCTCCGTACCGCGGAGAGACAAAGCGTCCACCCCGCTTGCCTGAATGGAGGCCAAGGCGGGCCCTTTTGTGCGTGAGCTCGCAGCGACAGCTGCACATCGGTCGTTCTGCAAACCGCACCTCGTGCATCATCACGACGACCTGGGGTGGCTGGGCTGATCGTGGCGGCGGCATGAGACGAGCCGGTGTTGACAGCCACGAAGACGCGCGAGCCTTTTGTTGTTCGGCGTCGGAAGCGCCGCTTTGTGGTCACTGGGTTGTGGACCACGCGTGCCGCGGAATGGCTTTTGTTCAAGCGTCCCTTCCTCGCACGCCGTGGGGTAGCACGCGTCTAAGAAAGTCGGTGCGGCTAGGCTTGTTTGACGAAATAGCCAGAAGCAGACGCGCGGATGGGCTAACGTTCCCATGGGAAGGTTGCCTTCGCACAATAACTCTTTCGGGGTTCCGAGTCTTTTGAGCACCGGCTCGCTTCCTGTAACTGCGCCTGATCAGACGCGACACGTGCGCATGTAACGCGTTTCACGTGCGCCATATCTTTACCATCGCCCTTCGGCCTTGGGTGACATGGTTTGCTTTTATGTATGTGTTGTTTAGTGCTGATGAATGTGCTTTTTTTATTATTGTACAAACATACCCCTCTCACCGTCAACAGATTGGGTGGTGATTTCACCAATTGGACCGCCCCAATTGAGGAGGCGGGACAAAAGGTGGAATCGCTGCCCAATGCCAGAGCGAAGTGAAGATGATTCGCCGACTGAGACGGTGAGGCGGAGCGGTTGTGTTAATAAAGATGGCTCCGCCATGGGACGGGGCATGCTGGACGGGTGGAAAAAGTGCTACGCACTGCCGGCTACGCCGGAGTAGGGTCGCCCTACGTATAGTTCAGCATCAGTTTTATTTTTATGTACGAGTCAACTCCATGTATTCTTTTTTGTATATTACTGTAAATACAGTTTTCATTCCCTTTTGTTTAAATTGAAGTCTCTGAGCCTCCTCTTCAATTGCTACACGTTTGCCCGCGAGCCTATCGCCGCCACACCAGCGGCAGCCAGCTCCTTCCCAACTCGCCCATGCCGTCTCGGACGGTGCGTTTAGGACGCCGAGCGGGGAGCTGGAATCCCGAAGAAGAACCTTCGGCACCATCGGTCTCAACTTTACTGGCGCAGTCGACAGGATAGGCTCGCTGGGCGAAGAGCGAAGAGACGCAGAGATCAAAGAGGGCACCGCAACGAAGCAGATTTGACTGGCGTCACCTCCGGTGACGGGCACAAGCGCGAGCCTTCGACTGGAGACGCGGCGGAAGGCTGAGCATCCCATCGCCATCTACGACGGCGACGAGGCACGGCTGGTGTAAGGCATACCTCGGAAAGACATCTTCAGCAGCTTGCTCTACCACCCATCAAGGCTCATGGGTGAACCACGGACAGCAGTGACGGAGATCGACCTCGAAACTGAGTGAGTTGCTTCGGCTCCATTTTCTCCCGCTCCTGTTGTGTTCGAGCCGCAGGTACTGTCATATAAAATGGCAGGAGTTAGTTCCCGAGCCGTGTGGCCACAGTTAACCCATGTGGACTATGAGTTAGGACGCACTCGAGAACTTACAGAAAGGGAAATGGAGTTGAATTTGATGCTGGCCCAGGAGCGTCGTAGACAGCTGCAACTCCTGATAGAGTTGGCAAAATTAAAGCAGGCGAGAGCTCCGCGTGCGGAGCAGCTAGGCGAGGTAATAGATTGCAGGAAGCACACGGAGCCTGCTGCGAGATCGTTAGCAGCGGGAAAGGCAACAGTGTCGGAGAGCGTATTGCGAACAGAGCGGGAATGTGCCGCCTCGTCTGAGCCGGCGAAGCAAATCCAGGGGATGTTGCTCGCGACACAGGTGGCTGGTCGCAGTGAGGTGCCGTGCTCGGACGCCGTGGCCGGGGATAATCCCGATACTGCACCTCTGTGTTCGCAAAACATGGAAGCCGAGACGCATGTTACATTAACGACAACGCGGACTGCCGAGCTTGAGACAGAGTTAGGCTCTGATCTCATAGCGGAGGCGAATGCTCGGGAGGATGCTGCTTCCCCGAAGCAGTATCAGGAAGCATCCAAATGGCAAGGGTCGTGCACGAGCTTCGACAAGCTTAGCAATAACGGTTGCGGTGAGGAGGTAACGATGATCGCGTCATCGCCGAGTGCAGGGGCAGCAGTGGAGACCAGCTTAGTGGAACGACCGCGCGGCGGAAACTGTGAAGCGGACCGCGTGTCAGGTGCACATTCGGTGGCTTCCTGGTTAAAGCCCGTTGACACCGCTGAAGCGGCACCGGTTGCGGTTGCATGTGAGCTGCCCGAATCAAAAGAGGAGCCGCGGAGCGCATTAGCCCAGATGGGACATAGCGTAGCTGAGGCAGGGGAGGCAAGCGCCGACAGGTTTGAGGCTGGGACCTTGTGGCGTGGGCGATCGCAGGCACACTGCGGGGACAGCAGCCCCCACGTCCTTCAGGCGCATTCGTTGCTGGCAAACAATGGTTCGCGTCAGTCCGCTGATGATATGGGAGGCCCTTTGGGCACTGTCGCCGCGACTGAGACGACGCTAAGAGAGAGAACGACAATTATGGCCACTCTGAACTATCGAATCCTCTGCAGTCACTGTTTATGTGGGATAGCTATCGTGATGTTGCACGCACCGGCGAGAGCTTGCCCCGCTGGGGTGACAGGTGTATACTAGTGGATGACCCATGGCTACGTGTTTGTTTTTGGATTCTTCGTGCATTCTTTTGACCCAGGGGGTGAAGCAAGGTAATGCTAATGCCTATGCCACCCCTAACGTTGCAGGTTAGCTGGCAAGAACAGGGCTAACTAAAGAGCTTTGATTATCTATAAGGGTTAGAACTGTTTGCATTGTGGCTCGACCGCGATCAGCAGAGAGCGGTGGGGCTGGAGCAACTTCATTGTGTGGGTGAAGTGCTGAACTATGTGGAAACCGTGCGCCACTGAGCAGTGAACATTAAACACTAGGTGTTTCAGTGGTGGACATTATCCAACAGTGGTGGTGCTTCTTTTTTTTTATGTGTGTTCCTCGGGAACTGCGTCATGCGCATGACATTTGATGATGTAACCTGTCAGTGTCTGGTGTTGGATTAGCTCATGCGGTTATGTAGTAAGTGCAAGCACATGCTTACGGCATGTTGCATTATGGATAATGAGTAGTCACGCTGAGACAGCTTTGCAGATTAATATTAAGGTATATTTTCATGCATGGGTATTCGCGCCCGCTTTGTAACTCGTGTTTATTAGTGTGTTTTATTAGCAGTGGAACTGGCTTGCGTTTGATGAGGTTGCCTGCTGGTGTTTTATGAATTTATTTCTTTCCTTTTCGATTGTTTTTTTTTTTTTTTGTTGTGGCAATGAGATTATGTGCTTGTCATGCAGTGAGCGGACCACGGCTAGTGGCAGTTCCGTACAGTTTGGTTACCCTTGTGGATTGCTTTTTTTTTGCTCGCATGAGTATCGCACTTGCCGGAGCTGCGTAATGTGCATGACACATTATCAACGACGGCGGAGCGCAGTGTTTTGCGTGTTAGATTACTTTGCACTGCGAACAATGTTTCTATTTTGTTTATAGTACATGTCTTTTTTTACATTTGGCCAGCGTCATTCCGTGATTTCCGGCTAGGGAAGGAGTCTATCGCTGCACGAAGGGGAGCTTATCACACGCTATGCGCACGGTTAGCGTAGTTGCAGTTATTGTGTATGCCTCCCTCTGGTTTCTGCGCCTTCTAGCGATAATGGCGGCCGGCTTTTTCGTCGTGTTCCCGCTTCGGCAACGCTGTAACCAAGTCGTTGCGAAGTCTTGGGTGGGGGGTGTAAGCCTGCCGCTAGCAAGGCGCGTTTTTTTTTCTTTAAGATTTCACTCGGAGACGGGCGACGTCAGTCAATGGGACGTGTTTCGCGGCATGGACTTTCCGCTTATCGTACCCCGGCCGTATTTGTTCATTTTCCTTACTTTCCTCATATGTGTCTTCCGCGTCTTCTGGGGACACGGGCACCCCGCTGCGGGGCTAAGAGGGGGATGCTTGGACAGTAGTCGCGGCAGTGACAAAGGCGGACCCCGGACGGCCTGGACCTTTGGGACGCCCTGCGGCGTTCCAGTGTACATGTACACACGACCTTGTGAGCGCCCGCGCGCAAGGAGGAAGCTGGCGGTGGTTCGGAAGGCAGTTCTTCCGAAATTGGCGGACGAGCCGATGTGGTAGCCCACCCAAAATTCTCCGTACCGCGGAGAGACAAAGCGTCCACCCCGCTTGCCTGAATGGAGGCCAAGGCGGGCCCTTTTGTGCGTGAGCTCGCAGCGACAGCTGCACATCGGTCGTTCTGCAAACCGCACCTCGTGCATCATCACGACGACCTGGGGTGGCTGGGCTGATCGTGGCGGCGGCATGAGACGAGCCGGTGTTGACAGCCACGAAGACGCGCGAGCCTTTTGTTGTTCGGCGTCGGAAGCGCCGCTTTGTGGTCACTGGGTTGTGGACCACGCGTGCCGCGGAATGGCTTTTGTTCAAGCGTCCCTTCCTCGCACGCCGTGGGGTAGCACGCGTCTAAGAAAGTCGGTGCGGCTAGGCTTGTTTGACGAAATAGCCAGAAGCAGACGCGCGGATGGGCTAACGTTCCCATGGGAAGGTTGCCTTCGCACAATAACTCTTTCGGGGTTCCGAGTCTTTTGAGCACCGGCTCGCTTCCTGTAACTGCGCCTGATCAGACGCGACACGTGCGCATGTAACGCGTTTCACGAGCGCCATATCTTTACCATCGCCCTTCGGCCTTGGGTGACATGGTTTGCTTTTATGTATGTGTTGTTTAGTGCTGATGAATGTGCTTTTTTTATTATTGTACAAACATACCCCTCTCACCGTCAACAGATTGGGTGGTGATTTCACCAATTGGACCGCCCCAATTGAGGAGGCGGGACAAAAGGTGGAATCGCTGCCCAATGCCAGAGCGAAGTGAAGATGATTCGCCGGCTGAGACGGTGAGGCGGAGCGGTTGTGTTAATAAAGATGGCTCCGCCATGGGACGGGGCATGCTGGACGGGTGGAAAAAGTGCTACGCACTGCCGGCTACGCCGGAGTAGGGTCGCCCTACGTATAGTTCAGCATCAGTTTTATTTTTATGTACGAGTCAACTCCATGTATTCTTTTTTGTATATTACTGTAAATACAGTTTTCATTCCCTTTTGTTTAAATTGAAGTCTCTGAGCCTCCTCTTCAATTGCTACACGTTTGCCCGCGAGCCTATCGCCGCCACACCAGCGGCAGCCAGCTCCTTCCCAACTCGCCCATGCCGCCTCGGACGGTGCGTTTAGGACGCCGAGCGGGGAGCTGGAATCCCGAAGAAGAACCTTCGGCACCATCGGTCTCAACTTTACTGTATCTGTGTTAAATGTACTTCCCGTTCTAATAAGCGATTATTGCGTGAAGCGGCTCCTTTGTTGGTTGTAGAATACGATTTAAAACAGCAAGAAATAACATGCATGAACACATGAAAGAGCATTATGCAGTAGGCCCAAAGACTCTTGGTTGTGTTCCAGTGCCAAATGATGCACATGGCATTAAAACGAGATTGTCTAAAATGTGTATACAGCTAGCGCTGCACAAGTCAACCCAGCTAGGGAGCATCTACTGAAGTGTGATATATGAAATGAAACATGGACAGCGCAGGAAAGAGAATATTTCGCGTCATATATCATGCTTCATGCACTCTATAGCTCGGTAGACTCATGCAGCGCCAGCTGTGTTCACATTTGGGACAATCTGGTTGTAATGGCAAGTGCACCATTTGGCCCAATTGGAATACAACCAATTGGTTATGGGCTACTGCACCATAAGAACCAATTGGACTAGAACCAATTGGGCTAGAACCAATTGGCCCAACTGGCCTACAACCAATTGGCCCAATGGTGTACTAATTTACAATTGGGACCAAGTGGAAATTTCCCAATTGGTTCCAATTGTTTTTTTCGACTGGGCAGAGAATCGCGTACGCACACCGAATAACTTAATATGTTTCGACGGGGGTATTTGCATTCGGGACATCTTGCACCCAATACCGACACCATAGCGCGCATGCCTCATGAGATGGAACAGAATGTCTAAGAGTGACGTGCGTGAAAGCCAGAGCTTTCTGCACGGCGCTGGTTTCCACCAGGATGTCATTCGTTCAAGCCAGAATGTTGAGACGCCTGGATCGTTCTCATCGCTGACTCAGTGTGTCGTCGAGTCACCGCTAATATGTACTAAAAGCACGGCTCAGTGCCTGCAGGGAGAACGGGGAAGGGGACGGAAAAGACGGCAAGTGTGAGAAGAGGAAAGCAAGCGACGAATGCGGCGTCCATCTCTCAGGACGTAAAAAGGATGGTGTTACAGCCGTCTATCCAGGCGGCCGTCTCCAAAATAATGCGAAAGTGCTTTGAACTGCCTTGCGCGACTGCATCGTCCTTGCGGAGGAGTAGCGGGGAGTAGAGACTCGGTGGGTTCTTGTAAGCCGCGGTACGAATGGCAGGAGCATCCCCTTTGAAATAGCGCGAGGGATAGTGCCAACAGGAGCTTCTATTAGATAGCTTTATATTCTGTTCGTACGAATCAACTGCCATGTAATCGCAGCCTACGCGGTGACCGTTCTCCAAAGCTTGCGATTGCGGTCGAAAGGATGGGGCGTCTGGCTGCTGCGCCAAAGCCCCAATGTTCGAGTCAAACCATCAGACGATTGTTTTTTGTTTTTTTTTCTAATTTAGTACACGTCACATAGGCGGGTAAAGACAGCACGCTCATACAAGACAAAGAGAGACAAGACGACACACATGCACTGACCAACAACTGAAGTTTTATTGTTCTGGCACCTTATTATACATCACGTATCAAAACAATACACAAAGACAAGGCCTGAAACACACTCTATGTAGGACACTCAGCCCCGATAAAAAAAGAGCCAGGCCCGCGCGGAACCGCAGGACAGCGACAGCGTAAGCTGGACGAGCGACCTTCCTAGAGGCCATTTTAAACGCTTGGGGAAACTAGTACAATTAGAGGTGGTAGGTATCCCCTGCACCATAACTCTTATTTCGCCACGTAGGGAAGTACCCACTACGCCATAATTACTGCGGTATTGTAACGTGAAAATCTGTATAACTGCACATCTTGGATGGTCTCTTGGCGCCGTTTTCCTGAGAACGAACCGAACTCTCGGCCCGGCGTCGACGGCGAGCTCCGGTTTGGGCTTCTCTCTGCACAGCTGTCTGTTGTGCCCGACGTTGTCTCGCTGCAGCCAAGCGCGTAGCTCTTGGATTCGCTTCTTCAGCAGCGGTCCCTACCTTGCGAGGAGGCGCCATCATGTATATCGAAGAGTCAAGTAAGGTTGCTGTCGGGGCTGCGCACGTCGCCTGCCTCGTGACGCATGGCACAATACGACAAAACTGCTTCAAAGGGCAGCGCTTCGTAATAATGATTACGGAAAGTTAAAGAAGATTGTTTCATAATGATTATGTGGATGATGCCTCTGTAATGGGTGCAGAGCTGCACCCCTGTGTTCTTTCAAATGTTTCCTCGAACTCGTATGCATTCCGCTTTCCGCGACGTGTAGTGGCGTATTGTTATGCCACATAACATTACATTTGTCAATGCGGTTCCTCGGCAGACGTTACACCTGTTTAGGTCTCTTAGCGAAGATTTTTCGAGCACAGGCATGGCTCAGTGGTAGAATGCTCAACTGCCACGCAGGGGATGTGGGTTCGAATCATCCTCGTTCCTGGTTGTTTTTTTTTTTTTATTATTTGCGCGATAATGGTTACGGACACCAGCGGCGGCGGTAAACTATGGCGCCAAAAACAGCCCTTGTTGTGATCTCATAACAGCTTACGCTGTAAAACGCAACTCCTTATCCAGTGGGGCTATAGAAGGAGCGCTGACACAGCTGTCCTTTGGATGCGCGATTCTTTCGGATTATCGCTCCGGATGCCTTCGAGTCTACCTGCACGGACTGCGGGTCGGTTAGCAACTTGGAACATATGCTCTCGCGGTGCCCCTCGTTACATGGGACCAATCAAGTCGCCGAGGAGGAGTGGAATTCTGCCATCAAGAGTTCCAAGCTTGTTCCACAACTCCGGGCTGTCCAGAGAGCCCACGATGCGGCGGTGAAGCTAGGCCTCCCTGTAGTGCTGCTCTAAGGGCAGCGCTTCTCCGGAGCTCATTAAAAGTTCTTTGTCTGTCTGTCTGTCTTTGTCTTCTGCGAGCGTGCTGTCCTTACCCGTGATGAACTATGTAGCTCTAAATGTGTTCTTTAAGGTCACCTAGGCGACAGGAGAATGGTTGGAGACCGAAGCCAATTCAGCTGGTGGCAACCAAAGAAAGCTTCGCTTGTGCGATTTAGCAGAATCGCAAGCTCTACCGCAATGCAACTTCGTAAACACACAAGACCATCGCTCTGGAGCTATACTAGCCATGGTTTGCCGCTGTTATTAAGAGAAGTTACCTTTTATGAGTAGAAAAAAGAAAGTCGCGTCTGGGGCTATGTACTTGAGCGAAGGACTTTGCACGTGATTTTTTTTCCCTTAGTAGACTGCGTCAAACAAATGGTTGAAGAAAAGCTTTACACGACTGACTAGCCTGTTCCTTCAGCCAGCAGATGAGCAGTGCTAAATCTTTTGAGCATTGTCATCTGGAAAGCTATGCTGTTGACACACAGTTGCACACCGAGCAATTTCCCGGCATGTGAGTATGTAAACTTGATCTAACCCATATGATAGAAGGCTTGTCTCACGCCTGTGCCTCCGCTGCCAGGGAAGTAAAACAGAACTGGTGGTCTGCGCCAAATGATAGCTGCTGGGCAACCATGCGGCACTGCCGGCACGTGTGAGCCCCCGTTCTATACTCGAACGATAGAACAGTCACATTGCGCATCCTTCCACAATAATATCTGACGGGGCTTCACGTGCCAAAACAAGACCATGAAACGATTATGAGGTACGCCGCAGTGGAGGACGCTGGGAATTTCGACCAGCTGGGGTTCCTTGAAGGGGCACTGCAACACTTTGTGAACATAGCCTCGAAACCGTGCCAATCACTCGTGGGGACACCTGCGTACACGCGAGCGAAATATTAGTGCGCTTCACGCATCAGGGAATTCGCAATTTGGTTTCAAATATAGCCGGAAATCGCTTGTTCTCCTTTCAAAAAATGACGTCGCAAGTAGCACGGACTACGAAGCTTTTCTTTTGTTGTTATTAGAGAAATATACACTCTTTTTTTAACTCAATACAGAGCAATAAAGCATTACCGAGGACATTATTTCTGCGACTATAGCATCACTAATGCTGGTTCTACCTCAAGCAACGGAGTCATAGTGTTCCTTGTGACGTCAGACGTTGCAAGAACAGCAGACGGCTTCCGGCCGTAGTTCAGACCAGACTGTGAATTCCGTGGTGCGCGAAGCGCACTACCATTTGGCTCACGTGTTCACAGGAGCGTCCACTACTGGCGGGTATCGTTTTCAGACCATGTTCAGGAAGTACTGCAGGAACCCATTAACGTGTACTGAACAGACGACACGGGCCACTACATTTTCACCTCCATCGAAACGCGACCTACATTGCCACGGCCGAACCAGCGTCTTTCGTGTCAGTAGTCATGTACCATAACCACTAGAGCAGCGCGGCGGACAATGCGTACGTCCTGGCAAATGCCCCGAGAAAAAAAAGAACACTTTGTACCGAGGCGCCGTAGTTTGCATACTCACTTTGCTCCGTCCACACTGGACAACCGGCGCCGGTGTTTGCCATCGCGTGACTTGTGCTTCTTGTGTCGCTTTGATCCGCCGGTAGTCTCGGCTCCCGTGGCACCTGTGGTGGTCTCGGGGCTAGTCTTGTTAGGGCCGTCCATGGTGCACGATTGCTCAGCTGCTTGCTAGCTCGGCTTCAAGAACAGCAAGGACTACGCTAGTGAGACGAGTTACTCTTTTGAAGGCTCGGGGAGATGGGGGTCTACGCTGTAGTGCTAGGGGTTCGCGAGCTCGGCAAGCAATGATGATATGATGACTGTGAAGACGGGCGACGATGCCACCCTTTTATCAGTCTATCCATAAAGGATTGGCTGAGAAACGAAATTGAACGTGTCCCTAGTCGTCTATTTACCACTGGATACAAATAAATACTGTTACCTTTCCTTATTTTCTTTGACTTGCAACAAATATTTGCAACTGCTCTCTCTTCACCACGTTGTAGGTTCTCACTGCAGCCCAGAAATGAATAGCTCTGAGACACTCGTTAAGTCGATGCAGTGGTTTAACTTCTCTCTTCTTCTTTTCGCATGCTAGCTTATGTCACTGGAAGTGCTTATTCATGCTTTTCTTCTTCTTTGTCCAGAGCGTGTTCGTGCTGTTGCCAATGTCATCGGCAGCGCCAAAGTCTTTAGAGGTGGCGAGGGTCTCTGGAGCGCTCTGACTGCGACGACGGTTCACTTGGAAGCCATGGACGCCGCTAACAAGAGTGATGGCGAAATGTCTTCGACGCGCCCGAATTCACGAGAGCCGTCAGAGAGCAAACGGCGCAAGAGGAGAAAGTCGCGTGAGGGAAAAGCCCGAACAAAAACGCCCAGCAGCGAAGAGGCAACACGAGAGTGAGTAGCAGCAGGCTTAACCGTTTGCTTATTTTCTCGCTGCTGTTTTCTAACAAACGAGCGAACGACGTTGATTGATTTGATTGGAGGGGATTAGTGTCCCAAAAGCAGCTCTGATTATGAGAGGCGTCGTATAGTCCGGAAATTTCGACCAACTTGGGGTTCTTTAACGTGCGCTGACATCGCACAGCACATGGTCCTCAACATTTCGCCTCCACCGAAATGCGGCAGCCGCGGTCGGGATTCGATCCCGCGACCTTCGGATCAGCAGCCGGGTGACATAACCACTAGACCACCGTGGCGGGGCAGTGACCGACGTGTTAGGTGAACATGTACAGACCGAAATATTCTCAGCAAAAACGTGAGACATATTTTCCAGGGTACACGGCCGGAATGTTAAAAATTTCGAGGAGGAAGAAGTAATATGTAGATGATAATGCAATAGGGCTTTTACACATAGCGCACCGAAGTCATACAAATTTTTCTAGAACTGTTTAAACTCTAGCTAGGATGTGACGTTTATGGTGTTCTTGAGCGATGCAGTCTGACAGACGACTCTCCAGGATCGGTAAAGCGCATGCCAGCAACCAAATAACCAAAGAGAAACACACAAACCTCTCTCCTACACATAAATGTGTGTACGGAGTGCTTTCTGTGTACTCTTATCTTTCGTTATCTGTGTCTCAGTGCGTTTTACCGGTCTTAGCGCGTTATCTTACCAACTTGCTCAGACCAACGCCTTATTCTGACAGACACCACTTGAGTTCACCCAAAAGCCAGAAAGCCCAGAGCGCCAGCAGTAGTCCGAAGAAGTCACGGAAAAATCTTCACAAGGATGTGCAAGAAGCTGAAAAGCCTCCGGAAGCAGCCGCTGCTGCCTTTGTGGCGATGCCTTCCTCCTCCTCTACTAGCCAGCATGCACAAAAGCCTCAAGTGGCCGACGTAAGGATGACCTAGATCTTTTCCTTTTCACGTTTTTTTTTTTCGCGACCTGATGCAACCACCCGTGCCATTATTAAGTTATGCCTAAATAGCTGGAACGCTCTTTGTACCCACCGAGCACACTCAATATAATAGTTGCCGGGTTTTTAAGTTCCAAAACTACGATATGATTACGAGACGCACCGTATTGAGGGGTACTACGGAAATTTTAACCATCTGGGATTGTTTAACGTACGCTCAAAGCGCACAGATTATTATAGTATTTTTGCCCCCTCACAAATGCGACCACCGCGGCCAACACGCGTCGGGTCAGCCGCCGGGCATCGACAACTAAACTGAATGAAAGTGTTGGCAATGACGACAACTCATCGCCATCGAGTAATTGTTTGGTTCATATCTAACCCTATTTTGGACAGCTGTAACTGCTCCTGGCGCACCCATTTCAGCATCATCGATATCATAACTTATTATACCACTGAAGTTAATTTGCGGGACAATACATAAAGGAGGGATCAAAAATATTGAGGTACATCAGTAAAGTTAGCTATTACTCGAAAATAGGCAGGAAATAAATAATCTCTGACACACTAAAGGTACCAGTAATAACATACACACAAACACAAAAAAAAAGCTTATCTCTGTGAAAATGAGATATACAATGCAGGCGAATAACACGCTGCTTCTTTTGAAAGTGTTAAAATTACGAAGTTAAATATCCTGTATCTAAAACGTATCAGCAATGAGTGGCTTCAAATGGCAGAATCTAATGAAGCCAAAAGATACTGAAGCCGGGGTATGCGTAGGGAACATTATCGGTCGTTATAACATTAATCAGCGTAGTCATGAATTAAGTGTAGTCATTATGACATAAATAGAAATGAATTGACGTCGACGACAAAACACCTTGCCTCCTTCCCCTTTCCTGTTCGTTTTCTTGGTGATACCTGTACGTCTATACTCGGGACTATCAGCGAATATCACTCTTTGCAATAACAGCAAATGCAGTTTTTTTTTTATTTTTGACGGCTAGGCAGCTTACCAACAAATCCTCGAATGCTGCCTAGAGGCATGAAATCTGCCGTCAGAAGGCCTTCGCATTCATCAGACACAGCCTATAATGAGGCCAAAGAAAGCATAGCGAACATTCTTGTAGTTTTTAATTGCAGTAATAAATTACAGTAAATCACGAATGACTGAGGCGTGCCGTAATGGAGGACTCCGGAATAGTCTTGAATACCTGGAGTTCTTTAACTGGCATCTGAGTGCAGGGGCGTTATGGCATTGCACCACCAGTCGAAATGTGGCTGCCGTGGCCGGAAGTCGAACCCGTGTTCTTAAGCTTAGTAGCACAATCTATCGACCAGAGCGTGCTTTATCGCGTCGCATTTCACCACTTATGAGCTAACTCTCTCGAATCAAAATGTATCTGCAGAACTGGAACATTTAGAAAATGGCCAAGTCCAGATGAAGGCTGCACCGATACAGGGGTAACGACAAAGCCAGCGCTGTGGCCTCTGCAGGAAGCATTGCTCTATAGGTGACTCATAGTTTCAAAAGATTTGAATACGTTTCGTGGTCTTATTGCTATACAATACACATTGGGCGCCGCACCTTTTTTAGAGAATGTCCTGCTTGGACACTTGGCCTCTTTCATTCTTTTCTTTCACTGAGTAATGATGATGCAAAACAGCTAGCTGGCCTAGTTGGAAACGGTCCATGCTGGGGAAGAGTGATAAAACACAGGGACAAGCAAAGGAACACACAGGACCCGAGCGCTTTCTAACTGGTTTTACTGACAGAACACTCAGACTTTATATCCCAACAGAACTGCGCGTGGCCCTACTTGTGCAACAACTACGCAAATAACAAAACATAAAAAATGAACAATAATTACAAGAACGCGGACAAAAACGATATTTCCTTGTCTGATAATGAAATGGAAGGATGACTAACACAATCTTCTTCGTGCTGTGAAATGAAAGATGCCTCGGCGATTTCCCTAGATGTTTTGTTATTATGGTTGAACATGTTGACGGTTTTTTTTTTTTTTTTTTATTGAAGTGGTGAATAGGAGAGGTTGGTGCCTTTAGTGTGGCACCGGCTACTCCTTCTCACTTAGCAATCTTAGAAAAGTTTCAATGAAGAAAAAAAAAACAGCAAGAAAGAAAGTTTCACAAGATATACACATTTGTCACACTAAAAAGGTCAGCGCTATATACAGTTTGACAGTGCGTGGATTAGAGATCCATGCCGAAGTTCACATAGGAAGCGTGTGCACATGCGATCAGAATAGTTCATATGTACGTCTGTGCGAAACAAAATACACACAACACAAGTAATTAGACACAATCTGAAACATGTGAGAACAACAATGAGCACTGTTGAATACACAGGGGTGACATTATTCATTGGGTCTTTGGAATCAAGCCAAAGTTAATATTTCCAGAGGATATTTGTATCTTCTAAGAACTTTTTTAGTGCATATAGGGCTCTTTTCTGAAGGACCGCTGTTGGCCACGGACCAAGGATCTTTTTTAGGGTAAAAGGTCTTCTATCTAAAAGCGACAAATTGGCTCGCAGCACACTCCGTGGGGAATCGTGCTTTGTGCACTCGAGTAGAAGATGATGTATATCTTCGTCTGGGTGACCACATGAGCACTGCGGGCTAGACACCCGTTGGATCCTGTAGAGGAAGTGCCTCGTAAATGCTGTACCAAGCCGCAGGCGGTGTAGCAATGTTTCAAACTTTCTATTTTCGTTCAGACTTGTTGGAATCGAGAGTTGTATGCCTGGGTCGATGGAAAATAAGTCTGATCTCTTTGATTTTTCGTCAAACCAACCCTCTTTGCTGAGCTCAAAGGACATTTTTCTCAGGAGTAGCCGGATTTCATTGCGCGAAATAGGAAGACCAATTGTCTCTTCGTTACTGTGTGCACGACCTGCTGCTGCATCCGCTGCTGTATTACCGGGAATATTGCAATGTCCTGGTATCCACTGAAGCGCAATTGTGTGGTTCATAGCACTTGCTTTTGTGTGTTCTTTGAGCGTCTCATACAGCAATATACTATCTATAGATCTTTTCTCATTGCTTTTTAGTGATGCAAGGGCTGCTTGTGAGTCACTAAGAATAAGCCATTTTTGTGCCTTTTTTACCGTTGTAATGAAGCGCAACGCACAGAGGATTGCAAAAAGCTCTGCAACAGTGGAGGACGTCACACGAGAGATTTTAAATGTTTGCTCTATCGACAACTGTGGTACAACAAATGCAGAAGTAGATGAGTTGTTACTGCACGAACCATCTGTATAAACGTGGACGTATTGTGGATATGATGAGTAAATTTGGAATAGCGCCAATTGCTGAGCGGCTACCATGAACATGTCTTTTTTAGATATTATTCCCTCGACTGATAGTTCCACTTTAGGCTTTGTTAACATCCAAGGAGGGTAGCTAATGTCTACCTCAGATATTTCGAAACACGGCAGTGTTGCTTTGTATTGACGAACAGTATCGTGAATTCTGCTTCTGTTTCTTTCGCTTAGTGCGTAACCTAAGGGATGAGCCTCGTGTTGCGTTAAAATGCGATAAACGTGCCTGCAAGTTTCAACCGTTCGCAAGACTGAAAAAGGCGGGTAGCGAGCTTCAGCGACTACTAGGGAACTCGAGGTCGCCTGCGGGACACCAAGACAAATCCTCAGCCCCCTTGCGAGTAAGCGCTGGAGACGTTGCTCAGAACTTTGCGATAAGCCATGGAGAATAGGCGCAGAATAAGCAATTTTTTGCTTTATAAGGGCGTTATGCACATGTAATAGGGAAGAGACTGATCCTCCCCATGTGGTGCCAGCTAGTCGACGAAGTACATTTACTACTGAGTTCACCTGCTTCTCAATACCACGGATATGAGACGCCCACGACAACTGCCTGTCAAGAGTAATGCCAAGAAATTTATGTTCTTTCGCGAACATCAAAGATTGTCCCTCAAGTGTAAGATTGAAGTCCTTCAGATGTCGCCTAGTGAAAGGCAGGACTGCGGTTTTCGCGAGCGAGAGACTCATACCTCTTTCTTTCAAAAAGTGATGTATAATGTCGAGCCCCTTTTGCAGTGTTGATTGTATTTCTCGTGCATGCAGCCCAGATGCCCATATGCAGATATCATCTGCGTACAATGAATAGTGCAGGCCTGGCGGTAGCTTTCGTGGTAAGGCAGCCATGACACAATTGAATAGAAACGGGCTAAGAACGCTGCCCTGTGGAACGCCCTGTGTGACGATGTGACAGTTGCTTTTACCGTCGCTTGTCTCCATAAAGATTTTTCTTTCGCTTAAGAAATTGGATATCCATCGCAGTGTTCGACCGCTTATTCCCAGATCTAGCATGCCAGCAAGCACGTGTACGTGGTTTACTGTGTCGAATGCTCTCTGGATATCTAAGAATACTGCAACTGTCAAATTCCCACACATTCGTTCATGTTCAATGCACGTGACTATGTCTATCACAGCATCCATGGCACTCCGCTTTTGTCGAAAGCCTGTCATGTAGTTCGAAAGCACCTTAGTGTGTTCGCACCACCACTGCAGTCGACTGTCTACCATCTTCTCCATTAACTTACAAAGACAGCTTGTGAGACTGACGGGCCTGAAGGAGTCAAGACAAAGTGGAGTTTTCCCGGGTTTGAGTAGTGGGATTACCCGAGCTAACTTCCACGAATCTGGAAGAGCTTCTCTTATCCAAATATTATTAAATATCTCTAGAACAGCATTTCTGCCTGCTGGTCCGAGGTTCTGTAGCATCATATACGTTACGCCGTCTGGGCCTGCAGCCGTCTTCTTACTACATAACGCAAGAGCACTTTTCAGTTCGTCTAAACTGAATGCACAGTCAAGTTGAGGGTGCCGTGACATAAAGCAAGCACGAACCTTCTGATCTTGAAGCGCTACGGAATTTTGAAGCTCTGGGCAACTAACTGATACTCCTGGCCTAGCTATAAACTGGCAAAATTCGTCAGCGACAGCTGTTTGTGGAGTGTTTCGGGCTACAGCAAGGGCTCGGAATGGGTGGCTCTGGGTAACGGGGCCACTGAGGGATCTTATAATGGTCCATATTTTTGGAACTGGAGTGAATGGGGACAGTGACGTACAATATTCGCGCCATCGCCGTGTACCTAATTTCTGTAAGCGTCTGCGCGAAGTGGAGTGAACTTTTTGAGCGATCTTGTAATCGTCAAGTTTTCCGCTGCGACGGTAAGCGCGTTCTGCTCGTCGCCTAATTGCTCTAAGACGTTCGTATTCCCCATCCACTGCAGAGTACTCATTCGGAACAAGAACTTGTTTCGTACAATTATTATAAGACTCGCACAACACGTCTGTAAAACTTTCCAAGGTCGGATTTTCGCACAGTGAGTTAGTTATGCAGTGACGAAAATATTGCCAGTTAGTATATTTTGAGTAGCGGCGGTTTCCCGGACTCCGTATAAGCCTATGCTTTACTAAAATTGGAAAATGGTCACTTCCATGGGTTTCAATATCGGTCGACCACTCAACGCCATCGAGAAGGTCATGTGAGCACAGCGTGACATCTATACAGCTGGAGTAGCGATACCCTCGCAGAAACGTAGGAGAGCCATCATTTAACACCACAAAACCGCATTTTTCCGCGGCACACTCGACAATGTTCCCACGAGAATCATTATGT
Organism: Hyalomma asiaticum; assembly: GCA_013339685.2. Classification (NCBI taxonomy): domain Eukaryota; kingdom Metazoa; phylum Arthropoda; class Arachnida; order Ixodida; family Ixodidae; genus Hyalomma; species Hyalomma asiaticum. Next base: position 86,088,638 of record CM023485.1, on the reverse strand, counting down.
TCACTACCCCAAATGACGTTATGTGCGTTGAAATCCCCACAAACCAGCACAGATGACTCCGCAATGCTAAACATATTTTCTAACTTGTCTACAGCAATTCTGCTAGAAGGTTGCAGATAAAGACTTATCACTGTAACAGATGTGTTCCTAACCGATATCTTGCACGCTACAAATTCCGGTATTTCAGAATCGCTCGACTGCACTAAACATGATGGCAAGTCTTTTCTGACGCATAACATTGCTCTGCTAATTCCAGTAACACGTGATGATTTATAAATAACATAATTTGAAAGACGGAAGTCGTCTCCTACGCCTGCCTCCTGTATACATAGTACAGGAAAGTTATGCTGAGCGAGTAGCTTGCGAAAGTCAGCTGACTTGTTTCGAATGCTATTAGCATTCCACTGAAATATGAATACATTGTCATAGCGACTACTCATTGTGAACCTGCCGTGACTCTGATGGTGGTTGTGGAATCACCAATGACTCCATAGACAGCAGCGCTTTTACCTCTGGCAAGTTGTTTGCTTGTGGAATGGCGCTGAGGATTGCACGGAGAGCTGTGAAAAGCATGGGCAGGAGCACGTGAGCCATAGGTACGGGCGCGTAATCACTTGTCGACGCTGAAGCTCCAGGCGCGGTAGTAGCAGGTTGTCGATGTGCTGCTTGAGGTGTTCGCTGAGATGACTGGTTTCGCTGGGGCGAATGCTGACGTCGCTGATGTGGAGTCAGATGAGGTTGCTGGTACAATGGAACAGGTTGCTGCTGAGCGGCGCGGCCAGACTCATGTGATGTCTGGGCACAATGGGCCGCATTCCCTGTAGACTGATCGTGACGCTCGGTGATGGGACCTTGACGACCAGGTCGCTTTAAAGTTGCCGAATAACTGCGTTTGTCTCTTTGCTCCTGCTCTTGGTTGGAGATAGAAGGCGCGTATCTTACGGTGTCAGGGTTGGGTGATGGCGCATTATGTGGAGGCAGTCTCCCGTAAATCAGCTCGTGTCTACGCAGTTTCGAGGCAGCTATGTTCTGCGGGCACCCGGAGTACGAAGCTGCGTGGTTTCCACCACAGTTTGCACACTTTGGTTGTCGTACTGACTTGCACTCCGAGTGGTTGTGGTCCTCTGAACAAATCTTGCAGCGACGTGGGCTGTGACAGTTCTTCGCTAAATGGCCAAATCTTTGACAGTTGTAACACCTCAGCGCAGGGCCTAGGTATTCCTCCACTGAATGACTCGTGAAACCCAAATGAACTCTCTGCGGCATTGGTTTGTCTTCTCTGAAGTGTAGAATAACCGTTCTCAGGGGGTGAGATACTACCGACCCATCTTCTTGACGATTAAATCTCGCCTGACGGCGGGCAGATGTCACTCCAAATTCCTTGAGGAAATCAACCAGCTGATCTTCTGTGTACTGAACTGGCACATGGCGTATCTTACCGACGTTCCTTGTATAAGATGCAGGAATAGATGTCTTGACTCCCAAGCCAGCCACTTCGCTCATCGACAGAAGCTGTCTTGCTGATGACAATGAAGCAACGTTGACAGAGAAGCTCCCATCTCTGTTCACGCGAAAAGACTGCACCTTTTCCTTCGCCGCGGAAACAATTTCTGATGCAGCGCGGTTGGGGTTAACTTGCCAGAAATTTGAGCCTTCCTCTGATGGGCGAAAAACAACTGGGATTCCTTCAGGTCTCTTCTTTTTATAGGACACTAAAGTAAACGGCGTCTCATCACAGTCGATGTCTTCGTCTTCGCTTAGGTCATAAGTGGATGTCTTGTCTTCGTCAACGCGGAGTTTCTTGGCTTCGCTTTCGCCTGCGTCATCCATGTTCGCCGAAGGTGCACTGCCGTTCGCAGCAGCGTTGAGGACTAGCGTCGCCGGTTTAAGAACATTAGTCGCCTGCTGAGGAACATCTGAACGCTGGGCCGAGTCTGCGGCACTCATGTGCCTCAGAACGCGCTGTCTGTCATATGGCTCGTGCCGGCGTTCTTTGCTGCCTACCGCCGTTGTAGTGCCGACGCGCTGGATTGCGCAGCAAATCTACACGATAACGAGCTCGGTCTTCAGCACATACGTTCCCACAGGATGCTAGTTATCTTCGGTCGGCAATAGAAAGTCTCAAAAGAGGCCAGAAACGTCGAAAACAGGAAAAAATATCAGCTCACCAAAGAAGGAGCGGCCGCTCGGGAACGTCTTCTTCTTCTTCCATGTTGACGGTGTTATCAAAACAAGGAGTGCAATCACATCTTCGACAATGAAATGCTAGGTGCGTGTTAGGTTTGCCTTTTAAACTGGACGAGTGCTTTAGCAGCCTCGTGCTCACACATCTACCAGTTTGTCTATACATACACGTGCCCACAAGTCATGGGATGAGTGATAATTTCTGGCCTGAACTGTGGGCTTACGTCAAATGCAATATGGTCTAAAGGAACGGCTCACTAGGTCACGTGACATCAGCTGGCGTACGTACTTCATGCTGCCAGCAAACATTTGCGGTGGCTAATATTGACTAGTATTGTCTAATTCTGCTCATTTGATTGTTAAAGGGCACTTAAGTGAAGACCTATTTCTCTCGTATTAGAAAATCACCTCTTCCCAATACCTGACGCACTACCCTTGCGTGGAGAAAACGCTTGGTAAGCTAGAAAGTACGCAAAAATAAAAAAAGCATACAGCGACACCGCTGTGACGTTCCCGAAATAATACGCATGATGTCATAGATGTTTGACGGTGTCTGATAAGGCCTATGTAATTACTTATCGGTAGAAACATTACACGTCTTGTTCCAGGGAAGTCAGAAAACGCTTGAAGGTTGTTTCAGAAAACTTGATTGAACCATTTTGGCGAGAATAAGGGGGGGGGGGGGGGAATCGGGGGAATGACATACGCTTCAAGTTTCGGCGCGAAATACAAGTACGAAACCTTGTCCTTCATTTTCTTTACTAATATACAACATGGGAGCCTATACCGTGTAACGGAATGTAGAATACTATTCGTCTTGGTCCTCCCCGTTTGCTCACTTCTGTTTGTCAAGGCAGCATTGACCAATCCCTGACCAATCTCAATTCCCTGATTGGTAAGTTCTGCCTTGACAAGCAGAAATGACCAATCGGGGAGGACCAAGACGGAATGGTATTCGCATTCCGTTTCACGATATAGGCCCCATGGAATGGCGAAATCAACGACGATAGAGCTACTGAAAAATAATTTATCAGTGAAATATACTTCACTGTTACACTTAATAGTACGTTTAATGTTATTTACTGTTGGTTAGCCGGTGTAATAACATCGACTCATGCAATCGAAATCGAACAACCCGGTGACTGAATTATTCTGCCAACATTCTTCTGCCAACGGTCTTTGAGGACCAAATCCTGGCTGTCCAGCGCGCACATGACCGGGCCTGCAGGCCAGACCTGTCGGTCCCCTCCTGGGATTAGCCTGGTGCGCGAGTTATCGCGCTTTGCTGGACCGAATAAAAAGCTTGTTCACTCACTCACTCAACGTGCAGCGTCCAGCCCGAGAAGAGCCTCCTGCTGCAAAACATCACGGCGCCGTACCGGTGATCAACGAAAGAAGACCGGGCAAGTGAGTAAGCCACCAGAGACTGTACAATTATACGCACAAGTGCACGCCCAGCACAAGTGTAAGAGTGTCACATTGAAAACTTATTACATCGCGGATAGAATTGTAATGCAAATACAAGCCAAACCTAACGAGTTAGCCATGGTGTGGAGGCATGCTGCAAATCATAATGAAATGAAAGTAAACGCAGTGGTGCGTCGTAAGCTCAAAATCAAATAGGAACCAGTATACATGCGCCAAAAATAATTTGCACCAAATGATTCGTACGATCAATATGTCCTTGCTTCTAGCACAAATTTGCATCATTGTGTGACCCACGCGCCTCCTTACCTTCGATCTGCGTGTCGATAATGCGTATTTATATTGCAGAGCGTTCGTGGCGGCTGTAGTGTCCACCGTGGTAATTTTCCTTGGCGTCGTCGTAACACTGGTGGGCATCGTACTCGGTACACCACCGCAGGACATCGAGCCCAGTTGCCCACCACCAGACAAGCCTCTCCCTGTGGGCACCGTCATGGTGCGTTAAAGCATAGCCTCCTATGAAGGAGGCTATACTTAAAGACGAAGTCTTTTACAATACGATACAGTATGTGTGCCTTCGTAAATTCTGGTGGTCCATGTCACGCTCCGACTCGGATTGCAACAATGCCGAGCTCGCTCTTAATCTGAGCCAGAGAACTCGTGTTCGAGCCATACTTACTACGGCAGAACTACAGCCAGAGAAATCGGAGATCGGAAGAGAAGCACATTATCGCGTCGTCTCTTACAAAAAAAAAAAAAAAATCCAGTCGTGCAGGCGTCGAAGAACCGCAAAAACAAAACAAAATAGGAAACATTGGCGAGTACTGTACATAGCGCCACCCATGCTGTTGCCGCTGACGTCACGCCGAAAGGAAACTGCTGTAGCCACGCGGCTTCATCGGGTCTGGTTCGCGCTCCAAGCATGAAAAAGAGAGCGTTTGAGAGCGCTATGAGCGGGGCCGCGAGGCTAAAACGGGGTCCCTCAAAAACGCGGCCCCCGGGCTGCATGCGGCCGGCAGTCATCTCGCTATAGCTGCCTGGCCCGTACATAATTAACGGTCTTAGTCCGATCAGAATCGCTCTCCAGATTACAGTCATTCTGGAGATCGGCGTGGTAAGTTTCGCGAATCTTGATCACAAACTTTCCATTCAGTAGCAACCACATATGAGATGTGAGAAAGGCCTTCTTGAATTCAAATCGGAACGTTAGGGGATATTTTTCTCAACCCCGCCCCCCTCTCCTTCCCACCTTCTCCTCTCCTAACTTCCTTCAGTGTCCGGCCCTTGTGGGGATAAAGTTCGTGACTACGGCCCACCATCTGAGGTGCGTTTGAGACCCGTCCTGTAAGAGACCCAGCTGAATGTCTACGGAGAGCTCGAAAACGGCCGGCCGAATGCACCATGACTCGACCATACAAAAAATAAATAAATAAATAAATAAATAAATAAATAAATAAATAAATAAATAAACAAGAAATGGGGAAGCGTTTCTGTCCCACAACGATATTGGTCATCTCACGTGCTTTCCGCCACAGTTTCTAGCAGCTATGGCACTCAGCTGCGGATACGAAACTCGCGGGATCGAATCCCGGCACCGATCTTGTTGAACAGTGTTGAAGTCCGCATAAGCATGGAGTTTTCTTTTTCTAATTGTGAGCAATAGCGGTTACGGAAGCGCTGTCGCTCAAAATGATAGTGTTCACGATGATGTTCGCCGCGACCGCCGCCGAAGAGCCTTTCAAGCCTCCTGCACCGTGGCGAACACCACCCAAATTCGCTATTGTAATGAGCCCGTAACAGCGTACGCTGCAAAAATCAGGCCATCGATATGAGGGGGGTCCAAGGTTCATTAAAGAGAGAAGTATGTAACAGGGTTGATGTGCATATCAAGGGTATATCAATGCACCCGCTGTTGGACCATCGACGACTGCAGCGCCCTCGACGTCCCGTAGAACCCTTTCCTTGCGCACGCCTTTACCACTGACGTCATCCGTACTCTGACATCTTGAGTTCATTACACGTCTTGATAAATTAAGGGAATACTTTTAAAAAGGTGACGGGGTTTGTGCACCATGCACTCCCAACCCCTGACGAGATTTGTAGGGATATCTCCGGCATCGATGACTCCAAAGTGGATGTATGAGTGAAGAAGTATAGGCAATGGGATGTGCGCGTTTGAAGGCGGATTTTTGATTTTTCGGAGAGGATGTGATGTGAAGTAAAGGGGGTGGGAGGAGAAGATAGACGGGCTAATCTTTCCAGATGCGTATCTTTTACGGATCGCTTTGCTTGTTTAATTACTCCACACATCGGAAACGGACTCGAATGCACAATAACGGTGCGGATTAACCTCGCTGTTAAAACACCACGATCATGTTGGTATCTACACGATGGCGTATGGTAATTCTGAAAAGCAAGTAATCATTTGTGAACGTCGAGGGAAACCGGAAGATGGTGAAGCCGGTATCAATGACATAAAGGCGACGAACGTTATGCTGTGCATCGTCACAAAGTGTTCGATGAAATCCCACGCCTGCAAGCAGGACGCAGGACAATGACAGGTGTGAGCTGGACCTTCTTGGGTGCTCTCTCATTCCTAATTTTTGGTCTTATTTTGTTCCGTGGTCTAGAGACTATGGCGCTCGGCTGCTGACCCGAAGGTCGCGGGATCGAATACCGGCCGCGGCGACTGCATTTCAGTAGAAGCAAAATGCAGAGGCCCGTGTACTGTGCGATATCAGTGCACGAGTATCTTGAAGAACCTCAGGTGGTCGAAATTTACGGAGCTCTCCATTACGGCGTCTCAGAATCATAGCGTGGTTTTAGGATGTAAAACCACAGAAACCATCATCTCACGGTGCTTTTATTGCGTTATCGCCGCGCGCCCGATACTACCTAAAACCCCTAAAAGTTCTAACGGTGAAGAACGGCGTGCGGCAATCAGCGGGGCATACCACTGCTGATAGGAAAGTAGTGGGCGCACAGGTTTCGAGAAAGGAAATGTGAGAAAGCCAAATGACGAATACTATTGATTTACAAAAATACTCTGAAGTACTCGTGCTTTTTTTTCTCAAGACCTCTTTGTGTACAGCATGTGCAATGGAAGTTACCATATCTACAGATTAAATTCATTTCGACCATCAGTAATGACAATGAACAGATCAAGACTCCGAGCGTTAACGAGACCACTTGTACAAAACATGAATGGGACGTGAAGGACGTAGAATTTGTTGACGTAACCCGGTGGGCAAGATGATGTTATTTACCACATTCATTGGCGCAACCAACGTGATGGTAATTAGCATCTGTCACTTCTTGATTTCATTCAGAAAATGCGGATATAAGATTACACCAGATCGCGCAGCCCGGACCTTCTATTTATTTATTTATTTATTTATTTATTTATTTATTTATTTATATCACCTAAAGCGCCTTAGTGGCATTGCAACAGAAGAAGGAAGGGACAATTCCGCGTGAACTTTCCAAACTAGGGAGCGTCCATGCGGACAAAACGGGCCCGCGAGACCACATGCAGTGCATTAAGTTCACGGCGCCATATGTATGGCGATGATATTTACGTGCTCACGTCGTTGTATTGACGCTGCAATAAATTCGAATGAGCCTCGTCGACAAACCCCTATAACTGCCGTCGCCATCAAACATCTGGCATCGTGTTTTCGCACGTCTGCTGCACTTCGCTCATTTTCTTCAGTCAACCTCATGGACGATTTGTGAGCCATCAACTTCTTTCGCCCCGTCACAAATTGGCGTCCGCTACGACAGACAGGACAAAGCCGTTCATTTTCGCAGAACTTGTATCTTCCGCAACCATGAGTTTCAGAATTGCGGGAAGTCTTAGAGAAGTTGGCACGGCGCATGGGCCTTGAGGCGATGAGTTAAAGGCGTGGTGTGACGAGCGCGAAGCAGCAGAACTAGAGGAGGAAAGAGTGCGGATGGAGTTTGAGAGGGAAATGGAGAAGGGTGAAAGAGAACTTGAGGAACTGAAGTTAAGAACGCTTCAATTGCAGCTTCAGCTGGCAGAGGCAGAGCAGGCGAGGTTCGTGAGAGAAAGGCGCGAGCGCACGTTAGGGGAGAGCTTCAGCGTGCCGGCGTTCGAGGTGTTCTCCAGGGGCATTGGTCAGGAGAATGAACCTCTCGTGGGAGGCGATTATGAGCATCGATATGGCATTTCACCAGATTTGCAGCTGAATGCTGATATAAACCATGGTAGGGAGGTAGGCAGCCGAGGAAGTAACTATACCTTGAGTGAGCTTGATGAACCGAATAGCAAGTTCGGAACTGAGGAACATGGAAGTTCCATAGATGATCAATTTTCTGGTAGAGCCTCCAGGAGGCCTATCACATTTGAGGAGGCAAGAGAACCTCCAAAGCATGACGGTCAGTGCCGTCCAGAAATCTCCGAATCGTTTGTCGCCACTTGTTCGGGTGAACCGCTGGCTGAGGTTACACTCGTCAATGGCATGGTACAGGACCATTTGAGTGACCCCGTTGTAATTGGAGGAAGGTTGAGCTCTGAGGACAGCAAAAATGTGATCTGTTCGAGAACAGTCGGAGACGTTGAGCAAGGGCTTATTAAGGCAGGGACAATAGAATCCCTAGGAGAACCAGCACTATGCGATAGCGTAAGCTGGCAAAATGATCCTGATGGGCAGATCTATGAAGTGCAAGAATGCAGTACAAAATCTGTTGGGAGTGGACTAGAACTATGTAGCGTTCTAGAGGAAAATGAAGACGCGACTGTTCAAATACTCTCTAGGCAGAGTCAGGGTACAGAGACAAAGACGCCTGAACTGGGTCCTTTCAGTGAAACCCCAAGCTGTGCCGCAATATTTATACACGGCTGCATCAGCAAGAACGCTGATGCACCTTTTGGGGCGTTCATGAATTCAAAATGTATTCCGTCAGTTGATAGACATAGCCTATGCGTTGACGTGGTAGAAGGGACCGTTCGAGCGCGTCTGGTGAAGTGCGCGTGGAGGGAATGTACGCAATTGTGTCATTGCTGGGTTATGACTACTAGCTCGACAGAGCGTCCGAGTCTTCTTCTCTGGAGCAAGAGAAGACACGCGTCTCAGTGGGATCATCTACCAGCGTTTGCTGTGCTTTTATTTAAGTCTGCGAAATGTGCCATGCGTCTTGTTTGGGATGCAATTACGTAGGGGCACTCTGACAACTGGAGGCTGTCTTGGTTTTTGAATATTGGACTGTCTAATGGACATTTTGTAAATAGTTCTACAGATGTAAATGTTTTTACTCCCTGTTGAACTAGGCTTTAAGCTGTTTGTTAATGAATGATTTATATGTGCCAGTATGCAGTGTGTGTTTATGTACACTATCGTTTGAACTTTATGTGAACGTGTTGTGCTGAACTTGACGCGCACATCTCTGCAGTTTTTTTTATTTACGAAAAAAACTTATTTCGAAGGGGGGCTTATTGTGATGTGTGATGTGCGCGGTGTAAAAAAGTGCGCGTGAAAAATGTGAATGAAGGGCAAAAAGAACGAAAACGACCTAAGACGATAGCGGACCAGAAAACAACCATGAATGAAGGACGACAAAGACGAAGAACAATGAAAAGGCGTGGCGCTAGAAAAATAAAATAAAATGAAGCAACCAATCAGCAACACCCACGACGTTGGCGTTCCCAATGGCCAATAGCTGGTGAACACGGGTACGCAGCGGTGGCCAATCAAAAGATAACAAATAAGCAGAAGCGAAAGAAAAGCGTGCGGCATCGGATCCTCAGGGGGTTCCACGAAAGAGAGTTCCGGAAGAGTTCCAGGAAGGATAGTTCGAGGAAGGCAGCGGATCGTCTACCGGGCCGGGCGTTGAAGACGGCAGTCGGGTTCCGGACCCGAGCCACAAGGGCTTCACCCGACCGGGGCCTCCTGCTGACCTGATCCCAGCCATCGGAACCCCAGCGACTCGCTAGCTCCAGGCAAGGACCTGTTGAATCCTGTGTCCGTAGCCATAGCGGGAACAGTCGGGCTGCGGGCCCGAGTTCCACGCCGAGACGCCTGGCCAAGATGCCGGTACCATCTCATCGAGCTGCCTAACCGCCCACGTCCTCCGTCGCCATCAAACATCTGGCATCGTGTTCTTCGCACGTCTGCTGCACTTCGCTCATTTGTCTTCAGTCAACCTCATGGACGATTTGGTGAGCCATCAACTTCTTTCGCCACGTCGCCACTGCACATCACTGCCGGACCCTTACAGAATAGAAATTTCCAGGGCTCGTGTAGCTCTTATAGAGACGCTGTTAGAGCGCGCTATTTTCTTAATTGTGTGATGTATTCTTTTGTCCCCTTAAGTGCTTGTCGTTTAGCTTTCCTTTCTTTGCAATAGTTTAATTAAAAGCTTTTGTGTGTGGTCTTGTGTGAAGAACGGCTTTGTCCTCGATTAGGCTCTCGGAGGCTTCGCCTGAGAGTCGTCCGAAAACAAGTCTAGAAAGAACCTGCTTAAAATATCATCACAATCAGTGCACCAGTGGTTGGGTCATCGATGACTGCAGCGCCCTCGACGTCCCGTACAACCTTTCCTTGTGCGCGTCTTTCCCATTGATGTTATTCGTACCCTAACATCTTGAAGTCATTACAAATCTTTAAATATTAGGGGAATACCTTAGGAAGGCGATGGTATTTGTGCACCACCCCCAAAGAGGTGTGTAGGGAAATCTCCGGGATCGGCGACTCCAAGGTGTACGTGTGAGTGAAGGAGTAGTAAAGGGGATGTGCGCGTTCGAAGGCGACAAGATATTTCGGATTTCTCGGAGAGGTTGTGATGTGAAGTAAAGGGGATGGGAGGAGAAGACAGACGAGCTAATTATTCCAGATGCGCATCTCCTACGCATCGCTTTGCTTGTTTAATTACTCCACACGTAGGAAGTGGACTCGAATGCACAATAACGGCGCGTATTCACCTCGCTGTTAAAACACCACGATTATGTTGGTATCAACACGACAGCGTCTGGTGATTCTAGAAAGCAAGTAATCATTTGTAAACGTCGAGATAAACTGGAAGCTGGTGAAGCCGGTTTCAATGGCATAAAGCCGACGAACGTAGCGCTGCGCATCGTCACAAAGTGTTCGATGAAATCCCAGGCCTGCAAGCAGGACGCAGGACAATGACAGCGTGAGCTGGACCTTCTTGCGTGCTCTCTCATTTCTAATTTTCGGTCTTATTTTGTTCCGTGGTACAGAGGCTATGGCACTCGGCTGCTGACCCGAAGGTCGCGGGATCGAATACCGGCGGCGGCGGCTGCATTTCAGTACTAAGCAAAATGTTGAGGCCCATATACTGTGCGATATCAGTGTACGAGTATGTTAAAGATCGGCTGTGGTGTCGATTGAGTAAAAGCAGGGACCAGCGTCTAGCAACTGGAAAAAGTCCCCTCACCCCCCCCTTCCCCCAGTCTTTATTCGCACATGTGCTGAGCATGCGCCGAAGATACTACTTGCAGGCATGCATCACTTCGGCTTATATATTTTATACAAACCTCAGGTTGTCGAAATTTCCGGGGCCCTCCACTACAGCGTCTCTCAGAATCATAGCGTGGTTTTGGGATGTAAAACCCCAGAAAACATCATCTCACGTGCTTTTATTGCGTTATCGCCGCGCGCGGATAATACTACCTGAAGCCCCTAGAAGTTCTAACGGTCAAAAACAGCCTGCTACAATCAGCGGGGCATGCCATTGCTGATAGGAAAGTAGTGGGCGCACAGGTTTCGTGAGAGGAAACGTGAGAAAGCCAAATGACGAATATTGATGTACAAGAATACTCTGAAGTACCTGTGTTTTTTTTTAAATACCTCTTTGTGTACAGCATGTACAATGGAAGTCACAATATCTACGGACCGAATTCATTTCGACCATCAGTAACAACAGCGAACAGATCAAGACTCCGAATGTTAACGAGACTACTTGTACAAAACATGAATGGGACGTGAAGGACGTAGAATTTTTTGACGTAACCCGGTGGACATCATTGCCGCAACCAACGTGATGGTAATTAGCACCTGCCACTTCTGGATTTCACTCAGAAAAGGCGGATATAAGATGACACCATATCGCACAGCCTACACTCGTTATTTATTTATTTATTTATTTATTTATTTAAATCACCCGAAGCGCCTTACTGACATTGCAACAGAAGCGGGAAGGAAGAATTACCATGGGAACTTGCTAAACTAGGGAGCGTTCATGCGGACAAAATGGGCCCGCGAGACCACATGTAGTGCATTGAGTTTACGGCGCCATATGTATGTTGTTGTTGTTGTTGTTTTGTGGGGTTTTACGTCCCAAAACCAGTTCTGATTATGAGAGACGCCGTAGTGGAGGGCTCCGGAAATTTCGACCACCTGGGGTTCTTTAAACGTGCACTGACATCGCACAACACACGGGCCTCAACATTTCGCCTCCATCGAAATGCAGCCGCCGCGACCATATGTATGGCGATGATATTAGGCTCGCGTCATATTGTGCCGATGCTACGATAAATTCGAACGAGCCTCGTGGGCAAACCCCTATAGCTACCATCGCGCGTAGGTGACGTCCCTTTGACGCATCACCGTCTTGTGCACAGGTGACGAGCAGGGACGGCCGTCTGCTCGGCCGCAGGGTGACCGTAGACGGCGTGGTGTTGACGCGTTTCCTGGGCGTACCGTTCGCCCAGAGCACGTCGGGCATTCGTCGGTTCTTGGTGCCTCTACCTATGGGTGTCCCTCAAGATCCGTGCAAGGTGCGGGAATACCTAGAGCCGCGACCACCGTGCGCCCAGTGGAACAACGGCAGCGTGTCCGGCTCCGAGGACTGTCTGCACGTGAACGTGTGGACGCCGGCTGCCGCGATAGGAGTGAACGGCCATGGCGGAGGCCGGGCTCTGGTGGTGGCTGTCTCCGGAAAGTGGTTCGAGACGGGCTCCAACGACGATCCCGATTGGCCACAGCTGGCTGCCAGAGGCGAGTGTTTCTAATGGCGGTGCTGTTGAACACTGTGTTCAAGAAGCACCGATGTCCTGGATGGCGGTTCATTATCGTTTGAGCGACGGCGCTGTCGTGGTGACGCACACGGGCTCGGATAATAACACACGCCACAAGCATGGGCACGAACCAAAAACAGAGGCGTGTGTTATTTACCGTCTTCATGTTTCTTTCTATTTTGACAACAGTTATCTTTTTAGAATATTTGTAACGTATAATCAGTTACGAACAAAACTTAACGTCTTTGTGAGTAGGCAGACGAATGTAGAATGCAAAAAAAAATAGGTATGTGGTTTCATGAAACCTATACAAATCCATGAACATACACCCTCCGCCCTTTGCGCCAGACGTGGTTTTTTTGAACATCAGAAAAATTTAGTAATAAGTTCAACTGTACTTTCCATTAGGCCGCATTTGAACGGCATTCGCAAGCCGACTTTCTTGCGTACTCTCTGGATATAGACTTCCTCTCTACATATAAAGACATACTTCGCGGTAAGTTCCACAGACTTTTGGGTAAAATAAAGCGTTCGTTATCTATGGCGGATTTTTGTACATCGACACAAAACAGTAGTACGACGTACAAGAAACATGATCTCAGTCATCATTTATAGCTAGTCATACGACGTAGAAGAAACATGACCGTTTAGTCATTATGTATAGCTCAACTTATGAAATGGTCATGTGGCCACGATGGCGAAAAGCAAGGTAGTAAGTGTGAGTCCCCAACCTATCTTTTAGCCAACGCATTATCGAGCAAACGCAGCAAGTACACCTGTAAATGACCGCGATGCACAAAGTAGACATAATTATCAATATGGGCGAGTCACTCTTCAATAAAGCTTTCTTAGTTCTCTGCACTACACTATTCTACAGGGGCGAAAAAAGTCCAGACACACGTATATCGGTAAGATGGTCAACGTGCACCCACCACCATGTTTATGTGGCTTAGACTGCGGCGCTCTCAAGGCTCCTTGGGCGCTCTTCATTGCATCAAATTTGTACCGTAGGATGGCGGACCACCCTACAGAAAACGTTCCCTCCCGTATTACCGCATTCCACACAAAGTCCATTCATATTCTATATGTTTGTCGTATATTATCGATATATCTCCATATGAATCTTGAGCAAGCACATAGAATTATGGCAAGGTGCCATGTGAAATTTTTTTACTATAGGACGGGCAACAGCTTCGGGACACAAAACTTGTCCTTTGCTTTATTTCTTGGTCATGAGATGTCCGCAGGAACAGCTCGCTCGAAGCATTACGCAATGTAGATAACCAGAGACATGCCAATGCAGTCTTATCATGATTAAAAAAGAAAAAGAAAAAAAAAAAGCTCGCGGAGAGATATATCGTGCCCCGCGAACTCGTGGCTTTTTCATGTCACCAACTGTCTCGATTCCGTGACACTTTCCACTTCCGAGCGAGTCTTGCTTTCGTCAGCGTTATATGCTGTGTAAAGACAACAGACCGGGTCTCCTGCTTCTATAGACGCCTAAAGAAGGTTAGTCAATAGAAAAATTTGTTGAGGGACGCTGTACATGTCCAGGAGACGTGGTCGTGATGGCACCCAACCATCGCCAAAGCGTGCTGGGCTTTATGCACCCATCTCCGGTGGCCGGCGTGGTTCAAGACCCGGCCGTTGACGATGTCGTTGCCGCCGTGCTATGGGCGCGCGACAACGCCGAGACCTTCGGAGCCGATCCAAAACAGCTAGTGCTGGTAGGCCGTGGGTCGGGCGCCTACCTGCTCTCCATGGCTTCCAACAGCTTGCCTAACAACACGGCGCTCCGGGCATTCTACCATGGAATTGTCTACGGATCGCTGCTTCCGTTCGACCCGGTATGTGATGTATACATTGGCGCAGCAGCGAAGCATCTGTCAGCAATGGAACACGGTATCTATAATGAACACCTGTTAAATCTACTATAGTGGCACATATTGCATCGCATAGTGTCCCGGTTCACAGAATCGTAGTAGTTACTTCAGTAACTAATTTAGTAATATCTTGGGTCCAAATAGGAAATGTATTTGAATGAACGAATGAGCCTGCGGGCTAAATGGTGACGAAAGGTAACCATGAAACGGTGACAAAGTGGTTTGGGGAACCGAAGGCAAGGCTTGCAAAGGTAAATGATCGTATAAAATAAATATTATTCTGCAGACAAAATGTATATGTGGTGACGAAATCCACGGGCGCCGTAAAATCCACAGTCTTCTCAAGTACTATGGTGCGCATTTGCTGTCCGACGTGAAACATTACGCCCTGCTAAAAACGAGCCGTTCAAGTCCGAATGCATGGCGAGCTTAGCGTTTGGAAACTTCGAGATAACTTAAGCACTACTTCTCGCTGGAGGTTGCAGTTATTGCGTGATGTGTTGACGCATGTCTCATAACTGTCTCACGCTGTTACATCTCTTTGTGCAGGGATAAGACGACGTGCGCAGCTCTGTGACCGCGAATAGTCAGTGGAACAGTGCGGAGTTAGAGAGAACTTTACTGCTGGCCCCAAAGTTGCGTGATCAAATCCCTGCCGCGGCGGACGAATTTTCATGGAGACGAAATGTGAGAGCGGCGTGAACTGCGCAGTGTCAGAGCTCGTTTAAGAGC
The DNA here is from genome assembly GCA_013339685.2 of Hyalomma asiaticum. NCBI lineage: Eukaryota > Metazoa > Arthropoda > Arachnida > Ixodida > Ixodidae > Hyalomma > Hyalomma asiaticum. Next base: position 86,073,416 of record CM023485.1, on the reverse strand, counting down.
CCCACGTGGTTGGAATTTCCAGAGCCCCCCCACTATACGGCGTCTCTCACCGTCACATCGCGGTTTTGAGACGTAAAACCCTAGGAGATATTATCAGTACAAATTAAAGTGGTTATCACAACGCGCGATTCTCATTGTCGACAGGAAGATTGATCCCGTCGGAGCGCGCGGACAGCTCTAAGCCGCACGCTTTTCTTACGTTAAGTGGTGAATCAATAAATAGGCTGCGAGGACACCTTGATGAAACGTGATCTTACAACCTATTAACAGTCGCTGTGTGCATCAATGAAGAAGCCCTCTCGCGGTGAATGTTCACAAGCCGCAGGCCTACACTCTGAGCACGGTAACCTTTAGTTTATTTTATAGGAATACAAAAATGTGAAAATATGCTCGTTTACTAAAGGTTAAAGCACTTTAACCTTTAGTAAAGGAGCATATTTTCGCATTTCTGTGTACCTATAAAATAAACTAAAGGTTACCGTGCTAAGAGTGTAATTGAACACCCTTGACATACCGTACCAAGAATCCCGCACATTAGCATAATAAAGCAGCACCATGTTTCCTCATTCTACGCCGGCAGGAAGACAGCAACGAGCCGTACCTCAGCCTGGCGTCAGCGCTGCAGTGCAACATCACCGAAGCCAAAGGGGAGAACGTGCCGACGTGGCTGCCTTGCTTCCGGGCTGCGCCTGTCGACGACCTGGTGCGCGCTGCGCAGAAGTTTACCGATTTCCCTCTGAGGTTCGCACCACGCGTCGACAATGCGTCACTGCGGGCAAGTCCTGCCGGCCGGACGCGAACGGTCATCGCGGGATCCGACGTGGCCGACACCCGGGATTTCTGGCTACACCGCATTTTACCGCTCGCACAGGTACTAGACGCACGTGCTCACATGGCGTACGATGCGCTTGCATCGTGTATAATTCGTCGTTTTACTAGCTGTGTAGAAAACACAGTCAGCAGCCAGTGTACCTATGGGTCTGCTTGCACGTGAAGCATTCTTTGTTGTGATTTGCCTTCTGAGGCAATCTTGGTTTCTTGACCCGCGTCATTGCCTTGTATGTGTATGCAGCCTGTTAAAAACTGGCAACAAATTTAAGAAAAACGCATTCGGCGTGGGGCGTAACGCTCCTACTGGTTCCTTTCAGCACTGTCAAGGCTACAGGGCTTCTTAGCCAATATGGGAAAGGCGAAACTCCCTCAAAATGCATTCACCCACGACGCATCGTCTGCTCGCCGACCCCATGTGATCTGCGCGCAGGTGAAGGGCGAATAAAGGCGAACTTACGGCAGCTCTGAAAAATAAAAGGCGTGAATCTGCTGTCGCACTCACCAATGACCAGCAGAGCTGTGGGGGCTTAGCAAAGCGGCTTCTTCCTCAAGTGTCCTGGCGGTAGTCTTTATGTTTCAGTTTAACAAAACTATCGCCCAAGTTGTGTTATCTATATTTTACTCTCTGTGTGTATCCCTTTCTTTCTCTCTCTCACTTTCGGTTTCTCTTGCCCGCAGCAAGCTGTGTTGCAATCGACGCTACAACGCAATCATATGGTTCCAATAAGTGTATGTTCTGCAAGCGTGTGTATGTATAGTCTAGCGTAAAAAAAAAAAACAAAATTTGGTGTAGGCTAGTGGTTATGGCGCTCGCCTTCGGACAATGGACATTAGGGTTCGAATCCTGCCTCGTCAAGAATATTTATCTTCTTTGATTTATTTCCTTGTTACCCTCGCTCTCTCCCCGTTTCCCTTTCTCGGAGCACTTCCTGTACTTATTTCACACACTTTCCGCCGAGTATTGAGCAGTCGACCGGCACGGCTGGAGCTCTTAAAAATAACATGGTAGTTCGTGTAATTCGTCTTCAACAAAAGAAAATACACACACACAAAAAAGGAAGAATACTGCGATAAAGTACAAGGGGAAGAATACAGGACGATGACGACGAAGAAGAGGAAGGGGCGGATAGGGAAGAAGCGGGCACGGAAGAAGAGCGAAAGAGAAGAGACCACGGAGCAAAGTGAAGCTTACGCTGTCACTGTGCTGCGTCCTTTGCGCAGGCTGGGGAGTTTTGAAGTTCCCTTCGCCACATTACATTGCCGTCATGCGGTGAAGCGTAGTGGGAGTAGAAAGGAACCCCGAGTTATCACGGATCACGGCACAATTTGTCTCTGAATTATCAAGAGGCGCACGTATCGACGGCGAATTTTTACATGAAATCATTGAGAGCTATTTACGACGTCGCTGCGGTACTAAGAAAGAAAGAAATAAAAAAGTACACGGTTGGTACTACGGTTCCTTTCTTAGCAAACGGAACACCCATATTTCAGCTCCTGAACTTCATAAACTCCGGATACTTGGGTGGTAATTGAATCGAATATTAAAAGCTTATCAGAATGTCTTTTAATATCTGAACATTCGCATATCCCTAATTATAAAAGAACTACGCGTTGACCTACGTACCGCTCCAAGAGCACGTATCTTTATACCGCGTGCTTCCGAGTTGTGGTGGGATGGAGGATACGTTTACTTACATACTGCATTGACACTGGCATAGAAACCTCCTCGTAGTATGATCACAAGCAAAATTATTAATGTGTAACGGGAGGACAGCAAACAGAGCATGAAAGAAATGGACGGGAACTAAAAGAAGGATATCCTAGATGTTCTCTCTGTTGTGAGGCATGTTCGAGGCTAGTATGGGTTGTAAAATTGTATCCCTTGTCACTGCGATTCCCAGTGCTGGGTAAAGTCAACTAAGTTCCCTACCCGAGAAAGAAAATGAATGCTCTCAAGCAAGCTGTCTATATCGTAAGCGTATCTGGAAGACAGGAATTGCCTCGCTAAATTCTTTTTTTTTCTTTTTAAGAGACCCTTTAAGACAAATACAGCTTTTAGGGAGTCCATACTTCTTAGCGGAGCGGCAATGAGCCCACAACAGCTCTTGCTGAAAATTCGACAGAATTATACAGGGTTTTTTTTTTTAGCTGCAACACATTTTTAAAATTAGAAAAACATAAATCGCGGGGATGTCTTATGTACCATCCGAGTGTACGGGTTGGCGGCCTCTAGATACGGAACAATTACCGCACTTGTATGCACAATTAGCGAAATTACGCTAATTAACTTTTTAAGTATCAGCAATTGGTGGCTATAGTAAATGAGTACTTTGGAGACCGTCCTCGACACTACCTGTCCCAACGATCAAATTTTGAATAGCGGAATGCATGTCGGAGCTACGCGAACAATTAGTTCCACGTGGCAGGCTCCTTGAAACCGAAATCGGCCGGGAAAAGAGCGTCTGTGACGTCGATGTCACCGCCCCCACGGCTTTCGTCACTCGCCACTCGCCCGTGGTCACCGCCGCTCCGGCCGCGCAAGCAGCCTGCGTTATCTCCTTCTTATCTGCGGCGTTGGTCGCCGCGGGAGAGTGACGAAAGCCGTGGGGGCGGTGACATCGACGTCACAGACGCGCTTTTCCCGGCCGATTTCGGTTTCAAGGAGCCTGCCACGGGGAACTAATTGTTCGCGTAGCTCCGACATGCACTCCGCTATTCAAAATTTGATCGTTGGGACAGGTAGTGTCGAGGACGGTCTCCAAAGTACTCATTTACTATAGCCACCAATTGCTGATACTTAAAAAGTTAATTAGCGTAATTTCGCTAATTGTGCATACAAGTGCGGTAATTGTTCCGTATCTAGAGGCCGCCAACCCGTACACTCGGATGGTACATAAGACATCCCCGCGATTTATGTTTTTCTAATTTTAAAAATGTGTTGCAGCTAAAAAAATTGGCAGATCCTACGTGCAGTGGGAATCAAGGAAATGCGAAGCACGCATAAGGAACGTAAAATCGATTAGCATCGCCTCGCTATACCGAGTTTCGTACATACGAAGTTAATGAAACGGCCGCAAGAGCACCAAGACTGTGGCATGTGAGCCATGCCGCTCATACACGCATGCCATGGTTCTAACGTTATGACTTGTCATTTACGTTCGTCATGCAGTCGCGTTGTGCCATGGCAATTTCGGTATACATCCCTTTAAGGAAACGAGTGGCACGTAGACCATGCCGCTAATGACATGCATGTCACGATTTTCACGTAATGACCTATCATTTATGATCGTCATGCAGTCATGTTGTGCCAAACCAATTTTCGTATAGGCTCAATCCAGTCGAGTTTTCCATGTGCGACATCAGCGCTAGAATGCACTGCCTGGCGGAGAGAAGAAGCAAAATTGGGCAGACTGTGACAGGAAAATACGCGAACGCGATGCGCGTCTCCAACGCTATAGCAGCACCGACCGTCCCACCTTGTTTAATTCCTTTGAGACGCGCGCTCCAAACCTGCGGCAAACTGTTCCAAAGGACGACGCCGCGAGCGTTCGTGTGGTTCGCTGCACGCCGGGAAAGCAGCGAAGAAACGCGCGCGTCGCAGTCGCCTCGGTTTCCACCGTGCGCGCGTGTCTCATACGTGCGACCCAAGTGGGCAATGTCAGCGATACTGAGCCGTCCGACGAGAGCTACGTACTGCCCTCTGGTCAGTAGACGGAGCCCATACATCCCATTAACGAAACGGCAGTATAGCGCCAGGACCACGGCATGTAAATCATGCCGGTAATGACACGCGTGTCATGAATATAATGTTATGACCTGTCATTTGCGTTCGTCATGGTGTCGTGTTGTGCCATAGCAATTTTGGTATAAGTCACATTAACGAGACGCCTGGCATGTAAATCATGTCACTCATGACATGCATGGCATGATTTTCATGTTATGACCTGTCATTTATGTTCGCCATGCAGTCATGTTGTGCCATACCAGTTTTCGCATACATCCCAATAGCGAAACGGCCAGGAGAGCACTAAGACCGTGGCATGTAAATCATGCCACTCATGACATGCATATCATGATTTTCATGTTATGACCTACCATTTATGTTCGTTAGGCAGTCATGTTGTGCCATACCAATTTTCGCATACATCCCATTAGCGAAACGGCCAGGAGAGCACCAAGACCGTGGCATGTAAATCATGCCACTCATGACATGCATATCATGATTTTCATGTTATGACCTACCATTTATGTTCGTCAGGCAGTCATGTTGTGCCATACCAATTTTCGCATACATCCCGTTAGCGAAACGGCCAGGAGAGCACTAAAACCGTGGCATGTAAATCATGCCACTCATGACATGCATGTCATGATTTTCATGTTATGACCTGTCATTTATGTTCGTGATGTAGTCATGATGTGGCATACCAATTTTCGTAAACACCCGATTAGCGAAACGGCCAGGAGAGCACAAAATCGTAGGCGGCTAGATAGATAGATAGATAGATAGATAGATAGATAGATAGATAGATAGATAGATAGATAGATAGATAGATAGATAGATAGATAGATAGATAGATAGATAGATAGATAGATACGCTCAAACTCGCCGAAGTTCGCTAAGAAATGCTTCGCATTTAAAAAGACACCCTGTATAGCGCCACAGTAGTTGCAGCCCTTCAAACGTTTGTTGTGGAGAGCATACCTTGTAACTTATTGCTGTCATATAAAGGGTCCCTGAAACTGTTTTCTGACGTTGTGTTATTCAAGCGCGATGTGTACATGTTGCCGAAGAAATAGGATGGGGAGATGATAACGACTACTTTTGCCATGGCTGCTGTACTAGAACATACGAAAGGAAGCCCTCCAAGTCACTGATACGATGTGCTCGCTGCCGGATGTGATCGACCATGCGGGTAGCTTGCATGCCACCAGCGCTCTAACCTTCTGTTGAGCGTCACTAGAAATATCACATCCGTACCGCTTACACAAAACTGTGCAAACTGCACCTCTGGTTCACCTAGAAGCGCGTATAGCAATGTCAGCAGTCGCTAGCATGCTGATAACAGGCGAGAAGGGTAAGGAAAGCTGTACAAACCAGCGTCAGCAGTGCACAAAGCGGCTGCACAAGAAATAACTTGCAGCATACCGCGCGGCACGAAGAACTTACTGCCATGGAGCCAGCACGATGAAAGAGCTAACTTTGGCAAAAATAATTATTAGTCTTTATAATTTTCAAAGCTAATGTAGGGAACAAAACCTCATCATTACTTAACAAGACAAGCACGCCCGACTTTGAAAGTCAATGAAAGACAACATTTTAAGTTTACGTACGCGAAACGCCAATGTTCCGAATATGGACCGTCCAAAAAACCACACTTAATCACTGTAAATGTACGTGTAATTTTTATGGTGAATAGTTTCGAAGGCCTGTGTGAAACGTTCACATCTGTTTGAATGTCTGTTATCATTGTTGCATATTGCGGTGCTTAAAAGGTTAAAGTTGTAGCAATCTAGCTCACTTACTCGTTATAGCCAAATATATGTTGGTGTTTCTCATGACGAGGAGGTCTAAGCATAAAGGAAAGCAGATAGCAAGCTCAACGGCAGATTCGGCGGTAACGCGTCTACGTGGCGGAGTCATTTTTCAGTTTTCGCAAGGTCTAAATTGAAGTATCAGAGCAAGAATGTTTTGGCCACCTCTCAATATTCTCTAATCTTGGTAACCAAACCGGCGACAACGTGCATGTACATCGCGAAGAAATATCGCGTCCTTAATTCCAATGGAAACTGAGAAATACTCATCAATAATATGGCCCTTGCCAACAGTGCTTTGGGTACTTTTCATGCAAATAACTATATTTTCAGCAGGAGGCTTTCGCAAGGACAAAAGAAGAGACCCATCTACGGTCATATTTTGTCCTGTTCTTGTCACAGGTTTATATGAGCATTCCACAGTTCACCTTAGACTATTTCTTTTACGGCTGATGAAACAAAGGTAACGTGGACGCTCGATCTTTCTCTGTACATTATTGCGCAGCGTGATGGCAACGCTTCAACGCTGGAGGCGCTTCTCGATTACACGCTGAATGTGTTCAACCTGCCCTCGGCCGTGAAGTCGCTCATCAAAAGTCAACTCAAGATCACCAGCGTGGAAGAACTGCCACTCAAACTTGCGTTGGCAATCTCTACGTGCGCGACGCTCCGCGTTGCCACGGCAGCTACCGAGGGCTACCACTACCTTTTGGACTCAAACGTGTCCAGCGTGTCCCTGCAGCCACCCATGGGTATTCAACAGGTGGCACAGTTCGTTAGCCACGGGTAAGTTCCAGTGAACCGGATACGTATACTGAACATGACGGCAACGCCGACGGAAAAAAAATGCGCCTGGAATGCCCGTAAATTGCTGTCGCAGTAATAATGCGCATTTGAAACTCGGAGCACGCTTGCGAAATGCGTCGCGGTGCAATCAGCGTTGACCTCCGGCTAGCTGCTTCTACATCATGCCGGTGTCACCAGGCCTGGGATCCCGTGGTACTGGATAAAGGAGGATACGCACACCTAGGAGTTAACTGTGTATGCTCCCTACGGGAGAAGAGTTGCGCGTATGTCCGCCATATTGAGCGCTCGCACAACCAAGGTCTTGAGGAAAGGTCAAACATCGCATTTGTGGCTGACATGCTTCTTGCAAAATGCGTGGTCGCAGTTCAGGTCCATTAGCCCGGTGTTATACCCCTTTTATCAAGGGTATAGTCATAAACCCCCTAATTAACTATGCGCATTTGAACAACGCTAGCTATTTTATTTAAAGTCCACGGATAAAAACATCGCGCTGTATGTGCGGTAGGAAGTTTTTCTTTCGCTCACACGTGGCGCCATCTGCAGAAGAAGACATCAATGAATAGCGATAAACTATTTAAAGATAAGAAATAAGAAGGGTGTTTGTTGAGCGACGTTTTGTTAGAATCGAATGATAATAAGTTAGATAAATTTCGCAAATGGTGGCTTGGATGTTGGTTGTGTTAGTTATCGAATAAAGCTCCAAAAAGCGGTGACGCGTTGGCGCTGCCATCGTAACAAGTTTATCTGTGCCAGAGGCGAGTGGAAAGGAGACGCGCAACTCTGCCTCCGTGTGGAAGGCTCTACAGTAATTCTACACGCACCGTACCTGCCTCGCCCTCTGCCGCGCGCTCCTTCCACCTTTATACCATCACACACTTGTCCTCTAGCACTCTTTTCCGTCCAATACTACAGAACAGACACCTCCATCCCCCCCCTCCCCTCCTCGCGCGCAAAGTGTGCTTCCTTGCCCTTTCCCTCAATCTCAGAATGGACCATGCCGAGCGCGAGGTATGATCTTTTCTCGCCTGGACATCGTGCTCAACAGAACGGCGGCAGTGAAATTTTGCCGAAGTGTCTTTATAATTGTTAGTACAACAACAACAACAAATAATAATAATAATAATAATAATAATAATAATAAAATTCGCATCTCAGTGAGCATTTTATGCAACGACGCTACCAGCAGGAAAGAATATAATGAGTGTGTGCCACATGCTGGTAACAGAGCGTAGGCTTACAGCACGAAGACTGCTGGACGCATTGTAACGACATTATGCGGAATAACAAAATAAAAACAAAATAAAAACAAAACAAAATAAACAAACTACGGAAGACGATGTGTGCCCTTCAGAGGCTGAGGGTTTAAATATTCAGGGAATTAACTTTTCAGCGCTTGTGACGGAGCTAAAGACGTTTAGAATATGTCGACGGCGGATAAAAAGCAGGGAAGAAATTGATCGAACCAGAGTTGTTGCAGGCGCAGGAAGAAGCAAAAGGGTATCGCGGAAACAGATGCTTGTGTCAAGGAAGCAGAAGAACAGAAGGCAAAGTAGGAGTAAATAGTATTCCGGAGGGCAAAACGTGAAAAGCCACGTCAATGTGTGTTTATTTTTTTTAAGGTAAAGCAGACTGGGCGCATACTGATAGCGACGCTGTTTTAAAGAGGTAGGCTAAGACATGTAACCAACCACGTATGCAGCCGATCGCATCGCAGCTCTCTCAGGTGGGAATAAAGAATAAAAAAAAAAAGAACAGGATACGGCGTGAAGGCGGGGAGGTTAACCAGGTAAAAATAAGAAGTGTGCCACCTCACACTGGGGATAAGGAAGATTGACAGCTAGAAGGTATACAAGAGGAGAAAGGAACTAGGGTCACGGCGTCCCAGCCCGTTGTTCTTGTGTGGTACGCGACATCGCTCGGGAATCGCGATGTACGCAATTAGCCCGCAGCCTCTTGTGTATGTCCGTCATCATCAATAATATCCTCAGGGCGATCACTTCTGATAACGATCACCTCCAAAATTGTTCCTATGAGCTTGCGCGAGTGCCACTGATCGTCTCAATACATCATAGCGGAGGACCGGCACAAACGATGCGTTGTATAGGCTTCTTGCCACGACAGGAATCGCAAAGAGCCTCGTCGGTCATTCTGGTGCGAAATGCAGATCACTTTATGAAAACCACTCTATAGACATAACCAACAAAGCCAAGCCCTCTTCGACAGAGTTCAACAACAAAGCCCTCTTCGACAGAGTCCAGTTGGCATGGGAAGATGTATATAGCAGAGAGTTGACATGCAAGAATTGTATCGGGTTAGTTGGTATTCCATGTAGCTTCAGAGTACACAGTACAAAGACAGTGTCGATTTGGCGGTGCCTATATATTAGCACCTGAAAGAGCATTGCGGCAATGTAAAGAAGGAAGGCCAAGGACACTTATCTATGAGCTGCTGTGACTGCAGTGACTGCGTTACATGCTTTGGCAGTATTGTGATATTGTTTAGAGTCAAAGATAGGTGCACGCGCGAGATCGTAGAACCTGCAGCAGTGAACTGTGGCATATGAGTCGTGCTTTTTGCTATCTCCCGGAGAAAGGGTTTTCTTGACGGTAGCGAGTAGCAAGCGCCTGGTAAGGAACACGTTGTGTGATGAAGTGATTACTCACGTTCCTTTCTTTTTCGTGCTGCATATATTCGAAGTATCGTGCATCAAACGCTATAGTTGGAAGTTACCGCCTGTGCATGTCTGTCTGTCTGCGTCCTTGTAGTAACTTAAGCCCTAAAACCTACGGGGAGTTCATGCATCGCTTCCGGCTGATTTGGCTGTACTTAGTGGGAATGCGAACGTGGTCGCCGCTTTCAGGCGAAGTGCGGTTTCACTAATTGCGACTTATTTTTTTCCGGTGTTAATCATGAAGCACTGTGCCCTCACTGGCCGACCAGAGTCAGTGGCTGCCTGTCAGCAAGCTTGGCAAGACTCGCCTCATCAATAGGGACGGCAAAGAGAACTTGACCAGTTTCGACGCCGATTGCAAGTTTTACTCGTAATTTCACGCTCTGGATTGTACGTACCATTCAGCGAAGGGAAGTATGTCGTCCCTCTAATTAAACAGAAACTGCCCTGAGGAGCTCCTGTCTTTCTGCTGTTGGTGTCAATGTGAAACCTTCTGTGAACGTTGAACAGTGTGTGTCCGTAAACTGGACTGGTGACTGTCAACAGGAAGCCGTGCTAAAGCATCAGAATTTCACGCGACCTGATGCGTTATTTCCTGTGCGGTAATAAACAACACAGAATTGAATAAACGAACAAATATCGTTCTTTTTAAATTTGTGCTTCTACCTGCTCATTTTTTATTTATTTTTTCCCCGTAGAGCAGAAAATGAAGTAAATGGTGCGGGCGGGTTGCAAGACGGAACTTCCGCGGGTTCTTGCGTTAGCCACGACGGAAAGGCTGACATGGCCTTTACAAGCCAATTTCCAAGTTTCCGAGTTAGAAGAGCGTGCTATGATTAGCCCAAAGAATAACACATTTTTGTTAAATGGATCCTAGTCGCCCGTCACCACATGCCCGCTGCCACTGATAGCATGTCTCTTTCAAGCCTCACATATTTCGAAAGAACTACTTTTAAACGTTACTTTTATCATTTTCTTAGGAACAACCGATATGTTTCTTTCTACGTAGGTAATTGCAATGCTTCCTGAAATCCACGAGAACAACAATATCATTTTAGTGGTATATTGAACGTATGTTACCGGGCAGAGAATTCGCGAGCTCCGTTAATATCTGTAGATTTAGGTGCGAAAACCACTATATGATTATGAATTACGCCGTAGTGGACAGCTCGGGAACACCAGAAGTTCGACGAGCAGGAGTTCCTTAACGTTCCCTTATAAAGCGCAGTAGACGAGCCTCTAGCATATTTCACCTCTGTCGGAAATGCGACCGCCGCGGCCGAGATCGAACCCGTGTCTTTCGACTCTGCCCAAGCACCGCAACCACTGCGGAGGAGTCACAGAGCTCTCTGTGTGTTGACAAAACCTGCGTTTGAATGCGTCAGTGCGGACAAAACGAGGTGTCGCGTTCAAGACGAGATGGCGTAATAGGTATTCTGATTGTTCGGCTGGTTTATTACTCCCGCTTCACTACTTCCAACCTTTGTTTTTCACACGGATTTCAAATCGTATTAAGGGCGAAATTCACAGAGCTTTCACTTGGTAAGAGCTCTTTGTCGTAGGCCGGTTGGCCTCGCTAGTGACATACTTGTTATCGAGATTCCGCGCAGGCCTCCTGCGTATTTCTTTTTTTTTTTCGAGATATTCTATCGTAAGACATTTTTGTGAATACGGATCCTTTTTCAGTAAAATGAGACATTGGGCTAGTTGGTATATGACTTCATCGTGGCTGTTGTGCTACTTACACAAAAAGAAAAAAAAAAAGAAGATGAAGAAGAAGAGAACGACAGGCTCTTGTTATTTACTCTCACACCAGTGCTTAATAGGACCACAAAAGAACAAGACTTCTCGACTGGATACCAGGCGCCAGAATCGGCCCGAGAGATAGTCTCAGGGCGAGCCTATAGACCTATTCCACCCGGCCTACGTCACGAAGATGCGGTGGCGCTGTCGTCGGGAGTTTTGGTTTCGCATGGTAGGCAACCGCCGGCGCGCCTACCGTAGCAGCCGCTGTGTTTTCGCTGGTGCGTGCGCTTCTCACCGCCGTGAAATGAAGAAAAAAGTGTTTACCGATGACCTGCGCCGTGGGTTGGTTGCTCAGCAACGCACAAGATATGTGCGATAGGTTTTTATCGGTTTCCTGCTTATGTCTGTCTTAAGGAAAGGGACGAACCTGTAATGCCGGTTGTTTGGCGCATAGGTACAGTGTACTAGAATATACGGGTAGTGGGCTCAGAGAGCGGGCGGGAGTGACGCTTCTCACGTTGACGGCACGAGATGGCGCCAGTAGAGCATGGGCTGTATGCAGTACGAAGCTCGAGCAGGCTCGCGCACCACACTCGCGCTGTGCGTTACGTCGCAGCATGGAATTGTTGCTCCGCATTTCAGTGCCTGTCCCGTGAAACAGTTACTGCTGCCCGCAAGAATCGCCGGGCTAAATGGTATACGTAAACGATATTGTGGCTTGTAAAACCGTACAGCATGGCTCGATGGGACCGGATTTGCTGAGAGGCGCTCAGTGTCTTTAAGTGTGCGCTGTCTCTAAACGACGATCTACTTACATAGCGAACATTCCTATGATAAACGGTTTGACAACAGACTGAGAGCTGATTTGGGGAGCTCGGCGCGGTCTTGCCGGGGTCAGCTGATGAAAAATTTTACTGGGCATAAAAAGGAGAAGCCTGCATCCCTACCTAATAAGTTTCGACCTTGCATCATACCGTACGCGAGAAGTCGGTGTTGAAAAAGTGAAAATTGCGAACCATCAATTGCGTGAACGATTATTCCCAGATTACATGTAACTTTGCACAACTTTTCGGCCACGATTTGCAGAAGTCCACCAAAAATAGGTGTTAGGTTGGCAGACCTAACTCGTAGCTTTTTCCGGATAGACCATTTTTATCATTCCATGCATCCTATGATGTTTCCGGGTTCGCAAAGGACAGACCTGGTGGTGCGACCTTCTAGCTAATCCCAAAGTCCGGTGCTGTCATTGATTAATAGCGAGGTTCCCTGGCTGCAGAGGGCTATATACTGAGCGGCTTTAACATATGCACTTCCTACCCTCCGGAGAAACCAAAGTGTTGGTGAGCAACAAATAGCCACTTGCGTGTTCTGTAAAAGGGAAGTACAAGAAAGACATGTTTTCATGACATACCCATTCTTTATTTACAGCCGTGCAGGTGTTTTGTGTTCCCGAAAGTGCATAATTAATAGGGTGTCCCATCATGCAATAAATTTCTGAGAAAGGCAGAAGTTCTAGAAAAAATTTCTCAGCTAAATTCATACTTGCAGTAGTCGTACGTGTGTACTTACAACGGCTACATTTTATGACTAAGTGTCAATTAATATTCCTTGTAATTAGTAGACTTCATAAATACTGCTTTAATCGCTAACAAGTCCGTGCAATGTAGTAGTCCGCCTAAGATAACCCAGACATCAAGCATTTCGAAAATGAAACAAAAATCGCGAAATACGTGTTATAATGAAATAGACGCGTGCTTGCGCACCGCTGCTCAAGCGTCCCGAGTGATGATTTAAATGCATGGGGCTGCATGCGTTTGTCGTCGCAGCGTACATGTCTTCGCCACGCAAGGAAGTTCGAAATGTGTCACGACTTAAATGGCAGCGAGATAAGCGTAAGCGTGTTCCGAGATGCTTCATGTAGCTATGTAACAGTCAAATATCGCCAGCAGCGCGCATTCATTTCGCATTCCAGTATACTTCAAGGCTGCTTGTCTTTACTGGTAAAAAAAACAACCAAACAAATATGACAAAGTTCAGCATGAAGGGAATCATTCCCGGTTTATCTGAAGCGAGCTGTAACTTTCTAACTGAAATATAAGGGATTAAAGCGATATTTAAAATTTTGAGTAGGTAAAAAATATGTAATTGATACTTACTGATAAAAAAATACTGGTTGAAAGTACACATCACTGCCCACAAGGTATGTGAGACTGTTTCGCTCCAGCTGTCAGATATATTAAATTCTTTGTGCATGGTTGTTGAGACACGACCCCGTGGTGTTCTTTCAGCGAACATATAGGCCGAAGAAACAACTACGAGCACTCACTCAACTTCGCGTGCAAGTTCTCTCTTTTTTTTTTGCTTTGGTGCTTTCGGTGACACATTAAGGCCTTTTACAAGAGAGCGAAGCGTTCTGGCGGCACCAAACTTAGCGATTCTGGATGTAAGCATCGGGGTTAAGCACTTCGTGGTTCTCGCTGCATCCTAAACAAGGAGTCTGAGCTTTGCGCAACAGCATCACATTGACTGTGCTGTAGCTGCAGAACAGCGAAGGAAACGCGAGTTACTTCATTCTGCGCTCGAGGTAGCGGAGAACAACTCCACACGACACGGCGACGCAAACAGGACAGTAAAAAAAAGCAAACCCAAGTCACTGCTACTGCAGCAGGCGGGAGTGCTGGGGATATTGCTGAGCGCAGCCGCCGAGCGTACAGCCCACGCTACCGCAGCGCCGCCGCATACATACGCGACCCGTCAACACTCTCCGCCTCACGCCAGCGCGTGGAGCATGCCCTCTCCTGAACCCACTACCCATATTCTAGTGCACTGTAGCATAGGTTATGCGCCAAACATTTTCGTCACGGTTAAGCGTATGGGTAATTATTTGGCATTAGTGCGGCTTGTTTCATTTGAGAGAAATAGCATTGTCACAAGTTTGGCAAGTGTAATGCTCGACACCAAATTTCTTGGCATAAACAAAGTGCGGACACAGAGCGATGACGCTTACCACAAAGCGCGCACGACGTTAGCTTAGCTCGATGTGTAGAAGTAATCGCGGTCGCCGTGTATTATTGAAGTGGGGAAGCTATACATACGTCATACGAATTTCAATCACTCAAATGAAACAAATATATAAGAGTTTAATTCACGTAGCCGTGAGCGAAAGGCCGATTACAGCGACGCTTTTGCAAATTGCTTGTGGCTGCGATAGCATACACACGAGAAGTGTATTTGGCAATGCTGTAGTGGTTACGATGCGCTTTAATTTTTTTTTTCGATTGTCAGACTGCTCGAATGAACTACACGCTTGAAATGTGCCGCGTCGTCACAGGACTTCACGCCGTCACGATCGGAACTCAGCGTATGGGCAGAACCGCAAGCCGCGGTTATGCGCCTTGCTGTCAGTTATTTGAGAGCCTTGTCCTTGGCTCGTCATTGCATTTTTGTGTGTGTGCGTTATCACAGCCGTATTTACATAGGTTCTAGCGTCACCAATATCGCATGCTTGAGTTACATTTGTTTTTGCGCAAGGATTTCGTGTAGGGATTAGAGGCTTTAGTCCGAAACAGTATTTTAGCTGAGGCATCTTCAAGTCGTATTTAAACAAGTCTCACTGTTGCAAGTGGTTCATCCTTGCGCCAGTTACCGAATTAAAGCATACGCATGAAGCGATGCCGACATGATAGCTCGCGATCGTTCGCATCATGTTGCAAGGTGCTTATCCTTTCAATGAATTTCTCACATCTTGTCATAGCTGGTCGTCAGCACATTCTTTTCTACATTCATCGAATGCTTCCTACAGAGCTAACGCGACTTCATCTCACGCGGCTGCCCCTCGAAAACTGTTGTAAACACCCGTCGGCGCTCCGACGCCCCGTGCTCGGAGGCAGCTTTCGCACGCGCTTCGCCGGCGGCGGTGGCGCGACCGTGCGGGGCCGCGGCAAGCGATGGGCGGGGCCTCCGCGCCGCGACGTCGACACAAGCCCTGGTTATATCGCCGGTGCCTACCACTGTTTACCAACATGGAATAGGTCTATACTCAAGCAAAGGAAATTCAGTGAAAAATAAGGATGTGCTTCATGAAACGCATACTGCGGGCACAGGTTCAGCGGCCGCGTGATTCGAACCCGTAAGCTCAACATCCGCGAGCCAGCGCCCGAGCTACTAAGCTGCCACGGCGGGTCCACAGCATGCGATGGAAGAGAAAGACAGCTGAGTGTATAAGAAAACGAAAATTTCTACTCTTGTAGGGTAGAAAACATTGTTACAGTATGACATGTGCCACAGCACGAAGGCGGTAGAAGACGAAGTCGCCTGGTGCCCGCGGTCGTGTGGTTGCGAGCGTACTCAGCACCTCCACCAAATGTTACGGTGTGCGATTGCTGCAATGGCGTATAAACGAACGCAAGAGCAAGGGCTCCGAGCCACACCGCCGGGCACCGGGCGACCTCGCGCTCTACCGTCCTCGTGCTGTGGCACGTGCCATACTGTAACCAATTCTTAGTTAACGCTGAGGCAGCCTGAACGTATGGTGTCGCGCTACACATTGAGTAGGTGGTTTCGACTACGGGCATGGCGGTCGCATTTCGATGGGGGCCACATGAAAGAACGACCGTCTACTTTGGCTGAAACTATTTCGGAGTCCCTCACTTCGGCGCACCTCATAATCATATCGCAGTTTTCGTACGCGAAGCGGCATAAATGGTTAAAATTTGCAGTTAACATTAACAGAGAAAGAATGGACGTTGGTGGATCATTCAGCGCGACTGAATGGATAGCACGCGATCGACAACGCAGTCAAGAACAGCCGAGAGATGAAATCGAGAAACTTGAAGACATAGAATTTCATTGGCTTGCGTAGGACTGGGGAAGCGGCAGGCTGTTGGGAGGGGCCTTTGTCCTCCGCTAAACGTAAAACTTCATGATGACCATATATATTACACCCCGGTGGTCACTCGTTGACGTGGTCTTACTATATAGCGTCGTAAAACGTCACGCCGACGAGTACAGAGGGCCAGGCCGGGTTGCTGAATAAGAGACGTGGAAATAACGAGTGAAAGAATAAGTGTAAGAAGAAACATGCCCGATCTTAAGCGAGCGCACACGTGCGTAAACGAATGTTCAATAAGAACACACAAAATAGAAAACTCGACAACCTGTAAGTACACGCCCAAGTTGCCGTGTCCGCCGGGCACGTGCTGAGTGAGCGGAAGAACGAAACAACGGAAGCCCTGCGTCAATACAGCGGACGTATTCGGTTTTCCGGAAAACGTGCGACTGTAGTACGCGTCATGGAGGCTAGCACGCCGTTGAGGTCGAGGTGAGTACGTCACTTGCACATCACCTATGTTGCACGCCTCATCTATTCGTGTCGTAGTGACGCATAGGTACCCTATTCACGTGAGCTATTTTATTCCGCTGTCACGTGATCGTGACGATGAAGGACAGAGAGAGAGAGAGAAAGGAAAGACAGGCAGGTTAACCAGAGGATATCTCCGGTTGGCTACCCTGTACTGGGAAAGGGGAAAGGAGAATGAAAGAGGGAAAGGAGAGAAGAGAGTTGAGGGACGTATCACCATCACTGTCACTTGGACGATGAAGAACGCAGCAGAATTCAAGGCGTTATCAGTCAAACGTTTATTGTATTAACTTGTGCATAGCAAGCCAAACCAAAGAAAAGTGGATCAAATCACACCGCATGACGATAGTGGCGTGAACACGCAGGCGTCGGTCGACGGAAAAAACTGACCAGCGGCGAAATGCACCGGCTGTTATGCACATATCGCAGCGCATTCTGGTATTTTCTCTGAGATTCTATAGAAGGTATTCAAGTGTGCGCGTCGGGTATTCAAAGGTTATAGTACGCGTCGACACGGTTCCCGAAGCAACATGCAAGCGCGGCCTGCGCTGCGCGTCACGGGAAAGTGATAACGACGCTCCCTGTAAACAAACGAAAACAAGCGCACGTGTCACAGCTTTATCTTCTTCAAAATAGTTCTTACTCAATCGCCCATCGAAAACGCGCTTATTAATTCTTTTTGCTCTTTCTCTAGACTGTATGAACGCGCTCAAATCAAATAATGCAACTAACAGTGATGTTACTGTTTTCTCGACGCTTTTATCGGGCAATCAAGAATCCATTTTGCGGTTTATTTACTGCAGTAGACTTTTATTTGGAGTTTCATCGCATGCACTATATCAGTAAGAAATGCTACACATACTGACAGTTTGGCGCCTCTACGGCGGTGTAGTGGCTATTGCACTCGACTGCTGATGCGAAGGTCACAGGATCGAATCCCAGCCGCGGAGGCTGCATTTCGATAGAGGCGAAATGTTGAGGCCCGTGTTTCGCGCGATGTCAGCGCACGTTGAAGAGTCTCAGGTGGTCCTGCCGACATATACCGGCACCACCTATGTTGTCTTTACTCACAAAGAGTATGGGGTGACGTACAGAAATTCCTGCTTCCCATAAGCAACTTAATCAGCCAATAGACAATCATGCATAGGAAGCGTAGGTTGTAGTATTGTAATTGTGGAGTAAGTAGAAACGAATTGAAATGGACGAAAAGACAAACCTGCCTTCGGTGGGACCCGAACCCACGACCTTCGCATAACGCGTCTGATGCTCTATCGCTGAGCTATACGAAGGCGGTCGTCCGACCGTCCACTTTATTGGGTATTTAAGTACACGTAATCCTGGGAGTGTTAGGCAGCGCCGCTCGTAACCATGGCGGCGAGTGTGGAACACCTTTGTTTTTTTTTTTTTTTGCCGGGAGGCGTCACGCAGAACGTGATCGTATGGCGAGATAGCAGCTGCCCAATAAACCCTCGCATGCCGCAAGGAGGCCCAAGATATGAAATAACGAAAATGAATCTTTGTCTGTTGGCTCATTAAGCTGTTTCTAATAAATAAACCAGCCGTTGACCCCTTCCCTTTCCACAAGGTGATCAGCGAAACAGTATACATTAAGTCCGCAACAGCAAGCATATGGGCAGCAAGGGGAAGTCTTCCTCCCCCCTTCCCTCCCCCAATGATCCGTCGTACCCCTTCTGTTATTTAAAATAGCGTACATGCAGCTCTCCGGAAAGATCAATGTCATACCCCATGTTCGACATGCATTATACGCAGACCACGTTACAACCTAGACTGCACGCGGAAACCCGGGACAAATTGAGGAAGTACTCTGAATAGCAGCCGACGATGTGCAACTGCAAGCGGAAGTATATGGTCTCCGATGTGCACTCGAGGAATCTGAACCGTTTATGTTCTGCAGGAAGGGAGGCACGACCGCGGTTCACTTTAAGGTACACGGAACTCCGGTTACCCAGCGAGGCAACATCCGTAGTCTCGGAGTAGTATTTATAGCAATAACGGTGCCAGCGCGGCTGCACTGTCTAAGCTACAAAAGCTACAAGGCACCTGCGACCACATCGCGGGCGTGAGCTCCAGAATTACCAGTAGGAACCGGGCCTTTCAGGAACACGAAATTACACGGCTTATACAGGCTTTCGTCATATGCAAGATAAATTACGGCTGTCCTTATCTTCAATTAACGTGACACACGCAAACTAGATGTCCTAATTTTTAACGTCTAGAAGAAAGCGCTAAATTTACTTCAGAAAGAATCCACCTCATGAGTTCTCAAATTAGGTCTACAGAACACGTCCGAGGAGGTACTCCAGGCTCATCTCAACGAACGAAGCTATGCCCACGACCATTAACAAAATGTGCAGGAAAGAACTAATTGATTTGATTGATTTTGTGGGGTTTAACGTCCCAAAACCAGCTCTGATTATGAGAGACGCCGTAGTGAAGGTCTCCGGAAATTTAGACCACCTGGGGTTCTTTAACGTGCACTGACGTCGCACAGCACATGGGCCTCAACATTTCGCCTCCATCGAAATGCAGCCGCGGCGGCCGGGATTCGATCCCGCGACCATCGGATCAGCAGCCGAGTGCCATAACCACTAGACCACCGTGGCGGGAGGAAAGTACTAGATGGTCTTCATATTGGCATTCTTCCTACGGCGTCAGGTAGGCTAGACATGCCGCGTGAATTACGGGGCTGTTCCCTGACAACGCCGTCAACCTCGGCATGCACCCCGATTGCCAACAAGGAAGAGGAGCCGCCCGAGCCAAGAACGAAGCTGTTGGGCGCTTGGGTGGTCCGGGTTTGTCTCCGGCATACCCGCGTTTCGTCGTGGTCCGGGGGTTCGTAAAACGCCTCGCAAAGCACTTCCATCGTTGCCCCTATGGGTACCAGTTTCCCAGACCGTAATTGATGCGACAGCCTCAATGGTTGGCTTCTCAGAGGTGTGCTGCAATCAACATGAGGGAGCTCATAACTTCCAAGTCGACGCTGGCTACGTGGTAATTAATTGGTGGAGGTCCAGCTAACGCTTTCCAAAGCAGTTTCGCTGTGGCAGACGCGGCAAGCGTGGCCTCGGCTTGACACCTTCCCAGCCCTTTGCTACAACACGTGCGGCCGTAAGCCGCAGTTTTGCCAGGGTAGTAGCGGGCTGAGGTCATGTGCGCAAGAAGCGCGCGTGCGAACGCCATACATCGGGCATCACATAGAAGTGCACGAGCGCTCTTGGAGACCTGAATTAATGATTATGATAGTTTTGTGGCACGAAACCTACTTGGATCCAAGGAGGTTTAAAAGCGATCGCCCTCGCAGTGACGCACCACAGTGTACTTACCGACTCTAAGGTAGCCTACAGTAACAACACGTGAGGGGACGGATTCCAACCCCAGCTCACGCCGCCCTAAGGAAGGCGCGAACACGAGCCACGAGAAGACAGCTCGTGAGGGTACTGGGTCATCATGTGGTAGCCGGAAAGGAGTTAGCACACAACTCGGCCCGAGCATTAATAAGCAACAGCGTGTACAGCATACGCAGATACACTACAGATGCATCGCCTGTGCAGATAAACTCTCCCTCATCCCGCTAAGGGACTTACTAAAGCTGAGGAGACTAGTTTGCGTATAGCTCCAAATAATATCGTACGGAAGCCCTGCCGTGCTAGCCAGAATAGACCAGAAACCATGTAACTCTACATGTAAATTCTGTGGCGGCCACGCTGACCTGTATCACAAGGTCTTGCTAATCTAAGTATCGAGCAAGTCACGCAGCCGACCTGGAAAGGATTGGGGGCGGGGAGGGGCTTTGTCCAGCCCGGATCTCGAGGATCAGGGACCACCGAGGAGCGGGCTCGGGTGGCAGCTCGGTCCAATGCAGTCCCGGACTAGGGACCCACCCGACCCTAGCTCTCCAGCGATAACTGCAGTAGATATTTTCAGTACATCTTTTATTCATTCACTCTCACGTTAGGGGAACTCAGCGAAAAATGCTTAAAGTTGGGTTAAACGCTCAATTCTGCAGTAATAATTAAGCTTAAACATGGTTCCTTCTTATTGTGAACCCGAAAATAAGGTTTCATGCTATTCGTAGAAGTCTGCTCCAGAGTTTCATAATCGGGCAAAATTAAGCATTTAAGGAAAGTGTTTATAGCCAAGGACGAAAAGTAATCCTGTGCAACAGCCGTGGTTCAAAAAGAAGACTTGCAAATACATGCAAAAGCATACTTTAATCCTCGCCGTAATCATTCGTTGAAGCGACTTACTTCCCCCCCCCCCCCCCCCCCCCGGTGACATCTTGCGCTAAAACGAACCTCTGTTTGATGTGTTCTTTGTAATCGGCAGTGTCCGTAAATACCTACACGATTAGCGTGTTCTTTTACTGTTTTTTTTACTCATGGAAACAGGGGTTTTCTATTGTATAAAGTCTCGGACTACTCCCCTGCATATGCGTACGCCTCTTCTCTGTTTAAGCGGCACATGAACTAGCCGCTCACCCCAGTACACGTGGCCCGCTAGAATACACGTTTTAGATTCCGTGCGCGTGCGTCTGCGCCCTATAGTTCAGCCAAGCGGCTATTAAAAACTGTATAATGGTCTTTTCTTTCCTTTTTTGTATCGGACTCTCCTCGTACTACATAGCGATGCGAGACTCCCGGTATTTTTGTATTCGCGAATCCCATGTGATTGCTGTGTGTTAAAAGAGTTGTGTCGAATAAACTTCCCTTTGTGACTTGAACGCCGCCACTGGGGCTTTCCCCCCGTCTCAAGCCGATGTCTACTGCAACGGCAGCTTCTGAGGACGTTGTCGTGGTGACGGATGCCGTGCTCGCGTCTCCTCTTCAGGTCGCCGAGAATGAAACGAAAGGCGATGGCTTGGTTAACGATGCGACGCCGTGCGCGTCGGCTTCCCCGCCAGCGCAACAGGCCCTCGTTTCGGACAACGCCGATCTCTCCCCTGTTAACGCTACTAGCGTTTCTCCTGACGCGCGTTCCACAAATGTGCCCAGTTCTCAGACTGCTGCTGTTGCTCCTGCTGCTGGCGTCGTACCAACGGCAACTGTTTCTCAGGACGACCACGAGGACGCAAGTTCTGCGCCTTCACCGAATTCCCAGGACGATACCGCAGCCACTTCGCATGCTGTGGCCCCTGCCACTTCGACGCCACGTCGTGTTCTCAGGAAGACGACGGCACAGAGAGCACTTACATCGGCTCGTGAAGACTCACCTGCCGGCATAACAGACCGAGTTGGTTTTGAGGACGTGGACCCAAGCTTACCGGCGGCTCAACCACTGCCTAGTTCCGACACGTCTTCGGAGGACAATTTCAGTTTGGGACTTTCCAGCGTCAGCGAATCGGACATTGAAATGAGGATCCTCCGAGAAGTCAAACGAGGTCACACCTCGAGCGCTTGCTCGGACGAAGCCAGTGACGGCCGTGCTGAGACGCAGCGGCCAAAAAAACCTCGACCTTCTTCAGGGAGGTCGAAGCGCGCACCGTAATATGCTCACAGTTGTGTCCCCTGGACACATTCCGGGGCACCGCCTAGAACCACGCGTCCAGGTTAGTCTTTGTCCTTCAAAATGGCTGATATATTGAGCATATTTCTTTCAATGTTCAAGGTTTTCGCGGTGTGGTAAAGCAGGCTGCCGTGATTAGCATTGCACTTGCTTCAAATTGTGACGTTTTGCAATGTACTGGCCTTCAAACGAAGGTTCAATCATTGCTAGATTGTTATTTCTCTTTTGCTACATCTCGTTTTACAGGAGTAGGCATTATATATTTAATCGGGCCCTGTTGAGAGGTCATCATGTATTTTATGATGGAGGGGGAAGGATATTGGCTTTCGATTGCGTTCACTATTCTTTCAGATTGCGATTACTGTGCATCTATGGGCCTGCGCATAGAGACCTGGATGTTTATTTTCTGGACGGTCGTCACGTTATGTAATTGGCGACTTCAACTGCGTGTTAGACACGCGAAGTGATGTGCAAGGCCCTGGCTGGGGTAGGCCTGACTAGAATTAACGTGAGCTGCGCCGCCTCGTTCATCAGTTCGCTTTAGTGGACGCGCACAATGTTGTGCATGCTTTGGTACCATTTGCATGCTTTAGTGCATGTTTTAGTACCTGCTTTAGTACCATTTGTCGATAATTTAAATACTCTGTGCTTGACGACTTCTCCCGTGTATATTTCTGACCACCATCCCATTGTTTTCCAGCTAAACATTCCGTTTTCTTCTTTCGAAAAGCCGTGGCATCGCATTGCGCGCCGTCGGGCCGTCTCCATTGATGCGAGCTTGGCAGCGTGGGTTACGTGATCGCTTTCAGCGCTTAACTGCTGCCTCTTCCCTCGCGGCGGCAGCATAGCGATGTAGGCGGAACCCTTGTGCGCATCCTGACTGAGGTGCTGCGCTACGCAAGGCATTCCTTTTTTGGCCAGTCACAGCCATCTAACTCTGTGACCGCACGGATACCATCTCCGCAGTCGTATTCCACGCGCGATAGATCTGCTTTCTTGGCACATTTTGAAACAATGTCACGTGCGACCATGAAAGGAAACTACGACCCTTCATCACCCATGCTCAACGGCTTACTGCATGCGTGTTCCTCTAGAGGCCGCTGATTACCTGTGCACTCTAGAGTTACTGTATACGCTCCCTAAGGGGAACATATACAGTAACTCTAGTGCACTCCTAAGGTACTCGGCTGCCACCCAAAAAACGCGGGTTCGATCCCGGCCGCGGCGGTCGCATTTTCGATGGAGGCGAAAATGCCAGAGGCCCGTGTACTGTGCGTAGCCAGTGCACGTTAAAGAACCCCAGGTGGTCAAAATTTGCGGAGCCCTCCACTACGGCCTTTCTCTCCTCTCTATCTCTTTCAGTCCCTTTCCCCCATCCCCCACGGACGCTTAGCCGTGCTCCCTAGATGGGCTGCAGAAATTAGCGTCCTTTCCGTACCGAACCACAATCATCATCATCATCATCCTCCCTCGGCTGAAGAGGTGAAGACACTCACTGCTGTCCATGAAGCGTGGGTCAGCCCCTGGGCCAGATGGTTCGCCAGTTGAGTTTTACCTGACTTTTTAAATGCGAAGCATTTCTTAGCGAACTTCGGCGAGTTTGAGCGTATCTATCTATCTATCTATCTATCTATCTATCTATCTATCTATCTATCTATCTATCTATCTATCTATCTATCTATCTATCTATCTATCTAGCCGCCTACGATTTTGTGCTCTCCTGGCCGTTTCGTTAATCGTATGTTTGCGAAAATTGGTATGCCACATCACGACTACATGACGAATATAAATGACAGGTCATAACATGAAAATCATGACATGCATGTCATGATCGACGTGATTTACATGCCACGGTCTTGGTGCTCTCCTGGCCGTTTCGCTAATCGGATGCTTACGAAAACTGGTATGCCATATCATGACTACATGACCCACATAAATGGCAGGTCATAACATGAAAATCATGACATGCATGTCAAAAGCGGCATGATTTACATGCCACGGTCTTGGTGCTCTCCTGGCCGTTTCGCTAATCGGATGTTTACGAATATTGGTATGCCACATCATGACTACATGACGAACACAATTGACAGGTCATAACATGAAAATCATGATACGCATGTCATGAGTGGCATGATTTACATGCCACGGTCTTAGTGCTCTCCTAGCCGTTTCGCTAATGGGATGTATGCGAAAATTGGTATGGCACAACATGAATGCCTGAAGAACATAAATGGCAGCTCACAACATGAAAATCATGACATGCTTGTCATGAGCGGCATGATTTACATGTAACAGTCTTGGTGCTCTCCTGGTCGTCTCGTTAATGGGATGTATACAAAAATTGGTATGCCACAATATGACTGCACGGCGAACATAAATGACAGGTCATAACATGAAAAACATGACATGCATGTCATGAATGACATGGTTTACACGCCACGCGTTTCGTTAAGGAGATGTATACGAAAATTGGCATACCACAAGATGACTGCATCATGAACGTAAATGACAGGTCATAACATGAAAATTATGACATGCATGTCATGAGCGACATGACTTACATGCCACGGTCTTTGTGCTCTCTTGGTCGTTTCGTTAGTGGGATGTGTAGGAAAATTGGTATGCAACAATATGACTGCATGACGAACATAAATGACAGGTCATAACATGAAAAGCATAACATGCATGTCATGGGCGGCATGATTTACATGCCAGGCGTTTCGTTAATGGGGTGTATATCAAAATTGCTATGGCACAACACGACAGCATGACGAACGTAAATGACAGGTCATAACATTAGAATCATGACACGCGTGTCATGACCGGCATGATTTACATGCCATGGTCTTGGCACTATACTGCCGTTTCGTTAATGCGATGGCTCCGTCTACTGACCAGAAGGCGCTACGTAGCTCTCGTCGGACGGCTCAGTCGCGCACGGTGGAAACCGAGGCGACAGCGACGCGCGCGTTTCTTCGCTGCTTTCCGGGCGTGCTGCGAACCACACGAACGCTCGCGGCGTCGCCCTTTGGAACAGTTTGCCGCAGGTTTGGAGAGCGCGTCTTAAAGGAAATAAAACGAAAGAAGGTGGGACGGGCGGTCCTCGGCTGCCACCCAAAAAACGCGGGTTCGATCCCGGCCGCGGCGGTCGCATTTTCGATGGAGGCGAAAATGCCAGAGGCCCGTGTACTGTGCGTTGTCAGTGCACGTTAAAGAACCCCAGGTGGTCTAAATTTCCGGAGCCCTCCACTACGGCTTTTCTCTCCTATCTCTTTCACCCCCTTTCCCCAACCCCCACGGACGCTTAGCCGTGCTCCCTACATGGGCTGCAGAAATTAGCGTCCTTTCCCAACCAAACCACCACACACCACCACCACGGGCGGTCGCTGCTGCTATAGAGTTGGAGACGCGCATCGCGTTCGCGTATTTCCCTGTCACACTCTGCCCAATTTTGCTTCTTCTCTCCGCCAGGCAGTGCATTCTGGCGCTGATGTCGCACATGGAAAACTCGACTGCACGGATCCTATACGAAAATTGGTTTGGCACAACATGACTGCATGACGATCATAACTGACAGGTCATAACATGAAAATCGTGACATGCATGTCATTAGCAGCATGATCTACATGCCACTCGTTTCTTTAAAGAGATGTATACCAAAATTGCCATGGCACAACACGACTGCATGACGAACGTAAATGACAAGTCATAACGTAAGAATCATGACATGCGTGTATGAGCGGCATGGTTTACATGCCACAGTCTTGGTGCTCTTGCGGCCGTTTCGTTAACTTGATATGTACCAAACTCGGTATAGCGAGACAACAATGCAAATCCATTTTACGTTCCTTATGCGTGCTTCGCATTTCCTTGATTCCCACTGCACGTGGGATCTGCCAATTTTTTTTGGGATGAGATTGGTTCGATCTTGACCATGGTTATCCTCCGGTGCTTTGAGGACTGCGTTTATCCATCCAACTTTCGAGATGGCCGCATTGTGCTCATTCCGAAGCATGACATTTCCTTTGTGTGTCCCAATGATTGGAGACCTATGACGGTTCTTAACGTTCATTACAAAGCCTTTGCTATCGTTATCGTTCGACGGCTGAGGGCTCTGATGAGCACTCTAATTGGTTATTACCAAGCTTCATCGGTGCCAGGAAGAGAAATACACAGTTTGTCCTTCACCACGCGTGACATTATGGCTTATATACGCTGTCGCGGTCTGCATCTGGTATAGTTGTGTCGCTGGACCAGGAGAAATCATTTGACCGATTGGAGCACGTGTATATCTTTAGCGTACTCACCGCGTTTGGCTTTTCAAATTCATTTGTCGAGTTACTCAAAAACATTCACATGGAAAATAAAAACACATTGCTTCTCGACGACTGGGAAAGCGCTCCCTTTCCCATTACGCGCGGTGTTCGTCAGAGATGCCCATTATCTCCTGTGTTATTCGTCCTGAGCCTTGAGCCATTCTTACGCACTCTCGATGCACATCCACGAATTCGCGGTCTGCCACTGCCTGGTAGCAATGTAGTAGAAGTGACAGCATTCACCGATGATGTTATCCTGTACCTTTCTGACGAAGATAGTCTATCGCAAAGCATGCGTTTATTCTTTGAGTATGGTGGCATTACAGGCGCAGCGCTGAATTTCAGTAAATTCCGTTATTTCTTTATCGGCTCTCCGAACTACAGGCTCAGTTCGACGATTCCCATACGGTCAGCCACATCTCTTCGCATTTTAGGCATTGTGTACAACCATTGCGGCATTTGTGAGTCGGTGTGGTTAACAGCTCCTGAAGACATAAGGGAGAAAATCCAGGACGCACAAGATTTTGACCTTCCCCTCCTTGAGCGCAGATACCTTGCGCAGACCATATTTTGTGGCCGTATTTGGTATATTAGTCATGTGGTGCAACCTTCGTTACGCATTGCGCGATCAATACAGTCGGCTTTGTGCTCGTTCTTTTGGTCAGGTGGAACTAAATTGGTTTCTCGTGCGGTAATAGAACAGCATCGTTCCAATGGAGGCTTTGCCTTCCCTTCTGTATCAATACGATGTCGCCTTTTGGCACTGCGCTTCCTGTTAGGGCTTCTGCAAGGTGAGAAATCTCCTGCATGAACTCTTGCGCGTTACTTCCTCGGCGCTCACTTCAGGCATTTGATGCCCGATGTGCTTCTGAATAGAAAACCGAAGTCTTTAACACTCCCTGCATTCTATGCAACAGCCGTCGCCTTTTTTCGCCATATCTAGTCGACGTGTACAGAAGGAGACGTGCTCAAAGATTCCATTGTTGACACAACATCGGCCCTGTTGTTCCCGTTAGTTTCTCCGTATCGCCGTGCTCGCTATAGGCGTGTGTCGTGGAGAGCGCTAACGGGGTCTTTCCTACGTGGTCACCTCCGCGACTTTATGTGGCGGCTAGGGTGGGATGTGCTCCCCACACTCGACCGCCTGGAGCGATGGAGAATGGTGGAGTCAGAAACGTGTCCGAACTGCCGACTTGAGGAATCTAATCAACATGTTGTGAGGCAATGTGTAGTTGCTCGAATTTTCTGGAGGGCTGTGAACACCGGATTTCGTGGGCTCGGTGTAAATAGCTTCGTATTTTCTGGGCATTCTTAGCGAGGTCGTTTTGCTCGCCTTCTTATTGTTGCAGGTGCCTTCTGCCTATGGCGCAACCGCTGCGCGGCGGTTGCAGCAGGCCGTCGCCATCGCGCTCTTTTTCCCATCTAGGGCGGCTTTATTCAGAGCTTCTTTCTGTTCTGTCGGATGAATTGTTCTTCCTCGGTGAGGAAGATTTCTTTCGGCATTCGTCTTGCCCCTTTGTGTCGGTCTCTGATCAACGCGTGAAGCGTATCTTTCGGCCTGCCTGGTTTTGGCAGGCTGGTGCATCGTTTGTCGTTGGCGGCAGTGTCACGTATATTTATAATGTATACATACTCGCACCTGATTGTTGCTGTCTTTGTAGCTACTCGTTTATATGTGTGTGTGTATATATGGAACGCCCCGTTATACACGCTGCATTCCTGTATTGTGTAGATGTGACGCAACTCTGTCTTGTGATACTCCTAATTTGATGTCTTATGTTTTGCATGAAAACGTTGTGTTGTAATGTTATAACGTTGTGTTGTAATGTCGTCGGTGTTGATCGTTTGTGATATAAGAAATTTTTCTAAACACACCTTCTCGGCCTGTGCGAGGCTAAGATCAAATGCGTAGTATCTGTATCGGCTACCCCCGCTTACATTTGATCTCGGCCACGGGCGTCTGACCGTCGGCGGAGGCAGCGTTCGTCCTTGGAAGGTGTTCCTGGGCTGGCGGGAGCCCCACCATCCATGGCAAGCCAGCCACCGAAGAAGGCTTATGCCTTCGATGTCGTCGTCCCTGATGGGGCAGGTCCCGAAGACGTCGTAGACGCGACAGCTTCAATAGTTGGCATAGAAGAAGTCTATTGTGTGCAGCACTTTGGAGGACGCAACTTCCAGGTGACTGTTAATAGTGAAGCCGCCATGGCTCAACTCGTCGACGCGGGAGACCTGGAGATCCGGGGAGAGCGCGTCTCCATCGTACCACTAAGTCCACAGGTGACGCACGTGACCGTGATGTTCCTGCCGTGCCGCATCCCCAGCGAGGTCCTGGCCCAGGCGCTGTCACCGTACGGCAAGGTCCTCCACATCACCAGGGGACTGATGGGCTCGCGTCCCACCGTGATAACTGGAACGCGCTACGTGCGCACAGAGATGAAGCCTTTATCGCCGGTGCCAATCTACCTCAAGGTTGCAGGACACCGCATCACCTGCGATTACAAGGGCATGCAGCGAGTCTCTCGACGATGTGGCTCATCCGGCCACTTTCGGATGAACTGCAACGATCCTTTCTGTGCCAGGTGCGGCGTGTACGGCCACGAAGGTAAGGGTTGTTCCCTCCCTTGTCGTCGCTGTGGCGACCCGCACGCGACGGTGGCATGCACGTTGCGACGCTTTTACTCCGAAGCTTCCTTGGAGTTTCCACCTCTCGCACACAAAGCGTCCCATGCTGGCACCTCCGAAGATTTGCTGCCTCTGGCCTCAGCGGCTACCTCAAAGGAAGCTGCCCAAGGGGAGAAGCCAGAAGCCGCGCCTGCAACGTCACCCGCCAGCCCCGATGCAGCGGACACGTTGCGTGCGGAGGAACCGTCACCGACGTCGCTACCTCTGCTCATACCAACTGAGCCACAAGCCGAGACCCCGGCACAACATGAGGC
Source organism: Hyalomma asiaticum (assembly GCA_013339685.2). Lineage (NCBI taxonomy): Eukaryota > Metazoa > Arthropoda > Arachnida > Ixodida > Ixodidae > Hyalomma > Hyalomma asiaticum. Next base: position 86,043,695 of record CM023485.1, on the reverse strand, counting down.
TTCGAGAGTCAGCATCTCAACCCCGTCCACCACATCATCGTCAAGTGCCCCGGTTATCGAGGAGATGAGGAGCCCAGAAGAAGATGCGGCCTCCATCAACGAGGACTCGACCAGCACGTACAGCGAAACCCAGAACAAGTCCGACGACGACAATAGCGACCCAAATCGTGACATTACGGACCTTTTCGTGCTGCCTTCCGTGAGAAGTTCAGCTGCGAAAAGATACCTTTCAAGCAGCGACTCCGAGCCCCCTGCCCGCGACAGGAGTCCCCTGCGGACATCGGCCCGAACCCGGAAACCTCGTGCCTCCGGTGGGTCACCCGGACGGAAAAAATGAACATGCCGCTCGCGAGGTGCGTTAACTCGCACCCGCACCGGAACAAGGTACCTGCGTACTTCCTGCCTGTTTTTCGCTAGTTTCCACCATCATTCGCTATGGCTCTTACTCCAAATGTGATCACTCTTAATGTGCGTGGCTTTCGTAGCGTTCAGAAGCAAGCCGTGGTGCTAGAAACCACTGTCGGGCGATTGCTATCATACATGAATCTGCTGCCATTTTTGAAAGTATGTCTAGATATGCATCGCGCAGGGTTTGTTTCTTTTTCTCTTTCTTTCTTTCTTTCAAAGCGCTAGACGCATGCATAGAGATATGTAAATATGGTACGCATTGTCAGGCCCACTCGTTGAGGTCCATCCAGTTTCCTGTCCAAACATGCGATCTGTCATTTTTTTTTGTATGCATTGTCATGCACCATTGTAAAAATGTTCCTGTATTCCTGTGCACACCTGTGATTGCCATGTGATGGCTATGTGATGTCCTCTTGCACATATGTAAACAAAACTTTTCTAAACAGAACCTTGTACTGAGTGAGTGTGTGCACGTTAGGAACAGCTCGATCGAGTTCTTCCAAAGTAGAGTGCCATTGTTTCTTTTATTCTAAACACCAATAGGAGCACTAATAGGGACAACTTTACGGACTGTTCCATAGTACAGTACGCTGTACTCGCATTGTTTACCACTTGTTCAAAACAGCTATATTATTGCGATCGAAATTATATGGACATAATTGATTGATTTGTGGGGTTTAACGTCCCAAAAACAGGTTTGATTATGAGAGACGCCATAGTGGAGGTCTCGGGAAATTTCCACCACCTGGGGTTCTTTAACGTGCACTGACATCGCACAGTACACGGGCCTCAACATTTCACCTCCATCGAAATGCAGCCGCCGCGGCCAGGATTCGAACCCGCGACCTTCGGGTCAGCAGCCGAGTGCCATAACCACTAGACCACCGTGGCGGGGCGCAATTATATGGACAGTCTCGACGGGTTTTTGTCGTCGCCGTTGTTGTCGCTCTCACGTCCTGTATAATGTCCAAATTGATAACCCCTTGGGCATCGTACATCATCGTACGTTCTACCCGCGGGTAAAAGCACGCGAGTGGTGGTGACGAACGCGGCTGAAGCAGATATCAAATGTCCCCGCACCATCTTCGTCGCTTGGAGGGCGCATGCGACAATATCACCCCGCTCGGGAGGCTTGCGTCGAAGCGTGGAGGAAAGGCCCCGCCCGTCCTTATCGAGCATGAAAACACGTGAGAGGGTGGGTGTTGTCGCTCGAGCAGCAAGTGTGGACTTCGCGTGGCCACCATCGCTGACGCGCGCTATATCATCAGCCATCAGACGGTCCCCATACTGCCAGTGTCCCTCAATGCGTAGCAGCACCTTGATCACGTGTTCCGTTCAAGGCGTTTCGCATATCGTCGCAACGCCGGCGACGCCCTCGCCACATAGCGCTCACGTGAATGCGCCTACGAGTGGCACCGCGCATAGGTGACAGACGAGGTTGGCTTGCCGAGGCTAGCGGAATCACGGGACGCCGCCTCCTAGTTTTCTTGTTTTTTTTTCCTCCATGGTGAAAAAGGGGCAAGGAGCCACACAAGCACGCATCATGACCCTGAACACATTCTCTTCTCTTTTTCTTTGAACGTTTTCGCGCTTCCAAAGTGAGAAGCTTGTGGCCATAGTCAATGCGTGGACGTGGCGCCACCCCATGACATTCGCGGTAACTGCACCACAGAATCGGCGAATGGTACCGCTCACCCACATTTCGTAGTCCGCGCCCGTTTGTGACGTGTTTTCTTTATTTTTAAGAAGAGCAGGTGCTTTCTAAATGCGTTATGAAACCAAATTACGAATAATGGACTGCATGTAGTGCAGTAATATTCGGCTGACATGTTCAGAGGAGCCTCCATGATCGAATGGCCTCGTTTTCTTCCTATGCTCAAGAAGTATTACAGGACCTTCCTTATAAGAGACGCAAAGGTGAAAGAGTTATATCCGGCGTTCGAACCGAAAACAATCACTTGTAGCTCATACTCGCATATCCCATGCTGCTATGAGTCACACGTGATTTCATCGCTGATCATGACGTAACTGACGAGTATGCCATGTTGTTGTTGCCATGACCTATTAGTCACGTTATTCATACATTCGTACTCTTGGTACCAATTTTTGATACTGTTGATACCAGGTGAACAAGAGGGTAGCTTTAATTTTTTTAATCCGTATTTCTTGCACCCTACCTTTCATGCCACCGTTTTTTTTTTTCAATGTGACCTTCTCTTGGCGCGTAGAGAAGTTCGGCCCGAAACCGTTTAGGTGTGTTATTGCTGGGGTGCACAAGCTTTAACTCTGAGCATTACAAGCTCTTTTAATGCGACATGAAGTTACGCGCTGTAAATAAGCATATGCTTGTTTTATGCCTGGATGTCAAACTTGCGCACCATGTTTTCCTTCAGCGCAACTCCGAATTCTTTTTTCTTTCGCTTTTTAATTTCGAGCTCTGCGTGCCTATAGTGCTTTTATACGTCTAATTTGCAACCAAGGCAACAGAATTAAAATGCATTTACGGAGAACTGTGAAGAACCAAACAGTAGAACAAAGAAATGATCACCAGTATGATTTTCTCTTGAAGTTAGATTCAAGCCTTTTTATTCTTGATTCGCGTCGCCTCCGAGCTCCCCAATGTCAAGCATATGAAAAAATATGAGCTAGCTTAGACACTGCTACAACTTCGTTCACCTCGTAACCTTGACGAAGAGAACTTATCAGACATGACGCACGCAATCGCCAGCCTTTCGTCTTAAAAACTTGCGTTTTTCTTCGGTTGTTTAATCTCGTTGGCTCCGCATCACTTCTGGTTTTTACAGTTGGATTCTCAGAACACGTCGAGCGATACCAGATTCTTTCCCGATAGGAGGCCGCTCTAAGGTTTCACAGTGACCACACGACGACGACTTGTTATATTTTGAGAAATTCAGACGACGGACGACACTCCGCGATCCGTTTTCAGTTATGCTTATTTAGATAGAGCGTTCTCGCGGCCTCGGGGGAACCTGCTATTGTAATTCAACGTCTAATATGTCTGATAAAGGCGTTTAATTATTTCTCACTTTCTTATTCACGACTCCATGGTGGAATTCAGTGTTAAGCACCCCAATGCACATCATAGAAACTTTTCGCACGTCCACAGCGGTAGGTAGGACAGAAAAGGCATGGTGAGAAGAATGAAATTATGGCACTTTTGTATGGCATGATTTACGCTCGCATTTGTGGTAACGATCGATGGAATGCTGAAATTACGCTATCGTGTAATGCTGAGACAGTAATCCACAGTTCGCAATATGCGTGCACATAAACAAGAACTAACTGGTGCCGTGGTGGAACTGACTGCTACCGTGGTGCAGTAGTTTATTAAGGCGACAGTCTTGAATGTCTCCTGAGAAGTTTACTCTAGAAAAAAAAATGGCCGCGTATCTGCGTGCTTCGCTGAAAATGTCGTCGAAAGTCTCCTGCCGGCCGTACTACGCTGCGTGACATATGGACGCCATCTGGCAGCGCTGTCGGGAAACATGAGCTTGCGTAGAATCCCTGTGCAATTGCCAGGTGACAACACCAAATCGTCGGCAGAGGCCTTTTTCGTGCATAGCGTCGCATTTTTAGCGCTGCCTAAGAAACACTGGGGTCTTTAATACTATGGTCTTTTATAATTACGTATCTGTGTATTTTCTAGTAAAGGAACACACCACTTAATACTTACTTATTGATGTTGATCCTCAGATATGCATAATACTTGCTTTTTGGTCGACAATGTTCGCAGGTATGAACGCAGCTGCCAGTTCAAGATGGCTGGGCGTTGGCAAGTGCTTAAACTTCGGCCGGGTGGCTGAATCGTGTGACAGACTGACAAACAGAAAGCCATACCAAAATATCTGCGTTCAAATATCCCAAGAAAGGCTATCGTCTTTAAAACGGTGGCAGGAAAATATGGCACAAGAAACAAAAACTGTCCTGGAACAGGACAGCTACCACCAGGGTTGTGGATGAAAGCGCAAGGTAGTCAACCGGCTGGTGATAAATGTTATGCCTGTATTGGCCGTTAACCTTTACAGCTTAAGACAAATTACATTCACTTGATGCCTGACAGCTAAACGTTCCGGGTTCGAACAAACAGGTTTCAGGTTCTCTCAGGTTAGATTACCAACGATCCTGCTGCTTTCGCCTTTACTGTCTGACACTCGGAAAACTTTTTTTCGCTAGCGGTGAAAATGAGATCATTTATCCATTGACGGAAACGAGCGCGACTGCACCCCATAAAGAGGAATAAATATTTTTTTAACTTGGCCCTGAAATTCGTGAAAAAATGACTGGTGACGCAAACCTTATTGGCATATGTCAAACTCCAAGTGTAACGATAAACCAAGCAATACTTACGTAGGTTCACTTGATTAACAGCAAAAAAAAAAAAAAGAAATAAGGACACTTGCAACTGTACTTTGCACACATCTGGTAGTGCTCTTTAGCGACGGAGGATATCATTTCTTAGAATAATATTGCATAAACCCAGTAACCATTGTTACCGACGTTCTTACACAAACAGAATGGGTTACTACAAAGATCAAAAAGTTCTTTTTTGAGAATTTCTACCAACTTTCCAGCAAGACCTCTGCAACCTTGAACAGTTTGAATGGTGCACTTTCTGTTGCGTTAAGAAAAGAAATCGGGAAATCGATAAGGGACAGCAGGCACTCCCTTTAGGAAATGGCTAAGAACTCCTAGAAATGTTTTGCTCATTTTAATGGGTGTGCCCGGCGAACGTAGTGTCTGCGAGCACCATTGTCAAGACGTCATTCGCATTCACACTTCGGAGAATAAATGTCACTCGCGGAAGGCGTTGGACACAAGTCGTGCGTTCAGGGTTATCAGAAGGTGGCTCCGCTAAACGTGCAAGCCAGTAGTGTGGCAGAAAGGCCCTTGCACGCGGTAGCGAAAGAAGTGGCTTCAGTAGCACCTTTTCGCTGTCTCCATGCCTGTGACAGGAGAGCGGAAACACGGCAGACTTAAGCCTGTTCAAAAATAAAATGCGGCTGTCCGTCCGGTGGTTGACTAAAGGCGCGCCATATCATTTCCAAACGAGAGGTACGAGACAACAGGATCCTGTTTGCTGGCGCCTAGTGTATCAAATCAGCTTGCATAAGTTCAGCGTTTCCTTTCTTGACACAGCAGTTGCATCCTCTTGAATAAGAAAGAAAGTTGAAAGACGGCGGTGTCACTGTAGCAGTATGATTTTTTTTTTGGGGGGGGGGGGGGGGGGGTTGCGATACTATACCACGGTCACGGCGCAGATACAAAGGAGAGTGGAAAACGATGCCGATATTTGCGGAGTACAATGTTAAACTCGAAACACAGGTTTAACGGCAGACCACAAGAGAGAGATTGCCGGGAAGGTTGCTGGGTAGCTCTGTTGTAATATGTACCACGGGTGTGGACCCATCCTTTTTACAAATCACATTAAAATTTTTGAATCACATGTGTCGTGATGTGGTAGTAGGAGCAGCCGAGCAAGTCATTACATTGGAATACGCCGTGTTTGGTTTACACTGCCTCCTGCATCAGCCGACTTCAGGATAAGTATGCCGCTGGTAGACAGACGGGTTGAACTGCCAGAAGAAGTGTCATGTTAAAATAATGGAGAAAAAAAAAGGAGGAGACGGGGAGGAAAAGGGAAAAACGAAAGTCGCGTTAAAGGGGTTTTTATGCAACTACAACTTTCGTATATAAACACAAGATACCTACGCACAACACCCGTATCAACATGCGCGAATAAATAAAAGAATTATTTGACTGCATATTGTAACAATAAACTAAGAACATGATTCTCTTACACTAAACCACCAGCACGCAACGCAACGTAGTGATTCAGGCGCCGATATGCATCTAAGCTTTCGAAATCTAAGAGGCATGCTGCAAGCAGTGCACTGTCATAGAAGATAAATCTAAGAAACCAAACAGCTAAACTTCGATACCGGGCCGGCTTTGCTCCACAGGCAACCGTCTACAGAATTTCTTTATAATTATGCTCCTACTCAACACGCGCAACCACTGAACCTGAGGTTCGAACCCGGCCATCTAGAAGCACTTGCTATCACGCTATCAATGCCGCAAGAAAAAGAAAAAAGGAACAAGGAAACAACAGAAAAGGGACCTGTTTTATTTCCTGTAACGAGTATGCACACTCACGCGAAGATAATTTAAGTGTTGTATGCATGATTTCCTTAACCGAGTACGTGACCATAAAACGTTACCTCCTTTCTCATTCGACAAAAATGAAAAAAAAAAAAAAGACGGATGAGTCAGTTTCAAACGATCGACGAGGGGCCTGTCCGGTGAAGTCACTGGGTGACCTTTTTTTTCCTCAATGGGTGAGCAGGCACTAACTGTACAAGACATGTATATCGCACGGACGACCTCAGTGCGTATTCTCTTACCCACACGCTTACTACACGCAAATAAGCGGATGAGCTGAAGGACCTATAGAGCGTGTGTTTGTTTTCTGATTCGCCGAGTCCTCCGTCTTTTCCTTTTTCTGGCAAACGTTCGGAGTGACCCGGCTGCAACTTTGGGGTCAAATGGCCGTGGGTATATTTTATTCGTCTCTGCAGAGCGCGCGCTCTTGAAGAACGCTACACGCCGTTTCCTAGAAATATGTGCCTACAATCGAGCAATGTACATAAATTTGTCGCGATGTCTCGACACTGCGGCAAGCGATGCTTACTGAACAGTTTCTTTTTTTTTTTTTAGATAAACTGAATACTCATTCCGAAACACGCACATTTGAGTATGGCATGCGCAGGTACATGTGCACTTAAATCAGTAGAAACTTACTCAAAACAAGGCGCACCTAGAACAATCTCTACTTTTTCAACCTCCTCCATTGCAAATTTTTGATTCGCTTAATACCGCCTCTAAATGATTAAAAATTTTGCATTGATACATTGTATTTTTGTTTATAGATTTGCGAACGTAGCTGTAAAACTGGGACATATGTAGCCCTATGGGTAAGCACACCTTCTATAGAAGACTAAGTGACTGTATATTGAGGTTCACCAGACTCAACGTTTCTTGAGTATTGAAGTATTGCTGAGCGTCCTGCGGGAGCCTGTACTGTCACGAAGCTAAGCGACTGGCATCAGTTATGGATCGCTTTTCATGAAGACAACGGAGCACACGAAAGTCCTGCAAGAAAGGTGCGGTAACTCGGCTCAGTAGAGATCGAGATGCCGTTCATCGCGCCTTATCCGTAGATTGCTTGCACAGTACTGTAGCGCGCTTTTGATTCAATACGCCTTCTACAAAAGTGTGTACAGAGGCGAGAAAAAGTCGTAATGGGGTTTTCAGCGCGGAAATGAAGAAGCAGCGGTTTATTAACGAACATGAAAATCAGCAAAGTCGACCTCAAGGTTCACTTAAGTGCCTTGAGTGGCGCTAGCATCCGGCGTTTAGTGCACTACGTTGACTTAAAGGACACTCTAGGTTAGCTATAGACTCAGACAGATATCCAATGCGGGCGTGAAACACACGTTCTTTCTTTCTTTCTTTCTTTCTTTCTTTCTTTCTTTCCATAAAATCCAAAATGGAATAAACAAAGCGTGAGCTCGCATACTTCTGCTGACAGGGGCGTAGCCAAGGAGCTAAGGAGGTGCTTTCGGAGTCAAAACACCCCCTAAAGGCTTTTCAACGCTGCTGTTGTTGTTATGTGGAGTTTCACGTCCCAAAACCAGCTCTGATTATGAGAGACGCCGTAGTGGAGGGCTCCGGAAATTTCGACCACCTGGGGTTCTTTAACGTGCACTGACATCGCACAGCACACGGGCCTCAACATTTCGCCTCCATCGAAATGCAGCCGCCGCGGCCAGGATTCGATCCCGCGACCCTCGGATCAGCAGCCGAGTACCTTAGCCACTAGACCACCGTGGCGGGGCTTTTCAACGCTGCCTAACCAACCCGTCCATCTAATCTCGACCTTTTCGCCCATTATATTTATAGACCTCATCACGAAATTTCTCCCCTCCCCCTTCCTTTCCCCCACTCCTACTCGAAACAACCGTACAACACCCCCAGGAAAATATTTCTGGATACGCCAATGGCTGCTGATAGCGGCATAGTTTCCCGAACCGGTCTGTATGACACAGCAGCGCACTGGGCTGGAAGTATAAATGTCTCTTCTTGTATCTTGAACACTCGAATGCATATCTAACAGCGTGTGCAATGATAATAATAAGAGCGAGGAATTGAAGATTAAAAAAAAAAAAAGATCGGAATAAAGGGGGAACTCGGACACGGCCACTGCAACTTCTTGTTCACCTAGACTTCGCTGCCTGGCCGCAATACAGAATTGAAATGGATTCGGGTAGGGCTTTATGAAAAAAAAAAAAAAAAAAGAAGCCAGGGCGGCGGAAACGGGGACGGCGCATTCACGCGCGCATCGGTGACAAGAGAGGCTTCCCTTGTTCGACGGCGCGAACTCGAGCGGAAAGGAGGAGGAGAAGTGGAGATATGGAGGACAGCTCGTGGCCGTCGACTGCTCCGCGTGCCGAATATCGCGGCAATATTCGGCCCCATGCGCCACCGCCACCGCCCTCGCTTTGCCGCGGTCAGGTTCAAGGTGTGGGCGGCCAAACGACCCACACTCTCTTGGACTCAACAATAGAGCGTTACAATAGGAAACGTGAATGGTCTGTGCCTACGCAAGAAACGGAACGCGATTACTACCAAATTAACTTTGGTTAGTGCACGGCTTTAGAACGGTAGTAGAATGAAATTCACCGCTTCCCTTAACGCATTTTAATACAGCTTGGCAGCAAATGTCATTCCACACTGGTATGAACTTTCCTTGACGTGGTTTGGTTTATCTCTAAATTCGTTCGACATTACGTGAGCGTTACTTAGGCTGTAAAGACTAAGATTCAATCACACGTGGCGTATACCACCATACCCCTGGCTGAGGCATGCAGGCATTCGCCACGCTTGATTGGATCATCGTAATCGTGAAGTAAATGACAAGCATGTCAACTGTATTGAGGTGATGACATATCAGTGATATTGGTCATGTATAGCAGCGCCTCCTCTATTTATTTAGAGGAGGAGCTGGTCATATAGGCTCGTAATCTGCGATGCCATTTCTAGTATATGCCAAGTGAACGAGACGACCTTATTTGACCTCATGCAATATTTGGTACAACATTTGTGTTGATTCCGACGCGGGTAATTTTCCCTTTCAGTGGTGCGATGAATCGTAAACTTCAGAGCCCAAGCTTCGGGGGACGTAAAAAAGCATTGTAGGCTTCTTCAATGGGGTCACCTTCACAAAAGGAGCAAGCACGCTTCACTCGCTTGGAGTGAACGATACTGTGTGTGATGTCCGTGAAAGCGAAAAAAAAAAAAAAAAAACGTCGTGTGCTACTATTCTGGAACAGTCTTCGATTTGAATAGGAATGAATTTTTACACGGGTTACGAGGGCTGGACGATTACCCACTTCCCATAAAGATTCCGTACGTGGACGCCGCCCATATCAGTCGCAGTGCCACAGCTTCAGCGAAGGCGATTTTACGGTTCTCTAAGGCGAGTGGTCTGTGTGAAGACAGGGCCTTTGACCAAGCGATTCGGCCTCATAGGCGTGTGAAAGTTACCGCGCCCTTACCTTCAACACATTTATCTGAATCTATCTAACATTTTCTGCTCCCCCTTTTGCTTTCGTGTAGCCTATAGGGCAGACAATCAGATGCTTTCCTCGTTAACCATCTTGCTTTCTTTTGTTTTTTGAGTCCTTCCTTTGGGCTCGTTTTACGTGCTTTCCTACAAGTAGAAGGTTTGGACCCACGACGTTTGCCGCCCCACAAGATCAAGCACCTTAAATTATTGACAGGTGCTGCGTTGGATTGCGGACTTTCTGAACATAATTTTTCTGGTTACACAGTAAGGACCAACGTCAAATCATCTCGAGTGTCCAGGAGTGCCACAGGGCAGAGCACTATGCCTGACACTCTTCAGTCCAGTCATGGCGCAGATCCTGTATCACCTTCCGCTAGATATCAGGTGTTCAGTATATACAGATCACGTCAGGATATGGATGGCTGCTCCATCATTTTCATACATTTAGCAAGCGTTACACGACTGACACATTGTGTGGACCGATTTCTTATGCAAAAGAGGAATGGCTCCGAGTCCAGCAAAGGCAGCCGTTTACTACGGTTTACTTTAAGAAGACATGGTGACTTCCACATTGTCCTCCAGCAACAGTGACAACCCATCGCTTGCAAGATGTGGCATTAGACCGTAGACTAACATGGTCCTACCATGTCCAGTGCGCAAAGCTAAGCGTCGAGCCAGGCCGTCCTCATCCTCCGTCATCTCTGCGGGGCTAAATGTGGTGGTAGTACAGAGTCGTCACTAGCTGTACATGTTGCCTTGATAAGCTCTGTGGTGGGTTACTTTTCGCCTCTGCTTCATGGACTTCCAGCCTTCAGTGAAAGAACACTTCACTAGGATATGTTTTGGACGGCCACGGACTACTCCTAATGACATGGTACATTCAAAAGCTCGACAACCACCTTTGGCAATCCTCCGAGCAGGAGAAACCTCCATGGCTTTATTCAGAATATTCATGCAGCATGGTTTACATCCTTTAACTGACGAACTAACATATTGGACTGACACACGCCTTAATGAAAGCATATCGTGATTCCAAACACTAGTACCGGGTTATGAACGATGCTCACCATCAAAGGCACCTTAGACGCTGCCTGTACTTAGCGTTTTCCAGATATAGAAGGCATGCACAAGAAATCCGACGTGACGCATTTGGTTGTTATAAGAACAGTGTTTCTTCATTTTTATGGCATGTACAGTGGCCAAACATAGATATATACAGACGGACACTCTCCTGAAGAAGCTTTAGCATCGGCGGTTATTATACCCTATACTGGAGAAAAGAAAATGCAATGCCCTCACAAAGATCGTCGTGAACGGCATTGGAATATGTCGCTGTTTCTAAAAAACTCAGCATTATTTCCGATCACTCTGGAGCAAGGCATCGGGTAATTGTACGGATTGCAAATCTGCTCTTCAGATCACCAAAAATGCGGAACAGGCTTTAAAGAACTGTCTCACAGCTCCACGTATAGCGGAAACCATGAAGTAGGCATCAACACAAGGTTGCGACACATTATTTCAGTGGGAACACAACCAAGTTGGAATAAAGGGCAATGAACAGGCGAATATTTTCGTCAGAAGAGCCTTGAATGAGGGGCGTGACTGCGCAGTGGGGATACCTAGGTCGGATGTTCAGGCTATCATAACGCAAGCAAATTCCTACTGTTGTACAGGGAAATGGTTTAATATTGTTGAAGCCAAACTGTCACTGTTATTCAAAACTGATCCCCAAAGAACTTTGTCAATAGCGGCAGATCTTCCACCACTCATAATGACGTTGATTAACAAATTTCAACTGCAGATTATCATCACCACCCTTTCTGCGCCCACTTCAGGACAAAGCCCTCTCCCATAGGTCTCCAGTTATCCCAGACCTGTGCTAACTGTGGCCAATTTATGCCCGCAAATTTCTTGATCTCATCTGCACCATTTTACTGCTCCCCTTACGGAGGACTACGGCGGCTGTGGAGCCATTGTAGACATCTTCTAGTATTCTGTAGTTTAGTAGGTGCAGCGGCGGCGTAGAGGTAGAGCATCCGCCTCGAGTGCAATAGGACCGTGGTTTGAATCCCGGTGCAGTTCTGCACCAGATAAAAAAAAAAAAAAATCCGCGTGTTGATGGAATTGCACAAGGAGGCATGAGGTGCGACCTAACCCGGGCGACTATAGCCGGTAGCGCACTCCCTCACCAAAACAGTATTGGAATTCGCCATTTAACGGCGACTGCAAGTAGCGTATGCAAATACTTTCCTCCACAGGATGCGTCGTTCCAACATATCTGATCGCAGATGTGGGAATGAAATTGAGAACCTTGCACGCATTCTCATACAGTGCACAAGGTACGGAAATGAAAAAAGAAAGTTGGAGAAAGAACAGGCAAGTTTCAACAAGCGCCCTTTTACATTACAAAAGTTACTTACACCGCGACCTGAAAATTGTGTGAAGCAGCAGGCAAACATCATCTCAAAATATTTCTTAGTGGAAAGAGAACTAGACGAGCGCTTGCGTCGTGGTTTGCTTACGATGAACGTTCTGTGAAGCGACGTATTTTCACAATATACTGTGCACTGTGGATAAAACTTTGACCTAGCTGTGTACATGTGCAGTTTTTCATCTTGTCAGAATTTTCAGTGGACATGGATCTATAGTACCTGTGAAGAGCAGTGAAGGACAGAAATGTATGTGAACCCATGATGTAGTGCTAGCACAGATTGGACAGAATTCTTTAATTGGACTCTTTAATTTAGTGTGGGCTCCCGCCATGAACTGACCTTTGGCACGTAATATTTTTGTATTTGTGTCAGCTACTTGACTTCCTTGTCTCTTTTTGTGTAATCAATCTTCTTTTTTTGCTGAAGAAAAAAAAATGAACAGAGGGGAAGAAAAATCAAGCAGAGAAATGAACTAGCCGAAGTGATTTACTTCCGCCTCTCCCCTGCAACCATGTTAGGACAGAACAGGCGTGGAAAGCTAGCTGTGACACTGACGTCATGTTTAATTTTTCGCACACTCACTGGCGTCAATCGATTAAACAGGAGCTTAAGCTCTTAAGACGACAGAGAGTAGAGAGACAGTACTAAACAGTGTCAGTTCATCGTGAGGTTTGCGCTAAAGCACCGGCACAAAACACGGACCAGCGCTTCTTCCCCATGTTGTAGCGCAAATCTCAACATGACCCATTTCTAACTGGGCCGGCTAACAGAGTCGATATTCAGCTGTTGTGGAGTGGCGTTCTGTTCTATCATGTCTTTGTCTCCACGCCTCACCCTCTTTCATGATGAATCCATGCCAAATAGCTCCAGTTTCTCTTGCTCTAAATTCTTACAACAGCAACATTGTTATCTACATCTCTCACGTGTGACAGATGTGTTGCTCTGCAGTATATGCAAGGGACGCAACTGATGAGCAATTCGATTATTCGATTACGTCAAAGAGAAGTTGCACCTTGGGAAGGATAGTGGGTGTATAGACGTACCAGGGCCTGGGTATGATCCTTTTGGTACTGCGCCATATTAACACTGTTGAGCGCCGAAAGCCGCGGACAGTAAAAGGACTGGGACTAAGTGCGCTTTTAACACTGCCCGTGTTTTGTTGCATTTTGACCCTAGGCGAGAATTGGAGGGAGAGCAGAAACGTCAAAACACGTTCATCGAAAGGCGAAGCCGAAGCATGGCATAGCAAGAGATGTAGTCAGCGTTATAAGCGGTCATGGGTTATTTCTGTACGCTTGCCGCAAATATCCAACACGATACGGCAGCGCCGAGTTCATTATCATTGTACACTATAGTCCAGCCCGGGATAACCCATTGCGCAGCGGGAAGCGGTCCAAAACCGTGAACCCGATTGTTGGTCAAGCACTTGGCCGTATACCCACGCACCACGAGCCGTGACCTCGCTGCACTGTTGCCGATCGTGCAGTAATCCGGTAAGCGCGTCTCGAGACGTCAGGAACTCCGTCACGAGATACCTCTGGCAGGTATACCACATGCACGCGCGGTGGCAGCGGTGTCGCGAAGGGCGCAGACGAGTCGACGTAGCAGCCTAGCCACCTTCGAGATGAAAAAAGAAAGAGAAAGAGTAAACAAGTGAAAGTCAGTACGTGGCCGTGGCACAGAAAGAAATGAGTAGTCCCGGCGAGGTAGGAAACAAAAAAATATAAAAAAAAACGCCGAAGGTCCGCCCCCATAGTGGCATCGTCAGGCGAGCCGCGTTACGCCATGGGAAAAGCGAGCGCGTGTTTTGCGAGTTAATCTGCCACCTCGCGAAAGAGTCGCTTGCGTTTTCGCTCTTTCTTTTCCGGCTGAGGAGGAGTAGCGGCTTCGCAGAAGCCGCCTCCTTGACGACGACGTGAAATCGGTAGACAACCATTTCGCAACAACCGCCTGGGGGAAACCTCCGGTCGCTCGCGGTGTACGCGAGATTTTTTAACGCTCCGTGCCAGAGGGCGCACACGCGAACGCGTTCAGTCGAAGCCGATCTCGGCCAACTGTACCGGTGCGCAGCGTCACACCTTCGTTGATGTACACAGTGCGGAGAAGAAGAGCAGTGCGTCTGCAGGATTAACTTTCCACGACAAGAGGTGAGTGATAAGAGTCCGTACACACTGTGTGACCGAGATGACATTGAAAAACGTGCCCTTTCTTGAACTTCCTTCTCGACGTCTGAAAGTGAGGCCGGCACCCTCGTCACTCGCGGCGCCGTTCTCGACTTAGTTCCAATGTTGTCCTGGTTTTGAGCTTCTCTGAGTTTTCGCGTATCAGTTGCCCATCAGTCGCGTATGAAAAGGCGCATGCCAACTGATCGTTATCGCATTTCGCAGCCGGTCTTTTAAGGAGGTCTTCAGATGTCATCGATTGTTATTCTTTGTGATGCTATGGCTATGGTCCTTCAATGACGGACTCTGCTATGGTGCATCTACGGCCGCGAAACAGAAGCCACAGACCAGGTACATGATTAGACGGAGATTTGAAGTATTCCATGGAGTCCGATCAATGGAACTGTCAGCCTTGAATTAACATTTCGGCCAGGTCATCTGCCAAAGCGTTGCCCTGACGCAGACGAACAGTGCCTTTCTCTGGAACACAGACTCATGGATGACGTTTTATCATGATTCTGCCGGGTATGGACGTCATGTTGTACACCTCTCTTCTACATAGGGGAAGCTGCCGTCAAAGGGTTCGGAAGACGCTAAGTTGACCAAGATGTAAGGGCAGCCAATCAATGATGCGTCTATAGCACCCGATTAGTACCGGGTTTTACGAGGAAGGTACAAGGAGCCTTTGCACAACACATTCGAAGGAAAACGCGAGTGTACAAGCCTGCCGGCACTTCACGCGAACACGCCTCCTCCTTGTTTCCGTGTCTACGAACGTGTGGAAGCACTTGGATCTCGAAGAGTAGGCTGTCCTGTACACGTGCACCGCAATGTTAGCATCACAGAAAAAGAGGGGACAACTATAGCCATCAGAACTCGTATACCTCTAAGCGTTCGAAATGTACAAAAAGAAGTGTTATGATTAGCTTTCTGCTAGCACACTCGCGACATTGCCGTAAAGTGAGGTTGGCGTATTGTTGCGGGTAATGTCACTCAACATCACTGTGGATACCATGCATAATACTACAAAAAATCCGCGTTCTGTAGCCTGAACAAATATCGTTCGAGAACTATAGAAAACAGAGGAAAGAACCCATGCTTTCAAACACAGAATTGTAAGTACATCAGTTATCAGGCTTTGTTCTGTCGTCTGTCGGCTTTCACTCAGTGACCCCGCGGTCACTTATAAGGCAGATTTACTGTGTTTGGTACTTGAACATCACCGAATAACACGCAAGGCTTATAAGTGGCTGGGTGTCAGAGAAAAAAAATACGAGATAAATGTTGACGCCATTTAGAGTGGTGACTGCTGTCCCCTCCGTCATTTCCCTCGACCTTCCCTCGACCACTTTCGCAAATTACTAACTCTTGCATTCAGTCATCGTGAAGGATGCAGTACCTGGGATTTAAAGCGTAAAATGTGATCGGCTTAGCCCTTGATATACTCTGGAAATCCCATTCTAGTGGCGCAGGTGCCACCTGAATTCTCAGTGTGCATCTTCTGATGCGCGCATCTCTCTTGGCTAGCAATAGTCAACGTATATCTTCGGCATAGGATTTCAAATCCACCATGATTGCGGTTATTTTTCGTTCACTTCAATTCTTAAGTGTTGCCTTTCCCTCCCTGTGTTACAGGCACACGTAAAAAAAAAAAAAAGGAAAAGCAGTGTTAAGACCGCCTCGGGAAATCGTGACTCCTTTGAACAACGTAGAGAGGAATAGGCAGGCCACGGATACCGTTTTATTCTGGATAGAATGGCACCTTTCGACGTGAATCAGAAAAGCGCAAGCGCAGACCGCGAGATGTGTACTGCTGTGCTAAGGTTACTAAGTACGCAGCAGCACACAATTATACCGCATTAAGCATACGCGCCTTCGGCGTTCCACGCGTAAAACACCACGTCCAATGGTGTCCAGCCAATACGAACTGGCGTGATCACCTTATGGATTTACTGCAACACAAAAATAGCGTGAAATTATGCAAACCAGTAAAGATGTTACTGGAAAGCAGTTGATAGTATACCTTGGTCTTTATTTTGACACTGGAAGCTACGAGCCAGCAATTGCAAAATAAATAATAATAATGTAAAAAATCAGTCAAAACAAATATGAAAGATGAGCTGAAGTTAATGGACATTTGCTATGCATTGAACATTGTTCATCTTTTAAACTGTTCTCGTCGACTAGCCCGGCAAGAACGACAGCACAAGACTTGCCCAGGACCACGCTCCGGATACGCCTAGGTATTTGTGCTGGAACTCCATAACATAGAAAAAAAAATTATGCAATAACTTTAGCCATGACGTTCATAAGATGATGACTTTTGGCGTCTGTTTCAAGTTTTATGGTTGCCGCTCAGCCGCAATTGTGACAAGTTGGCAACCATAACCTATAATGCTGTTAGGAACCCTCCCAAAGGCAAAGGGCCTGTTCGTATTACGGATCCGAGCAGTAAGACATCAACAGCGTCAGGCTCAGCTACCGGCCTAACAACACGCGACTAATTGCCATAGGCACGAAATTATATATATATATATATATATATATATATATATATATATATATATATATATATATATATATATATATATATATATATCCACGCTTTGTGGGAACCGATGCTATGCGTCATGCGAATCAATCAGCGTGGAATTTGCCTGTGTCGAACTACTTCGCATGCAGCAGTGTTTCGAGTAGGATCGGCGTCTGTGTGCATACTGACCACGAGCACCACCAGCGTAACTGCTCACTGGATTATCTGCTGATCGAAGAGCCGCTGAGGGGTGGTAGCGTGCTTCTTGTCACCTCAGTACCCAGGTTCGATTCATATCCCTTTCACGCTTGACAGGTTGACGCTTGTGTCTACCTGTCCGCTTCCCATATCTACATTTCAGTCCTAAGCTACGATAAACCATCTGTAATCCTCTTATTCAACCAGCGCAAAGTGTGTTCTCGTAAAGTTTTCAAAGGTCATTTTCGGTTGTCCTTTGACTAACACAAGCTGTAATGTTAAGACTAAAATACCTGTGGCGCATACGCTTATAAGACGGGCCGAACAGTGCTGGTATGAGCCACACATGATCGTGGCATCGTTAATAATGACGTACATGAGGAGTATATCATTTTAGTGGCGTCTAGATCAATCGTTCATGTTCCTCGTACACGGATACCCTACCATTCCAATTTTGGTATGTAGCAAGTAAACAAGACGACAGGAAGACGCCGAGACGTAGGCGGCTGGATAGGTAGAAAGCTAGATAGACAAATACGCTCAAAGTTGCTCAAGTTTGCCAAAAAATGCTTCGCATTTAATACTAAGAAATGTTGCGTTCACTCATACATGCTGGAGAAGTCGCGACACGGGATAAGAGGGTGCTCAAATAACGCAATGCTGGTTCTATGGAACAAAAACGGGCAACGGGTGACGGGAACTTGAAACGATACAAAAAAAAAAAAAAAAACAAGAAAAGACAAACAATGCTGCTAAGGGCCCCGTGTGACTCTATGTGGTGCCTCTGGTTAAATGCTGATTGTGGCTCGCCAGCTCTCTTCAGTGTAATTCACGGATCCCCTCATCTTTTCCTCGTGTGTTTGCGAAGAAGGATAGTGAAGATTGATTTTCGTTTCGGCGAACTCTCGGGTGGAACGTACAGCTTTGGAAATGCGAAGAACCGATAAGTTTCTGCTTGCGGAGGAATTCCACCGGCGTCAACGGACTTCGCGGTAACCATGCTCATTTACAAGGACACAAACTTAAGCGCGTGATCGAATTAACAAACAGGTTTGAACGCCTTTGTCATACATACTGTGGCGCTTCGTTACATTGGCGGATAGACTTTCTCGCTGTCGCATTAACTAAGCTGTACCTTGAGAATTTGCGTGCAGATTAAGTGGCCATAAATGCTTAAGAATAGCTATAGTAGTGTAAGGAAGGTTCACCCTGGCGCCTTCTTTGAATAATCCATTTTAACTTTCGCAGTTGAAGATACATGATTTTATAAACTTAAAACCGCCAACGTGGGGCAGATGTGTAGCATCGCTAGACACTGATCACGTTATCTGACGTCGTCGCATAAAAGAAAGAAAAATAACCTAATTAAGCGTGCATTCCTTCAACAGTCCTTGGAAGTGATTCCTTTCACTCCTTGCACATTAAAAATCATGATGATTTCTTAGGTGTTACGTGCCGAAACCGCAGTATGTATATGACAGACGCCGCAGTCGAATGCTCCGGAAATTTCGGCGAGCTGGGGTTCTTTGACGTGCGCTGGCATCGCACAGTACGCGGGCCTCAACATCCCGCCTCCATCGAAATGCAGCCACCGCGGCCGGGATTCAATCCCGCGACCTTTGGATAAGCAGCCGAGTGCCATTGCCACTAGACCACCGTGGCTGAGCCGCGCATTAAAGGAAAGCAATGTTCTGTGACGTGTGATGGTTACCCGAACCATGCGGACAGTAAGTTCTCTGTACACATAGACGTTAAGTTTTCAACATTGCCGGCCGGAAGAGTTTGAAAAAAAATATGCATGGCATGGGTTGTCACTTGGAGCACGAAAATGACTAGTGATCGGCCTTTTAAGCCAATCTGAGAAAAAGGAAATGTCTACATTTGTAGCTTTGGCTGCAGAGAATTGAGGGGCTTCGCGCTGGTGCATATTAATTGCGTTGTCCAACGTTACGTATTCATTATTATGCCAAAGTCACCACCATTATACCGGACACTTTACGTAAACGCAAACGCAAGAAAAATAAAAATGTGAGACGGTGTTTACGCAATGTACTGGAACATTTCCGAGAGAGCATCTCAAGAATCAAATGCTGCATTAGTCTGTTGCTATTAACTCCGTTAGTTTCCTAACCTTGAACATTTCGCGACCGCTAATATCTCGACTTTTGAAGTGCTGCGGCACAGCGCTAGTTAGTTACACGTATTTCTTGTGTGCTAGCTATGACACTTAGGACTGGACGACTGCACAAATCACACGCAAGAGAGAAAACGTTCACAAACACTACCATAGGGTGCAAGATCTGTCACACAAGTATTAAAAAGCGGAAGTAATGAACCCTATATATTTAATGTCAGAAATGTGCGATGTTTTCGTACATCATGAAGTGTTAGATCATAAATGGCAGTTACTCGCTCCTGTATATCCGTGAGCTTCTTTTTGGTGGAAATAAAGTTCTTTGATTGATTGATCGATTGATTGAATAATTGCTCAATGTTCCCGACAGAACTTTTGTTGGGCTAGTTGGTAGGGATGTAAGGCGCGAAACATACAGACCACGAGAGAGAAAACGGGTTCTGTCCCGTGCTCTCTCTCGTGGT
Organism: Hyalomma asiaticum; assembly: GCA_013339685.2. Classification (NCBI taxonomy): domain Eukaryota; kingdom Metazoa; phylum Arthropoda; class Arachnida; order Ixodida; family Ixodidae; genus Hyalomma; species Hyalomma asiaticum. The sequence continues at coordinate 86,023,718 of CM023485.1, read as the reverse complement.
TTCGGTTTTTGACGCCTTAAATCTGATGTTTCTGAGCACTTCCTTGACAAACATCACTTTATCTCGTTTCGATATGACCTATTGAGAGCCACCTCGAACGTAGTGTTCTATCGCGCCTTCCAACTTCACGTCTGACTAACCTGTACGGTAGTCAAGCAGGCACCGTCGAACGTGCTTCAATCAATGTAGCTCATGAGCTGACCACGTGGTTTGAAGCATAACTTGAAACCGCTCTTTAGGTTTTGTTTCTACTTCATGTCATAGCATACACTTAGAGCCTCGGCAATTTTTCTTCGCTTCTCTTCCTTATTTCTTTTTGAACATTTGTGCTCGGGTTACATCAGTTGGAGCTGAATCTGCTTTAAGGTTAGGGTTCTGAATTTTTTCCGCTTTTAAACATGTCTTCCTACGAAGCGTTCTTGGGCTCGGGTGACCTAAGAGGATGTTGAGGCGAGCTCTCTGGAATGAATTAGTCATGAAATAAGAGCGCTAATTTTCTGTATATGTGTTTGACGATCGGTGTTCTGAAATCTGGCTTCCATTAAGATGTACATGATGGTTCACAAACATGTACATCTACATGCCCCACGGGGCATCCCTATGAATTATCGAGACTCGGCGTTTGCCCTGTATCCTACAGCAACTTACTAAAATATTTCCCCCGTACATTTCATTATGGCCTATCGTACTTGCTTGACAGCTGCAGTCGAGAAACTGGGATCCACTCAAGGCCATCCACCATTATTGTAATTGTTTCCGATGATTTCTGATCGATCGTACTATCACTGTTCTTCAAAGTGATACTATTTAGCTGCGTTAATAACATCTCAGAGAGCGCTCCTGGAACACGCTTGGAATTTTTCCGCCCTGCTAGGGCTGTCTGCGGTTTAGGCTTTGTGTCGCCGAACGCATTTGTGCCAAACAAGTGAAGCTTAACTCGGAAAAGAAAGTGAAAACGAATATTATGATTACGACGAGAGCGATTGCCGCTGAACGAATGATGCTTTCAAAGCCGAGCTTTCTCGCCTGACATTCGACAGATTCGATATGCGTTATATGCGTCCGGAATTAGGTGCTACTTTGCAAAAGCATAAGATGGGCACAGATAATCGCCTCCACTGAATGCCCTAACGCAAGGCTTCCACGGTGAGAATAAGTTTGTGTGTGACTCACACAGGTCTTACCGTCCTTAACGGCAGCTAAACGTTTCACTGTTTTGAGCAAGCGAGGCGGCCTTCTTTCGTGTACACGTTAAACAAAGCCGTAACAATTGAGGAACACACGTGGCAGCGCGAGCATGGTCCTTGAGCGTGCGTTGATTGTTATCCTGTGCCGCGTAGTGGCCGCAGGCCAAGGAGAGGCTGAGAATAACACATGCGATTTCACCTTGAAAACCAGCTCTCGACTCTGTACGCGGCACTATTCAGAAACGGGTTGCAGCGTAGCGCGTGGTCACTAGGAGCGAAAATGGCACAGAAGGGCAAACATACAACAAACGGTGCAATAACGAGAGTGCATTTCTGAAGACAGAAAGAGAAGCAAGAACGAGTAAAAGAGAAGGGAAGAATTTTAGCAAATAGAACGTCGGATTGGCTACTCTGGGCTTCCGTATACAGCACTGCACTGGAAGAAAGAGTGAACGAAACGCAGAGAGAGAGAGAGAGGAATGGCGAAAGTTTCATAGTGTAGGAATACAATTTGCATACCTCTGAACGTAATGCGCAAATGTGTCAATTGCCAAAGGCGTTTCGATAAAAACAAATATAGACTTGTTATTTCACGTGCACACATAGCGAAGCGAAAAATAAGCGTTCTAGTGAGGAAATGTAGGACTCAGAGCCAACTTCTTGACGTGTAACGTACGAACGTGGATGGTATTAAGTAATGATTGGCCAGCCTAGTGGGGAGGTCCCATGCTTGACCAGCGATCGATGAGCAACTATATCAGCACAGAAAAACTACGAAGTGCAAAGTTACATTGTGGGGCTGTCAAAGAGCGTGAGCAGTGTGAAACGTGGGCAGGAATCGACGGTTACAAAGTGAAGGTGCAGATATAAGCAAAATAACACATAACAGAATCGGTTCTCGTAAATGAACTCGTATGCCCTCTCTGCATCCAATAAATCATTCTCCTAGCTGTGCTCAGAGACCACGAGCAAGTTATTGCAGTTTTAGTGCCAAAGTTCTTGAAAGTACCTCATTTTGTCAAAATATTACAGGAGCGAGCGCCGAAATACCTTTATTGAAGGAGAAATAAGTACAGTGTTGACGAGGATTCTGTGGGGCGCAGTGCCCTAACACATAGTATTTTCAATGGGTGCAAGCTTGGAATGTGTGCCCCGAGCCTTGCTACGTGAGTATACTTAAACACCGAGTTAAAAGTATCCCGTATGTGGTCGACCTTCCTGAGAGTACTAATTCGCCTAGTCAAACAACGTGGAACATCTTGATAATAGCAAAGATTCCGAAAGTTGATATCTATAGTGATAAGCGCGGCATTAAAGTGGATGCATTTTGCACCTGTGCGACATGTGCATGGTTGTTAAAAGTTTATTACTAACATTGCACGATAACTACGAAATTTTCTGCGGTTGTTCCTATGTCCCTATTGCTGAAATAGTACGCTGCGCGACGTTTCTATATACAAGGTCGTTACTTTGTTATTGCTTTATTTTTTGCTACTATGTCCACAAAAGTGCTGCAAAATTGCGCTTTCTCTTAAATAGGCCATGATACCTTACATTTTCCTCCCCTTGATTCATTCTGTTACGTGACGCAATGTGTGGGTTCAGAATCTGTAGTTTCAAAAAAAAAAAAAAAGCACCAACAGTAATTGTAGCTTTCGCAGGGCCAAGAAATCTAGCGATATGAAGGCTGCATCCCCCCCCTGTATTTGGTAGCTCCGGATAAAGGTTGATTATCTGTCTATACATGTTACACACCGTCCGCGCTCAGCATTCTGCTTGAGACACTGCCATACCCATTCGTCCCGTACAGTCCATGTGCCTGATCACTGTGTGTTCACTGTTCAAAAACCTGCAGGTATCAGAGCAACGAGCATGCGCTCCGGGCTACTGGGCGCACTGGTAGTGATCTCCCTAGCGAGCACAGCCGCTGCCACTGGAGACAATACGACTATTCTGCTGCGATCGAAGAGGCAAGGTAAGCACACGAGACATCCTCACATGAGCAATGAGCCAGTCGAGCGTCGGTGATATATATTCAGATGAATTCTAGCTATGATTAACGAAACACCTGCTTAAAGTGCACCTTGACCAGGGTGTACAACTCCCGGCCGCGGCGGCTGCATTTCGATGGAGGCGAAATGTTGAGGCCCGTGTGCTGTGCGATGTCAGTGCACGTTAAAGAACCCCAGGTGGTCGAAATTTCCGGAGCCCTCCACTACGGCGTCTCTCATAATCAGAGCTGGTTTTGGGACGTTAAACCCCACAAATCAATCAACCAGGGTGTACAACGATGTATCCTCCAACATGAGGACGATGACAGCTTAGCAAAGCCAGCCCACAAGCATCGCGATGTTGCAGAACACTATGCCTTGGAAATTGCTGTCAGTACTGCTATAGGAAGAACACAAGTACATGCACTCATTGTTTATGCTGTTTGTTGGAAGCCCTTTATAGAAAACTCATGTTGCCAATGTGCATTTGTTAGATTTAAAGATGGAGTCACTTCAGGAGAAATAAAATCAAGAAGTAATGGAAGCTAAGTGTGACCGGGTGTGGCTCTAGAAGAAAAACACTAAAGCATCAAGTAAAGTTTTCTGATAACATTATATAGAGTAAGTCCTGCGGTGTACAACTGTCAACAATACTGGTTCATCTTAGAACACGACAACACGCTCAAGTGACTCCTCTTTGGTAATGTTTGTGTTGTATCGTTGTGTGTCCAATATTATTCACTGAACTTTCGGCTACATTAATACCGGACCGTCTGGAAGCCTCTCCGAAGTACGTCTCACTTGGTCGTTCTCTGCGCGATGTATATTTTGACGTCCAGATAACTAAATCCCTGAGGTTCTGAACACATTGGACACGCTCGTGAACTGCTGCAAAATGTTGAAGGGCATGTTGCGACATAATTATTTGCCATTGCACACGAGGGTGTGCCGGACACCTGGAAGAAAAAAGACACCCCCCCTCTCCACACACACACACAAGTATATGGAACGCAGACCCTACTGGTGGGTCATACAGGCAGTGAAAGAAGGAAGAAGAAGCAGTCTTCCGACTTGAGAATCCATACACCACAGAGCAACAAGTCGAGGAACCTCCGTGCCCATGAGCAGAGTCCGTGGATGTAGCTCGCGGAGTCAAGCCCAGTACGTCCCGCATTTGCTGCCGGCGCTCTGTGCCACCTCACCACCGAGGAAGTTCAACTGCTTCTTCGGCTAGGCGCAGATCTGGCAAGCCAGGCCCAGCGACCGAGTGTTATGGGCGCGTACCAATGGCGATGTTGGCGATTTCGGAGGCGCCACGCAATTGTAAAGAAGGGCTACCGAAGTAGGACCAGCGCCTCTAGTTGTTGCTCTACCTTGCCTTCTCGACTGGAACGACTTCTTTCGTCGCTCGCAGCTATTCCACAAACTACGGCTGCACTTTCGTTCTATAAGCGTAGCTCTATGTTCGATGGGAATGAGGGATTCGTCATGGCATCGAAATATAATTTGTGAGGAAGCTTATAAATTTTTATGTGCCTCACCAAAATGTGCGTTTGCCGTGGTGTACTTCGCTTGTTTTTGCATGAGCACTCCGCACTACAGAGATGCCGCAGACAGAACGAGCCTAACACATAAAACGGATATTCTGGGTGACAGAGAGAGACCAAGTGTAAACGGGTCGTGTAGTAAAACTGCGCTTAATCTCTACCCGTAGTCCTCAGTGCTTACAATAGCTATGCTAGTGGCGAAGGAACTTTTGCGCGACAGCCCGAAACCCGAAGTAAACACCAGATTTTGATAAGGTAGTTAGTCATATTATCTGACGATCCACGGTGAGTTTATGGACACGTCGACAGCTGTACCACTGTGACTACTGTACCACTGTGAATCACTGTACCACTGTGAAGAAAAATAAATAAAACAAAATAACAAAGGCTTATGTATTTTGTTGTTAACGTAGTGCAATCTTCTTGTTCCCCGAAAACACAATGGAGATGCTCATGATGAGACAGTGAGATTGTAATTTAAAAAACAAAAAGACAAATAGATATATTCAATCTAGATGCCACGGTCGCCAAGAAATTCTCCCTTTTTCCAGGCACTAGGTCGATCAGCAATGCGTCGCCGTGATTCACAGGGAGTCTCCGAGCTCGTGTTTTCGACGTGACCTTCGTGCGGCAGGGGAAAAACCTGGCTCCTCGCACAACTGGGCGTATAGGCGGGTGGGCGACCTTATGTATACAAGCGCACCACATGCGCGTGAGAGACGCATTAGGAATCCATACACGACGAAAGAATCCTCGAGAATTGTTGCTGCTGCATAGACTGCATGGTATACGACGCTGCTATAGCTACTGCGTCGTCACGTCTTACGCAAAAGGAAATCGCAGGCAACGCTCGTTTCAGTGCACGACATTTATTCTGTGCTCGCTACGCTTATGGTGTCAGGTTTTTCTGCCCAGAGAAGCAAGAGTGATTTACACCCTAAGCGCCGCTCGAATAATACTCCGGCGCATATTTCCAACATGACAGTGCAACGAGCTTCGTTAAAGCAGAAATTAAATGAAAAACCAAAAGCGATAACCCCTTGCTAAAGGCATTGCTCAATATAACCAGTACGCGTAACCAGTACGAGTAACTAGTACGAGTATATGATCCTTTCCTTTCTCCATAAAACCTGAAAAGTAACGTAATTAAGTGCATTTTCGCCGAAACATGTCGCACAAAGTTTGGTTTAAAGGAATTACGCTACATTTCGGGCGTATTTTTTAACTTCATAAGGCAGTTAGTAACAGCATGGGGTGCGGAGAAAACGTGCAAGCATACCTTTGCAACTGTCAGCGAACCCTTTCTATAGGTGCCTGTGGAGCACCCCATAAAAGACTGCCACAGAACTCCGATTAGGCATCATGTTCAAATCATGCCAACGTTGCTTTCAGCTTTGTTTATCCCCTCCTTAGGCGTGAGTGCGGTATATTGCTACTATACGGTAGACAGTGCCTTTAAGGCGTAAAGCATGGCGTGTATGTGTGTATTACATGTTATTGCGGAGGCAATCTTGAATTGGGAGATGCATGCCCGTACAACTACAGATGGGTTCCTTTTAAAAGAGAACAACCCGGTAAAGAGAACGCCCATACTTTTTTTCTCTCTCGTGAAAGCACAATTGCATATATTTACAGTGGATAACTTTCGGTTAGCGGATATGTCTCAACTATTAGCGCACACCAGAGAGGGACGAAGAAGGAACCAAAGGAGGCAGACAGGACGGCCTTTTTCACACGTTTTTGGTGCGCGCTAATACTTGAAAAAATATGCTTTACTGCTTTACCAACTAGCCTACCAGTCATTCCTTTTGAGTCCTCTCCGTACAACGTCCAGTCAACGGAGATTGGTTTGGCAGCCACCTTCAGGCGAGACACCGCTGCGCTGTTGTGCCAAAAATATTCTGACAGCGGCGTTACACGGTGTGGTTTTGGGGGTGTTATACGTTGCGGTGTGTAAATGTCACATGAGCTGAAAAACAGTCCTAAAGTAGGGGAGAGGTTCGTTATGCAGCGATGACAAATTTTCGGGGGATGTTTTGACAAAGAAACACACACCTGTCTACGCTCTTGGACACCAGCAACATGAAGCGCGCGCATCCACATGTCCCCTTTGCCAATAGGCTGCATGCGCTGCACACGGTAGGTCGTGTCGAGCAGGCTACTTCCAAGGGAGGAGGTAGCCACATCGATCACGAATATCAGCGGCGACCGCAGGCGACCACAGCAACGTTTAATTGCAGGAAAGTGATGAAAGCCAGTGCGGTGAATTTACGCCCTTTTGAGAAGAGGCTCCTTTTCAGGAATGGAAGAAAGCCAGAGTAGGGAAAGGAAATGTAGTAAACGAGACTATTTACATGAGTGCGACAGAGTGACTAGGCAGAGGCTATCCATAGTTCGCTTTCGAGTGACTTCGTCCACAATAGTTATCACATGGCTCATCGAACAGGCGCTGATGCAATAAGCTAGCTTTTCCTGCAGACTCATCTAAAAATACTGTTACTGTAGCAGATCACACACATCATATAACGCAAAGAGCCAAAAGCCTGAACAACGATGGCCCTGTATGAAGGACAAACGCTTGAACAGCGCGATATGGGAGAAGTGTTCCGAGTATGCTTTATCTTGCAGCGGTGAAGAGGTGACAAGGTGGAGAGAAGCGGTGAATACGCATGTATATTCATACTCGTGGCAGCGTATTATTTTTTTTTCCTGGTGTATGCCAGTTTGCATATTGCAATGCCAATTTTGTTCATTTTCTTTGCCAGGCATTTTAGGGTCGCTGTTCAAGCCCGTCCTTGACGCTGGCAGGCCGAAGCAACAAGAGGAGACACGTCAGGGTGCCGAGCATCCGCATGGGGCCCCCATCCAAGACAAGAATGTCGTGAATCAGTTCCTAGAAAATCTTCAACGCTCACAACACAACTTCAACGTCCCGCGAAGACGTTCCTCCTTTTTCGGACCGGCCATCAACGCTCTGAGGCAGTTCCAAATATGCACCACGCCGCTCACGACACCGGGGAAGTGCCGATACGTCAGGGAATGCGTTCTTCCCGCCTTCCTGGAAAACTTTGACCTGTTTCTCAGCTATTCCTGCGTCATCGGCAACCGCCACCTTGGCGTGTGCTGTCCCGATGAGTTCTTCGGCAATATCCTGAGTCCTCGCAAACCTCTATTCCCCATCTTGAGTGGTCTGCTTAACATCGGCAGGAAGCCATCCAGCCCGCCACCCGAACAGGATCCGGACTACGAGGACGGCCCCGGAGCGCCCCATTTACCCAACGTCGATCAACCGCTAACGCCCGAAGACCATCTGGACGGGCATGGTGGCGTACCACCACCCAATCGGCCGGTGCAACCCCAGCCTCAACCTCCAGTTCAGCCCCAGCCACCGGTGCAACCCCAACCACAGCCGCAGCCCACGCCACGGCCTCCACCAGTACAACCTGCACCAGTAAAACAGCCACCGGTACAGCCCACGCCGTCGCGTCCACCCCCCGTGCAGCCCGCGAAACTTCCGCAGAGTAATTCACCAACAGCCAATGCTCCCATACAGTTCCCGGATGACGATGAGGAGGAGGCGGAGGCGCATGACGCCGCCGCGCCGCCGCAAAGGCCTCCGTCCCAGCCACAGCCCAGCGGCGGGGAAACTGATCAACGCCAGAAGCCACTGCCCCCCATGCCTCCTGGCCTAGCCCAATTGACGACGTGTGAGTGAGTTTTTTTCACTAAAAAAAGTTAGTAAAATGTGAGTAACTGCAGGGCAGATATGTTGTAACTGCAGATGTTACTACCCTTACTAACTTTTCTCCACTTCTTTTCTGTCTACCTTAGTAAACAGTTACCAACTACATGCAGAGGGGCAGTAACTGCAGCCTTTACAAGCTCTCTTGAACCGTTACTAACCTTGTGCTACCTCTTTACTACATACGGAGTTGTCGTTAGGTAGTAACGACAATTCTACTAATCTGCTACGACCCAACCTGCTAAGTTAGCAACGTAACTCATCTCGATTAGAATATCACTTTTTAATGAAACCCACCGAAGAAAATGTCCACTGTATCATTTAGAGAAGCACATTAGAGAGTAATAGCTGAGCGGCTCAGCGGGCCAGCGGGCCCAGCGAACGAGCGGAGACGCCAACTGCGCATGCGCGGCCCGCTGGGACATCCAGCGTGCTCACGGAGCGCGCCGCTCGCCCGCTCATTTCGTCTCTTCAGCGGAGCGTATGCAGCGGGCCAGCGCGCGAGCGTTTTGCAAGATGGCAGCCCCCAACACAAGCGGCGGCGGCATGTCGTCATGTTATGCAGCAAAAACGAAGATGTGTTTCCACATAACACCTGTGATCTAATGAAGAATTACTTTTGCGATATACTTTTCGCAGTAACTTCAATTTATTCGACAGATAAAAACCTCTGCTCGATCGACAGTAACTCCAACATTGTTCAACAGGTGGCGCAGCGGTAAGTTCCGCTGAAAGAAGCGGGGCGTCGCTCAGCTATTACTCTTCTCTTCATCATGCGGTCCGCTGTCCCCTCCGCTCCATCGCTGGGCCCGCTGGCCCGCTGAGCCGCTCAACTATTACTCCCTATTATTGTCGTTGTAGTTAAGCAACCGCAACACTGCCTAAGCACCCCTTCGCCATCGTAAAAGCAGGCTAGTAAAATGTAATCAAATATGTTGCATCATTTTGCAAAATTTAGACAAACAGGATTATTCTTCAATATGTTGTTGGAATAACAGTATTGTGCTACTCCATGTTGTGCACAAGTACATGTAAGCATGTATCTATAATCACGTCTGCTCACCTGTCCAACTTGTGCTACCCAAGTGCAGGGTCATACATAACTTTGAAGTTGCACTTGTGGTATGTGTCGCGCAGAACGCTTGACGTTATATGTGCACATGAGTGTGTGTTCTCGTTGATTGTTCGTTCATGCCTCTGTGTACACTGTGACCTGAACGTGTAATTTGCGCTTGCGGGGGAGTAACACTTGCTAACTGCAGTTAGTAACGGTAGGGAAGTAGCACTTGCTAACCGCACTTAGTAACGGCGAGGGCAATAGGAGTTACTGCCCTCACCGTTACTAACTGCGGTTACTAACAGGGTTGTAACACATGTGACAAACAGTTACTACCCAAAAGTAGTAACCATTACTACCTTTTCTTTTTCTTAAGAGCGCAGGGCGTTCGGCGAGTGTGCACCGCGCACTTGGCTTTCTTATCATATACCTTCCAACGATGTGCCTGAGAACGCCTCATATTTGGAGTGCCTTGTCTCATTTCCTTTATTTGCTTTTAGGGACGAAGTATTACAGAGCTGAGTGGAATTAGCAAAGACAGCCTTTTAGCGCGACGTGCCGCTCTCACATTACGCTATTCAATGGTTCATGAAACTCTGCATATCGACTTGCACAGACTTCTGCAGCTTAAAACAAAGCAGAACAGAAAAATATTCATTGCAGTTGCAACTGCCCTCACTGGATGTCGCTGCAGCCTCTGATACTGACGGCAGTAGCGGTTAGTGACCTGCATAGGAAGACAGTGAAGTGTGCCGTCGCACAATCGTCCAGCTTTAAAGGGTCGAATAACAACAGATGGATAAATAGTGCAGTATTGTTCCTGCATCAGCTTTCCCGTGTCATCAATTCTTGTGCCTCGTTCATCTGCATGTTGTAGTTACACTTTCTCTGCAACACTTACAGCTTGCGGCTTGAACTTCAAGACAAGGATCGTGGGTGGTACTATCGCCAAGCCGGATGACTGGACAGTGGATGGTAAGAGGTTCCTTCTATTGCTCTAATTTTGCTTCGTACACTTTCTGCAAATGAAATATTATGCTATCCTAAAAAGAAGAAATTTTGGCACTTATGATCATGCCTATCTGGCAATCTTCCTTCGTTTCATTTTTTTCCTCTATTTGCGATGTGCAAGAGCATCACCACTACTAAATTTACATTTAATAGCCCTTAAACTGCAAGCCTGAATACGCACAAGAAATGAAAAGTGCATCTCGACAACATCATCGTAGGACGATGCCATCACCTGTTAAAGACATAAGGTGGATTCAGACCTGTCTATTAATGATGGTGCCGCATTAACAAATGACTAAAGCAAATCGGATAGCACTAAGTACGTCGAGAATGCCCGTTACGTTGGCATTTATATCTGAGCCATGCCTCGCCCTAATTAAGACACGATACTAAAAACAATGTTATTGAGCGAGACAGAAAGACAGACTTCCGTATTCCGTTCCTCTCGTTTATCGTGCCAATTATGAGTCTCACATAGGGCCCAGTCATCCAAGCGAACTACGTCTGTAGCAACATCGTCATCATCGCCACCGTGCATCAGAACGGACTCCCCGTTACATGCATCGCTCGGGCAGCAGATAGCCGCATAAATACCCTTAACGAAGCCAGAGTGATAAATTATTCTCGTTACCAGTGGCAGAGGCTTAATTATGCCTAAACGTGTGGTCCGTTTATTAATTTCTTTCTCAATACACGTTCAGAGTAATCAACGAATAGCGCCCTCAGGCTTCATTATTGTGAAGTTTATTATTATTATTATTTTGTATCCTGTTCGGCTAGTGTTGTTCGGTTGGAAGTCCATGCGCAGGTTTGCGTAGGCGATGCCAGGGAACAGTTTGTTGTGACTTCCTTGCGTTATTATACGTCTGGCTTATGCATTAATCTGGCATGATTGGGCGCTGGTTCCGATACTTTACGTGCTCTTTTCTGTGCAGTGCATCCATTTTCTCAAGCGAACATGTTATATCGAGCACTTTCATTTCGCAGGCTGCTCTTTTGAGGAAAGCGGATGATGACCAGTTCTGCGGCGGTGCTTTGATCAGCGATCGATATGTGATTACGGCCGCCCATTGCACTCAAGGGTAAGCTTTGATAATTTTGCGCAATTTTACTGGAGCTCCCACACGGATGATTAATAGCAATAGTTTTTTCTTTGCACTTATTTCTTTTTTGTCTTTTCATACTCGCATGATTATACAACCGCATGCGGTACGTTCAGTAAATTTCTCCAAGTATTGCGCTGCCATTTTTCCCATGATATCTCGTGCAATAGTGTACCGTCTGTCAAACAGGAAATTTTGTTCAGATTAGTCCTCGTAAAGTTCTCGCACACATTACGATCTCCACAGTTAGCTACACGTAATAGTGGAAGGCGCTTGGCGTTTGTCCTCTGAAGTAAACGCAGGTAGATAAGCAACATAGCTTATTTGTATGCACCTCGAAGACAGCGGAAAACGCTACTGCATTACTGTCCATAATCAAAAGAAGAGGCGGGCAGGACACGGACACAAGGAGAGCAGTGAACAACACGAACGTGTTGTTCACTGCTCTCCTTGTGTCCGTGTCCTGCCCGCCTCTTCTTTTGATTATGGACTGTTACCAACTCGCTCAACTTTCTGTCCTTTTGAACTGCATTACTGCACTTACAATTTTGTCAGGTGCAAATGTAAAACTCAGTTGCAATAATGCCTATAGACGACTTTATAAAAGACTCGTTGGCGGCGCAATTTTGGGCTGTTACACGAGTGGTTTCCAGTTTCTGTGGGCCGTGACCTCAAACTAGCAAAGTCATAACATGTCGAATAAATATTAAATTTCATGCTTGTTAATCTATTGTAGCGTCATTCGTTTGGATGTTACACACACACAAAAAACGGCAAGATCGCGGCACTAGAACGGTTGGGCAAAAATAGTCTGTATTTCGCTCACTGGTGAAACGCCCCAGTGCATCAGGCGTCCTTTTTTTTTTTTCTTAAATAACATCCTTAATTCTTCGAGGGTGCCACATTATATACTTGAACGGCAACGGTACTACAGCTGATTGCAGACGCCATTTATATTTGTCGTTATCGTCGGGCTATCGATAGTGCGCTAAAGCACCAGAGCGCGTGTGTTTTTTATGTGAAACATACAGCAGCAGATGCCACCTGCTGCTGATAAAGTTCAGTACCTGCCGTAAGTGATGTTTACCATTTTAGCTTATCATGTTCAAAATGCCAAGCTTGGAGCAACGCGCCCACGGTTTTTCTAGATTGATTTCCTCCTCCGAAGCTTGGCTGTCGTCTGAATGATTTACTCTCCTGTTGACACATGATGCCTTGCGCCAAACGCCGTAATTGTTGTCTAGTAAACTGGAGTTAATAGTAGTCAGTCGCTCCAGACATTTATGACGCGAAACCACAAAGAAGATAAGAGACGTCACTATAGCGCTGTCTTTCTTTTATTTTAAATGTGCTCACCATAAGCGTTCATTGTACCGTGAAATGGCTAAGGCGACGAAGTGTTAGCAAAATAACAGCCAAAGCAAATGAAACAGAGACATCACCACGAGGTGGTGGACACTGCTAGACACTGTAACCTCTCGTACCCCAATCAACAAGACAGAAGCACAAGCGTTATTGTGCATGTTTTCTGATACTATGCTCAAGCATAACGTGTTCACCCATGCTGTCCCTATTGCTTCTATGAATTTTCGAGTGTCTCGCTGGACCAATTATTGGCGCGTCGAATTGGGGCTAAGTGTTAGCAACACTCCAACCTTCGAATTCGTACACTTCTTCGGTATTATTCAATTATATGGGCATTTTAAGGCATATTTCAGCTCTCGGCGTCACCGCCATGTCCCGTGCGTCTCTTGGTCTTAATTCTGCAGTGTGGAAATCATGGAACAGGTGGAAACCATACAGAATCTGCCTATGCAGTGCAGATTTAATATCGAAATACACGAATGCGAATGTAGGCGCGTTGCTCGTAGCTCTTAGCGAAACTAATTCAGAACGCACAGAAACAGTACAGGAGTTCTCTGTGCATTATATGACTTTCAAAGTATCTGCCTTTGCATATACGTGCGCATGCGTACATGCGTACTTGTTTACCCTCCTTGAACGTCTGCCCTACAATTTGTGTTTCACGTGCTGTTGCACTGTGTGTTACGCATCTTGTGTCACACTTGGACTACACCTTGTTATATACCCTTCAAATTTTTTTCATGTTTATTGTTTAGTTTGCTAAGCGCCTAACAGTAGCTCCTCATCCATCATCATCAGTGATAAATGGAATGCAGCAGTAACGTGGCATAGGGGGTGCAGATGCATAGTCAGCGGCATAACATCAGTCGTTGTGCCGTCATGCAGGCTTCGACCGCAGAACATCACGGTGCGACTGGGAGAGTACGACTTCAAGCAGAACACCACTAGCCGGCTGCCTCGAGACTTCAACGTGTCCCGAATCCGGCAGCACCCGGACTTCCGCAAGGACACGTACCAGAACGACATCTCCCTGCTGCGCATGAGTCGTCGTGTGCGCTTCACCGAGAACATCAGGCCCATATGCCTGCCCAAGAGTCCCGACGAGTCGTTCATTGGAAAACTGGCCACCGTCGTCGGATGGGGAACGCTGTCTTTCGGTGAGCGCGCACGCGGGAAGACATACCTTTTTGCTGGACTAATTAACTAGCCCACCAAAGGTTCCGTGCGTGCCAATTGGTATGCATTCATATTACCTTTAAGGCGCCAAAAAAAAAAAAAAAAACACACGGACCAGGAGGCATGGACGCAACAGCTGTTAGGGGTGCTCTGTCCTGTGTACTCTTTGTCGTCCGTGTCTTTTGGCGCCTTAAAGCTAATATGCACGAAGACAGGTTTGCTCGTCGGCAATTGGACTGGTTGGTTGCTTTGTCTAGGTGCTTTGTAAACTATAGAGGTTCACGTGGCCGTACGGACATGCAAATTCTTTCCCTATTCGTCTCTTCCTTAGATCACGACTCACATTCAAAATGCCTGCGATACCAGCGTCGCGGACACATTCGAGTGAAATGTGTGACGCCTTGTTGCGAACCATTCTCGGCCTGTCGGAGAGCATCGTCCCTTTCCAGACTTACTTTACAGAAAAGGGTGATCTGATACTTCTATCAAACCTTTAGTTATTAATACAAACTACTGTTTCACGGAAGTAGCCAATGAATTGACAGATTGTAGTCGACTACATTTTCATTAGTTTATTTAGAGTTTTATGCACCAAACATTGTTTTGCCTGCCCACGCTATGTATGTCGTTTACAATGTAATCTTGACTCAAGTGGAATCGCTCACACTGAAAATTGTCCGATTTCGAAGTGCTACGTATCGTACCAGAGAACTCGCGGCCAAGCGTAGAGTATTTAACCATCGCGCATACTTGCGAGTGTGTATTATTATAAGTCGTGGCTACGCCCCCAAAAATATGCATGAGACGCTCACGGGCAAAAGTTCAGTAGCAATTATGTTCTGACTCGTGTAGAGTCAGGAATTGCATTTTTGTAGCCGTTGCGCCACTTCCTTCCAGGTCGCAATGAATTTTCACTAATATCGCTGTCGAATCGCGAAGGAAAAATGAAACCATAGATCCATAGCGGCATGCTTAATGCGGTACCGACAATACTAGCAACGCGGCCTGCCGCTGAGATACACTCTGATATGTCGAAACATACGAATCCACGTGTAAAGACAGAAAACGTGTTCGATAACACACATCCAACAAAATTTACTGCCTCCGCCGAGGCACGCGTTTTGTTTCGCGCTCATAAGGCTAATCTTTCAGTTCCGTAATAAAACTCAATAAAGGTAAAACAAGCAAACGAAGAAAAGGGATACCCTGTTCTCAGTGCGCAAACACGGCGACGTCATTTCCGCATTTCATGGCATCCGAGATCCATCACTGCACGCGCAGGCGAGCGCTACAAGGTCGACACTATTTGACTAAGAATGCGAAGCAAGGATACTGCTACTCGCTCTCTCGCAAAACAAACGCAATGATTCGGAGTAAAGCACAAGGATAAACGAATGAAAAGGAAAGTTCCGCGTGTGCCGAACAGTCTAGCGAAAAAAGAAAAATAAAGATGGCAACAGGCTTTGTACAAAGTCCTCGAGCGTTCACTTCCCAGTAAATACGCTTCCTTTCAAACACCGGTACCGCCCGTGCTGCGCTCTGTGTGCTGTTGCAACGCCACCTAGAGGCTGTTGACTCAAGCGCGTGGGGGGCTTATTTGCCTTGAGTAACGCCAGTATCCTGCGTAACGCTTTCCTCGCTCCTGGTACAGCGGAGACGTGGCCCGCCAAACGGGCAGCGCATCCGTGCACGTCTCTCACTATGCGTGCATAACTCCGTTTGCACACAAGCAGGGGAAACTGGTATCGTTTCTGCACTGGCTGTAACAGGGAGCTTCTGTATCATGTGTATGAGCTGGATGCTCGTTGATATATATATATATATATATATATATATATATATATATATATATATATATATATATATATATATATATAGAGAGAGAGAGAGAGAGAGAGAGAGAGAGAGAGATAAACTTTATTTAGGTGTCCTTGCTGGGGTCAAGGGTGGCGGGGGGCGAGAGACGAGCCCCTCCTTAACCACCCATCCTCAGGCGGCGGCCAGGGCCTTGAATCCTGGCGGCGTCCTCGGCCAGCGGGACGGCCTACTGCTGGTCCTCCGGGCACGCGCTGACCAGCATAGCCTCCCACTGTTCGGCCTCGGTGATCTTAAATGTAGGGTTTGTGCTATGTGTTATGGTATGGGATGCTGTAGAACAGGCCCATATAATATGGCCGAGCCCGGGGAGAGGGGCTCCGCACACCTTGCATTTCGGTGTATGGACTGTGGGGTAAATGCGGCTGTACAGTGTAGGACAGGGGAAAGTGCGTGTCTGTAATGAAGACTTTGCCGCGTGCGTTAGCAAGACGTTAACATTATTTGCCGTCCATTTGGAAGTGTGGCTACGGTCAATAAGGAAGTGAATTTTTACGGAGCGCGTGAGGCCGCTTAGGTGAGACGTATGAGCAGCCCTGACGCGTAAGCACGAAAGAACCACAGTGCTGTGTCTAGTATAGCTAACCTGGTACAGGGGCTTAGTACGCGTTAGAGTCACTTCATGTCTCACGTAACCGTGCTCAATCATCAGAAGTCATTGCGATATGGCACAAGGCCCCATCGACGCGTTTAAAAACACTAAAAATAAACCTGCCCTTACGCCTGATTTTATACATCTTTATGTTCTATGTGTTCTATGTATATGTTGCGGGAACCACGGCGCCATGCGTACTGTACACGGCATACACACCCTGCTGTTATGCCTTCACGTCACGTCACCGTAATAACTTATTTGCTGAAATTCACATTTGTGTTTAGTACATGTCAGGGCACTGTTTCTTGAGTTCGTTTTTCTTAATATTTCTCTCTGCCCAGTCCTCAAATCTCTATTTTTCATCGTCGTAAAGCCTCGTCATGCCGATTGCTCTTAAGCGTCTAACTTTTCTATTTTCAAAGATGTACAATAATTAGGGACCATTCGTTTTCTCATTAAGTCAGTGAGACTAAACCACAACAAAGCTCGTAACCAAATGCACGGACAATACGTATGATACCAAGGGCGTGCAATAGCTTATGCGTGTTATTCTTAATTCCTTCTTCGAGCTTGGCAAAAAGACCATTGTACGGGAAGTCTTCCATTCGAGTGCCATTTAAGAGATGAAGTATCAGACCAGCTTTAAATTTTTTCTCATTATGCCGCAGTTCGTTCGGCGCAACAGACTCAGTCGAGGTACAATATAAAGGTTAAGATGAATATACGACGTACTTTTCAAAAAACAAAACAAAAACAACAAATATCCTTGGAAAGAACGCATATTTCTGCATACATTGTAGGAAGCACGGCTCAATGTCCTGGTTAGGGTAAGTGGGAGAAGTGGGGGAAAGGGGGGTGGCGGACAGCGCGAAAAGGCGGGGAGGAGGGGAACTCCGCAGTGAAGGGCTTCGCAAATCCTGAGAAATGTTATTATTATCAATCATTATTAAATTTTGAGCACCTCGGGTTCCTAAACGTCCACTCAAATATAAGTGCATGGTACTCTAGCACTCCTGCCTCCGTCGAAAGGCAACCAGAATCTACCAAACACTAGTTTGTCGGAGTCAGAAATCACGCCGGACATTTTCAAAGGCGAGAGGAAAGCTTCTCCAATATCGTTCTTTCTAGCGATTCCTCAGTGCTCGGCTGTCACCCCAAAAAATTGGCCGCGTATCTGCGTGCTTCGCTTGCAAATGTCGTCGAAAGACGATAGTCTTCTGCCGGCCGTACTACGCTGCGTGGGATATGGACGCCATCTAGACAGCGCCGTCGGGAAACGTGAGCTTGTGCAGAATCCCTGGGCAACTGCCAGGTGGCAGCACCAAATCGTCGGCAGAGGCCTTTTTCGTGCATAGCGTCGCATTTTTAGCGCAGCCTAAGAAACACTACGGTACTTTAGAATTACGTTTCTATGTATTTTCTAGTAAAGGAACACACCACCTAATACTCACATATTGATGTTGCGCCTCAGATATGCGTAATATTTGCTTTTTGATCGACAATGTTCGCAAGTATGAACGCAGCTACCAGTTCAAGATGGCTGGGCGTTAGGCAAGTGCTTAAACTTTGGCCGGGTGGCTGAATCGTGTGACAGACAGACAGACATATCAAAATTTCTGCGTTCAAGTATCCCAAGAAAGACTTTAATAAAAACGCGGGTACGATCCCGGCCGCGGCTGTCGCATTTTCGATGGAAGTGAAAATACCAGAGGCCCGTGTACTGTGTGCTGTCAGTTCCTCTTCTATCTCTTTCAGTCCCTTTCTCCTTCCCCTGCGGACCAATTAGCCGTGCTCCCGACATGGGCGGCAGAAATTAGCGTCCTTTCCTTAAGCGAACCACACTCAATCAATCATCATCAGTGGCCGATCAGCGTTCCGCGCCTATTGCCAGTGCTCGATAACTGTTGCCAGTGCTATCGGCCAGCCATGAGTGCTGCATCATTTCATGAGATGGGAACTGCAGCGGGCAAAAGGGATGTTTGCCTTTCCCATAGCACAAATTTAAAATTTATGTTTTTTGAAGCTCCGGAGTAAATATTGAACGCAAGGTTTAAGGAACAAAACTGGACAGAAATCGGGGTTTTTGCGGTCTTAAAACCGGGAGTTAGCTAATTTCCTGGTAACACTGAAAAACGGTTTGAAAGCGTGGGCACGTTGTGCTTCGCAAGCAGAAACACTGTCCACAAGAGTCGCAATTCATCTCACGTGCTTGTCGGTGCATTATTTCATAGTCGATTTATTTCTGGGGTTTTACGTCTCAAAACCACGATTTGATTATGAGAGACGCCGTAGTGGAGAGCTCCGAAAATTTCAACCACCTGGGCTTCTTTAACGTGCACTGACATCGCACTGCACACGCGCCTTAACATTTCGCCTCCATTGAAATACAGCAGCCGGGGCCGGGATTCGATCTCTCGAACTTCGGATCTGCAGCCGAGTACTATAGCCACTACACTACCGTGGCGGGGCGCGGTCAGCTCTATTTACGCTTAGGAGAGCGCAAGATTTCAGCGAATCAGCTTAGTTCAATCAAATCTGCCATGATTCGTAAGACAACGTAAACGAGTCGTCCTTGTATCTATTGTCCCCATGTCCCGTGGCTGTGCTGTGTTCCATAATGAGCTACTAAATATGCCATAAACAAAGAAAGTAGAAACTTTGTTCTCATTAGCCACAAGCTAATGACGAAAAGCATTTACGAACGTAGAGCTTTGTGAATTTGGCCCCAGGCTTTCACATCGCGCGCTGTAAAGTTTAAGGTGACTGGCCACTACATACACATTTCTTCCACAACCGTCACAAAGACGACCCCAGTACGATGAGGTGCATTGATCAAGCGCCACTCAGAAGTATTGCTCCCCGTTCCTCTCTATTGTCTAAGTGCACGTTAAAGAACCCCACGTGGTCGAAATTTCCGGAGAACTCCACTACGTCGTCTCTCATAATCAGAGCTGGTTATGGGACGTTAAACCCCACAAATCAATCAATCAATCAATCTAATTGCACTTTGTTTTTCTTCCAATGAAGGTGGCCCTTCTAGCAACATTTTGCGGCAAGTATCGCTGCCTGTGTGGGACAACACGGAGTGCAAGACCAAGTTCACGCAGGCCATCCCCAAGATCTTCCTGTGCGCCGGCACACGGGAAGGCGGTCAGGACGCCTGCCAGGTGAGAGCACAGCTTGGCCGCGTTCAGCACAACACACGGCGATCAATCATGACCCAGTAGCCAATGAAATCCTGAGGCAGTACCATACTTCGGTAGACTGTGTGTATTCGAATTGAAATTGAGTCTATTCTGCAACAACAACAACAACAACAACAACAACAACAACAACAACAACAACAACAAAAGAAAAGCTACAAGGAGGAGAGGTTAAAGCCGGCGAGAACAGCTTGAGAACAGCTTACATATATGCAAAACAAAAGAGCCCTGTCATTTTTCCTACCTTTTATTAGATTAGTTTCTAATATGTGCGTTATGTTGAAAGCGAAAGTAAGTGTAGTACACGCGAATGAATTACTTACTTAGTAGAAAGCTGGAGGTATACGAAGTCTGTTGTTGCTGCTATGACTTACTGCGCCAGCTTTGATTAAATTTGTGTAAGATCACAGATTAGGCGGGACTTATTTTCCGCAGTGTGCATAAGAGATAGTCACCTAGTGCACTACAATGTCAAGGAAGTTCTCACTTTACCACATTCCATGTATACTAGACTCATTTTCGAAGTGTTGTAGACGCGTTGCCACAGGGAGCAAGACACATGACACACAGTGAAGGCGAAGTGCGCGCGCAGACACTAATCACTCTTCAATAAACCTCAATGCAAAGACACGTAGGAGCTAAGAAAACGTGCAAGCGACAAGAAATGCTGCCAATAACTACAAGGGTTTCGCGTGCCAAGATAGGCGATATGGTTATCAAGCATGCCGTAATTGGGGAACTCCTCACTATTTATTTATTTATTTATTTATAATACCCTCAAGGCCGTAAGGCATTACAGAGGGGAGTGGTTAAAAATACATAAACAAAAAGTACAGTGAATTCAAAAAATACAATCGTTCTCCAAAAAAAAACACAGACGAGCTAGTTAAAGTAAACAAACGAATGAGGTGTGAATGCAAATAACAGAACAATTCACCTGGTTATACAATGTTAGCTAATGCTTCGCAAAAATTTTTGTGGTTAGTAATGGTTGCGACGCTTGTAGGAAGGTGGTTCCACTCTTGAGATGTACGGGGAATAAACGACTGAGAGAAGGACTTAGTATGACATGATGCGATTCCTACCTTATGACGATGATCAACACGGTTTGAAATGTACTGAGGTCGCAGTATAAAGACATCATGAAGTGATGAATGGTGGAAAACTTTATGAAAGAGACTATAGGCTGGGCTGTTTTCCGTGACCAATTTTGTTTTTGCTCTCTTCAGGTTGAGGGAATCTTTAACCTCACTGACGTGTGGCGACTACGTTTTATCTTACCAACGACTATTGAGTCCTCTGCTATGCCTAGGTCTGCACATATTATTACGCTTATTACAATTTTCGCTTCTACGTTACCACAAAATCCAATTTCAATGCCTTCTGAAGAAGGTATTCGTTATGCCGAGTCACTTTCGTTCTGTAGATTTCACTAGAAATTTCTGTTCTGCTCTTCCTACAGTCGCTACCATACTTATTGCTTGTTCTCCTTCTTGTTCTCTTCGTACTTTCTTGCTCAAATCGCTCATGTCTACAGCATATACTGGTTCGCACATTTTGCTCGGCTACTTCAATGTCCCCATAGAACTGTTCTACTCCTTTGTTATAAAGGCTCTCGGAGGTCTCGGAACATTGCACGGGCTAAGCAGAATAATCATTATTAAAATGTGCAATAGCGTTAACCCCCTGCTCAAAATTCTTAGAGAACTTTGTCTATATACGTTTACTCTATATACCTATAACTGCACGTCGATACACGTTCATTGTTTTTTTTTTGTTAATTTAAATACCTTACTAGAACGCGACACTATACTGTAGAAGTCTAGTTCACCGATTCCGCTATGCTGATAGCATGTGCGCATTCACCCGTAATCAACGTGATGCCCAAGTTTGTGACACTCCTCAGCTGTGTTCGCGTTTCAGGACAAGGTTGATTTTCTGAGACAGTTTAGCGCAAATAACAAAAGTAGAATTCACACAGCACGGGGACAAAGATAAGCGCTTGTCTTCGTCTCCTTTCCATGTGGCTTGTGCTATCGTTGTTTGCGCTAAACTATCTCAGAAATGAAGTTGATGAAGAACGGACAGTTGGACGAGTTGGCTAGAATTCGTATAAACAGCGCAACAACGCATTTGTCCTTCCTTTGTCCTACGTACTTTTTTGGGCTGTTTTAATATGCATCTCGGAAAGTTATGCAAGACGAACAATTAATTCTTCTAAAGCTGACTTCAATGGCGAGGATAGGTATGATGACAAACAGTCAAGGATTAGCTACAGTTTTGTACGCAGCACCTGCCGGGAACCTCTACACGAGGTCTTTCCTGGCCTCACCAAGCCCCTCTAAATCTTGCAGACCTCGGGAAGTCTCGCCAGATTTTAGGTCCCCCACTAAAAAGCCTAATAAATAAACACTCGAATAAATGTATATGTGTAACCGCACTTAAGCTATCCTCATAGGCACTCAAAAAAAAAAAAATGAAGGGAACGCAAGAGAGAAAAGCGCACTCGTTCTTTTCCTCGACATATTAAGCACGGCCGTGATCAATTCACTCCAGACCTCATTCCACTGTTACATGATAATGATTTTGCGAAGGCCAGTGTGCGATGAGGCGTAGAAAATATTTAGCCCGAAGCTGCGATTTGCATTTCCACAGCGCGAAATGCAAAGAAAGAAAGAAGATGCATGAGTGCATGGTAAAGAATCAAGAACAGGAACAAGAGTCGTGTACGGTCACTAGATAATGATCGAATGTGCTATAGCTAACATAATTGAAAAATAATGACATCAGTACGGACTAATGTCATCAATATGAGAACGTCAGTATGGACTGACTAGTCCAGCAATAAGTGCTAGTTAGCCACAGCAGGATCATGATCAGTGCTCTTCAATACTGGAGCAATGAACAAGCAGCTTACCGCACCGCCGATGGTTCTGGCCAGAGTCCGCGAAGTTCCTTCTGATACCAATCGGCTTAGTGTTGTCTGTAAGGAGATGGGCCGGATATCGTACCGAGGGCGAACTCGGAACAAACGTTCTATAGTTTCTTGAGACCGAAATGTACTACGCAAATGTTTGTGCCGTCCAGCTGAAGCCAAAAATAGATAGGCATTTGACAATGCCTCTCCAAGCCATACGCGGAAAAGTAGTTTTGCATCTCTAGTATGGCGCAGGCAGCCAAACTTGGTACCCTCGTTCCTCCTATCCTGGATATTATTTAAGCGAGTTTTCCTTATACCGAGTTTAGGGCGTATGCTCGCCAAGGTGCAACTTTGAATTGTGGAAATAATACACAGACACAAAACTATACATTTCAACAGAGAAGCCCGAGAGCGTGGCTTTCGTGAAAGGGAAGCTTACTCGTAATCCATTCGTGACAAATTCAATTCAGTGCTGACCTTGTGCGAAGGGGTCGTCCTTAAGACAACCAGCAGCGCACGTGCCGCTGCATTTTCTCGGTCATATTTCTCAAAGGCCCACCCAACGATTATTTCCGACTTGGGTGGCGCTGTGGCGACTCCAGGAAAGTATCAGTGTGTAGGAGAAACTCACTTAGTTTCCGGATGGCGCTTGGCGGCGCTGATCGCTGTTATGTGACCATTACGTTTCGCAAAGCATCCGCGAGGAATCGAGATGAGGGCGACAGAATGCGCTGCCAGTGTTCGAGCTTTCGTACTTGCTCAATGAAGCCGCCCACTGTCATCTGAATTTATTTGGTCACATGATCATCAGAAATAAATGGAGCAGGTCGCTAAATGTGCAATGGTACAATTCTGGAAGAATCGAAAATATCGAATCACACACTAAATAAGGCAACAATGTTTACTATTTTCATTATTACAAGTCCGAAAAAAAAAAACCGAGGGTATTCGTATTCACGTGTTTTCTTGTATTTTCGCGGTTATGCGGTTGTAACGGGGCGTTTGTGTGTGAGTACGTGGCTTTTGTACTTGGAAGCCGGAATTAATCAAAGGTATACTTGCAAATATCGAAGAACATCTATAATTTTGCAAGATTCCTGCTCTCTGAACACTATCACTGTGTCAAAATTTTAATTCTAGTGCTCAGACATTATCCGTGCGAGCGCCCATCATATTTCCTTTTTTATTGATTGATGTCTTTGTTGTGTACAGCAACAGAAAAATTGGCAAGCTAGGAGCAGGGACCTACACCCCCCCCCCCCCCAACCAACCTAACACCCCCCTCCACGCCCTAGTTGGATCCTTGCGCCCACCAAAAATTCTCCAGATACCCGATGACCTGGTCTCCACACCCCTCAATGTACTGGTTACACCATGGGTAACAGGCCCCCACCAAAAAAAGAAAAAATCGAAATTCTGGATAAATCTATGGTTAGAGAAGGGAAGTAGTACGTGCTATATAAGACTTGGTGCCCTTAGGTAGCATGCGGCGATTCATTGGTCAGCAACCATATCGTATTATTATCACGTACTACATGACGCCTTCTGATTGATTGATTGACTGACTGATTGATTGATTGATTTCTGGGGTTTTACGTCCCTAAACCACGATATGGTTATGAGAAATGCCGTAGTGGGGGCCTCGGAAATTTCGACCACCTGACATTCTTTAACGTGCACTGACATCGCACAGCTACACGGGCCTCAGCAGTTCGCCCCCATCGAAATGCAGTCGCCGCTGCCGGGATTCGAACCCGCGACCTTCGGATCAGCAGCGGAGTGCCATAGCCACTAGACGACCGAGGCGGGGCCTGACGCCTTCTCGAAAAAAGGGGGTTCTATACACTCGCCGCCGTGGCTACGAGTGACGCTGGGATTAAGTGTACACAAGTGACCGCTGTTGTGGTTCAGTTGTTAGAGCATTGGACGCATCATCCGAAAGTCGCAGATTAGGTCCCTATCGACGGGAGGTGTTTTTTCGTCCACTTTAATTCCTTTCCATTTAGGTCATAATTGCTATACTACAGCTAAAGGTTATAATTAATTAACCCAGTGCCTTCCTTGGACTCAATATCTGTTGCATTAGTTTGTGTCTAGCAAAGAGAGGAACCCTTGATTGATACCCACTTTGTTACGTAAGCATCAAGCTCATCTTAAACGCTTTTGTTTCTAAAATCCATTGCGTGTGAACAGCTGCTGTATAGTATTGGTCAAGAGATGTTCGTGCTGAGCGAAAACATGTTCTGATTTAAAGCCAAACTGATTGTTTCTCTTTCTTTTCTTGCAGGGGGATTCCGGAGGACCCCTGATGGTTGAGGGTGAAAGCACTCAGTGGACATTGATAGGAGTCGTGTCGTGGGGTATCAAGTGTGCAGAAAAGGGTTTGCCGGGAGTATACACACGGATAACAGAGTTCCTCGGCTGGATCTACGAGAACGCCGTGTGATAAAAGATCGACGAAGGCACCGCCAATCACAGAATATCAACTCATGCTCAGTCATCCTCATACTTGTCATCTGCAGAGAAACGAGCCCACGGAACCGCTTCAGAAGTGAAAGACAACGGAGGTCATTCATCACACCACTCATGAACTTTGGAACTTCTACTTTGTAATACTATCACGACTTTTTAACAGTAGCCTCCAGAGAATTAAAAAAAATCTGGAAATGAACTGAAGGAACCGTTTTATAGCCTGTCTTCAATTTTCATCATCATCATCATCATCATCATCATCATCATCATCATCATCATCCCATTTCAACTCCGCTGGAGGACGAAGGCCTCTCCCGACGATTTCCCATTTGTCCAATCCTGAGCGAGTTGGTTCCACTTTATGTGCGTGGGCCTCTTAATTTCATCGCTCCATCTAATCTTTTGGCTGCCTCTGTTGCGTTTTTCTTCTCTTGGTATCCATTCCGTCGCTCTTACTGTCCATCTGTTATCTGTACTCCGCATGATATGCCCTGCCCAGGACCACTCTTTTTTTTTTCAATTGATATAAGAATATCAGCTACTCCTGTCTGTTCTCTGATCCACTCCACTCGTTTTTTATCTCTTAGCGCTACGCTGTATTTTTCTTTCCATTGCACGCAGCTGCTCCTTAATTTCATCTCTACATTTTTAGTTCACCTCCATGTTTATGCACCGTGCGTTAGTGCTGGGAGAATGCAGTGATTAAATACTTTTCGCTTTAGTGACAGGGGCAAGTTTCTAGTGATGATTTGGGAATATCTCCCGAATGCGCTCCATCCTGTTCTTATTATACGGAGGATTTCCTTTTCATGGGTAGGCGTCCCTGTTAATAACTGCCCCAGACATACGTATTCGTTACACATTCTAAGGGTTCATTGTTAATTTTAAATTTCCGCTCTTTAGCTAGACTGTTGAGCATAGTCTTTTGCCTATTCATTTTAGTCCTATTTTAAGACTTTTCCGGTTTAGTTCCTCAATCATATTTTGTAGTTCGTCACCGTCATTGCTAAAGAGCACAATGTCGTCTGCAAACCTTAAATTGCTGAGATATTCTCCGCCTATTCTAATTCCCTTTTCTTGCCAGTCTAGATATCTGAACACTTCTATGCATGCAGTGAATAACATCGGGGAGATCGTATCTCCTTATCTGACCCCTCCCTTGATCGGGATTTTTCTGCTCTGTTCATGTATGAGTAGTGTGGCTGTGCAATCTTTGTCGATGTTTTTTACGACCCAAACCTTCTAGAACTGCCTGTATTTCTATGGAATCAAATTTTTTCTCGTAGCCTTATAAAGAGGTTTGCTATATTCAGCGAACTTCTCAATTATTAGGTTGATAGCGAGGCTGTGGTCCATTGTTGAGTAACCTTTCCTAAAACCAGCTTATTCTCTTCGTCGGTTGTAGTCGAGTTGAAGTCAGCTGGAAAAACGCTAATTAATCCTAATAGACAATGAAGATGATATAGAGGAGTTAAATAATTACAGGCCAATTAGCCTACTCCCAGTAATGTACAAGCTATTTACGAAAGTAATTTCTTCCTAGGATAAGATAAGCGCACGACTTCTTTAATTTTAGGAACATTTAAACTGCATTTTGTCGGTTAATGAAGCACGGATGAAGAGCCTCAATAACCAAATATAGTCTCTCATCAGATTATGCCTAAGTGGTGCGCAAGCAAAGTCATATATTTCATAGATTCAGTGAAACTTCGCAGCGTTCTCTTGTGTCATCTCTCAGAGTCGCCGATCTCTGAGATAATGATGACACGGTCATGTATGTGCCAATGCAGAAGCCCAAAAGAAGTCTGAAAATATAAGTTCGTATATTAAACAAACTCTTATAAAACAACTAATTGGAAGATATCCACGTCGTAAAATGTTTGCTGATGCCAACCGCATCACCAAGCTGCCGTTTCGGCAGTCTTCGACCGAATGCGTGAAAATGAATTTCGTCCATTTTTTCACACAAATCAAAAAGTTAATGAATTTTAAATAAAGCAATGATTTCTCGTTCTGTTATATATACCATATGGACTGGGATAATTAAATGTTTAATAAAGCCTTAGGCAATGTTGAAAGTGACTGGTAATAACGACAGATTAAATAATGAGAATAATGTCTAAACAAAGTGGACGAACATTAACAAAACGAAGGCAATAAACACCTTAGCGAAAATTTGTCCACCTGGTTGGTGTTCAATGGCGCAGGTTCACATGTAAACGTGACAAAGCGATGTGAATGGTGGAGTCGCTGCGATTACGCTTTATAAGGCGCACAGACATTTTTCAAAGATAGCCAGAAAACGTTGGCAATCAGGCGTAGAGGCTCCGGTGAGCATGGCCACCAAATGATACTCCACTGCACGCGTCAGGAAATTTGCAGATAGGTTTCACACAGATTCCGCTAGGTGGCGCGAGGCCAGCTCACAGCGAAGCTCGCCTATAGTTTTCAAATAATGCTGGAACACGTCACGTGACATTGCGTTAGGTGAATTTTGCCGGGAACATGTCACGTGACATTGATTTGCTGGCAAGATGTCACGTGACAAGTGATATTTTTGGCTCGAACGTATACCACATGACATTGCGTTACGTGAATTTATCATCATCATCATATACATCATCATTATCAGCAGCAGGAGCATCTTCATCATCCCCCTCTTCGTCATTGTCATCATTATATTCAGCGGTTTCATCTTCATCATCGTCGTCATCATCGTCTTCATCCTCCTCAACTTCATCACCTTCTTCTTCGTCTCCATCTTATTCTTCATCTTTGCTTCTTCATCATTATCTTCTTCCGGTCACGTGCCGTTGTGGCGTCATATTGCATGATATAGCATGACGTCGAGGCCATACAATGTTACGCTGGTAGATGTTGCGTCGCCTGGTTGCTCGGCAAGGTAATTTCAAGGTGATATTTTGGGACAGGACACATATTTCGTGATTTGTGATAAGGCAAACTTTGGCTAGCTTAAGCAGCTTCTCTGTTAAAATGCAGCTGGAAGGCGCCTGCTCTTTTTTCCACAAACCACGTCACTGGTGAGGCAAAGACTACGTCGGATGTGGGAGACCTACCATTGGCTGATTCGAGGGTGCAGTTACCGCGGACGCTGCGTGGTGACGCCACGTCGCGACAGTGACTCTAGCGGCACGCATGTCGTCATTGCGTAAGCACGAATACGTTCGAAGAAAAGAAAGGAAAAAAATGCTGAAGGTATGGCGCGTGCTGGCGAAGCTTCTTGCTACTTTTCCTTCCCCCTGTGTAGCTTCCCGCGCCGACGAGCGCTCTGAGAGTGAACGAGCTCAGTCGGTGGAACACCCCTCAAACTGGGCGCTGTAACTCCGCTAATACCCGACATACATGAAAAAAAAAATCACAGTTTCGCCAGAAGGGCGAAGCAATGAATGCAATAACAATGCATGATGTAATATACGAAATAAGACTAGCAACTTTACAGGGAATCTGAATTGTAGTGAACGTGGGCTTATTAAGTAAGCATGCAGGTGCGTAAAGTAGCATGTGGCGGTCGAGAGGCGGAGACAACGGCCCAGCAGAGCTGCGAGCAAAGTCATGTTGTTTTGATGTATTCTGGCACGTGCTTCACACTGCGCGACCACACTAAGCAGCGTGCACTTTGCACCATCAGGAAACTTGGCCAAGCACAGCGGCATCAAGCGAGCGCGCTCCTTCCGGCACTCGTAGACGCATTA
Organism: Hyalomma asiaticum; assembly: GCA_013339685.2. NCBI lineage: Eukaryota > Metazoa > Arthropoda > Arachnida > Ixodida > Ixodidae > Hyalomma > Hyalomma asiaticum. The sequence goes on along the minus strand of CM023485.1, from coordinate 85,994,761 downwards.
GCGTGAGCGCTATGTGGCGAGGGCATTGCCGGCGTTGCGACTATATATATGCGAGACGCCTGGAACGGAGCACATGACCAAGGCGCTGCTACGCAGAACGCAGTACGTCTGATGGCTGCCGAGATAGCGCACCCGTCAGCGATGGCGACTGCGCAAAGTCGACATTTGCTGCTCGAGCGACACCACCCCCACCCCCTCCACCCCATCGCGGCCTTTCATGCTCGTTAAAGGGCCCCTAAATCACCCTGACATTTTTTTGAACATTTCAAGTTCACACCCGCCTCAAGTTGAGAATGCCGTCACGATGAAGGATGTCAAATGCGGCAGCGCTAAGCGCGGCGGCCGCGCCACAAACTCGAAAAACAATCCCGTGCGCCTCGCCGGCCATTTCCGGCATGCCAAAGTTAGCCGCGACGACATTGTGGTTTTTGGTGATGTCAAAAGAGTCCGAGCTCCGCTGATTGGTCGAAGCAGAACTTCGACTTCCGGTTAGTCTGCTATAGCAAATGCACGCGCTCCCTGCCTGTTTATTTTTCCTCGTCTTGTGTCGATCGTGTGGTGTTCGCGTGTGCACGCTTCTGAATTCGTAATTGCACTACGCTACGCAAGTGCAAGTCAGGTACAGCCGACTAGAAACAGCGAAAACTGTCAGAACACGACGGATAGCTCTAACAGAGAGCGTTGGCACAGCACCACCAAAACACTTGCGCGAACGTGGGAGCCGTGGAATCCCGGTGGAGGCGCGTCAACCGGATGCGCGTCATCGGCGATGTATGTCACGTGACATTCGGAGGAGCACTCTGCGAGGAGGTGGCACCGGCAAGCGGTCGGTGGGGCGCAGGAGAGAGCGAAACAAGCAAGCGCCGCGTTTTCATAATCAAACGCGTGTAACTCCGCTATTTCGGCACCGTTTCGAAAAATTCTTGTGGCTACGTGTTCGTCGCGGACACCGGCACAAAAGCAACACCACAACTAAATTTTGACCTCTGGGTGGTTTAGGGGCCTTTTAAGACGGGCGGGGCGCTTCCTCTCCGCTTCGACGCAGGCCTCCCGAGCGGGGTGATGTTATCGCATGCGCCCGCCGAGCGACGGAGAACGGCCGGGCTCGTTTGATCTCTGCTTGAGCCGCGTTCGTAGCCCTCACTCCCGTGCTTTTACCGACGGGTAGAAAGTACGATGCGTGGGGGATTATCAATTTGGACTTTATACGGGCATGACGGCAACGGCTACGGCAAGAACCCGTCGAGACTTTCCAAATAATTGCTACCGCAATATTTGCGGCAGGTGATTTGTGCGGCAATGAATACCATGGTGATTTCATTCGAGGATTTCTTTGAAAATAATCGTGAGGCCTCTTGAAGAAGCGCCATCTTTGCGCATTTTCCATATCGTTGCATCAGAATTGAGGTCTTTACTGAAAGCTGACAAAGTTCTAAATGCCATCCAACATCGTGCCTTTCTCACAGCGAAGCTGTTAAACACGCCGTGAAGACGTCCGTTCCCCGCAGAAAACCCTGCAGAAAAGGTGTGGCGCCGGTAGTTGCCCGCCGTTGCCTGGCAAATGATTTTAGATGTAACAAGCAGACATACACAGAGAAACGTGATGTAATGACCGAAGGGAACCTGCCACGCGGCAGGGGGAGGAATCGAACGCGGACCCCCGTTGTGCTACGCAAGCATGCTTCCGCTCGGCCACGGTAGGCTGTTCCCACGCGGTTGTTTTGTATGTTATCCGATCTGATGGCAATGCGTTAAAAAGTTAATGCGTGTTTCCCTCACTCAGCACGTTTTTGTACCGCACTGGTCGACCCCCTAGGAACATTCCAACGAACGATGTTTATTATATGCACATCAGCGCAGCGTAGGGCGCATTTCTCTTCGACAAAAAAGACGTCTGCGCACGTTCGTACACATATACCAGAGTGCACCGCAGTGCTGCCTACGAGCCTGGTAAACTCACCTTACTCACGCAAGTAGTAAATCTGCCCAAAGACGTAGTTGTTACTCGTAACGCTTGGCCGAATGCCAAATAATTCAACACGGGCAATTTCTTCGCTGTCTGTTTCGCACCGCATCCATATTCCCACAGTGCGTGGGATCTGTAGAATTTGTCTAGTCCCAACCCCTTGCCTCATAATCACTGTTCATCAATTGGAAACTGCAACCAACACTCCTGTGATTTCATTAATTGCCTTCATTTTGTATTGATCTTCCTTAAGTATATGTTAACGCACAAGTAAGGCGCCGGCTACTTGACAATTAATTGGCGAATGTTCAACATATATGGTTGAGTATGAGAGACCTACAACCGACATTGTCATAATAACAGCAGTTACACCAAAAAAGAAAAAAAAATTCGACAGCATATCCACGGAGTGAATGATGATGAGTGGGCGAAGCTCGGGAGGTTCATCGTAGATCGTGCCGAGTTCCGGATTAATTTAGTTAACGCGCACGCTACGAATCCTTATGGTCAACTGCGCGAGCCTCCCGGCGTTGCATGGTATTGTGAGTGGTGTAGGTTACACGATACGACACGTGACAACCGACCCACAGCTTAAGGAGCTTCGCCCATAAAATTTCTTTGCCCTTACGAGTGAACGCTATAGCGTCACTGGGACGCGTTCGCATCGCCCCCCTCCCTTAAGAGAGCACTAATAGAATCATGTTTTCTCGTACATTAAAATTACAGTCCGGGCTGTCATCTGTGAAAGTGTTAGTTAAGGCGTAATTGACAATTCCTCTGACGAATTTTACTTTGAGAAATTGAAATTTTTTCACTAACGTAACTGTGCCCTCCACTATGGCACAGTTATGTTAGTGAAAAAATTTCAATTCGGGTTCGGGTGCTTTGAGAAGCGGCGGTAGCGGTAGCTCGAGATGATTATTTCCGCCGAGGATTCCGCCAAGGATTATTTATTTCCGCCGAGGATACCGAGGATTCCGCCGAAGATTATTTCCGCGTCACGAGCTTCTTAATGCTATCAAGTAAAAAGATACACGGCGCATGCACAACAATGCAGGGACGTCACGACAATTTCGAGGAAAATCTCGAACATAGAAATAACAGCGTCGGCTAACAAGGATGCCTCTATAGCAAGCGCTTGGTACATGCGTCGCGTAAATGAACCCACCAGAAGTAAAAATAAAAATCAAGAAAATCTATAGCCAGCGGCTGGTACGTGCGTTGTGTAAATGAACCACCAGAAGAAGAAATAAAAATCAACACAATCTAATCTTTGTTATCTGCTGGCTTTATGCAGTTGTGTCTAACCTTGGAAGCGTTGGCCAGCACCATGCACGCGTAGACATGCCGGCGAATGTGGGATAATTATTTCGTTTCTTTTTCTGCCCGACGGCGTAACGTTGTGCGCGAACTTTACGAGCTATATAAGTAGCTCGCAAAAGAACCCTCGCATGCCGTCTAGAGGCATCTAACCTGCCAGAGTCAAAAACTTTGCTGGGAAATGAATGAAAGAAGGGGAATCCATTAGGGGCCCGTATACGTGCGACCACTTGGTTTACACATCACTGCGGTTAATGTTGCAATCTATGTTTCTATAGCTTGCACCCCTTCTGCAAGGGCTATAAGGAAATGAAGATTCGCCGTGTCTTAAACATGCGTCGAACGACTTTGGTATTAGTCACGCTGCCGTCGTTGCACAAATGGGAATGTTGTCGTAGTGTTGATGGTCACACAAGTGTTTCTGTCGCATACACAACTGCCCGCTTTCAGTAGATCTACTTCGTAATGCCTCGCGAAACACCAAATGATGATTCATATAGCGTTTACCAGCCAAATACCTCACGCAACATAGGTTTTCGCGGTGTTTCGTATCTGAATACTACTTCGTACCCATAGTTTGTCGCGCTTAGGCATTTACTACAGTTACAATGGACTATGCGCATTCATCAGATGGTGGAAGCATGAGGACGCATTAATAAACTTGATTTTTCAAGGAGAGAGGGAGAAAGCCGTTTTGTGGGATCTATATAGGAACTAAGAAAATTGTGCCGCTGTATGTGAAGGCCCCTACATGCTAATGCTCGTATAAGAACGGGTTTCGCGGGCAGAAAGGGCCTATGAATAGGAAGCCAGGAAATTATTTATTCATTTATTTATGGGGTTTTACGGGCCAGAACCAGCTATGATTATGAGCCACGCGCCGTTGTCGAGGGATTCGGAGTAATTTCGACTACCTGCGGTTCTTAAACGTGCAGCTAAATATAACTGCACAGGTGTGTTTTTGCATTTCGGCCACATCGAAATGCCGCCGCCTTGGTGGGGATTCAAACCCATGGCCTCGAGCATCCCAAATCGACACCTAGCCACTGAGCAGGTTTAGGAAGCCAGGAAAAGAAAGGGGGAGGAGGGGGATTGAGTATATGGTCGTGGCGTTTCAAGGTGAGAAAAATGTAATGGTTGTGACGGATGAAAAAGTTGGTGCCTGTAATTACACAGCAAAAGGGAAGAGACTCTTCATCGCTTCCCGTTTGTTGAGAAGGGAAGAAAATACCTCGTTTCATATTGTCAATTATTTACGTAATTTCTTTTAGTGTCGCATATACAAAATTTATGAACCTTAATAATTTCATGGGTTTTGCGTCTCTAAACCGCAATACTATTATGAGAGACGCCGTAGTGGAGAGCTCCAGAAATTTCGACCACCCGGGATTCTTCAACGTGAAATGACATTACACAGTACACGGGCCTCTGGAGAAATAAGCAACTTTATCAACTTGTTCAAGTAAGTCGAGAATGTTGAACATGGTATGCATAAACAGCACAGGTGAAATGATTCACGGATACAGACAGCTTCTCGGTCCATTTTCAAGTTATTGCTAACTTTTGCGAAACTCTGACGGCCTAGTGTTTCACATATTGCTGAAGCCCCGCCACGGTGGTCGAGTCGCTATGGTACTCGGCTGCTGATCCGAGGGTCGCGGGATCGAATCCCGGCCGCGGCGGCTGCATTTCGATGGAGGCGAGGTGCTGAGGCCTGTGTATACTGTGCGATGTCAGTGCACGTAAGAAAACCCCAGGCGGTCGAAATTTCCGGAGCACTCCACTACGGCGTCTCTCATAATCAAGTCGTGATTTTGGGACGTAAAACCCCAGGAACCAATCATTCAATCACATATTGATTAAACTGAAAGTGAGCGCAAATACACACAACCACAAGAAGCCAAGCGCAAACTTACACGGTTTATTTATCGGAAAACGTCACCAAATACAAAGGGGAGCAAGACCCACTGAGCTCATGCGTAAGGATAATCGAATCACGAGTGCGTGTCGAGCAAATAGCTTTCCTTCATTATGCAGACTGATGGGTCACTAATGCAAACACTTGTCCGCTTTAATGCCTCAAAGGCCTCTATAGTACACACCGCGCATTCGTTTTACCACCTCCGCCGAGAACCCTCATCTCACCAAACCGGGGATTACAAGTACATGCAGTACAAGGCTGAGTCAGGTTGATATATTTATTGTTATTTATATCTAGCAGAAGTTCTACTTTTACATGCAGCAGACGAACGGCTCTTGTAGTTATGCGTATTTGCGCTTCATTTTAGCTTAAACATTCCTTTGATTTCTCTTGATGGTTTGCGAACACTAAGCTTTCTTTTTAAAAAAAGGAGAAAAAAAAAGCCTGTTTCCCAAATTCCGGTAGGCTGTTTCTTGCCGGCAGCCTTTCAGAGTACAGGAAGGAAACTTAACCAGGCAAACGTCCACTTCGTTGCCATCCGCCAAAGGAAGGGCTTGGAATGACGATCAATAAGAATATTCCGCAGAGTGAAAGTGTACAATTTACGCCTACACGAAGATGAAGATTTTCTTCAATCCCTCAATATGCTGTCTTCAACTTTTTTTATACCGCTTATACTATTATATATACAGTACAACGTCAACGTCTGATCTGTACACTGCGGCTTGATGTCGGCTCATTTGATCTGAGTCAATCAGCATCGACGACGCGTTTATGAGTACCTCTTTTCGACTCATAACGTGAACTAATCGCCTCCTTTGTAATTCTTCAAATGATCACTTTACAGGCCCGTTTTTGTTTACTCGTACGTTCCAGCAATGTGCATAGAGCGAGACACGCTTGGTAAACACTACGAAGAAAAGCAGCTGTCCTCCTCGAGACGTTGGCGTCATCATCGGAAAGTGTCGGCTCGCTGACTGTCGAAATTGTTTTTCGGTGGAGGAGGCGGAAATGCTAGAGGCTCGTGTACTGTGCGTTGTCAGTGTACGTTAAAGAACGCCACGTGGTAAAAAAATTCCCGAATCCCTCCAATGTACGGCGTTCCTTAAACTCACCGTAGTTTGGGCACGTAAAACTCCAGTAATTATTATTTCCTTCGAAACCGAAATGTTATCCTATACGTCGCTGTATGCATTACAAAATAATGAAGAAACTCGAGGTGGGACAGAGTGCCACTTGACGAGTGTTTGAACAGCAAATTAAATCATAAGCACGGCGATGAAAGACTGGAACATGTCTGCATGAATAGAAGTGTGCTTGCGTGCCCCATATTGTCCTTGCTGTCTCAAGGAAGAAACGCGGTTGGGCATGCCCTTACATCAAAGCAATAGGGTGAGCGCCAAAAAAAAATTGATAAAAGATAAAATTTAATCGACGATTTTTACGCGCCAAAAGCACGTATAATTACGATGCACGAGTAGGAGGGAAGCGGGGGGAGTCCGCATTAATTTTTGACACCCTGGTGGTCTCTAACGGACACCTAAATCAAATTACAACTTTACCCTTGCATTTCACCCTCATCCTAACGCAGCCGCCATGGCTGGAAATCAAACCCGTTCCCATGCGCTCAGCGGAGCAACAGCATAGAGGCTAAGCTGGCTACGTTCGGAATAAGGAAATTTGTGAGAACAAAACGGCGTCGGTGGACGCAAACCAGAAAAATATACGGATTGCTGGGAGAGGTCTCTGTCCTGATTTTGACATAAATACGGCCCGTTGATAACGAATTCGTACAAGCGATAATGAGTGGTATCGTGGAAGACATAGCTGCGCGAAACGGCACCGAGTAAAGCTTTCAAGCGGTTGCAGAGGAGGAGCGACCGCTTCTTTGAACGCTTGAAAGTGCACTGGCATGAATGACTAAGCAGCCAGTTCGTCAGAAGGCGGCGGCTGCCACGTGGATGTTTGCACGAGCTGAAAGACGTGACGAGCCGCATATAAAGTTCAAGGATACACGCAGCCGTAGTTTATTCCCGGCTGCTAAAGCCCCACAGATCGAAGGTCAGCGCCGACTAACAGGGGCGAGCACTTCGATGCGTAAAGAGCGTAATTATAGTCGTGTAGATCGGGTCCCAGTCACCCAGAAAGTACACGACGGTCTTGTTGACCAAGCGCCTACTATTAGACGCCCAGGAATGAAACGTTTGCACAGAACGACGTATGCCGTCGCATGTCCAAGTGCCTAGAAACTTCAGTTTGAACAATGTCATCATTTGGCAGTTGCCCAGCTTCATTGACGATCCGCTTCGTGTGACGTTGACAAGGAGCGAGAAGAGCACAGTTTGATGGCGTGTTGGTGTTAAAGGGTACATAAAAAATGTAGACAGGAAATTGCCCGTTTTCTGGATTTGCCATTAGAAGCAAACAGCTGGTGTATATTGATTGCAGTGGCTTCTCGTGAACACGGTATACGAACAAAGTACGCAAAAAAATCCCATATAATTACCTCTATATGTGTATAGCAGCGCAAAATAGCGGGAGAAAATTCGTAGTGCCAAAGGGCGCAAGGACGGACAAGTTACACAAGTTACAAGTTACAAGACAAGTTACACGAAACTGAAGCAATCGCCAGTCCAGTGTAATTTGTCCCGTTTTGCTAAAATCACAATAGCGACACGGGCAAGAGGAAGACAGGTCAGGCCATCCAGAGTAACTCTGTTATATATTATTCTTTAACGTTATGTTTTAAGTCTTTGTGATCTGTTTTATCTGGAACACTTACTAACAGAAATCATCCGTAGAAAAAGGATGCTGTAACAAAATAGTGCCCACTACGTCGAAGAACCCGGCATCGAGTGAGAGACGGCGTGCCGAAAACAAGAAAGAAAGAAAGAAAGATGGAGCGCGCAGCAAGAGATTCAAGGAGCCCGAGGTACGCAAGAGCAGGCCGAAGCCTAGGCGGCGCGCTTGTAGAAAGCGCTGGGACACTGTGGAATGCGGTAGTGAGTTATCCCATCGCAAGTGGTGAGCGCGCGAGGCCGACGGAGAGAGGAGGAAACGGAGAGTTCGCGCCGACGCTCGCCGCGACATGTGAGGGAGAAAGAGGCCCAAGCGGCGAAGGTTCCAGTTGAATCAAGAATGTTCTCTCAGCTTTGCGTGTGCTGAGATCACGTGACGCGCGCCCAAACGTCTCGAAAACCCGCCGAAGACTATTTAACGAGTCGACCACGGTTAGTGAGCAGCGGTTTCAGCCGTCTGTGACAGAGTGAAAGAAGATAAAAGAAGTTGAACGACGCTGCTCCACGAACCAACCGACGAGCCCGGCCTGCAAGCTTCATGTCGACAAAACACCTCGAGTGACTCTGGTGAGTAGGACTCATTTTGTGTTTTATTCTTAACTGTAGTGCATGAGCTTGTACATTTGGTGTTGGTTCCGTGTTATGTTGTAGCCCACCTATGTTTGTATTTCGAAGAGCCGTGTTTGTGCACGTTTTTCTGTAACTGCCTGTTGAATGAGAATATATTTGTTTTGTTTGATCACCCTTTGCTCTGACTCGGTCTTTGAACCACTGCTGGCGTTTTGCTAGTGCACAAAAGGTACCTAAAAGTTAATTGTCTAAGCTTTCGTGGGATCATTTCCGGGGAATTGGTACGTTGGTTCTTGGAATCTTTTCCGGCGATTGCGTCCCGTGTCTGACAGCTCGAGATCGGTGACCGATGGGCTGGAGCACATTCGAGAGACATTCTGAAATCATCACTAGAAACTTGCCGCTGTCAATAGAAGGAAAAGTATTTAATCACTGCACTTGCCCGGCACTAACGTCCGGTGTGGAAACATGGAGGATAACGAAAAAACTAGAGACGAAATTAAGGAGCACGCAGCGTGCAATGGAAAGCAAAAATGATATGTGTAACTTTAAGAGATAAAACACGAGCGGAGCGGCTCAGAGAACAGACAGAGGTAGCTGATATTCTTATATCAATTAAAACAAAAATGTGGACCTGGGCAGAGCATATCATTCGGAGGACAGATAACAGACGAGCAGTAAGAGCGATGGAATGGACACTAAGAGAGGGAAACGCAGTAGAGGCAGGCAAATGGTTAGATGGAACGATGAAATTAAGAAGTCCGTGGGCATAAAGTGGAACCAGCTCGTACAGGATAGGGCAAATTGGAAATCGTTGGGAGAGGCCCTCGTCCTGCAGTGGACTTAAAATAGGCTACTGCTGTTGCTGCTGCTGCTGCTGATGATGATGACAACGACGACGATGATGATCTGTTTTAACGCTAAGCATTACAAACTAATCCTCCAATCGACGCCTCCCGCTACTATCATCATCAACGCCATCAGCACATCCTGCCCACTGGAGGCTCTTCGCAGTGCTTTCCCGTTTAGCCGCAACCTAACCTCTATGGTACTAGGCCTTTTTGCTCGTGAGCTTTCGTCACATTTGTATAGTGTATCAACATAGAGCCGATTAAATCCATTATCAATAGTCCAACCTCTTCTTAGCAGGCCCACCAATCGGGTGTTTCGCTACATCTGTACGGTCGTACAGACAGCTGATGAGCTACGAAATTCACTGACCATCGCTGATTAGTTACAGCTTCTTATACTGGCGTGGCACGAGGCTTCCAGATAAGCAATGAACTGGCAATCAAACTAAGCTGCAATGACGTCAGAAAAATTTATAGCCACTTTGTGAAGGTGGACGACCAGTGAAGCTGTGCCTTCACGAAAAGAAAAAAAAAGGCTGTGCTTTTACCTGACCCGGCTAGGCAGTGTGACGTAGCCCCGAACGACTAAGTAATGTGCTACATGAAAGCGTTCACAGCAATACAAATAAGTGCATTGCGTAATCCTTTGGTTCACGTAGGGCACTTTTCAAACACTTTAATTACCATGTTCCTCGCTTTTTTCACATTTGATTATGATCACTTCCCCTTTAGTCCACTTAATGCACCTTTGATTCACATTAATTCTAACCTGATTCACTATATTCAAATTTTAAGTTGGGTAAGAGCCACTACTCCACTACCCGCACATCACCCGGGATCGGCCCACGTACACGCCATTCATATTCGCAGCTGTATGCATATCGAATTTATAACTATATAGCTATCATGGTCGTGCTAGTGCCGCGCGCTGCCTGTGCTACCTTAATATTTACCAGAAAACACATTGTGGCAGCCACCATAGGCGTATCGTATGCGTGCAGGCTGTCTCACGACACTGCCACCACGATAGGCACACATTTTCTGTCTACGCACGCACTTCTGTCCATAACATAGCCATACACCGATTTCCTTTACAAATCCCACACACATGCCGCCTTGCAAAGTCAAGTATTGCAAGTGGCGTGTAAAACGAAAGAACGCTTCCCCTTTCGTATACTTGCTGTCATTGCTCCGCACACTGCGCCCATCCCTTGCGCACGCGTTCCGACACTGCATCTCCAATTTCCGTTTCGGCACGAAATATTTCCGGCCCTTCCCCCTCAATCTCCAAGTTCCGTTCCTGGGGCCGTGACACTCGACCCGGAAACGGTGCTCATTAAACCCTTGCACGAGCCTATCGCCACCCGAAGGCACATCCAGAGCCTCCTCTACGTTCGCCACAAGAGCGTAAGCCAGTGACGTACTTCCGCTCAAAAACTTGCGTTACACCCTCAGCTCGCATGAAACCGCTCACCGCTGGTCGCTACAGAAATAAGAGAAAAACATCTCGCGCGGTGAGCGCGTGCACGCGGCAATTTCCCCAACGCCACGAGTCCGTGTTACAAGCTGAGAGAGGGAGAGAGAAAGAGAGAAGATCACCGAGACAAAAACAAGCCCGAAACGATAAAAGAGACGCCCCGAGCCACGCGGGGAAGGCACACCAGCAGCAGCAAGCAGCAGCGCAGGAAGAGCTCTCCGACGGAGGAAGCCGTACTCCGGGAGGAGAAGCGTACTCGCGCGCACGTACATACACAACGTACAGACAGGCCAGAGCGTGACGGCGAGGGATATCCTTCGGCGACCTTGGCGAAAAGGCACCCTACCGAGCGCTGGGTGCTCGCCGACTTGACCGGTCGGTCCCGCGGACGTCCATCCGGAGAGAGCGGGCGCCCGCAGCCGATGCCAGAGGCTACAGGTCGCGCCCATCGCCGCCACCAGGACTGCCCGCACGCGCCGCCGAAGAAGATGCCTCGGAGTTTTTATGTGGACCACTCAGTCGGATGTACGCCCCGCGCAACGAGGTGACGGTCGTGGTCTGTACATCAGATAAACAGGAGGTTGCACGGCCTCGAGTGGACTTTAACGTGGACTCAAGGAAGCGTTCGCAATGACCCGCGCGGCTCTCCTGGCCGCCTTGGCGTTGTGGGGACTTGTATGCGGACACAGTGCGGTGGGATACGTGTGGAACCAATCGGACAATGGGCCTGAGTATACGCAAGGTATGGGATCAATCACGAAGCACTTTTGTTTACTTCTATCCGTTGTACTTGTGCGTTCGGCATGATGTAATGACAACCACGATTCCCTTGCAGCGCTTGGATTACACAGGAATATGCATATTATTTCTTTCAGTTCTTTCCTAAATTTTTGTTTATGTCCTCATTATTCTTATGGTAGTTCGCAGCGACTAGACAAGTGACCACAGTTGAAACCGAAAGTTTGCATGTAGTTCTTCGATAACCAGCAGTACTGTTGACCTTCTTATGTTACCTTCTTATTGATATTCTTATTCTCCGCTCAGCGGAGTGGCGTGCCCATTTCCGTGCGCATGCTGCTCAGCGTAGCGAAACTCTCTCTCTCTCTCTCTTTTTTTGGAATATAACTGAAAGGTATGAGGAGATTGGCGTAGACTTTAGTTTATAACTAAACGAAAAATCGGCAGCTAAATTGTAAGCCATACTGGTTTGACGTTGACGCCATTCATAATGGCTTTGACTAGTGAGCAAAAAAAGTATATATATATATATATATATATATATATATATATATATATATATATATATATATGTGTGTGTGTGTGTGTGTGTGTGTGTGTGTGTGTGTGTGTGTGTGTGTGTGTGTGTGTGTGTGTGCTTCCGCGAGCAGCTCGTTCTTTTAGTTTCAGAAATTATTTCAATCTTTGTAAGGGCAACTCTTACTGCTGTCTTTTGCTGTATGTGTGCTTTAGGCGCAGCTGTACAAGTTGGTTCACGGATATATGCTTGTCTGAATTATAACACGTATTCCACTTATATTTAAGCGCTAAGCTGGGTATCAACGTCTAAGTATCGTCGCGGCTCTCAGATTTCAGGATTAGGTTATAAACTTCGTTGTTGTTTATTTTACACATCATTAAAGCGACAAAAATTGAAACGCTAATGTGGTTTATGTTAATAGAATATTATTGGCGCACTCTACTGCAGTTAATTTTGCCTTTTTACGTTAAGCATTAGTCGAGTAAATGAGGAAGAGGATGTAATCCTAATTTTATCTTTGAATCCCGCGCCAAAACATTGAGGAGATGACGTCACGAACTGCACTCCTGTTTTGCGTTTGCTTGCTGCACTGCCGCAGTCGAATTGTCTGAAACAAGCCATTTAAGCCCCTACCTCACATAGCACGCAATGTACATTCCTTTTTCCCATAGATAGTAATGTAAGATTACCAGGCACCGTCAAAAAATATTTGACGTCGTGCGTCTTAGTGTGGATACCTCCGAGTAAGTGTCGCCGCTTGTATTTTCTTAGTGCACATTTTCCAGATTACCAACCGCCTTCTTCTCGTGAGAACTGTGCCCTTGGTAAAGTGAAAAAGTAGTTTACTTATACCAGAAAAAATTGTAATTCACTTTAATGCCCCTTTAAGCCACATCTCCATTGCACGACGCCATTATGTGGTACTTGCAGAGTGGTAACGTGTACACCCGCATAATGGAAACAGAAAATTCCGTTGGCCACATTTCAAGGTCCCTCCTCTGGGAAACACGTGACTGCAGACCTAAAAACACACATTCAAACAAAATGGTGTCAGCACTGCAAGTCGAGGCGACAGGTTTGGAGCCGAATTTAGGGCGAAGCAAATCACGGTTGTCTTCGCTTCGATACTCCTGCTGTTACGCCGAACGTCGGCACCAACTGCGTGCCGAACGATTTGAGCTCGAATCAAGCGTTCGCGTCACCATAGTAAGAATGACAGCATTTTTGTGTTCTCGCACTTCATCTGTCTTGTCTTCTTTCTCCACGCACACCACCCCTTCCGCCAACTCGTTCAACGACACTCAGGTCGAGATGGCAGAGCGCAAGACGACCCGGACTACTCGGGGCACCGCGTCGAGATTGTTTCCAGCTGGCCAGAGCCTTCGGAAGGTAACGTGTTCGAATTACTCATCTGTGCCTTGATTTAGGCGGCTGCGGCATGTGACCTAGATAAATCGCTCGAAGTGCACGCGACGTTGTCTTTGACGGAATGGCGCGACAGGCGACAGCCCCTGCCATCACGAACAGTAAAGTGGTTGTCCCTCCTCGTAAGGCAGAGTTGTGACAACTGCATTCTTGAATAGTCTTGTCGGTTCTCTTCGAGCGTAAGCGCGACGCTTCTTTTGTTTGCACGCTGCGGATGGCGTGGCGGCGCCTTGCTGACCGGAGAATTGGACACGACTAATGGCAGAAGATAAGATTGAGTGACCTGCCTGGAGACTCTGGGGGAGCCAGCCTAGTCTAATGGATGGATGGCCCTACAGTTGTCAAAGACAAGCAAGAAAAGAAAATGTACTTCGGGGCCCGACATTCTTGAACGCACACTGCTGCGCCTACTGCGTCGAACAAAACGCGCGTTCCTCCATCACCGCCTGCTCGCAACCTCCTTTAGTTTAAACCTTGGCGCGATATAGTGCGTTTGTGATAACGTCTGCAACGTTGTAGCGCCGAAAAACGAGCGAGGACGACAGGAAACAAAGCCGAGAGCTAGCACACAACTGGCGCCACGCCGCGGTGGTCAAGTGGATATGCCACTCGGCTTCTAATCCGAAGGTCGCGGGATCGAATCCCAGAAGCGGCGGCTGCGTTTCAGCGGAGGCGAAATGTTGAGCCCCGTGTACTGTGCGATGTCAGTGCACGTTAACGAACGGTGGTCGAAATCTCGGGAGCCCTCCGATGCGTCGTCTCCCATGATCATGATAGCGTGGTTTCGGGACGTAAAACCTCATAAACCAATCAATCAGTCAGTCATCAACATTCAACTGGCTTTATTGTGAAACTGAGCAAGGTACGTGCGAGTGGCTAAGGAAACCTGAATATACAGGTACACGTTGAAAATCAAAAACAATTGAAGCTAGCTCCACGCCGTGAAAGCCGTCGGAACAGCGAAGCTATTCCTTTTGTCGTTCATCATGATGTAACTGGCCAAGGAAGTGAAGTTATTGATGTCATCACGTATCCATTACGTTAGTCACATACCGCCCTTCATCGCTGTCAAATGGCACACTCCCGCCCTGAGCCCGCTATGGTGAAACAGCGAGTAAGGTGAGGGAAGAGTGGGTGGAGCGCTGTCGCGGGTATTGGGTCAAGGGCAAGAACAGGTTCGCTTATTCCATGTACGCAACAACAACAATCATCCGACGTACGGCGCGGCATCGACTCAGAAACAGCTCCGCTGTTAAAACAAAGACCAGCTGAACGTTAACGTTCCTCCTTGGCTGCTGTCGTCTTTGTTCGTTCTCAGGGCTATAACGCTAAGAATCACGCATATACCAACTAACCCGCATCGCTACACTTAAAGGGTGCCTGAAACGTTTTTTTTTTTTTTTTGACATTGCGCCACTGATTAGGCAACACAATTGTGAAATCATTGACACCATAAATAAAGTGAAGCAGCATGCGCTGATGCAGCTATGGGCTTATTTCTGTTGCCTTCCTCCTTACCACTGCTGTTCCTCCTCAACTCGGTCAGCTGCGGTGTGTGCGACTGCGCCCCCCCCCCGTCAGCCGCTCTGCCGAGCCCTCCGTAGCGACATGGCGCCCCGATATCTTTAATGAGGTCGCCGGCCTCAGCAGTGCTAGTCTCTGTAATAGAGCGCCGGCGACTCGTGTGTACGCCGCCAGATGCTGCGACGATACCGTTGGCGGAAACGAAGGAGCACGTTGTTTGCAGTTAGGTTGGGAAAATTACGTGCACGTCACTGGTTAGGCGCCAATCAGCGGCCTCCCCATCCATCGTTCGATGGCGGGGGCGTTTCAAAACCCCTTTTGGCGAGCCGCTGCGATCTTTTGCGATGCGTGTGTTCAAAACCTTATTGTGAGTTACCCACTTTATGCAGAGCGCTGAAATCTGTCCTCTAATGATCCTACTGACTCGCTCTACCGTATCACCATGTTTGCAGAAAACCGTCAAAACCCTTTCAGGGTCCCTTTAAGAGTTCGTAGAAAACTAGGCTCCGCAGCTCCTTGCTGCGCGACATTGGCTCATTAGTTGCGCCTGCGTATGGCTAAGTCAAAGTCAAAGTCAGTTTATTTTTATTCTAGGGTACATTGAAATGGATACAAGAAAATATGCAGACGAGTGTCGCATGGTCGAATACTGTATAGGGTCCCTAGGTTAATAATCCATAAGAAAAGAAGAAAGCACCTTTTCACGCAAGCAAGTGAACCAAAAACGAGGAAGCGCTTAAAATAAAATCTATAAATAAACAAAGTAAAGACATTAAGGCACAGCTGTAAATTACAAAGGGTGTATACGACTAACCACAATAATCATGGAGCAAGGGAAGAATTGCGTCCCGTCAAAATTTACAATCTTACTACAATTAAGTATACTGCGAACGTATGCCCCAAAGCCACTATGTAGATTTCATCATGGGCACGCCGTATAGTGGGAGCGCACAGATTAACTCTGTCCTCCCGGAATTACCTAATATGCAGCATAATGTAGACGCGCAAGCGCTTTTGTGCCTCCACTCGATCTAAATGCGGACGCAACGCTTGAGAGAAAACCCGCAACCGCTATCTCCACAATTGCGGCTTCACAATACATGGGAACGTCGTCATGAATGCAGTAGGTCGGTGTGTGTAAATTTCAGTACAATTTCCCCTAACCGGCCAACCGAGCACGTGCTTGGTCAGCCTTCCTGCCTTTCCTGTTCATGTATCTCTCTCTCTCTCTCTCCTCTAACCGGCACTGACGCTTTCAATACCGGACCATGCATTGAAATCGTACACGCCGTTTCGTAAATTTGCATATATACGCACGCGCCGCATTCTGCGTTCTCGTTGGCCTCGCGTCTTTCGCGCATTACATGTCTGAAAACGTTGCGTGTTCATAACTTCATAACTTATCAGCTACGGAGCATGCACACTTCAAGATGGCCTCAGTTCACTTGAATCACTATACTTTGCTAAAGCGTTGCTTACGTAGACAAACACGTGCAACGATGCTTACGTAGGCAAACACATGCAAATGAAAGGCAAGAAAGAAAAAAAAGAGAAGGAAGGAACGAAAGAAAGAAGGACAGCGTGCGACATATTTGCCATCTTGAAGTGCGGGTGTTCCGTAGCTGACAAGTTATGAAGTTGTAATTGCAGGCTTGGCGACAATCAGTACAGCACATTAGTATCCTTAATGTGATGAAAGGGCCTTTCTTAATGTTAGGATCCGATCCTTCGGACTTCATAGGCTATTCACCGGCAGGATTTAACGCACTTTTGTTCTTTACCGCTTAATCTTACATTTCGCCCTTTTCTCCCTGTATGCACAGATGAGGCCTCATCCTCTTCGGACCAGCCGGAAACAGCAAACTACGCTCGCCCTCCGAAGCGTCCCACCAGCGTCAACAGAAACCAACAGGCTCCGATCACCGAAAGCCCCATCGTCGCCAGGTTTGTGGACAAGCTGCAGCGATCTCTCGAGCGTTCGACGCAGTTCACGAGCCGCGCCGACTACCACGCCTGCCTGATGCCCAGCGGAAGCAAGGGCTGCTGCACTCCCGTCAGACTGTGCGTGTTGCCCGTGTTCCTAGAAAGTCTGGACGTGTTTCTGAAGTACACGTGTGCCATTGACAATGACCACATCGGCGTGTGCTGTCCGACGGAGTTCGTGCCAAACACGAACATACCTAGGAGACCCGACGGCACCTTCGTGATCGCCACGGTGCTCAGCCCCACTCCTCCACGGCCTACAAAGAATACGACGTCCGGCTCGCGGCCTGGTCGTCCTGTGGTGCGCGATGAACCGGAGTACCCCAATCGTGGCGGTGGCGACCATGTGAGTTTCTTGACAAGTCACCGAATCTCATCATAGCGGAGAAACGCGAGGTCCATTCTCTGTTGTTCCTTTTTTCCCCCAAGATTCGTGGTTCGTGAGTCCTCATTGCAGATTATTAGCCTCGACGCATGCTTCACTGAATGACCTCTGCACGTCGCGTATCAGTCAAACATATTGCCTAGCGGTTGAGATGTTTACGGAGCTACTGCTGTTTCCCCATAAAGCAAACATTTTGCTGAAAAGGGTATATATTGAACATAAACACACACACACACACACACACACACACACACACACACACACACACACACACACACACACACACACGCACACGCACACTTTCCCATACGCAGGCTTCACAGGGAGTCAAAGTGGATGAGTGACGTAGAGCAGCGCGACCAGCATAATTTGTCACGCTAAGGCCTTTGTAGCAGGTACGCATACATCTAAAATGGCAACGAAGTGCATACAGGAGGAACAGTGTTGCCGCGCGGATTACATATATACGCATTTCGTTTCACTAATGAGCAGCAGCCTTCATGTCAAATTCCATACGACACATGAGCCTACCGTTCTGTGTAGGACTGTACCATGGCTTTCCCGAGCTTTGTGAAAGGCCTATGAAGTGCACACCTAAACCGAAAACGAAACCAATGAACATGAAGTTCGTATGTATACTTCATGTCTCAGACAGGAATGAAGGCCCTCTCTACCAGACTTACCATAAAGCAGTTTTGGCAGTCACCGAAGACTTGCGAATGTCGCAAGAGATACTATCTGGAAATGCGCTCGGGGAAGAGTGCACCGCCCGTGCACATACTTCGACGACCGCAAATACTTTGCTCGACATTGACTACGCTGCAAGCACATGCTTCTTCGTTATTTTCAAGAGATCACCTATTGTATTTTTTCTATACTGGCGAACTAACTGAGTCGCATATACTGGTGCAGCTTTTAAAAGAAAACAAACAAGGTTGTCGACTGTTTTAAGTTACGTGTCACAACGCAATGCGTTCTCTACGTAAAATTGCCCGCGGTTAAAATTAATGCGGTAGGGCAGCCAAGCGACATTCCTCTTGGGTCACAAATCTTTCAAATCGAGATACCGGCTCTGACAAACATACTGAGCATTGATCGAAGGTCTTCAGCATTCCTTGACAGCGAGGTCAATAACGAACCTGCAATACTTCTCTCTCTCTCTTTCTGAGTGTGTGTTGTTCCTTTCGAAGGAACAAAATTCTCATTATCCTTGTACAATGTCGAGGAGAATGACGTAGCTCGCTCAGTACGAGGATAGTAGTAGAGGCGTGCAGATGCACTTGTTTGTATCACTGCGCGCAGCCATACCTAAGCTTGCTTTTTGTGGCTAATATTGCTCTCAGGTGTGTGTGTGTGTGTGTGTGTTCAGGTTTATGTTATGGTCATATCATGAAGTTTCGTTAAGACGCTGGAATGACACCTGGTATAACAACTTAATTTGCGTGCCAAAGCTTAAATTTTAGTTGTTGGATTTTTGTTGTTGAAATTTACGTTGTTGTATATTTCTCTTTCTTCTCCATCTATTCCGAAAATATTAACCAGCATTTCTGGGTGTCAATGCTTTCTCACTGAATATACTAAAAAGAAAAAAAATGCATTCAGTAAGACTGCCCGCAAGTGCATTCTGTGAATTGATCTGCCATCAATGTTAGTCCTACTGTCCTTGCCTGTTTAGTTTTAGCAACATTTTAATCTAAATATTAGGCGTGCGTCGGCTATCATAAAAGTCAATGACTAGCAGAGCTGCGGGGGCTTAGCAAGGCTTAGCAAAAGAAAAGAGGTTTTTTTGGGAAACGACAGCTAGATTTTCTTCCACTATATAATCACTCTGTCCTTTTTCCCCTCTCTGTCTGTGTGTGTCTCTCTCTTCGTCTTTCCAAGTTCCTCTTTCTCGCGCCCATAGCGTATCGCCGATACATGACGCGGCGTGCGTTGCCATGTGTCGTGTCTAGGAATCGTCTTCACGTTCATTACTCCCTTTTCCTCCTCCTTCTTCGTGCTCTAGGTGTCCACTCACCACCTCTCATGATACTACTGATATGCTATCATGATGCCACTATCACGTAGCAGTGGGCGGAGGGCAATAATATAGGTAGTGAGTAGCCTTCTTTCTTTCTTTCTCTCTCTTCCTTTCAGTCTTTCTTTCTTCCCCTTTTCTTTCTTTCCGTATTTGTCTCTCTTCCTTTCTATCTTTCTTTCTTCCTCTCTCTTCCTTTCCACCTTTCTTTCTTTCTCTCTCTTCCTTTCTACCTTTCTT
Source organism: Hyalomma asiaticum (assembly GCA_013339685.2). Taxonomy (NCBI): domain Eukaryota; kingdom Metazoa; phylum Arthropoda; class Arachnida; order Ixodida; family Ixodidae; genus Hyalomma; species Hyalomma asiaticum. The sequence goes on along the minus strand of CM023485.1, from coordinate 85,975,026 downwards.
TCTATTTCTATCTTTCTTTCTTTCTTTCCTCTAGTGGCAAGCGCAGGTCCGTGTTTCCCTGCTGCGCACGACGAACAATGATTACAGCGAATGATCATTGTAAGAGCTCCGCCTTAAAATAAATACAGTAACAAACAAAAGAAAAACGCGTAACTGTCTGAGTGGCTTTCCAGGCAGAATATTGAATGCTTGCATCAAAAGAGAGGCACAAAGTAAGCGGATCAATTCAGCGCATTCTAGCAGCATGATGCCCTTGCGAAACCTACGTGTGCGCTTTTATTCTTCCCTACGCGCGCACACAAAATCTTTTGTTCTTCCGGCGTTAAAATACAGCCGCATCAAACGCTTTTCTTGCGGCGAAAGAGGCACGTTCCACCCACACGCGACAACGGAGGCAGGCCCAGCAGCAATCCCGGCTCCAAGCCGAGCGGCTATCCCGGTTCCAAGCCCAGCGACTATCCGGACACCAAGCCAAGCGACTACCCCGTCAACCGACCGAGTGACTACCCCAGCAGCAAGCCGAGCGGCTATCCGGGCAACAGGCCGAGTGACCCTGCCGGCAACAAGCCGAGTGGCTACCCTGGAAGCAGGCCCAGCGAACCTTCCGGCAACAAGCCGAGTGGCTACCCTGGCAGCAGGCCCAGCGACCCTTCCGGCAACAAGCCGAGCGGCTACCCGAGCAGCAGGCCGACCGACTCCTCTGGCAACAGGCCCAGCAACCGTCCCAGTAACAAGCCGCAGGACGGCACTAATACCCACAGGACCACAACAAGCCGGCCTGCGGGCAGACCGGGCTCAGACCCGCATTCGCACATGAAAAGGAACCCGACGAAGCCGGTGCCGCCAGAGCTGCTGGAACTGCGACAGAGTGAGTGTTGTCGAGTAGCCGTCAGTTTTATATGCGATATATTCGCTGGTGCTTATGATATTATCATGTATTCGAGTCCGCATTCTGAATCCAGAAATGTCACCTTCCGTGACATACAAGGCACGATCGCGGAAAATAATAAATGCTGACTGTTTTCCTTTAGTTAGTTTCTTTAGGCCACGGCAGGTGTCATGCATAGCGGGGGCATTATTCTTGGCCAGTGAGAGTTCGCGGCACATGAAGAAGATTAAGGACGAACATTATGAGAATGCTCAAAATAAAGGGTTCTCTCTCCAAAGCCGTCGCTTGTTTTTGGTTTGTTTTGTTTTTTTATTTAGTATAAACTAAATCCTGGCGCCGGTCTACGGTTGCCGTGTCTAAACCACGATATGATTATGACACACGTTGTAATGGGGGACTCGAGAATAATTATGACCACTTGGGAATCTTTAACGTCGCTTGTTCTTTAGCAAGTACATGCTGTTCAGGGCGAGCGGTATGCGGTTTCTTCCGTGCATTTTTCCAGCGTGAATTTTGTTGAATCAAAAGTTTTGTTTCAACCACGTGCAAAATCTAAGCCACTTTTCAGGGACTAAACAAATGCTGCATCGTAAATCAAAAGGAAAGTAAAAAAAGGGAGGGATGGTGCGCTGGCAATGCGTAAATGTGGAAGTAGTGTTAATGGCATTATCAATTCTTTGTGCTTCTTTCTTTTTCTCACCAAGGAACCACGCTATAAAATACCGTAATAAGTCAAATCATGGTCTTTCACAGAAAGCTATACAAGTAATTTTACCGGTTAAGCAGACTGACTCAACATGCTAATGAATACGTGGTAGGGTTTCTGTAATTGGCACGCCTGATGAACGAAGGTGGCCACGTCAGTGTAATGGTGGGCGTATCTTTGCCCTAAACCTTGGCAGCGTAATCTTTTCTTGCGTCTGTGCCAAATGTTCATCACCTTCTTCTCCCTTACTCGAACCCTTGTTGACCTGGCATGTTTGGTATGCTATAATTCTAGTAACAGAAGCGAGCCACCGATGACTATAGAAAAAAAAAATGAAAAAGACCGCATATTCTGACACTCTCCTTCCTCGTAAACAACTTACTGAAGTTAACAAGAATCTGAATGAGCAATTGTCCCTTTTCCGCTCGCAGTTCTACCTTCTTCGACACGTACTTTTTTTTTTTTAATTGACGTTCGGTGTTTATCGTCTGATTGCAAACGACATTTAGCCAGCAGCGCAGTGCTCTTCACCTCGAATACAAGGGTCCGATCCCGCTCGCGACAGTCGCATTTCAGCCATTGCGAAATGTCAAAGCCCACGTTCTCAGATTTAGGTGCACACTAAAGAACCCCGGGTGATCGAAAGTTCTGCAGTCCACCAATGCAGCGCTACCCCTAATCGTATTGTGGCTTAGGCATGTAAAACGCCAGCCATTATTAAAATTTGGCTAGGAAAGAGCTCACTTTACCAACTCCACTAAAGGACAATTGTGGCGTGACATCCCGCGTACCGATACATAACACACTGCACAAAGAAGAAAGTGTGATGAAAGGGTTTTTTTCCCGAATGAGTAGGTGGAAAAAAACCCACAGGAAGAACAACTGCGAGCGTTCTTTGAACGAAAGCATAATGGTCCGGAAGCGCGAGCGGAGAAAAAAAAATAAATAAGGAAAGAAACATACGGGAATTCGTCAGACGTAAACAAGGCACGCCTTTGTGATGTAAAGCACGACAAACATACTGGGGTCGCACGCTAGCATATTTTCTTATTTGAAGTCAGGTACTTTTTTGCGACCTTAGCCAACGTATAGCTGAACGCGTTCTTATCAGTTCGCACGATATAAAACTGGCAGTTCTTTTCTAGTCGGACTGACAATTACGCTGCCTATTAAGCAAAGGAAAGATTAACATAATGAACTTTTCACTGCATACTTAAAGATAATGCATTGCCTCGCGTCGTTTTTGCAGCATGTGGAATTCCTGTACTTCACAAGAGAATCATAGGTGGCAGGGAAGCCGACCCCAATAAATGGGCGTGGATGGTAAGTACAACAATGATTTTTTTTTAAATTATACTAAGGCAATCACAACGCACCGCACCACGCGTCTGTTTAACCTGCCTGCCTTTCTGTCTCGTTGTTTCTCTCTTTCTCTTTCTCTCTCATTGGAATACTTGAAACGCGCATTGTTTATAAACTTCATTTTCTACGTTAGTATAGGGGCTGTCAAATATTACAAATGCAGTCTCGAGTGCCTAAAGCCACAACTATAAAGTTGAAAGAGTAAGTTCAGCCATTTCAACATTCCGGACGTAATGATCTAATTTGAATGAAATAGCTGAAACCTAATGGAGTTCGTAAACTACCTTCGCGAACCCCGAACCGTTAGGCAAGTGATGGCTCGCCGAAGGGGCAATTGGCGAGTCTCTATCAATTGAAAGATTCATTCATTACTTAGTAGCTTTATGAATTCTGACAATCATCGTATCGAAGTAACAGGTGTAATATGAGAGCCGTTGTAAGCAATAACTGCTAATTTTTTTCCGACAAGCTGACGGTAATAACATGTCCATTAAGCGCAATACACGGTCGCTAGTTCATGCTTCCCCACTGGAGTTGCGGTAGGCGTGTCCAGAAATTGAATTAGAAAGCTAAGGCTTAACGGCATTCGAACGAGCGACCTGTTTCCCGACAGCAGGACGACAATAGCACTGCGTCATTGAGGCGGCTCACACGAGCTTTCATTTCGCAATAACGGTTATAGATTTCAACAAAGAGAATACGTTTGCACAGCCTTTGCAGATTCTCTTCAAGTGATTTCTTTTTTACATGGGCTGCATACGGAATGATGCTCTATATCGCTAAATATGCGTTTCCACAGGCTGCCCTTCTGAGAAGAGAAACAGGCGAGCACTATTGTGGAGGAGCCCTCATCAGCACCAGATACGTCATCACGGCAGCTCATTGCACAGATGGGTAAGTCGCACGGAGGAACATTGCGTTAAACGACAGTTTTTAAATATGCAGTACTTAAAAAAAAGAAATGCATCAAATATGAAATTTCAAGCTGTGTCTACCGCTGTCAAGTATCAGATTGATCCACCGTAGCGGGGATGTTAACATAACACATGTTCTAAAATAGCCGTGAAATTCATTTCCTTTGTTTGGCTGCTTCTGACGCTGCATTTCGTCGCAAATTCGCTAAGTGCCGATTACAGGTATGATTTTAATTAGCTCGAAACCCGATCGTGCCGCTTTTATTCCAACACTCGGTCAAAGAATGGAACATTCTAGAATAAGGTGCTTTGCATCTATTGAACGACGCTGTCTAAATTACGTGAGATGCGTAGAAGAAATATTTTTTATAACAGGTTGCATAGTAGGAGGTGTTAGTGTGGTAATTTTTATGCATCGTTGCCCTTTAACGTTTGAACATAAGTATGTGTTTCGTGTGCTGCACACAAGGCACAAACGGTAATAACTTACGCGAGGTTATTTAATGACGAAGCCAAAACGCTTTGCTAACCTGCTCATTATTGCAATTTAGGTAGAGTGGATCGGTTTCCACCCCCAACAAACCGAGTTATACATACGAACTCAGCGCTTAGCTTTATGGGACCCTAAACCGTTCAGACTTGTGCTAAACACACAAGCTCATCTCATCTATCCAAAGAGTTACAGAAGCGGCAATTGTCAGACGTCATGCATGTGTGCAAATATTAACGCGGGCGTCAAAGCAGTGAAGCATGTATGTCGAACAGTTTAGTGCACAAACAAATCGCGAACGTACGCCACCAAGAACTATTACTTTGACGCGAAAACTAAAGACAAAACGACAGCAGCTATGACGCTGTCGTTCGAAAACGCGGATTTACTGAACACTGTACAGCACATAAAGTTTTCTGCACAGCTTTAGTGCTGTGTACACTTAACAGAAGGGTGACTTGCGTGTGTCGTGAGAACATACCTTCGCCTAACATGTGCGGTTCTTTCACGGCGATAGCTTAGCACTCGTTAAGGGTCACGCATGAATGATTTGACCTCTAATAGAAGAGAGCGTTGAACCGTTCCTTACACGTGGTAATGGTTCGAGAAATGACGTATAACAAAAAAGGAATTGCGCAGTTGGGAAACACGTGCTCTTCCTCCATTAGCGTTAATCGCACCACCCTTATCTATAACGTACTCAAGCAGCAGTCGTTTTTCATTCTAACCCGCGGCCACGGAAGTGGGAAAGCCGTTCGGCGGGTAGACTTAATAGAACCAGCTACCTAACATGGCGTCGGTTGCGTGCCTGGCATGAAAAGAAGTTGTGCCGAGATGCACTCTATATCCGGATGTCCAGCTGCAGTATGACGTCACTTCGTGACGTCAGCCTTCGGTACGGAAAAAAACCGGCGACGGATTGCGCATTCAGTTCCCGAGGTATCCGAAACAGGCCTTAGCCCCATTTGTTTGCCCCTGGGAGCATGTAAACACGTTCCCTGACCTTGACTCACCTTGAATGGAACACCTACACGGAAACCGAGCGATAAAAGGCTTCGGAAAAGAGTAGCAAGGGGAAATGGGGGGTGAAAGTAGAAGCTAACAAAAGCACGAAAATAACGACGTACAGCCTACAACGTCGTTTCGGGTCTCACGGGAGCGTTGAGAATGGCTTTGGCCAGCCGTGCCACCAATGAGGCTCTTATGATACTTAATGTGTTGTGGATCACGACTTTTGCTTGCTCCGAAGACGTCACTTGTCCACTGCAGGCGCCATCGAATGAGCCAGAACAACAAATGCGCAGGATGTCGCCTTACACAACTGGTGGTTTCACAGCACCTCTGAGAAATGCGTGTTTACAAGACTGACCGCGTGCGTAAAGCCTCGGAGGTGGTGTTGCGCTTAGGTATGGGAATGATGAATCAGGCGCACAGCGAGCAGAAACACGAGGTATTTTAAAAAGTCGATCATAAACTGATATATTTCAGTTTTCCTGCATGTCAGATGCAAGTCCTGGGCATGCCGAGATGGCAACTTACAGCATTGCTTAGCCGGAAATCAATTTAGACGGGAAGGGGGCGTTCAGTGAGCCGAAAGAAAAAAGATACAAAATAAAGCAGGAATTGCGCACATTCATTTCTTGGCTTGAACGAAATGTTGGGATGGGGCAGCAAATTCTGTCAGCACTTCCCTTTCCGTATATATACTACCACAGTGAATAAACATACTTGTCGGCGCTGTCTTAGAGACTCATGCAAAGGCGCGTCATCATAGAAAATGTGATGCCCTCTCGCTGTCGTCAGTGCTGAAGTGGTAGGCGAATATCTTTTAGTTTCTGCGGTGGTTGCGTGCTCATCATCACATCGCATAACTTTATTAAGGCGAAATCATTATGTTCCTCATGCGGAGGTGGCCTTTTGAAGAGCTAGCAATGACTTCGTCGCAAGCACGGCTTCACCGTGAGCGGTACAAAATATGTCACGTGACCATAGGATACCAATAAGCGCGCCATAGCGCGGCTAGGCATCTACAAGACGAAGCTGATAACTGGCAGAATGATAGGGACGCCAGTTATTAATGCCTTCAGAAATAATTAATGTTCTCATGGTTCGGGAGTGTTGCCGATCGGGCGAATTGGTGTCCCATGACTCTAGTTTCTGTTAGCGCGACACATATAAGAAAAACACAAGGACCGCACACACACACACACACACACACACACACACACACACACACACACACGGAGAGAGAGAGAGAGATAGACGCTAAGCTTCCAACATTTATTCAATGTCCTCGACACTCGTGCTTGTATACGTATGAAATACAGAATTCGTACGGCACGTGTAAACAATCCAAGATACGCCATCTCCTTCCTCGACATAGCAATATATAGCGGGCCAACACAGATAGTGTCCTACTTCAGCGATAGCATCAGTATCTTTCATTTCGCGTGCGAGCCGACTTCGAGGACGACCAACTACATCACAAGTATCAAGATCAGGGAAACAGCAACACTCCTTTTTCTTTATTTCTTTTCTTTTTTTTTTCCTTGCGCTGCCAAGAAAGAGGCCTCCGGCTGGTTACTTATTTCTAACGTTGCAACAATGTCCTCGTAATCTATAAGGCATCCTTTATTCTGCCCAGCGCAGCACTTTCCACAAGATAATGAAAATTTACACGCAACACGACACAAGCAGTCGACAGAATATTCATGGCTATTCTTATCGCAAACTTTTACATAATAAACTTTGTAAGGTCTTGGGCGTACTGATAAAATGTCAGCGTATATTGCCAGTTCCTCAAAAGCTTACGATATTTAAGGCGCTCTTCTCATCACATCTACGTTATTGTAATCTAATTTGGGGTAACGGAACACAGCAATCCATAAATAATCTTGTTATCCTACAAAAAAAAAAAAGAAAGGCCCTACGTTCTGTTGCAAACCTACCACACAGTGCACACACTTCAGAACTATTCGTTAAAAAAATTTACAGCATATCCACGGAGTGAATGATGATGAGTGGGCGAAGCTCGGGAGGTTCATCGTAGATCGTGCCGAGTTCCGGATTAATTTAGTTAACGTGCACGCTACGAATCCTCATGGTTCAACTATGCACAAGTGAAATCTCCCACAAGATCCAGCGCATATATATATATATATATATATATATATATATATATATATATATATATAGACACGGCCGCTTCTGACGAAGGCCGTGCCACTGCCGAAACGTTGAATAATAAACGTGCGATTTTCGCAAGTGTGCAATTCGTTTCTAATATATATATATATATATATATATATATATATATATATATATATATATATATATATATATATATATATATATATATATATATATGGGTTGCCGGTGAACGCTTCTCCAACGCGAGCAGTCGGTACTTCTCAATGAAGAAACTCGCTAGGATAGGAGACGCTGCCTGCGCCAACGTTGTCTCTCGCTGGTGAGGGCGCGTTCTCCTTCTTTGCGAGCTGGTACAGCGTTCCTCTAAGAAAGAGCGTTTCCATAGCCAACGCGCGCCTTTCGCTCTCTCTCTCTGTCTCTCTCTCACAAGACAGCAGAGGCACGCGCCGGGAGAGAGAGAGAGAGGCACGCGCCGAGGCGAACGCCGAGGGCGAGCGCGTGCCGGGAGGCACGCGGGTTACGCCTGACGACTGACGCCTGACGCCTGACGCGTGACAAGGTTAGACTAAGAGGAGCTTCGCCCCTCATATAATGTTTTGTGTGGTTTAACGTCCCAAAACCAGTTCTGATTATGAGAGACGCCGTAGTGGAGGGCTCCGGAAATTTCGACCACATGGCGTTCTTTAACGTGCACTGACATCGCACAGCACACGGGCCTCAACACTTCGCCTCCATCGAAATGCAGCCGCCGCAGCCGGGATTCGATCCCGCGACCCTCGGATCAGCAGCCGAGTGCCATAGCCACTAGACCACCGTGGCGGGGCCGTTAAATATAATGTAATTAAATTGAATGTGTTATATGAATACACTTTATTACTTTCCTTTCGATCCGGTATTGTGAAAAATCGCAAGTATATACAAAGTGTAGCTAACTTGCAACTAAATCCTTCTTCGCGCCAAACAGACATTCGGAACAATGGTATGTGCCAAGGCCGCGCACAAGCTATGGCTATCAAACATTAGGTTATTGCTTGCCGAAGACATTAAATATATTCAATATTTCTTTTGAAAATGTTCGCACACTCTCTAACACTTCTCTTTTAAGCATGCTGTGTTAAATATGTTTGTAGTTAAATTTCACTTTTTGTAAATATGTCTTTCTGTGGATATTATGTTGTTGTCTTTTTCTCATTTGACACCGATGTTGTACTGTACTTTTCTTTTATTGCTATGCTGCCATAGTGAACGTGGGGACGTGGGGCTAGTGAAGCTGTTTTTAATGCAGCTTTTTCTCCCTCGTCCCAACCACCTGTGTGAAATTTACATGTATGTGGTAAAATAAAGTAACTTGAAACCAAGGGAGCTACGTCTCTTAGGAAGGTTTGTTTACAAAGCTGCCCCAATCTGTTCGGTGCTGAAAATACAACGCGAATGTTCACCTGCTAGGCCACTTTCTTCAAGAAACGGGAAAGGGCGTGCATGTAAGGGATCGCACCAACTTTACTGCCAGGGTGCCCAGAAATTTCGCTTTATGAAACCCCTTGAAAATGCGTTCGGACACAGATACTTGTAATAGCCTTGGATAGCCTGCATCGGTCAGAGGGTTACTTTGGGTCTCGGAGCTGGACGCCGTTTTATGATAACAAGATGTCGTCAAAGTATTTTTAAAGCACAAGTTTATGATGCCTCTCCTAAGAGATTTGAGTGCGGAAACGCCAAGAAGAGAAGAAGTTTATGTGTCCGTGGCTCATAGGACCAACAACTGCGTTTTTCTGGAAGAAATAACACATTTTTCGGACCTTAGAAATAAAGAAATAATTTAGTTTTGGACGTTAGTTTATTTCCTTTGAATCGAAAGAATCGAATAACTCAAAGCACTTAGTTCTCTTTTCTGCGCGCTTACGTAAACTAGATTGCAATTAAACCAAGTGTTGACAATTTCGCCCGCCTATATATATATATATATATATATATATATATATATATATATATATATATATATATAATATATATATATATATATATATTCGTCTGTTCACGATGTTTAACAGTAACTCACAGCATAGTATGTGATTTCTTGTCAACCTTGAATCTCAGCCGTAGCTTTTCTTTTCTTTTCTTTTTCTTTATTTATTTTTTTACAATCGCAACAGCGCATTCAACCGTCTTGTAGGCTGCATGTGCCAGTGTTTGAGGACCATGCCTGCATTTTATTTTTCTGTAAGTGCGTAAGAGACTATGAAATGCCAAAGTGAACTCTGGCTGTCTGGATCGCGAGAGTAACGCAGGCGGTCGCTTCACTTCAAGGAGGTATTACTACTTTTTAGTCTGTCGCGTAAAAGATACTGCCACGCCAGGGACTCGGGAACATTTCTGAAGGGAGGGGGAGGCGGCTGAGGGGGGGGGGGGGGGGCAAGTATTGTGGTCATTGTAAGTTGTGTTCTTATTTAGTTATTCTTAATATATTTGTCTATTCTTACTTATTTACACTGCATGTCATTACACTAATATTAAGTAGTTTTAATGACATCAATTAATAATGTACGAATTCATTTTAGCCGTAATAAATATTACACATTTGCATCCTCGCTACCGCTACCAATGTTTAAAAATGGTTGGAAATTTCGGAAGTATTGAAAACCTGCGCAGACTGCACAAATGACAATACTGTTTCGAAAGCTGCGAAGAATCACTTTTAATATTTTTGTATTCGCTCCCGCAGTGAAGCACATGTGAAATAACACAGGTGCACAAATATGCATGTATAGACAAAATTTAGGCTCTATAGGTACAAGTATATTATAGCAGATTGACTAGCGTCATGGCTGGCATGACAACAGCGCCTTGGGCAGGAAGGTCGTCAGAGAAGGCCGAAAGTTGCTATTCGTTGTGCCGCTCCAGACACCAACACTTTCATAATGGCATCCAACAGCAGCTGTCTTATTCTGCGAGTTTTCGAAAGCACTGAACCACACGACCACCAGCTTGAAAATTTGGCGTCAAAAATTTGATTTCAGCGTAAACAATCAGAAAGGGGAGAGGGGGGAGAGGGGCATTGCGCCGTCCTTGCCTCCTTTGTTCCGGAGTCCGTGGCCACGGCCGCTACATAGAAAGCGCATGGTGTGCGCTCTACATAGCGGCCGTTATACCGCTACTTAAACGAAGTTTTCGAATGACATTCTACAGTGACCAGCGTTGGCGCGCCCGCGTCAAGGTCTAGCGGTAGGCACCTTCATCAGAATGCTTCGTCCGTTTGGTGCATAAGTACTGCGCGGATAAAGTAACATTTTGTCATGTTGGTCGCGTCATAATCTGGGGAAACATTAAAGCCTTGCGTGTAAACGCTAGCGGTGACCTTGACCCAGTCCTTGCGCAGGACTGCGACCTCCCCTTCCGCCCCCCCCCCCCCCAAAAAAAAAAGAAAAAGAAAGGAAACGTAAGGAAAATGCCCATTTCCGACCTGCAGCCAACACAGTGCATAGAATCCCGAGGAGAGGGAACCACTCCTGTAATTTTGCGTTCAAGAAAGACATTATCTCTCTCTCTTCTCGACCATGTTTAGTGCATATATACCAGCATATAGGCGCGCCCCAGCCTTGCATACGCTATTATGGGCCACAAATGATTTCAAATGAATCGAAAGTCTGCTGCACATTTGGCAATGCATTAAATCGGCATGAGTTCTGTCATATGACGTTGAGCCCATGACGACATGAGTGACAACGAACGTACTTTCCTACTGAGGTTGATCGAGTATCGCAAACGTATACATCCACATAATATGTTGTGGAAGAGTCATACATCAATGTATGACTTCATCCATTACCAAATCGTCAGCAGACTTTGGCCTTCAGGCGTTACAGTGGTCTAGCACACGCCGCAAATTTTGAAATTGTGGCAGGTATTAATTCTACTTAATTATATGAGGGAAGAACATTCAACCCTGATATTTAAGGAGTTACATAAGAGACAGGAAAACTGACGAAAAAATAAGTTTAATGACTGACTTCCTTTTCTAGCATCCCATTCTCACTATTACAGCTTTACAATTTGTGGTTTCCACCGACGTGAGGCCTCGCTTTTGTGTCGGTTGTGGTTGGAAGTGACCTTCACGAACGCTTACTGTGCGCTGATTGGAATGGCTGACAGTCCTGCGTGTGCTGTCTGCAGATGCAAGGAGACTATAGATCACTTCTTGTGCCGCTGCCCACAATTCGAGGAACATAGACTGCCTATAACCGAGTCCTTCAAGAAGCTCGACGATCGTCCTCTAAGTGAACAGACAATCTTGGAATACCGTCCTCGCCGACCAACGGCTCAGAAGGCAATGAAGGCGCTTTTGGGCTTTCTTTAAACATCTGGCCTTACCGAGCGCCTCTGACATTATATTGGACTGTCCTGTAGGCATTCCCCCTCTTTCCTTCTCTTTACTTTTATTCCCCTTTTCCCATCCCCCAGTGTAGGGTAGCCAACCGGACTCCTGACTGGTTAACATCCCTGCCTTCCCTTCCTTATTTCTCTTTCTCTCTCTCTTATAATTTGTGCGATAAAAGCTATCCGGGCCTTTCTACATCACTAAACAAAAAAAGGCTAATCGGGCTAGTCAACAGCTTATTTGAATAATCCTTACTATATCCTTACTATATAGTATGGGGAACAGGAATTAAGACCGATAATGAGAAACTTTCCTCATTACAGAGAAAGGCAGTTAGACTACTTCACTCGGGATATAATATACACTCATCGGAGCTCATGTTGAAGCATAAAATTCCGCCTCTCTGCCATATTTACAAAATAAAATTATCGATGTACATATACTGTGAAGTATCGAGAGACTGGGGTTCATTCACCCGTCACTACTTAAACAGACACACCGGTCACGACCTACGTAAAACACGTATAGTTCTTGAAAGAACGCGTACTAACTATGGGATGCAGGCAATTGATTGCCAAGTCATGAGATTATGTAATGTGCACCCTGAAATAATGGAAATGGCACGATCGTGCACGAACTCTAAAATTTTAAATTGAAAATTCGGTCCTTCTTCAAAATTTAGGATATATTTACATTCTGGGTACGGTTCATTGGGCTGTAGTCTCCCTTACGATGTGTGTGTATATATACATGAATATATGTGTGGATGTATGTGTATATTTGTATATATGTGTATATATAAATGCCTATATTTGTATATGTGTGCATACATATTTGTATATTATACGCGTATGTATATATCTTTGCGCGCATTCACATGATTTTTTATTATCCTTTTGTTTTTAACGTACTTGTGCCCAAATGCGGCAACTATGTCACATAGTAGTACTTGTTTGTCTTGTAGTAAAGGATTTTTTTTTGTTGTCAAGCTGACTGCTGCTTTGGTGGATATGTATATTTCGTGCATTAATTTTCTATTTCGATTATGTATACATCGTTCATTTCAGTATTGCATGGCCATGTAAGCACTGCTGCTGTACGCCCAGCGCGAGCAGGACCACGTCAGGAGGCAAACCACCTCCTTTTGTCCTGACCGCGGGCAATGCACTTGTATTGTCCAAAAAATGAAATAAATGAAAATAAATGAATGAATCCTATTGCAGGCTCAAAGCTGCCAACATAACCATCAGGCTTGGTGCCCACAACATCCAAGAGCAGTCCGAGAACGTGCGTGATATCGAGGTGTCTCGCATTCGGGAGCACCCTGGCTTCCAGAAGGACACGTTCATGAACGACATCGCTGTGCTAAGGCTCAAGCGTCCCGTCAAGTTCGACGAGTACATCAGGCCTGTCTGCCTTCCCGAGCGAGATGACGAAAGCTACTTCGGGAAGAACGCCGTCGCTACTGGCTGGGGAACGCAGACTTTCGGTAAGGCATCATAGCCGACAAAAACCACACCCGACAGGGTGTTGTATTTCTCAGGTATACAGGCACAGTGTGACAGGCACCACAGCCGACATTGTCAGCGTGTTTGCCCAGATAATCGTTGGCACGTGCTATTTTTGCTTCGTACGTTGCGAGGGCAAGTGTTTTGACACTTGCACGGTTCTGTGAATACTGTTGTGGATTACTTATAAGATTATACCTCTCATGATGAGTATTCGTGGGGAACTTTACCCTGCTTAGCTAAAAATACTTATCATTAGCACTATATCTACGTTGTGTTCAATATTCTGAAGCTAGATGCGGACTTGAAATTAGGAGCTCAGCGTGTTCGAAGCAGAGGTAACTATATATTTAGCTAATATGCTTCAATGAGCCGCATATGAAACAGCGAAAATGGCACTGGAGTCTCGGAAGCCACGCTGTTGTTCGCGAGGGCGCGGTAGATGGCGCGGCAGTACCCAGACGCCGTTAAACCCTCTTGTTTAACCGGAGCGAAAAAAGAGCCACCGCCAATGGGCGAAGTATTTGAGCTTAGCAGTGCAAGGTATTCGATTGCTCAATAAACCCACCCGTGACACAAACCTTGTGCCCTGGTAATTTCTGACGGTTTTAGTGACCATAAACTGCTTAAGTTAAAGCTGCAGGTGCCCGATGGTGTTTACTGGATTTCAGTATAAAAAGATCTGGGATTACAACAAAAGAATTACGTTGCCATCAACACCGACCTGGAATTTTTTTCCCCAATGATTCATTTCTGTCGCCTTTTTCCCAACGCACGGTCAAAGCTAACTGGATACTGCTCGCTATATATCCCGTATTTTTCGGCAGCCAACGACAAGTCTAAACCATGAATGAATAAGAAACTGCGAACGCTTCGTAATAAAAAAAAAGCGCCTGTACGGCAATGCGATGATCCGTGCAGGCGAGTCCTCGTGGACCAAGCACAAAGCTTTTCTTAGTGGGTACACCGTGGCCTTACGCACTGCTAAAGACAAGTACTTCGCACGCAACTTACCGTCCCTCCTGAAGACTAATCCTCAAAAACTTTGGCAAACGATAACACCCCATTACAGTTGTGCTATTTTCTTGCTAGACGACAAACAACAACCCCTTTCAGACGAGGAATGTTCATCGCGATTCAATACATTTTTTTCTTCTGCTTTTGCAAGGGAATACCATTTCGATATTCCGGTTGTTCAGGAATACGATTACCAATTTAGGGCCGGTATAGTGGCGGCAGAAAACTGTGTAACAGAAGGTAAGAATTGACAAGTTTTAGTAAAAGCATTAGAGCACAGAAAACACTAATGAAGAGCTGGGTAGCACATGCCACCTCGTTCAAAGAGAATATTCCGCCCGTCCGTCCGTCCGTCCGTCCATCCATCCATCCATCCATCCATCCATCCATCCATCCATCCATCCACCCCTCCGTCCGTCCGTCCGTCCGTTCTGTCTGTCTGTCTGTCTGTCTGTCTGTCTGTCTGTCTGTCTGTCTGTCTGTCCACCCATACCATAGTGCTGGTACACGCCAAAATTTGTATGGCGGTACGTAGTGTGTGACGAGCATGAATGATGGATTACATCACGAATATCAGACATGCGTGTCATGTAAGAGAATAGTACACAGCGCGGAATGAGCATAGTACAAGACGGGACAAGCGCTAACTTTCAACTCAACGTTCAAAGTTGAAGCATTGAATTGCAGTGCGTTGAGTAACTGAATGAATGTATAATATGCCGTACATAATGAAACACTGCACAGCATGAAGCCACTCAAAATTTTAAGAGCATATTCTAGACTCCTGGCTATGTGGTAAAGCGTGTGTGCTTGATCGTCGCTATTCTTGGGTACACCGCACCTGTACTGCACGACTAACGTAGCTCCCCTTTTTCAACTTCTGAATTTCACAAATCATATCAAACATAAAGGAAACTACATGAAGTCTTCGAAGCATGTTGAGAGGTCTTTCTGCCTCGGCTACTTGCTTCAAACTCCTGGTAAAAAACTATTCCTCCCAGTTCCTTGAGCGTTTCCTTAACAAGTGATTTTTGTTACTGACCGGTCACCTCGGCCAATAACGCGACTGCAGATTTTTCTGTTGAATTAAAATTTATATCAATTTTATTCAGACAAAAGATTACCTAGGTTGAAGGGACTAAAGGCGGATTATCTCTGCCTGATCTGAATCTTTTTTATGCGAACTTTTGTGGCACACAAGCCTTTATACGAACATTTGTGGCACACATTTGTGTCACACTTTTTTTATGCTAATATTTGTGACACACGAGCCACATTTTGTGAATATTGCATCTCAAGAAGTACACATCGCCCAGAATGTACAACGTGTCCCTTTCACTCACCGCAGGTGGTCCTTACAGCGAGGTTCTGCGTGAAGTGAAGCTCGTAGTGTGGAACAACACCGAATGCGACAACCGGTTCGCACAACCAATCACTGAGGTGTTCCTCTGCGCTGGACCGAAGAAGAGAGAAGGTGATGCCTGTCAGGTGAGGAGAAAATTAACACAACCTCAAGAAATCTTGCTTAACTAAGGATTTTATAAAGTTTAGTTCACGCTCTGAAGAGTTCATCAGAGCATGAAATATATTGTTTTAAAATTCTTGTCTCCTGTATGCGTGTCGGCACGCTTACCTTCGGCTTCCATGATCTAGTTTCAGAACATTGACTACATTAAAAGATTAGGTAGCAAATAGTTTTGAAGCCACAAGCCTATTCACTCTCGCGAGTTTTTTGTCTTTTATCAATGAGTGACAATCGACGATTACCATCATGACAACACTTACGCGATTTACAGTCGCACTATGTCTTAACGGTAACACACATTCAGCGAATAGTTACCAAGATATGAGGGACAGACCGAATGGCGAACATTACCACATTTGATTGCTCGGTGATTTATATGACGTTGGTGCGGTGTCTGCGGAGCACGACATCATTATCGGTAACCTGAACAACTTATATTGCAGGGAGACTCGGGAGGACCACTGATGGTGCAGTCCAGGTCGAAGCAGTGGACACTGGTCGGCGTCATTTCCTGGGGCATCAAATGCGGAGAGCCAGGAGTTCCTGGGATCTACACTCGCATACCTCACTTTCTCGACTTTATTTATGAACACGCCGTTAGTCAATGACCATCAACTTCATGTGCATTCAATAAACTCACTCCACAGTCAACATTGTCATGCCATCGATGCGATGGACAAGATGTGCTGTTCGCTTGTACCACGCACCATGAGCAGAACCTCTCCATTACTAACAAACCACTAAAGCTACGATATTTAAATGACACAGTTGCGCAGCGGAACTCTATGGAGCGAACACAGAAAACTGTCATCCTCTGTTTCACTCCCAAATCAAGGAAGTGGCCGGTTTTGTAATAAGACCGCGTGCAACCGGCCTCGTGACACCGTAAGATCACAGATAAAAGTACTTTTTACCACCGACTCCTAGGACACAATTACAGCCGACAGCACCCATTAGGCCTCGCCACCATGTTTCAGCCCAGGAAGTGGCACTGCTTATAAGTCAAATCGTTAACCAGCGTAGCAAGAAACCTCAAACGTGCACCCTCTTGGGATTTGATATGCACAAAGAATTCGTTAACAAGAAACAACGCGATTTCCAAGACAAAGTACATGGCACATTGCCAGGGCTATGCTAGGTAGATGACAGTAGCTCAGGATACCAGTTTTAATTCTTTTTCCTGTGGAAATGCGCGAGTGACATGGCTGGCCGCGGAGGATGTTGGAAGTCGTGCTCCCACGAGGCATCGAGCAGGACGAAGAGGGAACCGGCAGATTACGTTTGTCAGCTTGAGTGCGGCATGTTAAGGCAGCTTAGCGCTCCACAGAAGTTCCTTTTCCCACAGTGGGTTTGAACCGCTTCGAGCAGGGCTGCCTCGCAACATCATCGTGCGTGACATCAACGTTGTCTCCTTCCTCTACCGTGCGCGAGGTTGCCAATCAGGCGGTTGTACTCGAAGAGAACGGTTTGTCGCCTCCTTCCACATATTGCGCCACAACATCTCCAAAAACGGATCTGCGTTACCTCTAGCCATTTCATCCTTAGATATACTCTCGATTACAAGCCAGCCCGCGTTCGATTTTCTTTCTTTTTTTTTTTTTGCATCCCCCACTGATCTATGCTTCACCTTGCCCATCGTTTGTTTTCGCATATTTTCGAAGTACTTATTGATGGAAGTGCATATACTTCTACACATTTTTATTCATAAACTCTTGTCATCTCATTTTCCCGTATTGAAACTGACTGAACCATTGTATCATCAAACATAAACCTAGATTTTTTTATCAATAAACTGAAATACTCGAACATCAGCCTCATCTCCGCATATATCTGCGATGACTTGAAGATCTCTCTATCTGTCAAGAAAACAATATAATCTATGCATATTAAAACTGGACGTCGCTGCTAAGAAGCGCCCTGCTTTAGTTATACGAAAGGTGATGCGGTATCTTTCTTGTCTCAAGCCGTTTCAGCTAGAAAACCAAGGCAACACATAGAAGACAGACAACGCATCTCATCGCCTGCAGCTTTCGCCGTCACTGCGCGAGTTAATGTGCCGAAAACGTGAAGTACTTTCAACAAATTCCCAAGTGTGAACACATGAAGGAGCCATTCACTACAGTTTTCCTCAGTCGAGGAGTGACACTGCAAGCAGCAGGCGTCCGCGGTTTTGATCATGCATCCATGAGGAGTTTCGCAAGGTCATACGATTTAAGGGCCCAGGATGTGGCGGTGTTTATAAGATATTTCGCGCGTCTTTCTTTTTTTTCACATTGGTTAAGTAAAATAGCACGGAAATTACTGTGTTTTGCCTATGACTGCTTTGGCAGAGAACAATAACTTTTAGAAATAGCCAGTCAAATAGGCCCTAAACAAACAAAATCAAAGCTACTGAGGTCATAACGAGTCAGTGCGACAGCTAGCATGTAATAAACCGAAAACGAAAGAACATTTTCTAACGTGAATGTCGTAGATGTACGCATCAAGGAAAAATATTTCTGGAAATCCCTATTCAAAAACTTGAACTGGGGTTCCGTAACCACGCTACTCCCCTTGGGAGCGTCGGCACTTGGTCATAGCAACAAAGTTGTACGTGATGTCGTATTTAATTTTCTAGCCGAATCCAAGAGGCTTCCCTTCCGATTTCATTAGGAACCTTTTCTTTTGACAAAATGGCATGGCTCTTCGTTTTTCAATGTGCGCGTATGTCTTGAAATTCATAACTTGCTCCATAAACAGAATTTGGCTTGTTTATGACCACTACTTTATAAAAAAAATAAAAATTACTACTCCCTGTTCATTTCTTTTCAAAATCACAGTTTAGCTTTCCCTGTCTTCTTCTTCTCTCTTTCTCTTATTTTCCTTTATTTCTAGTTTTCTTTTTCGTTTTCCTCCTCCCAGTCTTTTACCGCGCGATTCATGGCCGATCCCCTATTATGAACTGCGCCTCATGCCCAGGTCAAAACTAAACAAGACTGCACAGTATTGCGACTGCCGTCGGCGTAGTACTACAGGAAGGGCGGATATTTGGGCTAACTGTTTGACAGACTTTCGCAAAGCCGCGACATGCCCTAAGACCATATCCATCTCAGAGAGCACCGGCTCTGAATGGCAGGTAACTGCCAACGAAATCCGACGCGTGGTCTTCCAAGTTCTTTTCCTCAAGGCGACGCAGTCCACAGACAAGCAGGCAGGATCGGAAGGGCGGCCACTTCCTGACGTCAACAGCTTTGAGCAGCCACAGCTGTCTTCCGACGTGGTGACTGTATTAGCAGTGCACTGGCTCTCGTAGAAGAGCCTGCGCACACTCATGTGGCACGCGTCGAACGAAGACTCTCTGCGTCAGTCGAGGTCACTCTCAGGAAAGCGGCTGCTCATGTCCTCGACGAAGATGAGTACCCCATTAAGAATTCCCTAGGTCGTTCTGGTATCTGCACCCATGCACGACGTCTTCAGTCTTCTGAAGCAGTGGCTGCAGCCGCTGGCCAAACATTAGCTTGCCCAAGCCCCTAGGTAGTTCAGCTGCTGCTCATGTGCCAAGTGAAGCGTGGTCTGGACTCTGGAGGCAGAGGCTAGAGAACTTAGGCCTGTGCATCCTGCCAGAGCATCATCTGCCATGCCTGCACCACTTCTTGTCGGAGAAGTCGCAGCTGGTAACCGACCCTTTCTGCTGCACGGCCTGGACCGCTTGGTCTTCCTGGTGGAGCAGTTTATGGAAGTTTACTCGACTCATACAAGTCAATAATTTCTCTTATTAGAGTTCACTTAAACTCTCCTTATTTAAAAAGTGGATGAAGACTTAGAATTCTTCCAGGAATTGACGTTTGGTTTTCTTGAGGGAAACTTTACGGGATAGCAATAAGTAGGAATAAACTTTATTTGAGAGAGAGAGAGCCGACGGCAGAGTCCTTCAAGGTGGGCGGCGTTCCCAGTCTAGGATGCCGTGGGTCTGATATTACCGCTTGGACATGGTCACGAGAGGCTTTTGATCGCCAAGGCCTGTCACATGGTTCTCCCACTTACTGCGTTTGGTCGCGTAATTGGCAGTATTGCATGGTAGATTGCGCCCACAGTGCATGCCACATGGTACGTGGTACTGGCTGCAGAGCAGAATACACAGTTATTCCGGTAGCGTGCGAGATACGTGGAATGCAAGAGTGTGCCCCGAAAGAATGTGCTGGTTTGAAATTTCATCCTTACATTTCATGCTTACATGCACGGTCAGCTACTGGAGAGCCAGCGTTTTTCGTAAACTCCACAACGCCATAGACATACAATGAAGCAATGAAGCATCGTTGACACAATCCTGTGTAATGCGTTTTTGGGGGATGTGTACTTATTTTTGGTGAACACGCCATAGGCGCAGTTTATTTTCAAATGGTTGATACGACCGCAATTTCATCTGAAATTGGGTAAGACGACTGCAAACTGGTATTTCTGCCACCGCCGACGCACACTACAAGAGCTGCTATAAAGCAATCTTTCGTGCAGTCGGAGGTACCGGTGCAGGATCCGTTTAAATTGCGGCACACCACCGCGACGACCGAGCCGTGAGATAGGGAGACCAAGGAGGATCCTCATCAGTGACCTACGCTTGGGAAACTGGTGTCATGCGATATTTTTAAACTCACGAAACGAGCTTGTCTGCGTCGTCTGCAAACAACCTCTCTAGAGAAGTTGTTTACGGAGATTGCAAAAGCAGCCTCAGCGAAATTTGCGAGCAATATTAAAGTTGCTGACGAATCAGACTGCCAGGGCGACCTCAATGTTCAATTTAATGTCCTGAGTGGTGCTAGACCCTAGTGCTTCATGCACTTTTGGTTGGCTGAGGTGGACTTTTAGCTGACTGGGATGTTGTTTGTTGTTTTGTGGAGTTTTACGTCCCAAAACCAGCTCTCATTATGAGAGAAGCCGTAGTGGAGGGCTCCGGAAATTTCGACCACCTTGGGTTCTTTAACGTGCACTGACATCGCACAGCACACGGGCCTCAACATTTCGCCTTTATCGAAATGCAGCCGCCGCGGCCGGGATACGATCCCGCGACCCTCGTATCAGCAGCCGAATATCCATAGCCACTAGACCACCGCGGCGGCAGCTGACTGGGATAGACTTAAGCTAAAGCTCTGAATGGACTGGCTAATACCCACATGTCCAATACGGGTATGAGCCACCTGTGGATTTTCTCTTTCATTCATTCTTTCGTTTGTTCGTGCTTTCTTTCTTACGAGTCTCGTAGTCCCACAACCAATTCAGTGCGCACATACGTTCATTCAATTCATTGAATACTCTGTGGGTTAAATTACCTTACTAGGCTAAACTTATGCTCCCATATCTCATGTACTTCACACAGTTATAGGCTTGATGTTTTTATATGAGTTCTACTTTTCTATAGTCTTTTCTCATTTTTTATTTCCATGCAGAGGTGAAGCGGATACGCTGAGCAAGAAACATAATGTCGCTAGGTGCTAGCGCCAGAAATGTGTGTTGACTGCGCTTCATGCGATGTCGAGTAATGCTGCTCCGCACAATACAGATGCTATGCAACACAGCCTCACCTCGCACCATAGGAAGCTTTCCTGAGAATTTGTCACCAAGCGAACGGTTAGACTTCGCAAGTGGCAACGTTGTGGCGCGTAAGCAAAACAACCTAACTGGCGAACACCGACAAGGCGCGTGCACGTGACACATGCACGCTTTCTATATGGAGATGAGAACTTAGCCTCATGAACTTCGGGTATCCACTAGCGTGGCGAACACGCACTCAACTCAACGCACAAATAGAATCAAGCGTTCTACGCGACACATACCACAACTTGAAAGCTATATATACGGCCTTGAACTTACGTAGCACAAGTTTGACCGGTGGACATAAGTTTACATACATAATCGATGTTTTGGAGCGAGGTTGTTAAACTTTGCAGCTTACATATACGTGTGCCATGGGGTAGCACAGGACTGCCATTCAAGCATGATCTTTGCATGATATTCAAGAATGATCTTGTTTTTCTAAATTTTGGATAATGATGCAACATATTTGATTACATTCACTCCTCCGCTTTTATGATAGCGAGGGTATTGAGCAGTGTTGCGGTTCTTTAACTATAACAAAATGTTCGTGCTTCTCTACTTGATTCACTGGACATTTTAGTGGTCAGGTTTCACTAAAAAGTAATATTTTAATCGAGATGATTCCCGTTACTAACTTAGCATGTTAGGTAACGACAAGTACGTATGTAGCAAACAGGCAGCAAAAAGTTAGTAACGGTTCAAGAGAGTTGTACTACCCGTTCTCATGTAACTCTTTACTAACGTACCTAGTAAAGAGGTAGAGAAAAGTTGGTAACTGCCCGAAAAAAGTAGTGACCGCCTGCTGTTACTACCTTTCTTGGACCGTTACTAACTTTTTACTCACTTTTTTTTAAGAGTGTATAACTTCGAACTATCGAGGCAACACAACAAGGGCGTAGGCGCGAAAAACGCTACCACGTGAACCCAGCCAAGATGAATGCCGCTGCCAAGGAGTGAAAGGTCTCTTTACTTTCTGCCGAAGACAAACAGAATTAGAAATCGCTTTCTCAGCGCCGCGCGTTCAAGCTTCTGAGAACGCCTTTCTACTCACGAAATCGTGGCCGGATGCCATGCGAGTCTGAGGTCACCGGTCAATGACCTAAGACTGACGTAATCGATAATTGCCGCAAAACTAGTTGAAAGGGGCGGGATGGGGGTGCTGAGGGGGGCTGCGAACAGACGTTCATCATTTCCATCCCATGAGCAGAGAAAAAAAAAGAAAGTAACGTACAGCGTCATCGCTGTTCCATTTCTGATGTCTGTTTGCGCAGGCACCAAATCGACTCCATGCGGAAATACCGTTGAAGAGTCATTTGCAGTCTGCAAATAAACTTTCAATAAACCTCAAACGTAAACGCCGTCGCGTCAATTGTCAGAGCACTGAGAGGTATAGGCGCTTTCGGGAACGCGACCTTTCCTGAACTTTCACGGTCTAGACCCAGTCAAATTTATTTTACTGTTATACTTTCGCTGGGAACGCATTTCGTTTGCGGTTTTTTTTCGAACTTGAACAACCATGTGACAGGGTTGATTTGCACTTGGCTACGTCCGTGCTTCCTCTCCATCGCTTTCGCTTACCTCGCATCCAGCGTCAACAACTTCACAGTGTCCTTGTATTGGCTTACAAGAGCACGTGAATAGAAGCGCTCGTTTTTACGCCTTTGGTATTCTCGGCGGTCAGAAATGTCACCTTGAATTATACGACATGACGTCGTGATGTTCTGCGCCGTTGGTAAAAGATTTTAACTGCCTGTCGTTTGTGCATGCGCGATTTATTCTAAGGAAAGTAATTATCCACACTTTCTTGACTTTGTTCACATGTTTACTGACCTCGTATCTGTTATTATTTAATCATTACATACACTATTTGAACTGCCGCTGTAAGTTTATTCACTTATCGTGCGATTTGTATCGTATCCTCAAGGTCTGCATGTTACATAGTGACAATGAAGAAAACTGTCAGGCGAAAAAGGTATCCCCAGTGCACATCTATAAGTACATTATCAGTGTAATATGGCATATTATTACTATATGAGCTACCTGTAGGTCTAATTCAAATTTCATGTAAGCTAAAGTCCTCGAAAAATCAGGCACCCTAAAACATATTCTATCAAAACAATTGAAATGTGGCGTAAATTCGAATGTTGCAATACACCACGACTTCTAAAACGCACGTCTCGTTCAAAGGTATGTACCGAGCAGTTTTTTTCAAAAAAACGACCTCCTTGGCATGTACCACAGTTGGTAGTGACACGAACAGTACGGATGTACGACAAACGTGATTGGCAGGCCGTCGCATCAATAACTTGACATCCTTGTCGTTTACGCCATGTTTAACAATACTAGAATCATGTTCCCGCATTGTATATGCGAGTGTGATCCAGGGACATGTGGGGTGTTAGCCACACGTGATTGCAAGTTAACAGTCCTGTAAGCCAAATTACACTCACGTCATTTTCGACTGCCAGAGGTTCCGAAATTGAACCTATAGGTCCCGGGTTCGGCTACCGTATATACTGGCTTTTGTCTTTGTGTCTCTTAAGCGGTAGTAGCCAAGGGGCCTAAGGAATTTTCTTCTCATTCCGTCATTTGGGTGTAATATGTGCGCGCACAGTACAAAAGGGACATACAGGATCTAATGGCTCAGCCAGAACTCCTGTATCGGTGAACTCGCGAGTCACGCATCTGCGCACCGTGCCACGAGCAGTGAACCTGGAAGCGAGAGCTGTGCGCACAGACCGCGAAGTCGAGTCGCGGTGCCTTTGAGACGCCTCCGAACAAACAGGCGCTCCTCGCAAGATGGGATGTCGCCGACCAGCCAGGCATGCGAGCTGTTGGCGCGGTGGCGAGCCGCTTGCTCTCGGTCACACCGCACGCGACCGATGAAAGACAAACAAGTACAAAGACCACAAACGTGAGAAGACTGAGGATAAGACAAACTGCGGGTGTGATTGAGAGAGAGAGAGAGGAAGACCAAGGAGGAAAGGGGGATACGCAAGGTGCGCAAAGTGAAGTCAAAATGTCCCTGCGCTTGTAGGCTAAAGAAGGAGATCTCCCCCCCGTTTTCTCCAGCTTTGAGGCCATCGATGTCGCTTTCTCGACAGGCGGCGCAGATCCTGCTCGTTTTGGGCGACGAGTGCTCAGCGAAGCCTTCAACGCGTGGTCCCTCTTCTGCGACGACTCGGTGAGGAGGAAAATCCGCGTCAGATGACGACTACTGCTACTGCAAGTGTGGCCGGCGACGACGACGGGATTGCGTGTCCAGCTCGTGTATCATTGTACAACCCCTACAGCACCCGCGAGCGAGCTGCGCACAAAATGGAACAGCGGGACCCGTGCATGCATTACGCACGCACAAACATATGCGCGTTTCGCTGTCTCGCTCACTGACGGTGTGGTAGCGTGCATCGCTTGCGTAGTCTAGCGTGCCGCGCGCGGAGGGGGCGGACGACAAACGCGCGGAGTATACAGTCGCCAGCGTTTTTCTTTCCGCTCCAAATGCGGGACGAAACAATGGACCTCGGGGAGAAAAAAATGAGGCCAGGGAACAGAGACAATGTCAACGGCGATGAGTGCCGAAGACGATTGCCGCCCCCGGGGCCACTAAATGCGAGCGGAACCCTTTCGGACGATGCCTGGGGCGGTGTAGTATAGTAGCCGGGGACAGACACGTTTGGTCGGGTACTCGTACCAAGAAGAGCGTACATCGAGTGTCTTCGGTTTGTTTGTAGCTTCTGTTTTTTTGTTCCTTTTCTTGTCGCGTTTCGAATGCGACTGTTGCATGCGATGGCCCTTTCACGGATGATTGCGGTCCAGGAATTTCGGCACAGTGTCGGAAGGCTTTTCTCTCTTTTTTTAATTTTGAGTTTGTATCTTCCGCTTCGTGGCACTCACTTTGGTCAAGGCCGCTTACTCTGCTCTCGTCTAGAGATTGTTGTGCGCGAATGATGGTAGGAAACTGGTTCGAGCCCTCTTTTGTCCGCGAGCGGTTTTTCCAAAGCAAACTTGTTCCAGATGACGTTAGGCGATGAAATGCCGAAGGTTTGTCAGCGATTGAAACGTCCAAGTGGAAATGGTGCGACAGCGCCGGGGCAGATGACGCCTGGAATGCGACGTCGGCCTACATAACCGCTCAAAACGTCTATTTACTTGCTTTTGTCCGGAAAGACTTTCTGTCTTTCATTTTTTTTAAACTTGGGGTGTTTGTATTTTATCACTGGGCCGGTGTTCTCGATGGACCAGATTCGGATATAACGTAGTTAACTTCCTCAGTTCACTAACGTTGTATTGGTATCAAGCTTAGTTCTCACTTACAAGATTAGGTCGCATGGATTACTAGGCGTCCGTTTAAAATATTGTCAGTTTATTGTTTGCTGAAGCAAGAAGATTTGGGGAAGGGGACCTGGGATGGGAATGGCCGGGGAATTCTGAAGGAAGTTCCACAGAAAGTGCAGGCAGTCAAAATTTACATGTTGTTATTTTGCAAAAGAACATCAAATGGTTCTGAGTAAGGACATTACCGAAATAAAATGTTCTTTGAAACATAGCTCGGTGAGTCGCTCACTTGCAGTATGCTTAATATTAGTTAAAGAGGCCGCCACGTTATCTGCCGACAGAGCCGTCAGACACTTTCTATGAAGAGCATTAATGATGCCCATTTGCCTATATGCACTGTGATGGTTGCGTGTGTGATCCAAGCCTTTTAAAGCATTGGCACACTCGGCTAGCGAAAGACGTAGAGACAAGGACGTTAACATTTTCATAGCCGTCGCGTCGTCCTCACCATCGACAAGTCCCTTCCTTAGCCCAAGTAGTCATTGACTTGTGCTGCATTTTCGATGGAGGCGAAAAATTCCAGAGGCCCGTGCACTGTGCGTTGTCAGTTCACGTTAACGAACCCCAGGTGGTGAAAACTTCCGGAGCCCTCCACTACGGATTTTCCCCCCTTTCCTATCTCTTTCACTCCCTTTCCCCGGATCCCACGGACGCTTAGCCGTACTGCCAACATGGACTGCAGAAATTAGCGTCTTTTCCTTAACCGAACCACTATCGTTATCATCATCGACTTGGACCTGGTTTATCAGCTTCGCATTCCGTTCAGACTCCCGACATCAAGTGTCCTGATAACGGCCTGTCCTGGATCCGAATATAAAAATACGCGGGAAGAAACAAACAATGAAAAAGAACAGTCGTGGAACCAAGACAGATTGATTGATTTATTTGGATTGCGGGGTTTTCCATCCTAAAACTACGATATGATTACGAGAGATGCCGTAGTGGGAGTCGCCGGAAATTTAGACCACCTGCGGTTCAGCCTGCACTGACATCGTACGGTACATGGGACTCAGAAGCAAGATAGAGAGTAGATAGATATCTGAAGAGGTTACCTTATCGAAAAGGCTTCCATATTGTTGCAGGCGAGATGGGCCAAATCAAAGATTTACTGGCGGAGGAATAAAGGTAATGATTTGTCTCCCCCCTCCTCGCAAATAAAACAAAATCCACGCATATCCATGGATTGGATGATGAGTGGGCGAAGCTCCGGATGTTCATCGTAGATCGTGCCGAGTTCCGGATTAATTTAGTTAACGCGCACGCTACGAATCCTTATGGTTCAACTACGCACGAGTGAAATCTCCCACCGGCACCTCATTGCAAGTCAAGATCCAGTGCATATATATATATATATGGGTGGCGGTGAACGGTTCTCCAGCGCGAGCAGTCGGTATTTCAGGGGCGAAGCTCCATAAGGTTTGGGTCTGTTCGTCCGTTGTTCCTAGTAGCGCGTTACCTACTAGGAACGCGCTACTAGGAGTGCGCGTGTGGGAGGCGCGCCCTCCGCGCGTGCCTCCCGGCGCGCGAGCTCTCTCATTCTTCCATCTCCTGTCTTATGAGAGGGAGAGAGATAGACAGAGAGAGCGAAAGGCGCGCGTTGACTATGGAAACGCTCTTTCTTCGATGAACGCGCTACCAGCTCGCAAAGAACGAGAACGGGCCCTCACTCGCGGGAGACAAGCTTGACGCAGGCAGCGTCTTCTAGCGAGTTTCTTGATTGAAAAATACCGACTGCTCGCGCTGGAGAACCGTTCACCTGCCGCCCATATATATATATATATATATATATATATATATATATATATATATATATATATATATATATATATATATATATATATATATATATATGCACTGGATCTAGACTTGCAATGAAGTGCCGTTGGGAGGTTTCACTAGTGAGTAGTTGAACCATAAGGATTCGTAGCGTGCGCGTTAACTAAATTGATCCGGAACTCGGCACGATCCGAACATCCGGAGCTTCGCCCACTCATCATCATTCACTCCGTGGATATGCTGTGCATTTTTTTTCTTTTTCAATCAAGAAACTCGCTAGAAGAGTTATAGGCGATAGGACAGCCGCTAGACCCGAGACTCTTCCGTCTAGGTGGACCGCCGCTCTGCGCAGCTCCACCCTTGACGACCAGCTTTGGGCCGTCCAGCAGGCCCGCGAGGCAGCGCTGAGGCAAAACCTCACCGTCCCCTCGAGGGAGAATTAGGCCCGATCGCTTTCAACCCTGCAGGACCAAATAAAGTTTGTTCACCACCACCACCACGCTGCCTGCGTCAACGTTGTCTCTCGCGGGTGAGGGCGCGTTCTCCTTCTTTGAGAGTTGGTAGCGCGTTCATCGAAGAAAGAGCGTTTCCATAGTCAACACGCGCCTTTCGCTCTCTCTGTCTCTCTCTCTCACAAGACAGCAGATGGAAGAGTGAGAGAGCTCGCGCGCCGGGAGGCACGCGCCGAGGGCGAGCACGAGCGTGGCTACGACGCGACAACGAAACACCGAGCGCCGCAGCGCCATCTATTGATCAATTCACGTACTAGCTAAGCAGCACCGCAGCGCCATCTCGTGATCATTCTGAGATCATTCAAGAGCGAGCACGAGACCTAGCGGTCTCGTGCGCCATGCCCTCCCAGACTACGCGTTCCCATACATCTGAATGAAGCGAGCACCGCAGCGCCATCACGCCACCTAATGAGCACTTCACGAACTAGACGAGGTGGCTACGAGGGATAACAGAGGATGGAACGACCCATGGCGTAAGGAGCTTCGCCCCTCAAAAATTGCTCAGTCTCCCATGCAAGACAGCACGGGGGGTGCGCACCGCGTTTGAATCGGTTTGACGGTGCCCCGCCACGGTGGTCTAGTGGCTATGGTACTCGGCTGCTGATGCGAGGGTCGCGGGATCGAATCCCAGCTGCGGCGGCTGCATTTCCATGGAGGCGAAATGTTGAGGCCCGTGTGCTGTGCGATGACAGTGCACGTTAAAGAACCCCAGGTGGTCGAAATTTCCGGAGCCCTCCACTACGGCGTCTCTCATAATCAGAGCTGGTTTTGGGACGTTAAAGGGCCACTAAACAGGCCCCTACTTTTTTTTAACCCAAACCACGGTCGGTCTGGACGCGCGCGTTCGCTCAAAGACGGAGCGAACGCGCGCGTCCAGACCGGCCGTGCCCAAACAAGCTAACTCAATCATAGAGGCGCTTGCGGCGACCACATTCTGCACATATGGCAGCGTTGCGCGCTACACAGACGCCGTATTTCAAACAAAAAAAATTATCGCGTCTCTTTCCTGCGATTGACCAGCCGTCCTTACATCCTAGGTGTCGTCATGTTGCACCGTGAACAACTTTGCGCAGTTGTAGCTCATTGATTGGTCGAAATCAGGTCTGTTGTCAGACACTGTGGCCATCCCACCGGCGTGAGCCAATAGAAGAAAAAGCCTCCGCATCACCTCCTCTACTTGTCAGTTACGTCACGCAAGTCGGATCTGCGTTCCTGAAACGCGGCGCGTTCTGTAAGTGGGCGGAGTCTTGCAAGCGCGCCGCACCTACCCTCTCCACGGCAGAGAAGGGTGGGGAGGCCGACCGATTAAAAAAAGTAGGAGCCTGTTTAGTGGCCCTTTAAACCCCACAAAACGAAGGTTTGACGGTAGCAGACGCTGCCTGCGTCAGCGTCGTCTCTCGCGGGCAAGGGCGCGTTCTCGTTCCTTATGAGCTGGTAAAGCGTTCATCGAAGAAAGAGCGTTTCCATAATCAACGCGAGACGTTTGGAGAGGAGGAAAGCCGAGAAATCCGAGAGGAGAGGAGACGAGACAAGGAGAGGAGGGGGAGGAGGATACGCAGTGCGGGTGTGGACGCCACACGGCTGATGGATGGAGGGAGGGACTGGCATATCCCCGCCACGGTGTGGACGTTTGGAGAGGAGGAAAGCCGAGAAATCCGAGAGGAGAGGAGACGAGACAAGGAGAGGAGGGGGAGGAGGATACGCAGTGCGGGTGTGGACGCCACACGGCTGATGGATGGAGGGAGGGAGTGGCATATCCCCGACCACAGATTTTCATACTATAGGCTCCGTGCAGTCGAGTTTTCCATGTGCGACATCAGCGCCAGAATGCGAAGCCTGGCGGACAACAGAAGCAAAACTGGGCAGACTGTGGCCGGACGATACGCAGACGCGACGCGCGCGTCTCCAACTCTATAGGCTCCGTGCAGTCGAGTTTTCCATGTGCGACATCAGCGCCAGAATGCACTGTCTGATGGAGAGAAGAAAAATTGGGCAGACTGTGACAGGGAAACATGCGAACGCGATGCGCGTCTCCAACTCTATAGCGGCAGCGACCGCCCGTCCCACCTTGTTTCGTTTCATTTCCTTTGAGACGTGCGCTCCAAACCTGCGGCAAACTGTTCCAAAGGGCGACGCCTCGAGCGTTCGTGTGGTTCGCAGCACGCCCGGAAAGCAGCGAAGAAACGCGCGCGTCGCTGTCGCCTCGGTTTCCACCGTGCGCGCGCATCTCATACGTGCGACCCAAGCGGCCAATGTCAGCGATACTGAGCCGTCCGACGAGAGCTACGTAGCGCCCTCTGGTCAGTAGACGGAGCCCATAACTAGAGGGCCATCTGGCGCTGCGATTGTTCAACCACCATGCGAATTATGGGAAGTACAGGCTTCGGATTGGTTCGCGTTGGCCTGCGAACTGTGAACAAGCAATGTGCTTCTGGAGTTTTGGTTTTGCTTCCTGCGTACACTGCCTCGAGGTTGTTCGAGGCATGCAACGCACTCAGGAGAAACAAAAGCAAGATAACCAGCCTACTACAGCCAAGGCTAGTACAACGCGAAAAACCAGCGTCGCATTGCCACATGACGTGATTCCGCCAACCTGTTTCGTTATGCTGGCTACTCAGTATTTTTTTTTTTCGTTAGTGGTCTGGCGCACTCCCGATAGAGACGCTGCGCGAAGAGCGAGCCTTCTAACGTGGGCGTTCAAGCCTCTTTCATGTACTTTCTTGGCGTGGTGTGGCGGTGTATTGGAAAGGGCACGGTCAGAGCATAGACACGCTTGCCTCGGCAAATTCGATCCACCCACCGGTGAAGAATTCGTTTTAATTGTCAATACACACTTGTGATATGAATGGCTGCTCCATCCAAGCTGCAACCTGTTGCTGCATAGTGGATACTGCAAAGCACGACAAGCGGCGCGCACGCTTCAGTCAGTAACAAAAAATTGGCAGATCCCACGTGCAGTGGGAATCAAGGAAATACGATGCATGCATCAGGAACGTAAAATGGATTTGCATTGTTGTCTCGCTATGCCGAGTTTGGTACATATGAAGTTAACGAAACGGCCACAAGAGCACCAAGAGTGTGGCATGTAAACCATGCCGCTCATACACGCATGTCATGATTCTAACGTTATGACTTGTCATTTACGTTCGTCATGCAGTCGTGTTGTGCCATAGCAATTTTGGTATACATCCCTTTAAGGAAATGAGTGGCATGTAGATCATGCCGCTAATGACATGCATGTAACGATTTTCATTTTATGACCTGTCATTTATGATCGCCATGCAGTCATGTTGTGCCAAACCAATTTTCGTATAGGCTCCCTGCAGTCGAGTTTTCCATGTGCGACATCAGCGCCAGAATGCACTGCCTGGCGGAGAGAAGAAGCAAAATTGGGCAGACTGTGACAGGGAAATACGCGAACGCGATGCGCGTCTCCAACTCTATAGCAGCAGCGACCGCCCGTCCAAACTTGCGGCAAACTGTTCCAAAGGGCGACGCCGCGAGCGTTCGTATGGTTCACAGCACGCCCGAAAAGCAGCGAAGAAACGCGCGCGTCGCTGTCGCTTCGGTTTCCACCGTGCGCGACTGAGCCGTCCGACGAGAGCCACGTAGCGCCCTCTGGTCAGTAGACGGAGCCACGGAGCCCATACATCCCATTAAGGAAACGGCAGCATAGCACCAGGACCATGGCATGTAAATCATGCCGGTCATGACACGCGTGTCCTGATTCTAATGTTATGACCTGTCATTTACGTTCGTCATGCTGTCATGTGCCATAGCAATTTTGGTATACATCCCATTAACGAAACGCCTGGCATGTAAATCATGCCGCCCAAGACATGCATGTTATGCTTTTCATGTTATGACCTGTCATTTACGGTCATGATGCAGTCATCTTGTGGCATGCCAATTTTCGTGTACATCCCGTTAACGAAACGCGTGGTATGTAAATCATGTCGCCCATGACATGCATATCATCATTTTCATGTTGTGACCTGTCAGTCATGTTCGCCATGCAGTCATGTCACGGCATACCAATTTCCGTATACATCCAATCAATCAATCAATCAATCAATCAATAAGTTTATTTCCAACCGTTGTTGGGGGTCACCCCAGGCGAAAAGCGGCAAAAAATGCAGCTTGAAAGTGCCTGGGGGCCCGTACACAAGGCAGTGCTGACATACATTTTTGTCTACACAACAACAACAACAACAAAAAATTAAGAACATAGAAATACTGGAAAACGCAAAACATACATTTTAATCATGTGAAAACAGAAATGTGATTCATGTAAATGTAATGTAAAACCAGAAAGATAATGACGTTGTATAGTATATTAAAACATGCTTGCTTTTAACATTTTTATATTACTACATAAATTTATAGCACATGAATTTAAAAAGTTTTTACACCATACAGTGAATGACATGTGTAGTGGTAGAAGCTGATAGTTATGTTTAGTGAAATTCAGACGTAAATAGAACATGCAACTTTTTTTTACCAATGTTGCTAAAATCAATACCCTGTTTTTGATATATGTTCAAGAGATTTGGTACATTGAAAGCCAGTGATTGTTTGCCGTAAGTTGTGCGCCATCGCGGTACCAACCATTTCTCGTGGCTTCTGGTTCTAGGATCGCAAATTTGTTTTTTTAAAGTGCAGAGACTTCTTAGAAAGCTCTTAGTAGTTTCATTTGAGAAGAACGAATATAATAGGCGGTACTGATAAATCAAAGTGGCGTTTATCACTTGAAAGTGAAGGAAGAATTGTCGAGTAGGATGAGTATAAGAAACGTTTGCGACGCATCGCAATGCTTTCTTCTGTAGCATGAGGATTCTGCGCAGATTTGTCAGCGTTGTTGTTCCCCACACAAGTGTGCAAAAGTTTACACGAGCGCTGAACAGTGCTTATATATTTGCATTTTGACATTGGTGGGAAAGAAATGGCGGCACCGCGATAGCGCTCCCGTAGCTGAAGACAGTGATCTCGCAAGATAGTCAATGTGAGCCGTCCATGTCATATCAGCAGAAAGGATGACGCCTAGCGATTTATGCGTTTCTACTAGCTCAATTTGACTCCCACCAAGACACAAGTCTGCCGGAAGGCGGACAAGTTTGTTTCTGGCCTTAAATATGATCGCTTTAGTTTTGCCAGCATTGATTTTAAGGAAGTTATTGCTCGACCACTGCGAAAGATCTGAAAGGGCTTTTTGAGACTTCATAAAAACTTCATTTATATCATGGCCGGTTACAAACAGACTTGTGTCATCTGCGTACATTACAATCGAAACGTTATTATTTATTTTGGTCACATCGTTTACATATACATTAAAAAGAAATGGTCCCAGGAGGCTTCCCTGTGGAACACCAGAGGTAATATTTTTAAAAGAGGACAGGCAGTTATTAATTGAAACGCACTGCTGACGACGACTCAAGTAGTCATCAAGCAAGGAATGAGCTACACCACGTACGCCATAGCAATACAATTTCTTTAAAAGTGTATTGTGGTTCAGACAGTCAAAGGCTTTTGTGTAGTCTATAAAAACACCAAGAGTTGCTTGGTTTTTTTCGATGTTATTAAGAATTATTTCTTTTTGTGTTAGTAAGGCTGTTTCAGTTGATTTTCCCTTGCGAAAACCATGCTGACAATCGGAAATTATGTTGTGTTTCATAAAGAAGTTGTTTAAACGGTTAAGAATGATTTTTTCGAGACACTTAGAAAATACTGGGAGTATAGATATGGGCCTATAGTTGGTCACAAGGTTCCTTTCACCACCTTTATAAATAACAGTGACTTTGGCACGTTTCATCGCACTTGGGAAACAACCAGTTTCTAATGCCAGATTAAATACGTGCATGAGAGGAAGGGAAATTATATCAATCACATACTTCACCGGTATAATTTGTACATCATCAACGTCTACAGCCCGACTGTTCTTTAGGTGCATAAATAATTCACCATTAACGAAACGGCCAGGCGAGCACCAAGACCGTCGCATGTAAATCATATTGCAACCCGGTATGCTATCACTAGGGCTCTTCCGACCAGCACTGCTACGGACGTCGCCGACTTCCTGTTGCGTGACGTTATACTACACCACGGTGCCCCACCACCACAATATCATTCATGACATGCGTGTCATGATTTTCATGTTATGACCTGTCATTTATGTTCTCCATGCAGTCATATTGTGGCATATCAATTTTTGTATACATCCCATTAACGAGACGACCAGGAGAGCACCAAGACTGTGACATGTAAATCATGCCGCTCATGACACGCATGTCATGATTTTCATGTTATGACCTGCCATTTATGTTCGTCAGGCAGTCATGTTGTGCCATACCAATTTTCGCATACATCCCTTTAGCGAAACGGGCAGGAGAGCCCTAAGACCGTGGCATGTAAATCATGCCGCTCATGACATGCATATCATGATTTTCATGTTATGACCTGTCATTTATGTTCGTCATGTAGTCATGATGTGGCATACCAATTTTCGTAAACATCCGATTAGCAAAACGGCCAGGAGAGCACAAAATCGTAGGCAGATAGATAGATAGATAGATAGATAGATAGATAGATA
Source organism: Hyalomma asiaticum (assembly GCA_013339685.2). NCBI lineage: Eukaryota > Metazoa > Arthropoda > Arachnida > Ixodida > Ixodidae > Hyalomma > Hyalomma asiaticum. The sequence continues at coordinate 85,940,313 of CM023485.1, read as the reverse complement.
GATAGATAGATAGATAGATAGATAGATAGATAGATAGATAGATACGCTCAAACTCGCCGAAGTTCGCTAAGAAATGCTTCGCATTAAAAAAAAATTACAGCATATCCACGGAGTGAATGATGATGAGTGGGTGAAGCTCGGGAGGTTCATCGTAGATCGTGCCGAGTTCCGGATTAATTTAGTTAACGCGCACGCTACGATTCAACTATGCACAAGTGAAATCTCCCACCGGCACTTCATTGCAAGTCAAGAGCACTGTACAGTGCCCCGAGGGGGCAGTGTACAGTGCTTTATAATATAATAATTTGTAATATCATATTTTGATTCGATTTACAGATAACCACCCAGGTGTAGCTGTGGACACTGCCCTCCAGGAGGCCATGGGTTTCAGGGATAGCACGGGAAAGCTGAACATTTCGGCGATAGAGATAAGTAAAAAGGCGCTTAGAGTATAGGTGGTGCAAGGCTATGGAACAAACAGAAACCCAAGGTAGTTCGGGTAAGAGTGTTACATCACAGCGGAACGATAATAGATAAAATAGGTAGGCGAGGAGAAAAATTAGTTGTGAAAATGTGTGATTCGGGAAAAGAAACGTTTGTAGAGGAGTAAATAATTACACCATCTCCCGCAAAAGGGGACCATGAGGCGATGCGAAGCAGCACGGGGGGTGCACACCGCGTTTGCATCTAATAGCCGTGCTTTACAAGTTCATGAGGAAGAGGTCTTGATCTGGCAGCTACAAAACAGCCCACACAAGCTCAGCTTCATTTTACCTGCGACAGGTATTTGGAATCTATGGCTTTCTCCATCAAGGAAAAATTCATTTGAATGGGCACTAAAGTAAGTTACGATTTCTTCTGGCAGAAGTAAATTACCTTTCTCCATTACGAAAATTACCAATCTCGCGCGGAGAAGGTTCGTAAGCTGGAAAATGCGCAATGAGAAAATAGAAGTGGTGCGATGCTTGTTGTGACGTCACGCACTAAGTTGCGTGACGTCATAAATATTTGACGACTTTTGCTAAGTCCTGTATAACCGTTTCTGGTATAGAAAAATATACATCGTGTTCTAAAGGTGGTGGTGGTGACAACATGTTTATTTAATGGTCACAGAGGGTGGTCCTCAGGGTGGCCCATCTTGGGGGCGATTCCCTCGGCCCAAGTGACTAGTTTAATTTGGTCCCCCAGATCGATGGCTTTTGGCTGTCTTTATGCGTTCTAAGGAAGCCATAGACTTGATATAGCGTGTTTCAGACCATTTCACCCAGCCAGTGTGACAAGTAAACGTAAAAAGCGAATGGAGCTCGTGACGTCATATCCTCAAAGTTAAGGCGCTTGGTTCAAAGATGAAGCTGCGGTGAAAGTTCGATCTCCTTTTTAATGTCTAACATAAGACAACGAAATTAAGGACAGCGTATTTCCGCAATATTATAGGGAAATCCACTGTCCTTAATTCAATGCAATATTAAATCCATCAATCTAATACACTTTAGTGTTTCCCTTTAAACAGCCCAGTAAAATGCTTCCAGAGGCTTGTTCCGATTTCTGTTCATAAAGTTTAATTGCGCGAAACCTACAGGACCGCATTATTACGGCCCTACGAAAGTGGCAATGAGGATCTCCAAGAGCAGGAGGAGGCGGCCTTGTCGTGGTCTAGTCCAATAATCCACCACTCGGGCTGTGCCGGCCACCACTGTGGGAAGAGCGAAACATTACCAAGGAAACACAGAGATTTTCGTGGGGCCCTTGTCCCTTCTGCGCAGCCAGAGACTCTCTTTCTCGCTCTTGCTTTCTCTTTCTCTCGCCCACAGCAAGTTGTTTTACAATTGTCGGTAAAACGCAGTCCATATCGTTCCCGTTAAGTGCATGTCTGTAACGAGGGCGCATAGCCTTTGTGACGCCCGCCTTCGGGCCGTGGGCGTACCCGTGTTCGAGTCCCGCCTCGCCAAGAAAGTTTATTGCGCTCTATTTGTTGATTGTCGAAACTGGAAACGACCGCGATGGAGACGGCTACTACGAATCAACACCGACCTTACACTGCTCAGCTGTTAACATTACGCGATCTCCCTGGTCAGCCCGGCACTTGTCGCAAGTGCGCCGCTGTGAAAGAACTCTGCCCGTTTCCATACACTTTAGTTGCGATGTGCTGTTCGTGAAGGCTCATAAATGAACCTTAGATATCGCCCTGATCTTCCTCGGACCAAACGACCTTCCAGGGCCTAGCTGCTCTTCAAATTAGTTCTCACTACTAAATCGGACGTTACGGGGCTGAAAGCTCCTCTTTTACAGCGTAAGCTATTGTGCGCTCGTTACAGTGACCGAAATTGGTCGCGGTGGTGTCCGCCACCATCCGTGTCCGTTACAAAGTCATCTCCAGCGTGAAAAAAAAAAATCTCCGTGCCTGTACGAACTTCATCCCTAGCTCAACAGGGTTTGTGCCACTACAACCCTCTTATACTCCGTTTCTTAATCCCACGGACGCTTAGCCGTACTGTCAACATGGACTGCAGAAATTAGCGTCTTTTCCTTAACCGAACCACTATCGTTATCATCATCGACTTGGACCTGGTTTATCAGCTTCGCATTTCGTTCAGACTCCCGACATCAATTGTCCTGATAACGGCCTGTCCTGGATCCGAATATAAAACTACGCGGGAAGAAACAAATAATGAAAAAGAACAGTCGTGGAACCAAGATAGATAGATTGATTTATTTGGATTGCGGGGTTTTCCATCGTAAAACTACGATATGATTACGAGAAATGCCGTAGTGGGAGTCTCCGGAAATTTAGACCACCTGCGGTTCAGCCTGCACTGACATCGTACAGTACACGGGACTCAGAAGCAATATAGAGAGTAGATGGATACCTGAAGAGGTTACCTTATCGAAAAGACATGCATATTGCTGCAGGCGAGATGATGATGATGATGATGATGATGATGATTGTGGTTCGGTCAGGAAAGGACGCTAATTTCTGCAGCCCATGTAGGGAGCACGGCTAAGCGTCTGTGGGGGTGGGGGAAAGGGAGTGAAAGAGATACAGAGGAGAGAAAGGCCGTAGTGGAGGGCTCCAGAAATTTAGACCACCTGGGGTTCTTTAACGTGCACTGACAACGCACAGTACACGGGCCTCTGGCATTTTCGCCTCCATCGAAAATGCGACCGCCGCGGCCGGGATCGAACCCGCGTATTTTGGGTGGCAGCCGAGTACCGTAACCACTACACCACCGCGGCGGACCGTGTAAGAAGCTGGTGTAAGACGCTGTGGCCTCCCCGCCGTCTTTACTCTCTCAGCAGTCATGTGATGGCGTCGGCAAACGCGGTGCGCGTTCCGGCCTGTGTAAGGGGCTGCGTAAGGCGTCTTTACATGATGATCGACTGGGTGAATTACACGGAAGGTTCACGGTTTACCGATGATTCCCTCCGGAGCTTCGCCCACTCATCATCATTCACCCCACCATTCACCCCGTGGATATGCTGTGATTTTTTTTTCTTTACGGTATACATGCATAGCCTTCACAGCGTTGCACCTGATGTATGAAACTGGAGTATAGACCATCACCACTTGGCTGAGCATCTTGCTTTCTCAGCCGCGGCTGTGATATAATATAGGAGAAGGAGTGCGATCCAGCCCTGGCTCTCAATGCGTGGCTGGACATTTTGTGCTGCAGTAACAGTGTCTTTCAAATCACTATATGTCGCCAACCACTGGCTGTGCTTTCGAGAACAAAAATAAGAAGACGACGATGATGAAGTAGGAGAGAAAGAAAACGGCGAAGAAGATGAGCAAAATGCCGTATGATAATAATAATAATAATAATAATAATAATAATAATAATAATAATAAGAAGAATAATAATAAGAAGAAGAAGAAGAAGAAGAAGAAGAAGAAGGCGACGACAACGAAGACAAGGGGGATGCGGATGAAGACGAGAAAGAAGAATAGGAAGGAGAAAAACGCACACTGTAATAGGGAGAGGAGTGGGGAGAGAAGCAGAATAACGTAAGACATAAAGAAAAAAATATGAGAGCACGCAGTAAAGTCTAGCTTACGGCTTCCATTTTGCTGCGTCCTCTGCGCAAGCCTAAAATTTTTGCTTTGTTCGAATATTATAAATAGTTGTTGAAAGAAGCACCTCCACGTACGGTGAGAGTGCAGCTGTCATCCTATTTTTTTTGTTTTTGTGAAAGCAGTTTTTATTGCGCTAAGCCATGAGGTAGAGCATAGCTAAGCGACGTCATAGACCGACGCAGCTTACATTTTCTTTTGGCAACTCATCGTCTTGAACAAAAACTTTAGGGACCTTCTTCATCTGTGACAACATAACGGTGCAGAGCAAGTCGATGGCATGTTATACACAAGCTGTGCAAACAAAGAAAAAAATAAAGACTGTCGAAACCCCTCCTATCCCTATCCGCATGCATCAGACATTAGTTCTATCCGTCTGCATCAGACATTGAGGTCCATTATTTTATACCATCGCTTCTGCGTTCCTGAAAGGACACAAATTGAAGAGGTTATAGAAACACTACCCTCATGCGATGGCTTTTCATTCGAATTTTGATGGTTTGTGCCATCACAAAACAGCCTTCGTTCGTGACAGGCATGCCACGTAGTGAGCGCTGTGTATACAAGGGTGTTGAATTTTCACTGTGCAGACGACAGCCCTCTTGCTGGTCTACTGGTAACATGTCTCTTCAATGATTGCTTATTCGCTCCTGACTGTCAGTCGTGCTTTCAGGACTCCATTATTTTCTGCCATTGTCCAGGAGCAGTGCAACAGTATGTCAAGAGGATGCGTAAAACGCGATTCAGTGCATTGTTAGAACAACTGGTGTGACATCCAATTATGTGCAAACAATGGGACATATTCGTATGCCCTTACCTTCTTGTAGTTCGTACGCATGATACTATGTGCAGCACGTAGCACAATGAAAACGCTTAGTCCTTTTCCCAGCCGTTACACTATTGAAGGAAGGCGTCCGTGCAATTATCATAATCATCAATCAACATCTCGAAGTTAACGGTTGTATTCCCTCCCCTCCCGCCTTCCCTCCCACTCCTCAATCTCTTGAAAGCCTGGGTCCTCGCGTACGTCCATTTATGCTGCATCCGAGCCGAGCTGCTTCGCAAGTGAATGAAGACCCCTCGAAAGAGCGAGCATTCATCTTTCTTTTGAATGTTACGTAATAGACTGGAAAGTGCGACAGCACTGACATCTCATGCGGCGGCACATAACATAAGCACACAAAAGTTGACCGCGCACAGGTTTTGAAAACTGGTTACCTCACATGTTTACTGCAATCAAGAATCATTGATGGTGGCCATCCCGCGCTGGTTTCTTGCTTCCACATAAGCGAGGCGTTTTACAGCTACTCGACGCCAGTGTTTCGTACCATCCACCGGTAATAGTTGATGTTTTGACGAAAATAAGTATCTGTGTTGCGCTTCTGATGCACACATCACCATTGCAGATGTTCGAAATTTCGTACTTCGCGTTGGCGGGGTTCATAAAGAGCCATTGGCGAACGGAATGACAGATACGCTTGGGATATCGACACAAAGCTGTCGTCACGGGCATGAAGAACATGTCTAGCTGCGTTTCGAGTTCGAAATCGAGATGGCAAGAAGCCCATTTCGAAGCGGTTAAAAGCAATGTGCTTTGGACACAGTGGGGTTGATTCTCTAAGTACGAACACTCGACTCGGTTCCAGAATTCCACAAATAAATTTGCGATTCTACGCGACTGCTAGTCTTGGCCTTCGCAGTATAAACAAAACATGCGCCGCATATGCCACTATATATGCGGGGCCCCTAAGTGAGTTGATCTGTCAGAAACCTGCCAAGTTATAGTCAACTGCATACATTGTCATGTTTATCGCCAGAAATGAGTACTATAAGAAAAGTGAGCCGTCATTCTCTCGACCTTGATCGCTATGAACCACCATAAACATTCTAAAGAAGAGGGACATCGGCTGCCAAAAACAGCGAAGATTTTTCGTGCGCCTTCACTGTTCCAAGCAAGTGGGTTCCCAGCCGTCGCTAATGCATCACGGCGCGTCACGCACTTGGCTCGTTCAATTCGCCTTCGGTGAAACCATAACGACGCTTTACGTGAGAGTCCGCTACCGCGCATTCAGAGCACAACGAAGATGCAGTGAACGCGTGCGCCGCGATCGTGCTTTCGCCGCTATCAGTTCGGACAAGAGAATCCTCTTATTGCGCCTCGGTATACTCTCGCTTATAGCACCTCCGTGACTATACAGAGGACTAGAACAAAAAATACAAAAAGAAAGAAACGGAGAAGGGGGTGAGCATATTCCTCAAATGCGACTCCGAAATCCTCGTGTGGAAGATACTCAAGTTTCCTGGCAGGTTAGCCACGATAGCGGACCCAGCGGGTCCGCTATAAAGAAGCACGCCTTTATCGGCTCGCCTTCGAGACCACCTCTCTCTTCACGAGCATGGGAGCGTGTCGGAGAACGGATGATTTCACGCTACAGATGCCGAGCACAATGCATCTCAATCGCATGACGAGGAGTATTTCTTCTGGCTGTTGCTTTTCTTTTCTTTTTCATGGTGCACTCGCGCACACTTTGCAAGCCAGTGAAGGCGCGCACGCTCGCGTGCTTGCGTCTCATTCTGTACCTCAGAGCTCCGCGCGTAGAGACCGCGCGCTGTAACTGACCTGTCTTCACGGGACGCGGACCATTTAATGCCCCGTGCCTGCTGGCTGTTATGCCACTCGTGTTACGGTGGCTGCGTCTGTGCGCAGTGGTGGCCACGGCGGTCGCATGGTTCGTGGCTTGGGAAAGAAAAGAACGTGTGTGCTTAACTAATGCAAATTGAGAAGATTAGAGGGTCCTTGCGCACAGAGAGATCTTATAGAGTGATGTACCTGACTGTTAGAGAATTAATGAAAGCAGTGTTGGCTACAGCGGCTGTTAGGACAAGGTTACGTGTTACAGCGTTTCGGCGCAGATGTGTACACGATGATGTTGTTCCACTGGCAAAAGGAGCGGACAAAAGAAATGAACGCCTGTATACTGTTATATTTCACGTGGAAATCGTTGCTGCACTGGGCAACGTCTGTGCGGTGAAGAAGCATGGTTGCGTTTTTAAGAATTCTTCACAGCTTCCACGGATTGGTGCTGCACAGACTTGAGAGCTCTCTAGAACGTTTGACATGAGAACCTCCGTTAGCACCTGTGAAGCCCGTGCTCCGTTTCACGAACGAATCCTTGTGACTGGGTCAGTGCACAATTCTCTTTCAACAATAATGTTAAATAAGAGCCAGTAAAAACACATTGTATACATAAGAACATTTCATAAACGCACACAGAATATTAACGTTAACAGTTACGCGGTTCGTGTAACAAACACTTCAGTTAGCTACGCCACTCACCACGCCACGCCTCACAATCATATCACGCTTGTGCTACATTAAACGCCAGCAATTAATTAATTACACGTAATGTGCATGGTAGACTCCTCTCTGAGTCTACTTGCGAAAATGCGGAAAGCCGGTGCTGTTCGGTGGCATTCTTGTGACACACCACAGGGACTTGTGAACGCGCGAGCGAGTAAATAAATAAATAAATAAGTAAATAAATAAATAAATAAATAAATAAATAAATAAATAAATAAATCAGCATGTCCGACCGAAATGCTACGTTTGACGTAATGGTTTCGATTCAACAACCTTTTCTTTTCGATAGTGTGCCGTGTAAAATAAGAAGAAAGTACCTTGAAATTCAGAGATGGCATTGAAGCATACCCACACTGTGCTGTATACCTCAAATATAAAACCACCATAAATTCGCCATCGTTCTCACAATAACCATCCGCGCTAAGCTCATCAAGCAAAGTTCAACGAATATTTCTTTTGCCAGCGTTCATTTATGACGCAAGATCTGAATCGATAAATAACGGCCTTGTCCCTTCGATTCGGCTGTACAAAATTCATGCCATGTTTGTCGACGACAAAACTTAGCTGAGGCTCAGCATACGAAGAGAAGAACGGAACATCTGTACCAGCCCTTGAAACTACAGAGGCCGTCAATAGTTAAGACATGCAGTGATTTATATACGCGCCTTCTCCACAGAAAGACCCATGTTCAGAGAAATCCAACAGACAATGTCTGCTATCTTCGTGTCTGCGCAAGTAACCGTCTCGTTCCGCAAGTTGCCGGCAGCGAGAGATTCCCTTCGGCTAATCTTCGAGTAAGTCTCCGAAGGCTACCGGAAAGCCTGCTTCCCCTTCGTACTACTCTGTCGTTTCCGTTGCAGGAGAAACGGAAGACCAGGCACTTATCACCACGGCTTCATTCTCAAAGCTGTTTCCGCGAGCCACAAGGGTTTGTTGACTCTCCTGCTCGGCCTAAAAAACTGTGCGCGTTCGCCGTGCAAAAGTTATACCTCTGGAAACGTAAAGTTGCCACGTATTCCTAAAATATTGAATAATCCTGTTACATAATCGTTCCAATTTGACGATATGAAACCTTCATCGATGGATAAATGGATTTTTGCGGCCGATACGGCACCATGCACTCTCATTGCAACTGTTTTGGTGATAGAGCACGACAATGGCTCTAGTCGATGGGATCTGGCCGGGACCAGGCAGAAAGTTAAGTGGGCGAATGAGATCAGGAGGATTGCGGGGATAACGTTGATTTGATTTCTTAGGTTTTACGTCCAAAAACCACGATATGATTATGAGAGACGCCGTAACGGATGGCTCGAGAAATTTTGACCACCCGGGGTTCTTTGACGTGCAAAGACATCGCGCAGTACACAGCCCTCAACATTATGCATCCATCGAAATGAACAGCGGCCAGGATTTGGTCCCGCGACCCCTGGCTCAGTAGACGAGTACCATAGCCACTAGACCATCGTGGCGAAGAGGGCTAACGTGGAAGTTAGTACGGGACCGCGTTAACTGGAGAAATGTGGGAAAGGTCTTTGCCCTTTTGTCGGCATAGACATGATGATAATGGTAAAGGTGATTTTCATGAAAGTACATTGCTTCCGGTTCTTGTGAGAGAGTTATTCTCGGTTATGTGGTAGAATTGGCTGCCCGTCAGTGCGTCGGCTTTCCGTATCCACCTTCCATGAAGAGGTTTCGAAAAGAGGGCGTTGTGCGCGTAGAAAACACGTAGAACGAGGAATACAACTAGAGAGACAAATAGATTAAATAAATAGGGAATTAAAACCGATGTGCACACGGGCATGTCGGCTCACGCACACGACGTCCACTTAAACGTGTACGATTTGCTTAATGAGCAATGCAACCGCTCTTCACTTAAAGATCGATTCGGCTTTCCCATAAAGCTCCCGGCACAGAGTTTGTAAAGTATAATGCGGCAAGCGGGAGAGCGGCTGGAAAAAAAAAAGACTGAAAGTGATCAGCCAGCTGCATCGTAACTTAATTTGCTAAAGCAACGTGGTGAGGTCTGCAAGCAAGCGCGAAAATTGTTCGCGTTTTAACATAGATGCTGACAAACGTGACGCACGTAAATGGTCACGCGTACAGAGTCTTGGTCGAGAAATGCAGTGCGTAAATAGTACATATGCCTCATCCATTGTCTTGTGTCTACAGTTGTGAAGAAAAATCAAGAAAGCTGTCGGTCGTATTATGAGAAAGAAAAGAAACAAGAAAATACCGAAAGAACGAGAGAGACAGAAAAAGGACGGGAAAAAAAGGAAAGAACAGAAAGTATTAAAATTACGCGAGTTATAGCAAAGCTTCTGAACCCATCATGGCTACTGAGCGACTACGACACGTGTTTCCTTCTTGCGGGCTCACTTTTTTGTCGTTAAACTAAAAAACGCTCGAGTATTTAGATTTACAGGGAAGCTAGCTCCTGACTTCTGCGTATAATTGGAACCCAATACTTGTTCTTGAAAGTTGCAAATTAACTATATAATCAGTGCGATCGTACTCTGTTGGAAGAATAGGCTTTTACCATTCTTTAAGATCACTGCTGTGCTCGAAAAACGTACGTATTAATGCATTATTGCAAAAGCATCACATGGCGGACGAGAGAAAAAAAAAAAAAAAAAACGAGGCATATGGCTACCCTGCGTGAACACGAAAGGCACCAAAAGTCATGTCAAAATGATGACGTCATACGATGACATCACTGCGCAGCTACGTGTGCGATGATTAAAAGCGTGATGTCATGTGTTGACTTTATGTTCACAAAGTCGTGCTTCGACTGGCGTCACATTTCAGGTTACTGCAAACAGAATGAATTTGTGCTTAAAATCCTTCGCGGTCTCGTTGGGAACCAAGCCCTGTTTTTCGTTGTGCCTAACGAATATGCTTCCTTGACTTCTTCAAGGCTCTTTGGGTGTGGCTGTCTAAAGGTGTGCATGGTGGATGCTTGAGACTGCACACAGAGCGTCGAATTTAACGGGGTGAAATGAAACGCTATAATGTAGGCTACGCAATAGATGTACTTTAGCCTTCAGTTTGCGTTGCATCGGCGTAATCATAGAATCTCTCACGATTACCTAGAGGTAAATGTGTCACAAACGTGTTTTTGAGGGATGCTGTATGGTATATGTGTATATGTGCATATGTGATGGTATATGATGGTATATGCGCATAATAATGATGGTATATGTGGTATATGATGGTATATGATGGTATATGTGTCTGCGAGGCTTGCCTTATATGGGGTTAAACCAGGCTTGGGTTAAAATATGGACACGGCTTCGTAAATAAGGCTTCTCTAAAGCAACACCTTCGTAAGTGAATCTCATTCACCTGCTTCGGGTCTTACAATAAATGGTTACACACCTGTAGTGCGTAATCAAGGCGCGAAGAGATAAAACAGACGATAGACGAAGCGGATTGAGCGCTAAAGTTGTCGTCTGTCTTCCAAATCGAGCGTCCGGTCGCTGCTTTTTGCTTATCACAAAATGGTACGTGCAACCATAAGTTCTCAAAAACTAGATAAAAGGTGTCTCTTTTATTGATAAGAAAAAAGAACGCTCGCTGCAAGCTCATGAAGTGCAAAGTCAACAACTCTGACGAACAGGAGGCATCTACCAAGACGCATCTTACGGGTGTCCTGCCATTCGAGAACGATGGCAATCCGAATCCGATACGTCACAGCACTCCCATGCATACATCAGCGTCGCAGCGCCAGTTTTCCCTCTAGGTATTTATTTATTTATTTATTTATTTATTTATTTATTTATTTATTTATTTATTTAAGTGCTTTCAATGACATTACGGTGTTAAAGACAGGAATGGTTTAACAAATTCACGAGGGCTGTCTTGAATGACGCATGATCAGGGTTACTAGCGATGGAGACGGGGAGGTGATTCGATTCGGACGGCGTCATCGGTATAGGCATGAATGGAAGCACATGTTGGTATGGCAGAACGGCACTTGAACGTCAATCATGTTATCAGTGTTTGTGAGTCTTTTGCATTGTTTATTACAGGTCGCCATGCGTACAATTAACACGCCAGTACCGATTCTATAAGAGAAATAAACACCCCAACTGCACAATTTATGCCGTCTTGCGGTGAGGCATATTTGTCTCCAGGCAACGACGGCAATTCGTTTAAACGACGTCATCTCCCTCAATTGCCTGAAGATCATTCTTATGTGCGAACGGTCCGAAAGATGTCTTGCGTATCAGCCTCCTTTTTTTTCATATGTGTTATGCTTCTAGTGTAAGGCAAACAGAACAGGCATTGCCAAGTATCGCACATTATAACACGCGGTTAATCCTCATCCGATGCAGGTCGCGAGTCCAAGTCACAAGGACATAACTGTCTGGAAGCCGAACGATACTTACAAGCGCAATAAACATTATCGCAGTTGAAGCACTCGGTGAGGGGCAAGCATAAGCTAAACTATGGCTGAGCGAATTTAACAAAGGGTTAATTAAAGCTAAAATACAAGGCTTGGACAAGTAACTCATGTATGCGGTCTCTTGGGAGAAACCGGAAAAACAAATCCAAGTGCCCACGCCTTTCCCGGGACACGTCTTGGTCTAGAGGCGCTCTTTTAGGCCAAACACGACCGCACTGCTGGCCGATCGCTTCCGCACCATTTCCGAAGTCACCCGCGGGCAGCGAGGCAGCAGATAGCATAAATTTTACCGAACGGAGAGACATCGCCGAGTTGAGAGCGCAGTGAAGCCACCTCTTGCGGTGGCGTCTCCGATAAGCACGACTTGACGACCGGCACGGTCGCGAAAGTACCCTGCCCGGTGAGAGGACCGCTTTTTTCTTCTTTTTCCGGGAGGGAAGTCTCGTAGGCAGTGGTACTACAACCGTCGGCCAGGTCGCCGCCTATCAGTGGTCGGGAAGAAGGCTCTGTGTCTCTGCACCAGCAACAGCAGAAGCTAACAGCCCCCCGGGTGACATTCTGGTACTGCTGGCCGTCCTGACCCGTTAAGCGACCCCGCGCCTGCACATGTACGCCGTGACTTTTCGAGTTGTGTCGTCGTCTCGGCATCGGCGGGGCAGATCGATTTCCGTCTGTGGCCAACTCGGCCACGGGTTGCCGATGCTTTCGTTGTATGCCGTCGTGATCAGCTTATGACGGTACTGATTCATAGTTTATCCCTGCTTGGCGTTTGCCTATTTTGCGCCTCAGAACTCCAAGCGCGTTGGGGAAGGTCTGTTATGTCAAGGAGTGCCGGACATGGTTTTAGCCATGGCTGTACAAGTTTGGCGAACGGGGAGGGTGCATCTGACTTGATTGCTGACAGATGAGCAAACTTTCTCATTGCGTTTCTTGTCGAGTTGTACCAATTCTTGCGAAGATGCGTGTTGAGCCGCTATAGCTTGTTTAACCAATCGGAGTACTGTGAGCTAAAAATACGACGGGCTGTTCTTCATCTCTGCAGATCATCATCATCACTTGTACATTTTCCCCCATCTACATGGATCATCATCACGTGGTCGGCTCGCTCTTCATCTTCATCGTCATAGCTCGAGGTCGGCTGCAATAAAAGCAGTTCCTCACAAGTGGTGGAGGTACTGGGTCCTACAGTACTACATTTAATTGTGTTCGATGTTGTACTGGGTGTTGTGATTGATGTCTCTAAACGTGGCCGAAGGGTATTGTGAAGAATTGGGAAACGAAGGGAAGGGTGCAGTGTCTCGAGGCCAGCAGGAATCTTTCATATATATATATATAGATTAGCTGACATACAGTCCACCTACGTTTCACGAAAAAGAAAAGGATAACTTGAGTATGAAGCAAGTGTACGAATTTATCGATCCCCTGTCCAATGATCAATTAAGACAATGAAAAAAAAAATGGCTGGGGCGCAGTTCGCCCAGGTTCCGTTGCTCAAGCGAAAGAATGTGCTCGCACACCCTTGTAGCTGAAGCTCAATACGCCAACCGAACGATATGGCTAGTCGAACGTTCCGTTCTGCGAGCACTCGCTGCCGTCGGTACGTCAGTTTCCGAAGCCGTCATGGAAGTCGAAGGTGAGGCGTCCATAGATTCCTCTAAAGCTCCTGACTGCCGTCTTTTCTACGTACTTCTCCCGATGGGTAGCTCGCTAAGTTCCCGTTCTTCACTCGTTTCAGGCTGCTGCTTTGCGCAACTCATTATCAAGCCGAGATACATCTGCGGGATGGTCCAACCCAGCTTGCCGCTTTCTCCACTGGCGTCGTGCAGACAACGCAGACGATGGACAAGCAGAGGATGCTTGTCCATCGCGCAGGCACAGGTGGACAACCATCCTCACTCCCACCTTCCATCGCACACCAGCTGATCTGAAGCAGTGAGAGGGAGCGGCGCCATCTCCCTTTCAAGTGATTGGTAAGTACCGTGCTTGGTCACATGAACAAAGCTGGCGAAGCGGCGGTCGGTGCAGCGGCGGCAGCGAGACACGTGGCATCACTTCAAGGTCAAATGCAACGCACGACGAAAACTCGAGCGACTTGGCCAATAAAGCTACCGCTTTAAAAATTGCTGGCTCTACCGTAATCGTCAGAAGATGTAAGCATGAAACGCCTAGAGGCAAAGTTGATTGGTTGGAGATGGTATGCAGCCATCTCTCCAAGGAAGCCGCGACTTACTACCCTCGGGTACGACGGCGTGATTGACAACGTAACGAACGGCGAAGTTGCCAGGAGGCAACATGCATGACAGCGCGCGCGCACCGATCTAGGCGACCCTTCTTTGTTGGTTGCTTCCAGCTGCTGGCGTTAAAAGGTAGGTTAGTGTGTGGCGTCTTGTATTCTCTCTTTGGGACGTTCCTGTTCGAAAGTGCAAATAAACCTTCAGGGTACTAGACGTTATTGCTTCCGTGATATCTTAAGAGCATCAGCAAGGATCCGCAAGCATCATTTTTTAACTTGTCCGGCAAGTAACTAGCGTACGTAGTGCGGTCCTGCATCAAGGGCTGCATGACAGAGGCTGAATGCTTCAAACTTTTGGCTCGATCCCCGGACGTTCTTATTCGAGTGCTCGGATGATCTCGTTTGAGCACCCGGGTGTTCTCGTGCGAGTGCCTGGGGAACAGCCGTGGCCTTCAGCTCAAGGTTACTTGAGGGCCGCCGACAAAGGGAGCTAAAGGCATTTCAGGATTAAACTATACAATCGCAAAAGTTTTTATTTTCTTCTATACTTCGCACCTTTCTCGTGCGCGTGCGGGGTTCTGCCACATGTGTCACTGGGGTGTACCGCATCTTCTGAGTAACATATACGTACCCTCCAAAGCACGTGCTTGTGCCTGGACCAAATGTACTACGTGGAATGCGAAGGTCGTTCTGATGCTCGCAGATCTGTTCCGCGTAGGTTAGTCCGTGGATACGCCCTGTTTGGGGGAACCTGTCATCTGCGTACCAGGTGTCGATTTCACATGCATTAAATAGATGCTCCTCAATAGTGGGTGGGGACCAGGCGAGGGCTCGCTTAGCCTGCACGAGCTTTTAGGGGCGAAGCTCCTTAGTGCCGAGGCTTGTCTGCCGTCGCGCCGTCGTAGCCACGCTAGTACTCGTCAACCTGGGTTGCACGACGCAAGGAGCCATGTACAAGGCAAAGGAGAAGGTGGCCAAGACGTCGCACACCGAATTTGACAACCTTCCCAAAGAGATTCTCATCCTCCCTAACAAGCCGTACATGATCACCACCAACATCGACGTCATCGACGGACTCGTCAGCGGGGCGGTGGGAACTCTCAAAGTGTGCGACCGAGGAGTGCTGCACGAAGAAGATGAAGACTTTATATATAATCACACCACGCCCATGTGTTTCTGTGTCACATCTTTGTATGATTATCGAGTGGGCAAAATCTAAGGAAGATTCACAGTTTACCAGATTACCTCCAGAGTTTCGCCCACTCATCATCATTCACTTCGTGGATATGGCGAAATTTTAGTTATTAGGATGCTAGTAAAGCCTAATATTTACTGTATTTAGCATACTCTTAGAGGGCTCAGCACCCTCCTACAATAAAGTGACCTCCTACAATAAACCTCTCGTGGCCTTCCGGATGGAAGTGTTTCTCCACGTGCAGCCGGGCAAGGCGCCTTTCGCACGACCGGTGCTCCTATACTGAGGCGGCAATTAGGTGACATGCACTCGGGAGCTCTTCACCGGAAAGCTTGGCGAGGTGACGTTACTCGAACACAGAGAAAGCCTCAGGAACGAACGAGCGCCATATTCCGTCACGAGCGTCTGCCGCAAAGTCGTCGTCCACGCGCAAAACGCTCTTCACCGCCGACGTCTCCCCCGTGTCCACGCGAGTCGCATTCCTCGCCAACGAGCTCGCCGCTTGATAAGACGCGTCCCGCGAGCCCGGTTCTCGGCCAGTGTACAACGTTTTCGGAAATCCCGCGGCGCTAGACTCGGAGACAGCGGAAGTGGGTCAGATTTGGAGGGGAGGGGGGGAGGTGCTGCTCGCCGCCCGGACCGGTTGCCGTAGCTGCAAGCACGAGCTCCAGCGGGCGACGCCGACGACGTCGACGTCGAGTCAATTGAACTCGATTCCAGGGTCGGCTCGCGCACACAGACGCACGCACGCACGCCACGGCGAATGAATCCCCCCAGCGCCTCCGTACGGCGATATATCCAGCGGGCCCGCGCCAGCGTGCCGAAAGGGGCCACCGGGTGTTTGCGTGTCACTCGAGCAGCGTCCGACTTTCAGCGTACCCGTTTCTGGCCACTCGCGCGCGGCCAAGCTGGAAGAAAGAGCCTTCCGCCGGCCGCCGCCGCCGCCTTCTCACGTGGCCAAGCGATCGAACCCGCGCCCTTCCACCGTGCCGCGTGCAGTCTCGAGAAGCCGTAACCTGGATGCAAAGCCGCGTGTGTAACTCTTCTCCGGAGGTCAACGAGTCGGAAACGGAGGAGCCCCGTGGGAAGCGCTGACATTGAATTAAGGGGCGAGGGCCCGCCGCCGCGTGAGGGCGCGTTATACTGTACGAGGAATCGCTTCTGTTCCGTTATATTGTGCACGCCCTTGAACTTCCAGGAAGGCGGGAGGGGCCGGCCGGCGACCTATCTTCGCGGCCGGGAAGACAATCGCGCGCGAGTGTTTCGAGAACGTGGAAGACAGTTGCCTTTGCGGATATCTCGTGCGTAAGAATAAATGATGTCACGTGTCTCTTTCTTTTGCGTGTGCGTTGGGGGTGATCCAAGAGAGGCTCTTCCTGCAGAAATTTACCGGCGCAAGAAACCGCAATGCCAGGAACACACACCAGCACACTTTGGGTTCGAGTTCTATGGATGGGCGGCTCGTATGTTACAAGAGTCACCTGGTTTGTGGTTGATTCTAAGAATCGTTAAATTATTATACGATTTAGATATTGAATGGAGCGATATTCCGAGGTGGGCAACCATGGTGGCGTAAGAAGAACACGAAAATACTCAACTCTGGACATGTATCTACGTTCTTGGGATATAATCATCGCAGCAGAACTGGGGTACCTTTCTTTCTTTCTTTCTTTTTGAGGTCTTTACTTATGTTGACTGCACATTTGCAAGTGGACAGCCAATGAAATGTTCTGTGTCTGCCGTATCCATATATGATTATACAAGAACTGAGCGTCTCCGGACACGATCCTTGGTCGAGGCTTATCTCCGTTTACGTGCAGGTAACCGAACTCGTCGGTGTCACCCCAGCCAGAACGGGTCTTGCAGAGTTCCCCATAAGTGCCAAATCGGCGACTTCGCAGACCGAAGGAATGCAAGGCGGAAGAGTGAGAAAGGCGGGCAGGTAATCCGGCGGAGGTGATTATGGAAAGTTAGTTAGACAAGGAGAGAAAATAAGTTACGAAAGGCAGGAGGGCTAACGAGAGCAACCGTTTCGTTTCACTATTCGACGTTAGCGCTTAAAGAGTGGTATAGACAAGGAAGAAAGAAAAACGGCACAGACGTGTTATCACAAATACGATGTGTCGGACAACGATCACTAATACATTTCCCATTGGCTTTACGAAAAGCCATCATCACAATCAGCCTGTCTACGCCCACTGCAGGACCAAGGCCTCTCCCATAGAACTCCGATTCTCCAATTCATATCTACAATTAAGAAGAGTGCCGTATCTTAATCCAAACTGAGTCTGTTTGGGACGAAGGTTATTGGGCTGAATTTAGGGGTCAGTAATCAAGGTAGATTGCCATGAGTGGTGCGCAGCACATTTATTTCTACACAGAAGTAAGGCGAGTTGATCCAACACGCTTCACATACTTCTGGACATTCCTTGTGATAAGACAGGCAAATGAGACTTCGCGTTGTAGCTTACATATATAGATGACAGTATGGAGGAACCAGGCAGAAAAGAACAGCTAGACCGCTAATAATTTAGTGCAATCGGCCGTCGATTGCCCTAAAGTCTTGCCTAAGAGACCCGCAACCACTGCGATGGAGCTTTCTCACCAACTGGACAACTTTCGTGGACAAGTGTTCTGGGAATGAACGCGCCAGCGGTTCCCAGAGAGGGCAGAGGGCACCAGTCGCACGCAGGAAGAATTCATCTTCGTCAAAGCTTCGATGACACATGTGACGACGTGTTAACGAACCCTCCGATATTCGTACGAGCCACGAACGAACAAATTTGTGCCACCTGTCGGAGCTGTAAATGAAGAGGAAGAAGGGAGAAAAATAAAAAAGAATACGCCGTTCCGCTAGCGTGAGGGCCTGCTGTGACGAGGGCGGCCCGTAACACCGGAGAAGGAACTCGGCGGTGACTGTTGCTGCGGGACCAAAGAGTCGCTAAGTGTCAAGGCCGTTTCAGAACGCGGGAGTAGTCGGCCGGACGTCGTGCGTACGGGCGTTGACATCTGGTGCGCGCTAGCTCTGTAGTTCTAACTGGAGCTCGTCATCAGAATGCCTCCCAACCGCAAGCGAATGATTAAGCTCTCTTTAGAATTAGTGGGCTTGGTCTGTCTCGTTGAAAACACTAGGAAGCCGATTCCCAGTATGATATATTGTTCGAATTTACGCGCGGGAATTGCGCGCAAGGTTCTGTGCAAGGTCTTATTCGCCCGAGATGTTTGTCATTCAGCCTTCTTTGTTGTGAGGTGGCCGGTGGGCCTAAAACGTGAAATGGTATACGGAATGCTACTCCGTCTTGGTCATCCCCGATTGGTCAGTCCCCAATTGATCAGAGAATTGAGATTGGTCAGGGATTGGTCAACCCTGTCTTGACAATAACTGACCAATCGGGGAGGACCAACGCGAAATAGTATTCCGTATTCCGTTTTACGGTATATAGGCCCCGGGTGCCATGTTGTGGCCATAATGTTTTTTACTGTGCGGTCATCGTGATAGCCCTATTACGGCAGTCTTTATTATACTCACTGCTGTTGTCTACGGATGAGCGGTCCCTCCTGAAGATTGTATCTGATGCGCCCTATGTGTGTATCGAGCGACTTAGTAGCGTTTTAGATTGCTTCTTTATATTTAATTTTTAGTTGGTTTCTCGGTAATTTCCGTTTCTGTAAAACGCCGAACACAAATTGCCGACACCAAAGAGAGGTACATCTCGCTCAAGTAATTTATAAGCTGCTTTAGTCGGCAGTTTCATTTTAATGGGAACACATTTCCTAGAAATGTCACCAGGCTCCTTCAATAGTTCAATCGCCCTGCAAGGTATTGCCTGAGTCGGCTGAGTCGGCCCAAATGGCAAAGGAGTTTGTGCACACAATAGCGTCGCACACTATGGCATCATCACGACAGAAATAAGCACAATTGTTTTCGTTTAGAAACGTACTTCCATTTCAAGTAGAAGAGCGGGTCATGTGTTTATTGGTGTGAAGTGACGTACTTGAAGAGAGGCAGTGCTTTTTTCTCTCTCTCTCTCTTTTGAATGAACTGCCAACTTCTCGTGTGTCGTTCTCAAACCATTACTTGCAGAAATACGTCGCACTATGCAAGTTTTCGAGAGCAAACGCGTGTCAAGGAGCAACTCACGGTGTGAAAAAAAAAAAGGAAGAAAGAAAAGAACAGAGAACGAACACCAGAAAATACAGGAACACGAAGTCATCAGTATCAAACAGGAATCAAGGCCAACGGTTTCCTTCTCCGCGTGAGTGAAGAGACCGGACAGAAATAAAATATACATGCACAACTCACTTAGAAAGCAGGGCCCGTTCGGGTAGTACATACTCTACACATTTCATGCGACACTGAAACATGCGGACGCACTGCTACATACACTCTTGAAGCGTTCCTGCTTTAAAAAAAAAAAAAAGGTACGTGCTCGAGGGCCGGAATTTCGCAGCACAGTTGCGGATTCGGCTGTCCTGCAAACATGCAAAAAAATGTAACAGACAAAAAAAAAAGAAAGAAAGAAAGAGGAAAATAGAAAAGAAACGAAATAAAAGGGAAAAAAATCGGAAGAAGGGACGTGCAAAGGAGAGCCCGGTTTCTTCTTTTTCTCGTCGTCCTCGCCGACAGACACTTTGACCCAGTTCTCCCTTTATGACCCGCAAAAGGCGCGCCGAGGTGTGCTTTTCACCACGTGCCGGACAGCCGCGCTGCCGTCTCCGAAAGGCGAGGTTATCAATCAGCGCGATGCAACCCCCCCCCCTCCAGACATTGACAGCAAGACGCGTTTGATTTGCAAAGATGATGATGGTTCCGAAGGCCAAGGAAGGACCTGCCGCATCTGATCAGCCGTTCCGGGCCCCTGGCGAAATTGCCGGTAAGAAGGAGCATCGAGCGAAGAAGAAGCAGCAGCCCTTTTGTGATGACGGATGGCCCGACCAGATTGCATTCGTCATAAGTATGTCACGCGAACAGCCGTTTATTTCTCGCTCTATTCCCCCCCTCTTCTTATTCGTCTTCATTACGCGAGGCCCGGGAAAGAAACAAGGCCGACGAATTACTCTGAGCGGCCACGGCTTCCTTCGTCATCGATGGTGGGCGTGGACGACCGTGCTCATACTGTGACGAGTTGGACGGTCTTTAGTTGGACGGTCAGTGCCGCAGTCCGAATCTTATTTCGAAAGGGGCAGGGATGATTCTTGATCTGAGCGGGTGGGGAAGGCAAAACTAGAGCGATTTTAAGTGGATGGACAGGTTAATGGTGGGGCCATGTATCCGATTCAATCGGCCGCATTACACACGTCGCTAGTTTGGAACTGGTGTGCAAGTGCCCTTACAGTGTGCCGGACGATGTAGCGCCGCAGTGACAAAGTACTCAATCGTAGGAAAACCACGGGAATGGAGGTGCGTGAGCATATTGAAAGCAAGTATGGTAGGAGAAGGTAGGTTATCGAGAGCTCTGAAATAGCGGGTCATTGGATGATGGCTAGGTGTCGACTGCGCAATGGACTAATCTTTCTCTGTGAGATTACACGTTCTGCGTCGGGCCTGTCTGCAACGTATTGCGCGTTATAGACTGTAGAGGCGATGTATAATATTGCTACGAAATAATGCAACTATACCCAAACATATGGCCTGGCGTACGAAAAATGAAACAGAAAAGTGCAGAAAATGGGAATGCAGAGCAATAGGCCTCGAGCGTAAGCTGGCGATGTTACTTAACCAGTTTTCAGAGATCAAACAAAGTACATAGAATGGAAACTGAAGCACCGCTGCACAAACTGGCGAAAGCGAAACGAAAGGTGTTGTAGTTTGCCGGGAGGCATTGACAAGTTTTTCAACATGACAAGTGTTATCTTAGTGCTGCGGCATTACGAAACAGGCCATATTACACGGCAATGTATCAGGAGCTGGGCGCGCGATCGTGTTCCTCCCTCATGATGATAGGAGGCAATTAAGATGCCGATTTCGAAGGGGTTCGCAAGATGGAGTGACCCCTTTCTGTGGCGAGTGTTCCTGAAACGCATCCTACCCATGCTTGCATGTATTCCGAATCGACTGCGTACAGAGAGTGCACGAAAGTCGAGGACATTAAACGCGAAATGGGCGGAGAAGGAAGTGGAGAGGGACGCCATCCGCGGGAATGACATGCGCGAGGCGCCAAGTACGGAGTACACACAGAAAAAACGCACACCCCCGACGCTCTCTCGTCGCATCCGCATGCGAAGAGCACGTGCAATTTGCCGCCGAGTGAATCCCCGTGGCGCTGCCGCTGACAGCCGCGTCGGAATGCACACACGTATCCGACCAAACGTTCTCGTTCGAAGTCGGGACGGGTGAAGAAAGGGCGGTGAAAAGAGAGGGAATGGAGGAGACGGCAACAAACACAAAACCGAGCGAACGGTGAGGGGACAACATGCGCCAGTCGTAATGACGAAAAAAGCAAGGACGTAAGCAAAAGCTTAGAAAAAGTAAGGAGAAGAAAGAACAGAGTGGTCGAGAAGATGCGGTCCGGTGTCGAAGATGAGACAGCCGCGACGACTCGATCGGCAGTGAAGCATCAGTGCGGCATGCAGTTTGCCGCTACAGCGGCAAAGCTACGCGGAGCGTAGTGAGAGAGAGAGAGAGAGAACGGGATTCAGGATGATAGTATTCACTGTGTTCGCAACCTTGTTGGCTGTGCTTCTCCTCGCAGCACCTGCAGTGTCCATGCGCGCGCGCGCTCATCGCTTCTTCTTTTCTTCTATAATGCGGGCAAAGCAGCGGTCCACAACACACGGAGAGAAGGAAAGGGAGGTGGGAACAGAAAGAGTGGAGAGCAGAGAGAGAGAGAGGCGCTACGGACCGCAGAGTCTGAGGGCGAACGAAGCGGCAAAAGAAATAAAAAATACGCGCAATAAAGGATCCACCGCGGGGCGAGAGGAGGCGAGGCAGGTGAGGAGAGGATCTCACCCGGAGAACTCACCGAGCCGGCCGCATCTCTCTCGACAGAGTCAAAATGCTCGCCGCACACCTCTGGCGCTGTGCCGTGCCGTGCCGGCGGTCGTTGTAGTCTCGTAACGGGACCCGCGCACGCATTTTTTGAGACCACCACCGCCTTACAGGCCTGTGTCTTTGTGTGTGCTTTGATCGCGTCGCTGTCACCTGCGCCGCCGGTTTGTAACGCGCGCGGTTCGATCCCGCTGCGACGGGACTCACTTTCGGTTTCACCCTGTGCTCCTTGTATGTCCTAAGGGACGAAGTGCGCGCAGTCTATTCTCCATAGATAGCTAGGCCCTCATCCCGCACAGCATCCGACGCTCCCGGTATTCACGAGAAGCGATGCAACTGCTGGAGGCATCGCGCGACGAGACCTGCCGACCGCGTGTGCCGCAGTTGGCGCTTGTCACCGACGCCGTCGTCTGAAGTCGTCTAGGTCCTTTGGTCGTCCTTCTTCGGAGCGTTCGGGCGTGTTTGCGCGCGCTCGAGCTGTTTGCCTGGATTGTCACGACGACGAGGCGGTCGCCGATCGTCAGATGACGCCCGAAGGACAACGCTGCCCCGATGCGACGAGCCAGGGCCCCGAACAGAGTGGATACGAGCCCCAGCGTCGACCGACGGCCAGGAAGAACAAGGTGAGTGAAGCCGCGATGTCGTGAGGAAGGCGTGACCACACAACGCAATAGTGCCAAGCAGTAGAATTAGCTGGAGGTACCATCGTTACATTTTGTTCGCTGTAACCGTGTGTGCTTCGAAAACAGGCAATTTTCTTTTTCACGACTCGAATTGCACTTTTCTTGAATCAACAAACGAAGTACATGAGCCGGGTTTTCATGACATTACCTCGCCCACTTGTTTTTCGCTTTTTGGCTGGCAGAGTGTGTCTTCCCTTTTCCAACAATCACATTTTCTCTGGGATGTCATAGCACATAGAGCCATTTTGTCGCACCAGTTAACTTGCGTTGAAAAGTGAAGTTTCAATGACACACGATATTCGATTATCAACGCTACGCCTATGAAATTACAATATATAAAAATCAAGCAACGAAATGCGCATCGATCGAAAGGCGCTTTCGCATGTGCTAGAATGTGTCCCTATATCTTGCGATATTGTCATTTTTGTAGATGCAGCAAATTATGTCAGAACACTTTCATTTTAGGGCAGGCAGCTACTTCAAAGATTGTTATCGAGAACTTCTTCGCACGAACTGCAATGCTGGCCTTTAAGACATGATTCTGAAGCTCCCAAACATGGGACAATCAAATAGTGTGTGACGGCGCTG
Organism: Hyalomma asiaticum; assembly: GCA_013339685.2. Classification (NCBI taxonomy): domain Eukaryota; kingdom Metazoa; phylum Arthropoda; class Arachnida; order Ixodida; family Ixodidae; genus Hyalomma; species Hyalomma asiaticum. The sequence continues at coordinate 85,916,791 of CM023485.1, read as the reverse complement.
AAAAGTCGCCATCGCGAATGTATATAGTGATGTTACATCGCGGTTTATCTGTTATAATATGAAGTCCTCCAAATTTTTATATTGAACATACTGCACAGCTTTCGAAATGTATACAGTTGGGCCAGTGCTCCCTCTCTGTCGTCGGGTATTTTCCCTCGGACAAATCAAAACATAAATAGCCTAGCAAATAAAATGCATACCTACATAAATATAACACAATTTCTCTTTATTGATGACAATTTGTCAAGCGAGGAATGTCGCTGGAACTAACATTTAATTTCCACGAGGTCTCTTGCGAATATACGTCGGTGCGTCGAAACAATCACAGCAGCGATTGACGAGCCTTGTTCGACGACTTATCTTCTAAAGCCTCCGTATTACCTGAAAATGTTCGTTTTGTATGGAACCCTTTTATTCATGTTACATATATTGCTGTACCCGAGGGTTCCTGCAGTTAGCCGTGCCATACTATATATATGATGTTATTAAACTAGCTTAGACATTCACCGTTGTCCGATAGTATTGTCCCCGCCGAAGATACCGCTGTACCACTGTAGCTGTAGTACAGTGATAGTAGTAGCGATAGTGCTAGCAGCAGCAGCAGCAGCAGCAGTAGTAGTGGTGGTGGTGGTGGTGGTGGTAGTAGTAATAGTAGTCGTAGTAGTAGTAGTAGTAGTAGTAGTAGTAGTAGTAGTAGTAGTAGTAGAATAAAACGAAGATTAAGAGGAAGAAGAAACAGTATTAGGAATATTCGTAGTTGTCGTCGTTGTGATGGTAATAATACAGCAGCAGCAGGAGTAGCAGCCTCACGGGTCGGTCAGCGGGACCACATTCCTATTCCGGAGAACTGCAGGCTCGCATAACCGGTGAATGCAATCGGAACCCCTCTCTCTGTTGTTTCACTTTAGCCATTCAACTATACTTGCACTGCACAGAACACAAAACTCTGACACACTGACTTCTTCTCAATGTCATAAGTGCCGAAACGTCCTACAATGTAAGACATGCGGATCACACTGTTTTCTTTATTATTTGACGATATCAGTGCAGTGCAATTACTAAGTACGCGCAGTAAATCTAAGCGCCAACATGCCTACGGAGTGCCGACAGCTTTCTTCCTTTCTTTCTTTCGCTGGTCTGCGTTTTGAAATATTAAAAACCGCGTTTTGATTACAGTAGGAACGACCTCCGCGATGGCCACCGTGGCGATGGCGTGTGAGGAGCTCTAATCACGAGAATAAAGATTTAGAAGAAGTAAACAAAAAACAATGATGATATAACCGTTGACGTATGCCGATATCCCGCTGTTAATCAAGGAGGCCGATGAAACGCGGTAAAACAAACAAGCCATCCCGTCAAACGTCGTGCCCACATCGCGCGGGCGCCGAAAACGCGGCGAAACACACGAAGACAACCGGAGCAGGTATACACAAGCAGGAGACGAAGGAGGCGCGGGTGAAGTCGTCTCCGGAAGGACGCTGCGTGTTCATTTGCGTTCTCGCCCGCAAGCCCTTCTCGCCCCGAGGCGTGTGTGACGCGACACCGCGCCAGGTCGCACGCACACGACCCGCGGAAACGCCCTGCGGCATTCAGAGACGCGCTTCACCCGACACTTGCTGGCTTCTTCCTTCGCCGCCCGAGGGCTTCGGGCGCTCGCGGGTGACACGTACGCGCCGCACGGCACTCGGTCGCTGACGGCGTGTCGACCGCGGCCTGTCTTCTCGCTGGCCCGCTCTGGATACCCCCTAATGACAGGTCCCGCAGCGAGGCGACCGCTCGGCTGGCCGCTGTCCCCGCCTCTGCGTTGATCGGCGTTCGCGAGCGCTCTTTGGTTAGAGTGTAACAACAAAACTGCGCGGTAAGATAAAGGAAGAAACTATGATGGAAGGAGAGGATTGAATGTTACGTAGAGCGAGCCCTTTCTTGGCAACCTGACAAACTACACGCCCCCCTAATGTAACGGCCCGTTTATTCAGAGATAGCTCATTTAGAGTGCGGCGGCCGCATACTATAACTGACGGGGTGAGGTTTACGCATACCTATATATAGGTATAAGCAATGTCTTAACCGGCCGCACACACGGCAAGACCATCTTTATACGCTGTCCACGGCACCAGAGTAATTGAATCATGCGGCCGTGAAAACATTCCCTGTCACTTCTTAACAAGCTTGTGTACAGTGCACGTTGACATTCTACCTCGGCACTTTAGTGACTTCACACGGGACGTCTGTGGGTGCCCAGAAATTTCAGTCGAAAATTGCGGACTTTGCCCCGCCACGGTGGTCTAGCGGCTATTGCACACGGCTGCTGATCTGATGGTCGCGGGATCGAATCCCGGCCGTGGCTGCTGCATTTTGATGGAGGGAAAAAGTTGAGGCCTGCGTCCGTGCGATGTCTGTGCATGTTAAACAAGGTCGAAATTTTCCAGGTGGTCGACATTTCTCGAACCCTCCACTACGACGTCTCTCATGATCATAGCGTGGTTTTGGGACGTTAAGCCTCAGAAATCAATCGAGAATTGCGAATTTAACACCCGAAATAGTTCGAACACAGCGTTCGCATTCGTCTGGCGTGTTTACGTTTGAGAATTTAAACTCTACAAGCGAATGTGCACAGAATGATTTGAAGAAATACAAGGATGCAGCGCAGACGCGTCACTACTTCGTCTATGGGCTGCTTTAGTTCCGCATCATGTAGCGTCAACTACCTAACGCCTCCACTTTAGCATACTGCACATCGGAGGCATTTGTTGCTCTTTCTTACAACATTCCCGTCCTGATGAAGGTGAAAGGCGATAGCAGTGTAATAACCTCCATGAAGAATAAGCGCGCAAGGCTAAAAAAATACGACTTCTACCGAAAGCTTTCTGTCCAAGCACACGACAACACTGACGTCGCATAGTGGGGATAAACGTCATACCTAGCGTATTTCCACGTTCGCATATGCGTTATGGTAGTTCTGATGTCTGTTTTCTGTTTACTGTTCCATATTCCACTCCCACATCGCATGTTCGCACACCAGGCACTCTGATCTGTTCTTTTCTTTTCTAATTTATTTCTTTATATGAACTTTTACAACTTTGTGCACGTGCATATCTTTTACATCGGCACCACCAGTATCGCATGCCGTTTCAGTTTTACGTCGCAAGCTGCCAGTGGCGCAAGGCTGTCGCCAAGAACTTGCCATGCGTGACACTGCAAAACCTTCGGAAAACCTTTGTAACAAAATATGGGGGGGGGGAGAGGGGGACAATCTTCTCGTTCACGTGGTATATGCAAGGATTCGCATGGAAGGTTACGATTGTATGACTAGCTGGACTGACAGGTCATCATGTCAGGACATGCTTATCAGTTACGTCCTAATTAGCAATAATAAAACCACACGTTGCTCTCATCTTCATCGGAAACGCGGGTATGAGACACACGCGATTGAATTCACTGGAAAGTAGATAGAAAGGTGTCGTTTGGGATTCTATAGGAGACCCTACCCTTACACGCGGGTAAAGTGCCACAGGCCTTGAACCGAAACGTCTCTTAAGAGAACATTAAGAACAGCTATACAGTTTTTTTTTTCTCAGTGCTCTCGTGTAAGCTTTTCCTCATTTACAATCTTTCGGACACAGAGGTGGTCTCAAGAATAGGCTAAGCTAAACGTACAACGTACTAAGGGAAACACCAGAGTTAGTGTTGGGATGTCACTGAACAATAGCACCACTTCATCAAAACATGCCTCAATAGTCAGGGCCGGTTTTCAAAAAAAAAAAGAAGAAGAAGAAGAAGAAGAAGAAATGATAGCTATGGGGGCGTAGCCTCGGAGTTTGCTGATACCGAATGCAAAATGGAACACTCGTAACGTTTTTGTCACTTTACGTGCCACGGGAATCCACCACTGCTCTAATTAAAGTTTAGGAAAAACAACCGATCATTAATACGAATACGCAGAGTTAATGCATCGTGGCCCACCACCAACTACGACATCATAAGGCTCGCTACGTGCTGTACTGTTTCAACACAAGAACGCTGGAGCCCAAATGTGTCGACAAAAATGTTCCAGTTTCCATTGCAGCACGGAATTAAAATGCCTTCAGACTTCCGAAACTCCGTGTTCGACAGCACATTCGTCCGTCATATATACCGAGTTTCCAATAGCTTTTGTATTGTGCTGTGAATTCTTATCTCTTTGTGCGACCACTCGCCTATAACCCTACAAGTTTTAACGCGAGAGCGTTAAATAGTTAGTCATCGGAGAAAGTTCGGCGTCGGCGTCCGTGGTGGAAAAAATCAGCAGCGTCACATACATAGAGGAGGCGTTGGCCCGGGTAGGTTGCTTGCTCAAGCATCATCCAGATGGCGTTCGTTATAATGCGACAGCATTGCAATGCCAACGCGGCCCATTAACGCTATCGCGTTCAACTCTTAAAGTTGAAGCTTAAGCGTCCTCTGATCGTTCTTTTTTTTTTTTTAGCAGGTCCTCAGCTGGCACTGTTCTGTCGCCTCTGTGCACCGTAATTGCGTGTTCTTTCATCGCAAAAAGCAACTGCCCTTTCCTTCCCATGCGAACAGAAGCTTCCTTCGTTGTTATTACCTACATCATTTCGCTTTTATTTACATCCGTTGTAACGCCCGAAAGCTTATTTAGCCGCTTCGAGTACGCAGCACTTCCGACATCAATATTTTATTTTCCTGATCATTTCACGAATTGATATTAATGTCGTCCTCATATTCATGGCAGCTAAACTGCATTCATAAGGTGAAAGAGGCAGCAATCACGAGAAAACCGCTTCCTACACCGACCGCCTAAACAGGCGGAAAGCCGGGCGAGGAGCACAATCGCTTGCTGACTTTTTTTTCCCCTTTTCGTCAGTGCGAAAGCGAAATGTCTTTCTGCTTTCCCGGAAAATGTACTTTGGCTTCACAAACATGTAAGTAACCGGTGGCAAATTGAACATGGCGGCCAGCGAGTCGGCACAGATTCTCATCGACGGAATCACATCCCATGCTGCGCGAAAAAAATCATTTCCTATAAGGACGCGTTCCTCTTTTTTTTTTTTCGTGAATGCGGTCGCTTGGACATTTTGTGAAAATTTTGAAAATTTGCAAATAGTCTTGAGATATTTGTGTAATTCGCCGAACCAATCACAGCACATGCCTTACAACGCACACATAATGCACGCTATGCAATGCTCAGAGAGAAGTGTTCACCGAAATAAAGCAAAATATGAGTCCCACAATTGATTACGGAGGGGAAGTTTCGAAATGAGCTCTTTTATACGCACACCGTGTTTGCAGGAATGTACCACTTGTCAAAGCTGACAAACAACCAGGAAACAAAAACGCCGATGTCCATAGAGAACACAGGGGCTAAGTGAATCCAGATAACGAGTGTTTGAGATCACTTATTTACTTACAGAATTGTCAGACTAAAGCTACACGAGCACCTAGTGAACGTGCATCAGATGTATTGTTACCACCTGGAGTGTCGTATCATTCCATTAGAACTGCAGAGCCAACGAACCCTTCGTGGCATGCACATCGGGAGCGTCAGCGGGTTCTTATCTTGCCGCACCGCGGGTGGTCATCGCATGCGCGACAGGTGAAAGCTGCTTACAAATTGAGGCTGTTACACGCGACAGACATCCCGTCATGCATGTAACCCGAGCGCATACATTGTCGGGCACTGCTCAACAATGGTGGCATTGTTTACCACCGACGCCTAACGCGTGCGTGCCCCCATTAACACTTATGGGAAGTCCGGTGCTCCAATTACCGTATCAGTAGTGAGACAAAGCTTGCGAATCGAAATTACCGGGGCGGCAGGAACGTGGTTTCTACGCAGATGGTTTGGGAACTCCCCAACAGGCACAGGTATTCCTAACGGTGTCGCATTCCGTCAATCAGAGAGAGAGAGAGAGATAACAAATGCTAGGATTTCACGTGCCAGAACTACGATCTTATGGGGCACGCCGCTGTGGACGGCTCAGGAAGTTTTGACCACCCGGTGTTCTTTAAAGGGACACGACAGGAAAATATTGTTTAGCTAGATCAACTGGTCTGGAACCCAGCACTGCATGCATTCTGCTCGTCATTAAACAAATAACTTGCGTAGAAAAAAAAAAACTGCCTTTGCAAGTCTCTGATCTCGCCGCTGAATTTGAATAGCCTCCGCCGAAAAGAGGACTTCCCAATTTCGGCTGCTCACACTGTATACGATGCAGTGAGCCCCACAGTCGAAATACGTAGCAGCGATGGCGGCTACCGGACGTTTATGTATTGTCGAATCTCATCCAATTCATTTTTTTCATTTATAACCTGGAGCAGTAATCTAGTACTCAGAAAAGAAGAGCTGATGCCATTTGAAAAAGGGACCCTTAGAGCGGGACAGAGGCCACCACTAAAATTTCCCAGTTCCGCCGTTTTCTCGCTTACAACAGCTCCGTTCTTGCCAGGAATGATCAATTGGTTGTTGTACAAACCTAATCCTTTAATCTTGCTCAACTTAACGCTCCCCTTTACTATACTATAAACGTGCATTGATAACGCGCACTGCCCGAGGTTTGACGATATTCGCCTCCATCGGAAATGCGGCCTCCGCGGCGGGGATCGAACCCGCGGCTTTCGGTCTAAATACGCATAGTTCGAGCACATAACTGAAGAAACAATAACTCTGCCTGCCGTGAACATGTGCACAAAATGCGAATCACTGAATATTACACGTCTTGCCTCTGCAATAAGTGTGTTTTTTGTATCATGAGCTTAACATTAAATCCTTCGAACATTACAAAAGGCACTAAATAATTCCAATACGCAAATATACTACCCACCTTCTTTTTCTGCCACCGGACGACGTACGGGAAGGTAACGTCTGAACGCTGAACGACATTCTTATATCATTTTCTTTCCGCGATTATCCAGTAGCACATTCTCCACGCTTCACATCGCTCCTTGGCCCGTGTTCTTTAGTGACTGCCCATCGCATCTTCCAGGTAATGATCGTAAAATAAAATATCTATGACAATGTTGTCCTATGGTACACGACTTTATATACAGGTCGAGTTCTGCGACTGAATTCCCATGATGACATGCATATTTCCACTGTGCCAGCCACCACAAAAGCATTACTTTGCATAACTTGTTTTCGTTATTGCAGACCACTAAGCATTTAATGTTGCTATAGATTGCCTTAGCCTCTCTCCAAACTACTCTGACACTTCATTTTATGTTCTACTTAATAATGCGTACCAGTGCTAAATCAGTTATTCCCTCATCACATTTTTATCATAGCATTTCAAGAGGTGTATTAAAGTAGCATAGATAAATGAAGGTCAGTACATGACGCTTCTTGTGCCATAGGTTAAAAGGGCAACTCTGGCGATTCACCGATGTCGAATTTTTTTTTTTTTTTCGATATATGTTCTCCTCGGTACTGTAACAATATGTGCCAAGCCAGGCAGTTACAAGTCATGTACTTTTCCTGAAAATGAAGTTTAGAACTTTTTAACGGAAACCCACGCTGGTCACGCTGTGCTTTTGACGTCGTTATTTACAACGCTGCCTACCACTGGAGCACGCGGGCGGTCAAAGGCAAAAACAGTGATACTAATTAAGGAAAGCTGGCATAACCCAATTCATCGCCGGCTGAGCAAAAACAGTGATACCAATTCAGAAAAGCTGGCATAACCCAATTCATCGCCGGCTGACATCGCGACTCTTATTCTTATGGCGGAGACTGTGACGTCATCGCATAAGCTGCACGAAGCGTCTACCCGTTTCGGTTTGAACACATCACTCATTCGGTTACTTCAGATTATTGGCGAGTTTCTCAACAAACTGAACCACCCTGCCGGTTACAAGACTGTCAGTGCCACTGGAAAATAGCGATAGCAAAATATGATAAAGAAGAAAAAAAAAATCCGGAGTTCCCCTTTAAGGCGTGTTACACATCGTGCTTTTGACCTTAGCTCATATTGCGCAATAACCACGCAACCAAGCCAAAACCCGGGCCGCCGCAAAAGGCGCGAATCGCGGCGCTTTCTCGGGGAACCGCCGAATCGTGAAACGACGTGCCCGCGCGGCGGTGGGTGCGCACACACACGCACACACAACGGCGCCAATGCCGACATCAGCGTTGACCGGACCGCGTTCACTTTAGTGCGCGCGCAGTCGCTCGCCAGTCACGATCCAGCAGGCAAATGATGGGGAAACCGTGGTCGGATGCAGGAAACGGCCCTCCCGCGGCTCGGTAACGGACCAGAGGATTTCCCTGGCCGCCCGGAGTGATGCGGCGTCTGTGGACCGTCTGCTGCCGCACTGCGCGCGGCTCCCACGGCTGCGCGCACGGATACGGCAAAATGCACGTGCGTCCCCGCGGGGTCTTTGCCGCTTGGGTTGCTGGAAAGATTCCACGGTGCCGCTGGTACGGCGCTGCGGGCAGAAAACGGCGTCCAATTTGTGGGGCCGCTACACATTCGTGGTCTGGAGGTCCCCGCGCACATCTTAAATGCCTTGTTGGGTTCATTACAGCGAGAGCAAGAAAAAAAAATGAAAAAGGAATAACCTCGCAAAACGCATTAGAGAAAGAGAGAGAGATGACCAGAGGAAAGGCCAAGCAAGGAGGTGAACTATACACGCGTTCTGCTTGCTGCTGTATACGCTGGGGGAAGGAGGTTCAGAGATGAAAACAATGAAATCGCGAGTACGCGTAAAATCTGGGCGTAATGTGACATGGGAATGAAGGAATCGGGGTGAGCCAGGCTTATTTTGACTCGCTACCCAGGTGAAAGGGGCCTTAAAGAACAGGAAGAGCAGGGAAGACGTCTGCACGTTGTACTAACACACGCGCACACACACACACACACACACACGCACACACACACACACACACACACACACACACACACACACACACACACACACACACACACACAGACGTGCGCGCACCTCGGAAGAGAGACACCCACAATCGGAGACAGGAATATACTGTTCACGTCAAAGCGATAGCTTTCCGGTGCACATGATGAAATATGAATTCAGGACGCGTACGCATGGTTAGCTATAGTGGTTAATGCGTTGAGACGTGTGGGTGGCGACGTACACGCAAGAGCTTCCCGGATCTGCCATAATTACAAACGTAATTGCAAGTCTGCAACACACCGATGGGATAGTCGACATGTTTCCAAAGGTGGCTGACAGCGCGATTACGTAAAACGCAACAAGATATAGAACAAGGTGGGCGCCCACTTGGCAGTCAACGCTCGTCTCTGCTCGTGGGACAATAGGGCCAGCTGCGCGCGGCTATACCTTCTTCGAAGTCACTTTTGAGGAATACGGAGTGTTTCATTATGCCAAAAGTGAACCTGCGATTTCTGTTCATTCTTTAGACGTAGTTTTTAAGCATGCTACGACCTGGCATAGTCATGCTGATTTTCTTGTCGGTAAGCCTTCCGAGAACGCTCGAATCCTTCATTCCCTAAACTACCTTGCCCATTGTATCAAGCGCTAATGTAATATTCATGTTTCACTTTTTTTAGCCATTTTAGCTATTGTCTTGTCTGAGGTACGACCTCCAGCACCAATATAAACATGCTGTACGTTCTCCAAAACAAGGAGCTATTTGTAATAGACCATATGATTTCTCTTCGGCATCGTTATTTCTTGAACTTAAGACACATAAATTAAAAGTCCTCTTGACGTATCGTTTATTCCCGCCCTCCTCTCCCCCTTCTCAAATAATAAAGAACAGAAATGTGCTATTAACCAAATTACTATGATTGGTAACTTGACACAGCACAAAGGCCATTATAACACTAAAAGGTCAGAGCAGTGGCACATACCGCAATCATGCACTAATTATACATGTTGCTCTCCGGATGTTGCACTTCAAGTTTAAGTTCAAGTTCAAATTTGCTTCGTTTACTGAGTGATTTGATTGTTAACGATGTTGATGTTTCACTTGTCCTCCTCCCGCTATTCTTGATGTTTCGTCTAGCGTGTAAGTAACATGCATTGCTTTTTGCAAGAACAACGGAATAAGACGACGACAAGGAAGGAATACGATGCGGCCGTGTCGCGTTCTTTTTTTTTTTTTTTTGTCCCCATCTTGTTCCGCAGTTTTCTTGCAGAAAGAATCCACCAGCTAGCCCAAGTATCTCTCCTAGTAACATGCATTTATTTGTTATAAAGTACAGTGACTCCTCTTATTCTTCTTTCTTGTTTGTTGGGTCGTTTTGTAATATGTTACCAGCTTGAAAAAAAGAAAAAAGCTGTACATCTGCTTTGCAGCTGCTGCATTTTTTACAGGTTTCGGAGGCTCGCCAAACGTCATGTCCCGCTTTCTTCCCCACTGACCCTCTGAAATACAGTATAGTTTTCTGGAAAAAAATAATACATACATACATACATACATACATACATACATACATACATACATACATACATACATACATACATACATACATACATACATACATACATACATACATACATACATACATACACAGAAGTAATATTTTTCTAAGCATAAAGCACAACAGTCAGCGCGCGTCTTTTGGATTTCCTTCTTTGCGTTTATCCTTTTAGCGGTGTCCTCTATGTGATTACAACGCTTGCGAGAGGGCATTTCGTGATTCAGTAAAAGATCACCGAGTGATCACGCTTGGCTGATGACGCATAGCCTACGTCATCGACTCAGTTTACACGTGGCCACAAAGCTGTCCCAGCGAAACGGTGGGAACCGCCGAAACAAAGTTTCATTCCAATACGAAACTCTTCACTATAGGAACGAAGCTGAACGCTGATAACGTAGGTGTAGTCCAACGACGTTTCTTTCAACAGACTTGTTCGCGCAGGAACTCCACAAATCATCCCCTTGACCAAAGAAAATGGCAACGTATTTATGTCGCGGCATGGTTCTGTGTGCTGACCAGTGGGCATCCGTTGACGTCATCAGACAAGTACTCCTGAATTAGTGTTCATCACAACTAAGAATTGCAATACATTCGTTGAACATTGTGGAGCGGTAATTTCTGGAGTAAGGTTTCGGTATTCACAATCCGAACCCGCCACGGTGGTGTTGTGGTTATGGCACTCTACTAATCCCAGGGAGGTCCCAAGGATGGAAGCGAAATGTCGAGGCCAGTGTGCTGTGCGATGTCAGTGCACGTTAAAGAACCCCAGGTGGTCGAAATTTCCGAAGCCCTCCACTACGGCGTCTCTCATGATCAAATCGTTGTTTTGAGACCTAAAACTTCTGAAATCATCTAACTCTGGTGTTCCAACAACTATCACAAAACAGCACGCACAATGAAACTTTTTTTTTCCTTCTCCCTGCGCATGAGGTGCGCATAAGGCGGCACATCTCAGTGTCGCGTCACGCGCTAACGCACTGTCTCATTCGTTCGAAGAAATTGTTGTGAATGGCTGAACAGCATGGCCTCGCAAAGTGAATATTTAACTGTGCGAAACAACTGTGTAGCAAGAATTTTTCGTTTGGATCAGTGGAGTAGCCATTATTCCAATTCGGAAGAGGGATCGGCGACCTCGCATCGTGGCGCCAAGCACATTGCCGGAGTCCTTCCGCAAACCAATTAACTTGAAAACGGAAGCATCGGCTTGGTTTCTTGCAATGAGTTGTTGCACGAATATCTGACATGCGGAGGACAATATCCCACGATTTGTCTTCGACATCGACGTACATTGCGAACATGTCGGCGATTGTTTTGTTTAGGCTCTGTAAGGGCATTCGCCTGCATGAGGGAGGCGTCTGTCTTCCAGTGACCGCACTCACTGTGCACCGCAGGGCGACACAATTTAGGTCCTCTGATACCCCTGACAGACGGGCGAAAGTAAAGTCCTTTGTAGTGAACCCCTTTTCCTACTCTAAAGGACCCTCTGCAGAAAGTAGTTGCGCCGATGACACACAGCAGCAGGTGAACTCCTTTAGGTGGTTCCTAATACGAACGCCGCAAAAAAGTGGCGCTCCTCGTTAAAGCAGCAAGATAGTGAACATATTTAAAAAGTTATGCATTCAATTACCTTTAGCGATTACGGAACGTAAAAACATCGTTTTTATTGCTGATGGCTAATAATATTGATTGTTCGTTTCACGCGCAATCCCTGCCACGACAAAGAAGGAAATGACACTGCCGGAATCCCGCATGGCGGCGATGTGAGCGTTCGAAAATGCGGCAAAAATAAATCTTTGCGGCCCGACAAATCTCATTAGGGCTAAAAGTTAAGCCTATACGCAAGGCAAGAAAATACTTGCGGGGTGTTGTAATTTTGTGAAAAGTTCTATCTCGTTTGCTGGCCGTGTGCGCTGTCGGCGAGAGTACGCCCTTTACGCTCGAAAAGTAGTTCGCCGATCTACCTTTCTGCAAAGGAACTTTACCGGGAAGGAGATACTCCTTTGTCGTGTGTCACTGGGCATGATCGCCTTTCCGGTAGATGTCCCCTTACCTAAAGTACTTTAGCGTGCCCGTGTGTCAGGGGTATGAAACGCCGTGCCCCTGCCGGCGACAAGGACTTCTGGAGATGTGACACAGTGGGAAGCTTTCGATGTAGATTTTCACCGCCTTGTAGGCACTATACGTTTGGGACGGGCTTTCGTTGTTATGTGCTTTTGTCGCCAAAGAACGCCACACTCAAACCGCGGTTAATGGCGCTGTTCATTGGATGAACATGTGCCCTGAAGAACGGAACACACGCAATACAATGACAAGCGCTCGCCCAGCGTCGAGGATCTTATCAACCGCTGAAGCGCGCATTTAAAACGTCATCGTACACGCACATTCGAGAGCTAATGGATGTGTTCGCATATGTTGCATAATGTACTCAACCGCTGCCATCTTCAATATACTGTGATTAACACCTTCGAAAATTCTCAATAAGTTTGCAATACATTCAGGCGCGGCGTGCGCTGCACGATAACAATTTTATCAAGCGGAACCCCGTCACAGTGATAGAAAACCAAGTACGAGCGTTAATGCCAGAGCGATGTAAAGCATTTTTTTCCAGCCAGAGTGGAAGACGTCAAGGGAAAAGACCTGCAGTGGATGTCATTTGCCCGTGAAGGCGTTGAAATTCAAGCACAAGTTAACCGCATTATTTGCTTGAACGAAACTGTAGGTGTCATATATCGCAATTAAGGCGTCCATGTTTCCTTTTCACAATTCCTAGCGTTGGGACATGACTTCCTGTCGGTGCAATTCGTCGGCTCACAAGTTGGGAGGCTATAAATTTCCTAGCGCTGTTTCTTCTGGAACCTGAGCAAAAAGGCTCGGGGATCTCAAACTAACGACACAACGCGCGTCACAGCTGCGTTACATCGTAATCCAGCGCGATTACCATGAAATGGCTGACCAGCCATCCTATACAACCGGGCAGCACCTGTAACTGTCCGAGTCCTGTCCGTTCTTCTTCCGTTGTTGATGGCCTTCCATCCCGCTGTGGTTCTTCTCATCGCGGCACCGTTACACGTCTCAAAAGAGGCGAGAAAGCGGCTGCAATATATACGCACGTATATCAAGCAAAGCGGACGCGACATGAAGTTGTTACGGGCACGCAGTCGCCAAGCGAGCGGCGTGCGTTGCTTAGTGTAATTGCCTCCATCACTTCTTTTTTTTTTTTTCCCACGCCGCCGTGTTTCAGCTCGGCTGCCGACCGTGTCCAGCCAACCTTTGCGGATTCCTCTCCGCCGACCGCACGGTGTTACACACTCCACAGTCATCCGCCAGAACGAGCCACAGAGATTGAGCTCGGCCCGCGACGAGAAGAAAGAAATAAGTAAACAGACAAAGCCGCAGAACAACGCGGAGGCTTGGAATTACTAATGCATGCGCGACTCGCTGCTGTGGGACGGTGGTGCAGGGCCATCCAACAAACCCTTCCGTACGCGCAGCGCTAGCCCTCTGATTGCAAGGCGTTATAGAGTGAAGGCGGATGAGTGCGCGTGCTCAGCGGGGCAATTACAAAGCTCGCCCGCTGTGCGGCGCCACCTTTTGAAAGGAACGCGCGGGAGATGAAGAAGAGGAAGCATATAATGAAGAAGCAGCTTTGCAAAGCGTACGCACAGGTTGGAATTGAGCGGGCCGGCTGCGAGCTACGGTGCTGGCGGAGCAGTGCGCGGAGGACTTCGGAGGCCTAAGTACAGGATCGGGTTGCGCGCAGGCAATATATTAGAGGAGACGGGAAGCACAGTGGAAAGAGGCCGCCCGTGTCCGGCTAGGCTCTCGGGAGCGCGCCATGAGCGTGGACCGGCATGACCCAGAAAGGAAGGTACGCTGGTGGGGAGGCCATATTTAATTTGCAGTGGTGTATAAGTTAACTGGAGGGGTCGATGTATTCAATTTAAATCTATGCTCGTAGCGCTGCTTCCGGTCTGTCGTCCCTTATTATTTCTCTCTTAGGGGTCCTAATGGACGAACACGGTGTACCGAACCGAGCTCGTTTTGCAACAGCGTTCGTAAGCTTCCACGCGCGAATTCCTTTGTTCCGGATATTGAAAAGCCGTATATTGCGTCCCGGTGAATCACGTCCTTCTTGTAATATCGTTCGCAACGTTCTGGTTGCATAGCCAGAAATAATGCAAAATGCTGCAAACGACCAGGTGTAATCACGACTTGAGCTAGCTTCAAGTGACCGGAACCTGGTTATGCGCAAGCGCTGGCTTCTGAAAACTGTATAGTTAGATTGAATATGAGACTGCAGGATATACATGATCAACACCAGAAGGCATGCATCCTGCACCGAGTGAACTCACTAGTGAGGCCGACAGTTGCGTATTCTCGTTTATGCTAAGGAAAATGTACTCGATGTCGCCTTACCCTTCAGTTAAAGACATCTTTCCTATCTCATAGTCATTCCGGACCTTCGCATTTGTTGCAAGGACTTCTGCTGGCCTTTCCCTGCGCCCTACACGACGCTTTCTCGTTCATATTCTACATGATAATACTATCTATAACTAAGCGTGTGTTGCACATGCACATGAGCGCACAATACCACGTCTTGGGGAAACTATAAGGAACACCTCACGCAACCGGTGTGAAGAATATGCCGCAGATGCCCAAGAATAACGCCACAGGTCTCTTATCCGCAACTAGGTTAAACAGGCGTCACACTGAAGACACGGCGCTGATAAACAGAGCGTAATTGTATCTATAATAGGCGCAATTAGCATTTCGCGCCGTCTGATCCTTCCATCCGCGATACACAACTTGGACACGCAGATGCGCTAGATTTAAGAAGTTCGCATCGCTCAAGCGCTAAGCCGCATAAAGAGTAAAATAATTACGGTCCGTCCCGACCACATCGTAACGCGCGAAACCACAGCGTAACAAGTATACACTGACCGATATTTGCTTCGATGCAGGTCACACATATATATACATGCCTCGTCGCGCGCAAAAATCAACAGTGGCCCACGACCGGCGGCACACTTTCATGGCGACGACCGGCTGGGCGACGCACTCGTTTTCGGACTGCACAGCGAAATTCACGACGCTCGGACGCGAGAGAGGCCCATTACCGACGCTCTAACGGCTTCTATACCGCACCCAAGGAGAGTGCTTCCGCCGGAGGCGATCGTTGGTCCACTTGACCCGTTTTATACACTCGCTAAGACCGGTAAAAAACCGGTTAAAAAATAAGCAAGCGAGCGAGTCAAGCGATCACGTGCATGCGTGCGCAGTTTATAGACGCGAGAAATTAAAACCGAGCTCCAAGAAACGAAAAAGAAAAAAGAAAATGAAGCCCGTGGATGACGCGAATTGGTGCGGTTCAACGGCCTTTAAAAAGGTGTGGCGCTGCATCGTTGGCTCAACGTCGGCCCGTACGCAGCCCTTATACTCTAGGACACTGACAACTACGAAGCGAACTTGAAAGAAAAATTAAACGGCGCTCCTGCCCAAGAAGAAGCGATGTTCACACAGGAAAAAAGAAACAAAAAGAAAACGGGTTCAGATGATGATGGTGACACAAACAGCCGGGAGTGTTTCGTTCCGCTCAACCCATTGACCTCCATTTAAAGGATGCTCCCATAAATGCAACGCCTCCAATTATTTCTTTTGATACGATCTCGCGAGTTCGTAATAAAAAAAAAAAACGACTTCAAATTCCGAGCACTGTAGACGACATAGAAAAACCATGTTATTGCGGTCCTGAACAAGGTGCATAAAATTTCAGAACGAGTTGAGGTCATTCAGAAAAAGAAAAAAGACAGAAAAACGGCACTCATAAAGCGAGATGGATAGCAACGAACTCTACACGGTAATTGTAGTTTGTGCTACGAGAAGGTTGTTTCGTTGCCCTCTGATTTACGACAGCGAAACGCTTCTTACCGAAATCCCTTGCGAGCAATTTTTAGAAGCTCCGGCATCGCAGGAACTGTAGAGACGAACGGCTTTTGAGTTGTGGCTCTTAAGTAGCCGAAAGTATCTTTTTTTGAGGATCGTTCCAACGAGAGCAAGGCACAGCGAATGAGTTTCAAGCGCTAAGGGGTGTGGGAATGGCCTCAAATTGGCGCTTATAACTCGAAGGAACGCGGCTGTATACAACTTTGTATTGATGTGGAACTCCACTGCTGCAATGAGACGGGGTTGAACGAGAGCATATTGTAGAAGGTCGTTCTCTGTTTGTACTTGTGGTTCGTAAAATACTGTCGTGTTTGGTCCGCCCCCGACCCTTACCCTAGAATTAAAGTGGCTGCAATATATGAGGTCAAAAATACACAGGCAGCACCGTTAATGACGGGGTAGCCATTACACCGACCCGACCTTCCTGCCGACGTACAGGGTCGGTAGCTTGGCATGTGTATAGAGAAACAAGTGCTGTCCACACATTCTTTTATTCTTTTGTTAAGCGTGACCCCGACTGCTCTTGCAAGCTTTAAGAGGCACTGATTTAAATTTTGAAACGACGTCCCCCCCCCCCCCTCTTTCTTTTCTCGCCCTCTGATTTTCCAAGGCGGGGTCTGAATTGCCACCAAATATACTGGGTCTCAAAAACCTTTTGACACTAACGCCCACGTTCGCTAATAATATGCGAAGTATCAGAAACTTACAGAAATGATCTGTTAGGAAAAGAATATAGAGCAGACATTGTTTAAATACTTGTTAAATACTTGGGTTTAACTATTGATTCTACGTTACACTGGAACACGCACATTAGAAATATTGCCGCTAGAGCTTCAAAACGGCTCTGGTTGCTCAGGCATCGATTGAAACACTGTAACAGTAATACAGAATTAGTTGCATATACGTCCCTCATACGTCCATTACTCGAGTACGCAGATGTGGTTTGGGATCCTTACACTAAAACGGAGATTAATCGTATAGAGCGTATTCAGAGAAAGGCGCTTCGTTTTATTTACAATAAATATGGTAGGAACGTGTCCGTATCAGGACTTTACATGCAATCTGGTCTTTGCCCTCTCGAATCACGGCGGAAGTTGCACCGTCTCAAGATGATGTTCAACATCGTTAATAACCGCAATAAACTAGACTTCCAGGCATACATGGAATTTAATAGGTCACGACCTACTCGAACGAAACACAAGTCCATTTTGGTACCTCAATGTAAAACAAATGCGTACAAGGGTTCCTTTTTTCCTAAGACGATAGTCGAGTGGAACGGGCTACCAAATGAGGTGGTAAACATGCCAACGTCTGATTCCTTTTTGTCGGCTATTGTTCCCTACTTGCGATCAATGGGTTTGCTTTATAACCGGCAAGTAATTTACTAGTTGTTCAATGTTAATTGTACTGTTTTTTGCAACTAGTTACTCAGAACCTACTTCTCATTGATTGTCTTCTTGATGTTCATGTATTTCTCCTTGTTATTTTGTACTTCTAACATGTCACTACCTTTTAACAAATGTAACGTTCACTGCACTGTAACCACTCCTGCCTTGGCGACCAAAGGGTTGCTGGCAGTATTGAATAAATAAAAATAAATAAATAAATTGCAGCCAGTTGTGATATTGGACACCTTGTTAGTCAATGCGGGTGAGAAATGACGTGGACTCATTCCCAAATGAAACAATGGCTCTGAAACGGATGAAACTAAAGAAAAATTAAGAACATAGATTGCCCTTATTCAAGTCACTGTTTCGGTGTTTTTTCCAAGCGTGCCTAACTAAGCAAGCTTGGACGAAGCACTGAATACCTAAGCAGGCAACTGCCACTTCGCCAACACCAGTAGCTTGTTAGTCTACATACGCCGAACAAAGTGCACAGCGTTTACTCGGAGATGACATTGCTGCTCGTCCAAAAAGAGTGCATCTCTGCAAAGGCCACATGGTCGCACTTGCACGTGCGAGACCTTCGCAACTTATGATAAATATATGGTTATCGGTTCACGAGAACTCTATGGAGGCCGCTGTGCCCCACCATATACTGCAGCTAACGACTCGTAAAGTCCACGAATAAGGTCGCCCTCTCATTGCGGTGCTTCTTGGTCAGGAACACATGAGATCTCTTCTCGCGATCTGCGAAGAAGAGGAGGAGGAGGTAGGTGGGTGGAGGGGTGAAACGTGGAAGCGCACGTTGTCTTCTTTATGTTTATGTGTGTTCTCATCAACCGTTGCCGTCAAGGATGCGTAGGAACCGTTCAAGTTCGCGGTAACAGACGGGCGTCATCGCCGAAACGCCATGCCGCCGCCAAGTGAAGCCGCTTCCGCCTCACCCTTGGACCTCGCCGAGATGTGGCTCGTCTCGTGAGAGGGATCGAGGAGCGTCACTTCTGAATGGAGCGGCGGTCACTTATATAGCGTACGAGGGAGTACGGCTCCGCGTGATGCCTATACAGTGAACTCAACGCGTTGATTTAACATCCTTGGTCGATACGCACGTCACGCATTGTCGTAAAAGCTGCGGGAGCTGCTCTTTACCCGATGTACGATTACTACTGCTAAAGCTTAGTTCGGGGACAGAATTAGTGTCACGTGACTTCACTTCTTTTTGCTCCATTCCAAGTCACCGACACTATTGAAAGCAAATTGTCGCGAATAGTGTCAAATTGGCGCCCTGTATCTGCCAGTGAAGGTCGTCGCAAAATATCACTTATTGAACTGATTGTTGATTGGAAATCGCATCATGCTACAGCGTCAGTAAAAATAATTGCTGATAAGGGGTGTTATCAGTGCGGTGCCAAATGCGACTGTGTGTTGACTCTTGGGTATGCTGACATCATCGATACCATAGGAGTGTTGCTCCTCGGGCGTGTTGGGATTGCTTGCTGAGAAATCGCTCCGGTTTGTTGCGTGTGCCTTACTTTGTCCCTATTCAAAAGCGGAAACGTTCCAGCTTATAAACACCAGGCCGTAGGGTTGCTGTATAGGAGAGGCGAAGTACAGATCATGTTTCAAGGTGATAACGGGCGCAAGAAAATAGTTATCTACTAAAGTGGAGACCACAAGAAAGAAGCACCATCGCACACGCTATAGTTAAACAGGAACTCCTCGAACACAAGACCAGTAATTAAAAGTATATTAGGACGCCATAGTATTAATAGATATTCAACACATCAGAGTTGATTACGGCGCATTCACTTCTAAAGTGGCTGTTTGTAAGCGTCGGACGGTTCGAAACAGCGCTAATACATCACAAGGAATCAAAATCGCCAGCCAATAGCGAGCTTCAATTACATGGGCGAATCGTTCTCGCGGAGCACCACTGCATCCTAAGACTACAAGTGATCATCGCATTTCAGTGCAACGGAATGCCCTTATACACATTCCCAAAAGCGCCCTCCCGCGGGTGCGGTACCTATATGAGCCGCTGTCGGCTACTGTTGATGCTGGGGATATTACTGATAAAGGAGGGAGAGCGACCAATAAGCACCTACACGAAGGAAAAGGGGTTGCGCTTCACAATGTTCCGCATCCGTATGCGTTACTTGCCCCTAGATTGCAGTGTTTGCCAATAACACTGACTTCAATTCATTTACTACTAAGAACAGTCGCGACGTCGGAGCCTTTTCTTTCCTTTTTTTCTTTTTTGCATGCTCGCAAGATAAGTTAATTCGGCGCATTCGCCTGCGTACGTTTAAGGCGTCTTCAATAAGAAGGGCAATGCAAGGGAGCATGTGAGCCAAATATCAGCATCCTGGCTGCAGGTGACGCGAAAGGAACTAAGAGGAGCAAATGCAGATCCAAGGGTTCAAGTCCTTCACTAAGTAGTAATCGACGTTTTAGTCGCAGACATACAATTAGGCAATTCTGAGATAGGAAATTCAGCACTCTTTTTCGAAATCAAGTCACTAGGACCTTTCAAGCAAGCCGAGTGCAGTTGCTGCGGAAAAAAAATTAAGTTCATAACGTTGAATAAGAATTTGGGGTCCTTGTGAAACACCCGAGCCCGAATTCTCAACGCTCTTTGTTCGTAAAGTCCTATTTACAAGCAGCAAAGCTGCCATTACTAATGATATGTCCAGCAACATGATGGGCGGTATATCTTTCACGGTACCTTCAAGAATAATTATTTTGGTCGGCTGCTTATATGCACCGATCTTTTTATGTAGTTTTAGCCTTTTAATCTCTTAATTCTAGTTGCCGTGCCCTTATCATGAGCGTACACAAGACATTTACAATACAGGAGGGTCTCTGTGGCAGCCAGCCTCTCCAGTTGTAAGAGCCCTCCTGCCACACCGGTTTTCGAGCGGAGCGATATATGCGACTCGATTATGCATTCCTTTCGCGCATGGAAAGGCACCGCGCAGGAAAAGGGGGGGAAAATAAATAAATAACGACCTGCGGACGCGGGCCGCGTGTGCCGAGTAGTCCAGGTGACTTGTGACTGGTGCTGACGGGACGGCACGCCGCTATGTGCATCGCCACGGCCTTCCGCTGATGCAGGCCCGTTCGGCGCTGAGGAAGTGGCCTCTTCGAGTTGATTCATGGAGGCGCTTTATTATAATCGACGAAAAAGGGCTACGGTTACGGTCGTCAAACAAGGTCGCTAGGCTGCAAAAGCAATTGGCGGGTTAAATTTAAGTTCTTGTAAGTGTTTTTTGCTTGCTTCCTGAGCAGCGCTTCTAAGTTAACGCAGCGAGAAAAACGTTAACCAGAGACGAAGAGCTTCGTCTGTGCATCTCCATTTGTTTCCTTTGTTAACATTGCAACGCTGCTCAAGAAGTATGACTTGTTGCTGCTAACCCCAGCTCAAGCACTGCCTAACATAATTTATAGTCGCAGCTGCTGGAACACACCATGTAGAGCCCATGGCTTTCAGATGGGCTTGCGGCCTGTCCTTCAAGCGTCGTGGTATTTTCAACGAGGGCTCACAGGCCCATTAAGCTTAACGCCCTATGCCAGCTTGACATCGCCTCTTCGTACGTTTTACTTACTGATGGCACGCAATGTGGCATGGCCGCACAATGGCCTGTTCGTAAGACTACAGTCGGATCACAGTCACTAAAGGCCTCAGTGAAATTCAATGAATGAATCAATTAATCAATCACTCAATCAATTTGTGGTTCCATTGATCTATCAACGAGCTTTGTTAAGGAGAGATCATATAGGGCTCGG
This sequence comes from Hyalomma asiaticum, assembly GCA_013339685.2. Classification (NCBI taxonomy): domain Eukaryota; kingdom Metazoa; phylum Arthropoda; class Arachnida; order Ixodida; family Ixodidae; genus Hyalomma; species Hyalomma asiaticum. Next base: position 85,895,274 of record CM023485.1, on the reverse strand, counting down.
GCATGTTGGTTGTTTGTCGTTAAGCAGGATACATTGTCCCGTCTTCTTTTCCGCGTTCGCATTCCGCGCGCCATGTACCCTGCGTGACGATGAGCTTTATTAAATCTAGGCAAGAAAATGTGTGCTTAACGTTTGAAACTATGGCAAGAGGCTATTTGCCGGTTGAAGACAAACCGACGACTAGGTCAGTCAGAGGAACGGTACTTAAAGAGCGACTAAAACAAAGGCAAACTTGAGACGCATAAAACAAAGCAACGACCCACAACACGATTATGAATGTGTCATGAACGTTCAAGACAAGGAAAATAAATGGTGCACTCCCACCGAAGCATTCTGGTACGTCCCTACAGAGTGTTTTGATTATCTGGATAAAACATTCAAAAGGATAGCATAAACGTTCGAGCTGCTTTTACTATATGAATACAAACCGTGAAACTGGACAAGCTTTGCGCCGTAAATATTTTGGCACATCACGTAAATTGTAGTTAAGACTGACAAGTGCGCCAAGTTGGGCAGGCTGGTAGGAATGCAGTGATGTAACACGTGCACGAATAGAGCGAAACCATGCTCTGCGACATCGCGTTGTTTTGACTGAGCATCAATTTCGTGTATTTCTGCACTTTGAAGCGTCTTTTCCTGCGTGAGATCGATATGAACGGACTAGTACAGAATGATATATGTACGTCAGTGCGCCTATTGAAATAACTTTCTTCACATATGTCGATGTCCCAGCTAAATACCCGAGGCCATCACGTCTCGTAAGCCGTCGTTACATCTGAACGCTTTCATGCGTCGGCTGTTATCCTGACCTACTACCTTCGTTGGATTTTTGGATAACCTTCAAAAACTGGTGCTCGCCGAGGTTGTATACTACTACGTTCGGCGAACTCTTCGTCCTGCGGCGTGTACTTAACGCTCGCTCATGTCTTCGTGAAACTCGCATGCATTTCCCACCTGGTGCCTGGTTCCATGCCTGGAATACATGCCTCGAGCCCAGAATCTACATTCTTCTGACCTCAGCGACATATTCTATAGTGACAATGTGCATTCTCGCAATGGTAATGGAGCGGCACTCTTTTCTCTCCTTTCCTTCTTTGTGTCCCGTATTTCCCTTTCTCCCAGAGCAGGGTGGCAAACAGGGCGCTCGTCAGGTTGACAGCCTTGTCTTTCCTTTTCCCTGTCACTTCCTCATTCCCTTATGTTCCCTAAATAAACTTGCCTTGAAGTTACGGTTCCTCTCGAGTTACAAGCCCGAATTCTTTAGTTTTGTGTCAAACACATGCGCGCACACGCATAAAAGGGGGTACTCGGCAGCTGATCCGAAGGTCGCGGGATCGAATCCTGGCTGCGGCGGCAGCATTCTTATGGAGGCAAAGTGTTGAGACCAGTGTATTGTGCGTTGTCAATGCACGTTAAGGAACCCCAAGTGGTAGAAATTTCCGGAGCCTTCCACTACGGCGTCTCTCATAATCGGAGCGTGGTTTAGGGACGTAAAACCCTAGAAATCAATCAAATGTACATAAAAGGGAGCCGGAACTCCCAGTATAAAATTTTGGCTACCATAACCCCACGCACCACCTAGTTTTGTGCTTTCTGACATCGTGTACACGAGTCTCCTTAAACTTACATCAGGTAACAATATTGTGTAAAGCTCCTTCGCACGCACTAAAGCCAGGGGTTTATCCAGAATTTCGATTATGTGAGGGGGGGGTAGATATGTTCTGCGTGTCGATTTCCCAACAAAGTCAGGTCCTAACAGAACCGCCTACTGTTTACTAGGTAGGTCGTATGGTGTAGAATACATTATCTTCTGTCCTTCACAGTCCTTCCGTCAAGAAAGTGGAATCACATTTCCTCATACAGCACTTCTATCTCTGACCACGTTCTTTTTAAATCCCTGACATATTTCTTTTCATCTCTTTCGACTAACCAACTACACGTACGTTTGTCATTAAAAAGTAACATATTTGGACGTATGCATAGAGATATCATTGTTGCCTTAGGTATTGTTTGCCACCGCCTATGCTGCATGATTTTCTTTCTTTTTTTGTTCTCCTTTTGAATGACCGGACCTTTCAGTAATGTTGTTCACCACTATCTTTCCGCATGACAAATTTCTTCCCTAATTGGTGTCTGACTTTTCTTGGCCTTAGTTTTGTTTCTTTGTAGTAATCAGCTGTATTGTACCCCTACTGTCTACGAAAAATAAAAAGAAAAGAAAAATCATGTCGTGTCATCAAAGGAAGCAATAGCATGGCTAAGCATCTCAAAGTCGTAATTTGTGGTTGCCAGAGCCTTACGACAGTAATTAACAATTGCTTAATCATTAATTAAAGAACCTCATCAAGGTCACCACTCCATGCCGGCATGCGACAGAGGTGATCGGTGGCTCGAAAGCACATTTACGAAGGCGTCTGAAATAGTCGGCGTCGAACCACCAGCAGACCAGCAGCTGATGTTGGAGGCCCGCTTAAGGAGAGTGCGCTACCTTCTGCAGCCTTTGTTGGGAGCATGGATCAGCGTCCGTGATGGTAGTGAAAAGGAGACGAAACAATATAAATCTGAGGAACGCTGAAGTGAAGGCCTTTGGAAATTTTGACGCCCTGGTGTGCTTTAACGTGCACAGACAGCGCTAAATACACGGGCCTCTAGCATTTTCGCTTCCATCGAATATGCGACCGCCGCGGGCGGGTTTAAACTAGGGCCTTTCAAATCGGCTGTCAAGCACCCTATACCACCGCCGAGCACTAGACCACCGCGGAGGCCAGGCATGTCATATACCTACCGGTTGGAGCAAATCGTCACATTGCCAGCACAGGAAATGGTTGAGCTCACCTTCAACCTTCATTCAGGTCATAAACCTAAGCTTGGACAACCAACTCTGCTTGTTGTATTTCCTTAACATCTCACGAACAGAAATGTTCCGCAGTCGGTTTAGAGCAATACAGCATCGATAGAGAAAAAAGAAAAACAGCTAGGAGTCCATCCCCAGGAGGTATTGAATTATAACAACCACGATTTGCTGCGAAAATAAGCGATATTCATCAGACACTAGACCTTGTCGGATATCAATATTGAAACCTGCTTGTTCTTTTGTAAGCATGTGTGACGCGCAGCTACAGACTGCGTGACCAAAACCGTGTTAGCTCTTTAAAAAAAAAAAAGGCAACGAGAAATGGAGGCGTGAGAGATATTTCCTCGTTCGTCCGCATGAACTGTTGCCATCCAAGTCGATCGGCTGCGACCCGTGACGCATCGTCGGTTTGGCCGAGAAATCTACGCGACCGGCACTTATTACCGGAGGGAATCCGCACTGCTGAATTCGCACGTCGTGTGCCATTCTTGCCGGGGAAGCCGTCTGAGGATTTCTCACACTGATTTAGGTTGCACCAGCGCTACAAGTGGCTAGTGTCAGCAGTACACGGTAGGGCCCGTTCTCGCGAATTCCTCCTGAGAGAGAAAAAAAAAATTAAATAAGAAGACCTTCCGCGAATGGGCCATGCAGCCAGTTTTCGTTGTAACTGGTATTATTACTATTAAAAACAAGTAAACGAGAGTGGGGCCTCCATGCTCTTTGGGTGTATTTTTCAATAAATTCTTGAAACTAGCGCGTCCTATTTAAACCTATGTATTCGTACCCTTTGTCATGATACTACAGAGTACGCGATTTTATTTGGTACATTGGCGTTAAACTGCGGTAAAGGAAATACGGCAGACCCCAAACAATGGGAGAATCCATGTTATGCAAGGCAATAATAATAATTTTTGAGGTTTTACGTCCTAGAACCGCGACATGATTATGAGAGACGCCATAGTGAAGGGTTCCGGAAATTTCGACCACCTGGGGTTCTTTAACGTGCACTGACATCGCACAGTACACGGGCACTTCGCCTCCATCGAAATGCAGCGGACGCCGCCGGGATGTTATGCGAAGCAAGAAGCGAGAAAATTGCCTATTCCGAATTGTTCGGCATTCAGCCAAGTGTTATAGACCAACCTTCGTCTTGGTGCAAATTGGGCAGAAGCACTATCACGTAAATGCTGGCGAGATAGGTTTATTTACTGTATTCACCGCGTCAGAAGAGCCGCCGTGGACGAATGCTAGCGTGCTTCCCTCGGGGGTAGAAAACCCCTCTCGAAGTTTCTGAAGTTTCTATGCACGTATATATGCACGCACATAAATGCAAACATGCGCATGTACAACGAGGGCTTGGATCATTCCCAAAATGAAATTCCGGCTACGCCTCTGGGGACAACGGTCTGTAGGCTGCTAACAAAAATGATCTGTCAGTTCCAGTAGCGCACCCAGGATTTCTGTCGGGGGGGGTCACATTTTCACGAAGGACATGCGACTACACAGTTGTTGCCTATGTCTGGAAGGGGTGGAGCACCTTGCACAATATGTCATTTCCTTGCTTCAGCTGGAGGAATCGTAAAGCAAATAAAATGCCAAATAATAGTAACATGAATGATGATAATCATTTTTATTATTATTTTTGGCGTTTTGCAGAAACATCTGCGCCGCATTCTTCTAAAACATAGGAGCAGTTACGGAGGGGGAGGGGGGTTAGGTCGACCTCAGGGGGGGAGGGGGGTTACAACACCCGAAGCCCCCCCACCCCGTCGGTGCGCCACTGGTCAGTTCCGATACATGATGTATGAGGAGCTAAAAAAAAATGTGTTGTTCATTACCCGTATAAGAGAGAGAAAGAGAGATGACGGGCGGAAGGCAAGGTCGTTAACTGGAAGAATAAATATCCACTTTACTACCCTGCAATGGGGAAGGGGTAAGCGGAGACAGAAAGGGATGGAAAAACAGAAAAAAAGGAGGAGACAGATCTAACCACGCACACGCACAAACACGGCAGTGTCAGGCGTACAAAAATCTTTTACATTTCTCGGGACACTTCAAAACACCGTGTTTAATGCCGTGCCAAGAGCTTGATACAAGTCAGTTACCTTAGACCTGAGATAGAGATCATCGTGAGCGTTGCTATAAAGAAAATGTATTAGTATCCCGACCAATGATACATTTCAAGACAATAACCCACTGTCCGCATTCTTGCAGTACGTAGCCTACGTGATGACCGTGCAACATGCCGCCACACTCTACATGAGAGACGTATTTCCTGTGACGGAAACAACACGGCGACTGAGGGTATGCCAGATAAATACGTGCACGCAGAAAGACCGCACCGTCACACCGCGCTTAAACGTAAGGACGACAACGATCTCTCATTCACGAGCTATTCGTGCGCTTTGGCCTCCCTCACTACTACGTCATCCAGAGAGCACGAACGAGCATACAAACACTGTGGTTGCTTCGAGAACTGCGCCGTTCCACGTGCCACTTATGGTTAAGTTAATGGATCGCGAGTGCCCGCCATAACTATAGCTGATGAACCGTCACTGCCATTGTTGCAACAGAACATTCACGGCGGCTTTGCTTTGCAACAGTATCAAGTTACTGTTAGAAAGAATGGCTCGTTCTTATTCCTCTCTCCCCCTTCTTCACTTTGAGTCAACACGAGAGCTTGTTTCAAGATGAATTGAAGCTAGCGACACGGATGTGCATATAATAAGAGGAAGTACGACGTAAAAAGAAGCAAGCAAAGGAAACAATCCACAGCCACTATACAGACCAGTTCATGAATCTGAGGCAGGGAAACCAGCCTGGCTAAGCTTGGCAAACATCTTCGGCAAAGAAACAAGAGCATAAAACCATCTCGCGTCTTCGCATTCAGAGGTATGTGGTGATTATACAGAATAAGGGAGAGCCTTGTTTCACGTAAGCGGGAAAGCGACCGCTTTGCGTCACGTGGAGTCCGCCGACGTAAAAATGCTGGAAACTGTCGGGTTCAGTGGCATGGTCGAAGAGTGACGGGTATTGTTTGCCTGTCTGCCGAATAGAGAGCTCGCCGCCTTTTACTTTGTGTACCTAGCACGCTTCGGAGCACAATTTCCAATTCCAAGCTTTCCTAACTGGTTGAAAAGTGAAGGAGACGACCTATACGTTCCCTTTCATTTGGTTGTCCGGCCATCAGCAAAAGAACGAAAACACGTAGAAATATGTTACGGCGGCAACATTACACATCTAGGCCTGCCGTAAAAGAGCTAACAATGTACAAAAATGTAAGTATAAGGAGGTTGATGAATTCTTGGAGATGCAGAGGAGGGGCGTCTCGGGCAACGAAAACAAAAGAATAATAATACTAAGACAACTGTTTCCTCCCATTGCAAAGAAGGCGGCAGCGGGTAACTTTTCTCTAGAGATAAGAAACTACTCGACCACTCCGACGTCGTCGGCGAAAGTCACTGGCAAAACGACTCTGTCTTACCTCATCCTCGGCGAGCCGCAAACACAAAAAGAAAAGACATACGCGCAAGAGAAAATCGCGGAAGAAAGAAACGCGGTCTCAGATGCTGCCGAGGACACATGTTCTGTCCACCGAGGGAGAACCTCTCGATCACCATAATAATGGCATTCGCTTGCGCTTTCACAAACCCCCTCTGGAACAGAAGCAGCGACCACGAAGAGGACGCGAGCAGTATACAATACGTTCAAGGGGTCCGGCTGCGCCGTTCCTCTTAGCGGCCGATCCGTGATGCGACGCGCGGTCACTGAACTTCGAGAGGGACGACAACCGTAGACGAGCGTGTGTGCGTATACGTGTCGTCCGCGGTGTGCTGACGTTCGAGGACACCACTCTCTTCGTATTCCCACCATGGTGGACTCCGCGCGCGAATGCGTGTCCGACATGCCGCGCGAGCACGCTGCTGAGAAAGCAACTGGAGCACCCACGGAGAGAGAGCGAAACGGCTGTCGCTGATGCTCGAGAGGCAGGGACCAACCCCTCCTGGTCGTCGTCTCGCACGAAGACGGTGGTCTTTTGTCCGCGATGAACGGGTTGAATGCGAGCCAGTGTGTTAGCCGCGAGCTCATCTGTGCAAGTGCGGTCTCCTTTCTCTTTTTGTTCGCACCCACCTCCGCACCCAAGCCTGTGGGACACCCCCCACCCTTCCCAAGGACGCTTACTCACGCTCTTTCTCGGTTCATTCCCGATGGGGCATTGGCCTCGGACGCGATTACGTGGAACGTTCGCTTGCGGGACACAAAAGCCCGTCTCTGACGACGGCAAACGAACGGATGTGTGCGGGTGATTATGAGATGCGATCTCCTTCGCTGTGTACATTGCGTTCTGCCGAGCGAGGGGCGCTGCTGTCCATTTCAAGCCTCCAGGATATGTTGGTCGAGAGAGCGGCCGCAACGAAGGCGGTGTACAGGTTCCTCTGAAGAGAGGATAAACGACTTCCACAATTGTATGCTTATACAAAAATGTTTCTTTCTTTCTTCTGTCTCTCTCGGTGCATCATTCTTTTTTTGGTACGCGTTTTCTGTTCCTTGACGAATGGTGATCGCTGCTGGTTTGTACAGTGTCCAAGTGTAGGACCAGTGCTGGACACGCACCTCCCATTGCATCTTTGCATCGGAAACTTAGGCTATCTAAGAACAACATATACAGCTCTTCTGACCAGAGTGTCGGAACGGAACGAAAAACGAAACGAAAACGAAAAAAAAAAACGATACTTTTGACCGGAACGAAAACGTAACCGGAACGTTATTTATTATTTCGTTCCGGAGCAAAAACGAAATATTTTTTATCGTTTTTCGGTTCACGGGAAGACTTTACGATCCGGAACAACCGAGGTCATGCAACGTGAGCAATGATGCATAACTCAGGGTTCAACGTCAGCTCGCATCTCGGGCAGGTATTTCAAATGAAAAATGCGTTGAAATAATGCAGGAAACCAAGAAAGGGGCAACCATAGCTGTTTGTATTAAATTCAAGCGGAGTTTCGCGTGCCTCTCACACAGGCCGTCGTGGAGAGGGCGTTGTCGTCGCTTAAGTGTTGAAATCTTGAGACGACCGCAAAGAGCGGCAACCGGAGCTGTACATGCTAGCACAAGTGGCCCTTGTTGTGCCAGCCACACAAGTCAGCGTTGAGAGGGCATTTTCGGCACTCAATTTCGTTTTGTCAGAGCAGCTGTCTCGCTTATCGGCGAGTGCACTTGATGACCTGCTGCTTCTGAAATCGTGTGCCCCCTATGACGAAAATTCGGGATTCAAACTTGAGGAAAAATGAATACCAAGTTTTTGTTATGTCCTTGCTTTGAAACTTTTTGCGACTTCCCTCATAGTCACACCGTGGCTTTGGGACGTAAAACCCCAACAATTATTATCGCATTTTTATGTATTAGTTCAGTTTCCTTTGCTGTTTTTAAAACGTACTTTTAATATTAAGTATTTGGTTCGTTCTTATTATTGAGAAAAATAACGTTATGAACCGTTACGGAACGTTTATTTTTCGTTCCGGAACGAAAACGGAACGGAACATTTTTCTGCGGAACGAAACGAAAACCGGAACGAAATACATTTCGTTCCGACACCCTGCTTCTGACATTATTTGACCCTTGATAAAATGATCTAAAAATATGAACAGTTTACAGCATCAAAACACGCTTGCGTTAGCCGACTATTCTAGGATTGCTAGCAGCTGTTCCCTCTGTCGTCCCTTCCGACTGATTGTCTGCGAATGGTTATTATCCACGCCTCCCATTTTCACGAGATAAGAGCGCGTCCTTAATGGACTTTCCTGAGTTGCGGGCTCGAAAATCTGGCTATGTCTCAGTTACTAACCGCAGTGCTACATTACGCTGGTTGGTGCCTCTTGCTGCAGTTACAGCGTTTCAAGCCCATTCTCTTTTAGGGGTGAAGCTCCTTAAGGTTTGGGTCTGTCCGTCCGTTGTAGTAGCGCGTTACCTACTAGGAACGCGCTACTAGGAGGGCACGTGTGGGAACGCGCTACTAGGAGGGCGCGTGTGGGAGGCGCGCCCTCGGCGCGTGCCTCCCGGTGCGCGAGCTCTCTCACTCTTCCATCTACTGTCTTGTGAGAGAGAGAGAGAGAGAAACAGAGAGAGCGAAAGGCGCGCGTTGACTATATAAACGCTTCCGCCGCAGTGGTGTAGTGGTTACGGTACTCGGCTGCCACCCAAAAAACGCGGGTTCGATCCCGGCCGCGGCGGTCGCATTTTCGATGGAGGCGGAAATGCCAGAGGCCTGTGTACTGCGCGTTGTCAGTGCACGTTAAAGAACCCCAGGTGGTCTAAATTTCCGGAGCCCTCCACTACGGCCTTTCTCTCCTATCTCTTTCACTCCCTTTCCCCCTTCCCCACGGACGCTTAGCCGTGCTCCCTACATGGGTTGCAGAAATTAGCGTCCTTTCCTAACCTAACCACGATCATCATCATCATAGAAACGCTCTTTCTTCGATGAACGCGCTACCAGCTCGCAAAGAAGGAGAACGCGCCCTCACCCGCGAGAGACAAGCTTGACGCAGGCAGCGTCTTGTAGCGAGTTTCTTGATTGAAAAATACCGACTGCTCGCGCTGGAGAACCGTTCACCGGCCACCCATATATATATATATATATATATATATATATATATATATATATATATATATATATATATATATATATATATATATTGTGAGCGCGATCTATGAACTACTCTTCTTCATCTCTACATATCATCATCACCTGGACGATCCGATCTTCGTTGTCGCAGCTCGTGATATATATATATATATGCACTGGATCTTCACTTGCAATGAAGTGCCGGTGGGAGATTTCACTTGTGCGTAGTTGAACCATAAGGATTCGTAGCGTGCGCGTTAACTAAATTAATCCAGAACTCGGCACGATCTACGATGAACCTCCGGAGCTTCGCCCACTCATCATCATTCACTCCGTGGATATGCTGTGAATTTTTTTATTTTCTCTTTCCCGCGTCATATTCATGTAGCTATTCAGTCTTCCTGCCAACTTCTTTCTTTTCCAGAATAAAAATGCCATTGTCCTTCAAACAAGACCGGTCAGTCACGTTTGCTTAAGAAGGAGGCCTGAGTCAACTACTCTTCAAGCAGACTCTTGTTTCGTGTGAGCACCGCTCTGATGCTCTTATGGAGGAATCGAAACGTCCGCCCAAGTGTCACTCACAAAAGAAATCGCGTGCCGGAGCAGGCGCTTTCATGCGTGTAGATCAAGCCAGACTAGCCACAAACATACGCCACCTTCGTTGCACATGTTTACGCAATCCTAAACGTCACTGTATATTCAAGCGAGACTACGCGCACACACACACACACACACACACACACACACACACACACACACACACACACACACACACACACACACACACACACACACACACACACACACACACGTCACAGTTGTACTGCTGCCGTCGCATCGAAGTGATCATTCGACCCAGTTCCTGTGTGTGCTCGCGTGTTCAGTGTCTTTTTCGCGCCTCAAAAAGAAAATGCAGTGCGTTAGAGCCTACGATGACCCACATGCAGCATCGCAGCGAATCCGAGAGGGTCGCACTCCGCGACAACAGTGCGGGCTTCTCACGGGGCGACGGAACTCGGACGACCGCCGGTGCAGTAGGCCACGGTCTCCGCCACCGAGATGTTTATATACAGGCACCGGAGCACTTTATCAGGAGGGCTGCTCGCGGTACTGCCCACTGCTCCGGCAAAGAGAACCCGTCGCCCACTAGCGTAGAATTCTTATATCCTATAGAGTATACACTACGCATGCAGGCACGCGTCTAGCTCGTGCGTCGACAAGAGAGACCACTCTTGATGAATGCCGGGGGAGTAGCTGACCGGCGCGAGCTGACAGGCCGTTCGTTAAACAGAGGGCGCCCGCATAATTAATTAGCGAGTGCCGCGTGGGCGCCCCGCCCTGCGACGTCTGCCCTATTCGTGTCAACGCGAGATCTCGCGGGCTTCCTCTCGGGTGAGGCTGGCGAGTTTGTAGTCTCTTCGTGCGCCTGGTACACGGAGATCCGTAAGAAGCCGCATCGCAGTTACTCGAGACAAGCGTGGAGCGAAAAGGGCGAATATCTCAAGATGTTAGTAGGCAGCGGCTTCCCTGCCGTAGATTATGAAATACGTGATTAGAATGCTTGATCGCTCCTGATGTGAAAGCGTTGACCTTGGAATGACCTTCCCAAAGATTCCGACACCCACCGTGGTTCAGTGCCTAAATTCCGATGTTCTGCACGAAGCTGTGAGGCCAGATTCTGGCGTCGGCGTCCGCATAGCGGGTGGAATTAAAGAAAATGAGAAAACATTCATTAACATTGAGGTGCATGTAACATATTCTTCAGCGGTCGATATGAACACGACGGCCCCTCTAGAAGTGCGTGCATTACATCCTTATCGTGCTGCATCCGTATACCGAGTATCTTTTTCATAGTGTAGGCGCTGAGCTTGAAAAACGCGAATACAAGACTAGTTCGTGAACAAGTCACAAAAAGCCACGTACACCCATCGTAAAGGAAAATCATGGTAACGTTGCGGGTCTTGTTACTGGGTGTATATGCTTCAGAGCTTATAAGTTCCGGAAAGAGAGCGTGAACATCAGCAGCGCATTTGAGAATGCTGTAGACATATAATTTCTGGAGTTTTACGTCCCAAAATACCCGGCATGATCATGAGATGATTTGATTGATTGATTTGTGGGGTTTAACGTCCCAAAACCAGTTCTGATTATGAGAGACGCCGTAGTGGAGGGCTCCGGAAATTTCGACCACCTGGGGTTCTTTAACGTGCACTGACACCGCACAGCACACGGGACTCAACATTTCGCCTCCATCGAAATGCAGCCGCCGCGACCGGGATTCGATCCCGCGACCTTCGGATCTGCAGCCGAGTGCCATAACCACTAGACCACCGTGGCGGGGCATGATCATGAGAGGTCCTGGAGTACAGGGCTTCGGAAATGTCGACAACTTCGGGTTCTCGAACATACACTGATGTCGCACAGTGCACGAGCCTCTAGCTTTTCGCCTCGATGCGGCGAGGATTCAATCCCGCGACCTTCTGATCAGTAGCTGAGTGCCGTAACGACTAGACTATACCGCAGCGGAGCGCGAATGCATAGAATAAGTTACAAATAAGGAGGGTTGGCGCACTGATTGCACAGTCAAGGTGTACAAGGGACGAACAAATATTATAAAGAAGAAGAAAAAAAATCGTAATGGCAAGGGAGAAGACCATAGGGCGTGACCGCTAGCATAGTCAGTGCCTCCCTGCGATTGAGGCCGACTTCACAATGTGCTCTTTCGGAAAAGTGCTTTCTGCCAGTGGCGAGCTGCCTCCTTCAGTGATACACCAGCATCAATAGCGCTAAGGGGCTCGTGTCACAAAACATCCGCTGTCGGCGTAGGCGTTCACGGAGGAAACGATCGTGACCATCTACCGCCGTGTTTCCCGAAACACCCGACTACGCAAGCCCTTCAGCCATGGCACAAGTGCGTTAGGGAACGACATTCAATTTCGCAAAGTAAGATTCCCCAGAGAAATCGTGTACTACTACTTAACTAACACTAAAAGCATGATAGCTCGTACTGTGATTTAACTCATTCGAGAAAAGTTAATGCTATTATGAGGAGTCAGTCGCGCTACGGGGAAAAAGTGAATGGCTGTAGCGCCACTACCGAATGCATGAAAGACGAGTTTTTGAATGCCTACAAAAAATCGTAAAAAATACAGTTGCACCATTTTAAAAATATAAGATAGAACATTAGGATCAAGAAGAGAACTTGCGGACGGGATATGCGAAATTGCTATTGAGCTGTCATGCACACGTGTTATTGAACACATGAGTTCGCTCTGTCGACATACCCCAATCTAATGGGTCGTTAAAAATCTGAGATTTTCATGTGACATCAACAAAGCTGCGAACTGTCTGCCGAGCAGTTCATTCCAGTCGAGCCTCGAATTATGCTTTCACAGCTCCATTATGCCGCTACCGCTTGTGTTTCTTTTTTTTATTTTTTCTTTAAGCATGTCGTAACTTAACGGAGAGAATTGCACGCTTGAAAAGGGACTATACGTCACACCGCAGCGTACACAATAAATTGCAATATAAATAGCACTAAAAATTCTTTGTTACAGTTTTCTTCCAAACGCACCCATGCAAATTGTGAACAATATAAAACAGATTAGCATATGTATTAAATGCTCAATGCGGCTCATCTTTATTAGCATATGTAATCATACGCGTTTCCCGAATACGTTTATCCCCGTCACACCTTGTTGTCGGAACACAAACTCAACCCACCTCAAGCAAACAAAATTATTCTCGGCTGCGTTTGTAGGCGACGATGAGCAATGAAGTGCTAATGAACAACAACATGTCAGCCAAAGAGAAAACAAATCGCCCGGCGTCATACCCGCTTCTAGATCACAGTAACCAATACACATGCGGCTAGCACACGACACCCACGTACCATTGCCAGAAACAAAGCACGGCCAAGGTCGCGAGCCGCCCCTCGGAGCAGCGAGATACGTAGCTCCTCCTTTACGGCCCTTTGTTCCACGCGGCCGGCCGGCCCACGCAGAAAAGGGGGTCGGCGGACGGCGTAAGATTGCATTTGATTCATTACCCGATCCGCCGCGCCAGCTGACACGCATCAAATCTTCGTCGGCCGGGCCGGGACAAGCGACGCGGCCGTGAAAAGATGGCCCCGCCGCTGACCTTGGGGGACCGCACACGGCGGCGGCGTCGGCGACCGATCGGAAGGGCCCTTGGCCGCGAGCCGACCGTCGCCTCTGCCACAAGGCGATGCTGTGCGAGTCGCGTCACGTGTAGTGTAATACTGGCTGCCAGGCTGCGGCTCCTGGCACGGCCATATATACCTTGAAGGCAGGCGAGAATCGAAGCTGTCCGACGTGAGATGATGCCGAAGAGGAGAGGCATCACGCGCGCAGCGCGGAAGAGGCAATCACGCGTCCGGACAGAGGCGCTGTCTCGTCCTGACATGTTGTTCGTTCGCCTGTTGATGCCTGTCTCTCAATGCGAAATTCGAAGCGATCGACTTACTGGTAGAGTATACTGGGACATGTTGTATTGTTAAAGCAACGATCTTCCTTTTTTTTTTTTTTATCCTTTCGTTTATGTGTCACTCACAACACGTATATTTCAGACAACACAGCACAGTGACCCGTTGAACTTTGCACTGCAAGTGGGCGATGCTGTCAAAACGTGCCCTAGTAAGCAACCAGTCAGTCAAAAGGAAGCTGAGAGGAGCGATATAGTTATGCTCTTTTGACCAAGAATTACTTAAGCGTGTGTAAGTGGGCGCAGTGTTCACGGAATGCAACCCGACACGTAAACATTGGTTTAAGATAAGTTGTGCGCTCGAGATAACCACATTATGTCGATACATATGTGAGTACTAAACATGTGAGTGTGCGCGCCAGCATTGCGCCGACGTAACACGAACTAAAGGCGTTTCATTCCCTGAGCACTGCACCGTAGATGTAAACATGTCAGGAGAATTAATGTTGTCTAGAAGACGAAAGAAAACTACCAGGCATTTTTCATATATGTTAGAGGCCGGGTTATATTATGGATTGAAAAGCACTGATCACTACACCGACTGACCCAGAGCCACAAGTTGTTGTGTGTCTAAAGCTATCCGTCTTTACTACGTAAAACGTTAAACGGCCTTGCGAAACTATGTTTATCGCATTTGTGCTCTTAGCCACGCGGAACTTCGAGTTCCGCGTGGGCTTACCCGCTGTGAAACTACCGTACTTTGCCGCCTGTGGCTAGGCACGTCATTCACAAGAAGTTTCAGCTGTCGCATTGGACTGGAAGACAGTGCTGCCTGTATTCACTGCGGCAGCGAGGAAACAATTGTGCACGTCCTCTCCGATTGCCCTGGGTACTGCTCCTAGCGACAGACTCTCGCCACAGAATTGTCACGCCTTGATGGTCGACCGCTGTCCGAGCAAACCATATTGGAATGCCGGACAGACAGTGTCTCGCAGCAGAAAGCCACGAAGGCTGTGCTCAAGTTATTGCGCGCAACGGGCCTCGTGAACCGTCTGTGACACATGCCGTGCTTGTGTGTGTGCGCGATTTGACCTCTCTCTTTCTTTATTCTTTTTCCATCTCTTTCTGTCTCCCTTCACCCCTTCCCCAGTGCAGGGTAGCAAACTGGATATTTTCTCTTCCGGTTAACCTCCCTTCCTTCCGCCCATCATCTTAGCCACCACACCAAACTGAATCTACAAAAATGCGTTAATACAGGCCGCATTTCACCTGCGGACGGCTTAAAGTATAGGTGAGACTCCTTGTCTTGGCGCTTGGGCTCTATCCATAAGTTTGTTTAATAAAGAACATGTACTATTACAAACACGAGGTTGTCACCGAACCATTGCTATTATTACAAAGACAGTTCCGATTCAGCGTTTGAGCGAGAGGAATCACAAGATCAATGGAAGGCGTAGGTTTGCCGTATAACAACCATATACAATGGCAACAAAACAACGACACCAAAAAACAATAAGAGAAATTATTTTTTCCTTTTTTTTCATTGAAATCTAGAATTCCGAATCAGCAAGTCTAACTTTGGCTTAGATTTCGCATATTACATAAGAGAGTAAAACTTTTATCGAATACCCGGTTATTACGTCGGGGATGGGGCCACAAGTGCCGCAACATTGGTGACGGCCTCGAGACCTAGGACACGGGCGGCTTCCTCGGCGTGCCGGACGGCCGACAGTTGATCGGCGAAGTCGTGGTTGACCCGGGTCGCCTCCCATAGCGCCCCCCCAGCTAGAGAACGGTAGAAGCCCCCGTTCGCAGGGGCCCTGCCGTTCGCTACAGTAACACGGAAATAAAGGTGTATTACAAGCTCGTTCAGGTGACAGTCAGATACACCCTCTCCGAACTACTTGCGTGGTGCCCTGCCA
Source organism: Hyalomma asiaticum (assembly GCA_013339685.2). Classification (NCBI taxonomy): domain Eukaryota; kingdom Metazoa; phylum Arthropoda; class Arachnida; order Ixodida; family Ixodidae; genus Hyalomma; species Hyalomma asiaticum. Next base: position 85,879,433 of record CM023485.1, on the reverse strand, counting down.
ATTTAATGGTGCGGTTACTTCCCGCGGCTCCGTCAAATTGCTTGGTCATCTGAGTATACACTTACTAAAGGCAGCTGCGCGGGTGTTAGCAGGACGCGACTCACTTTCTTTTCAACTCAATCCATTCCCCCTTCAACATTCCCCATAACCCCTTCCCCTTAACCCCTATAACTCAAAATATGCCATACTTTAGTGGTGCAGGTGGGCGCTCTAGCTTCTCACAGATTCACAAACATGACAAGTGTGGCGAGTTGCTTAGTGGTGGTGTCTCTTTATCTTGAAAAGTTTCGTGAGTTTTAATCTGATCTTCTTCGCCGGCCAAGGATGGATCGCTTCGGAATCAGCGAGCAGTTCGTTCGTTCCCTATACCTTTCGTTGCACCTTACAACCATGGCTGCGGAGGCGAAAAGCACGCTTTTTACAGGTCGCCTGCATGGAGTTCATGGACGTCAACTTTTGCAGGCTACGCAGCAATAAATAAGGGATTCTTTTCTATTTTATTGTTTGCCTTGCTTTCCTTAATAGTATGTGAGCTCGCTGACTCAATGATATTCGTTTTCCCGCCGTTTCTGTTCTTTCTCGCTTTCTGGTGCCGATACTGTGTTTTCCTGCTCCTGTAAAACAACGGTGGCGTCGGTGGGTTGCAGCAGGAGTAAAAATAAGCGAGAATGAGCGAGCTTTGGTAAGTCTATCTGAATTAATCGAACACGAGAAAACAAGGGCAGTGGTGTAATGCAAACCTTTTCGTTGTTTGAATGCTGTCCAGAGGGATATAGCTGTGTAGTCTGCAAGCGATATCACGAATGCAAGTGGGCCTCATCGCTATAACATCCTTGAGGCCGGCTACTATGCCCTTTTCTCCGAGTTCGCGAGCTTCAAAACGAAACCGACTGGAAACAATGTGCGATATTTTTTTTTTCTTTTTTTTTGGGGGGGGGGAGGGGGGGGATGATTCCGTTGCACCCATTATTGGTACTTTCGGCTGCTGATTGCCGCCGATGGAATCACGTTGAATATATATGGCGTACTGTAACTCTGGACAGTTCGCGCTACGGTGAAAAGCGTTTACGGTGGGGCTACGCAGTTAGCAAACTTATGCGTGCAAAGCGAATTCGAGTATCGAAGTTCTGAGCTCTAGTGGAATCGAATGTTTTTCGTTTTCCAAATATAGAGTCATACAGGGGGCAACCTGCAATTGTGCATAGTTAACTATTTCCGCAGTACTCGGGAGCTAAACCTCACGGACCCAAGGAGGTTTAAAACTCCTTGCACGGACCGAATCTATAAAACGTTCTTTCATAAGTGCTCCTTGTCATTGGCTGACTGTAATCGTTAATTATATGTCCGCCATCAGGATGGGCTGAAATTTTCTATTACGAACAATTCTCGCGTAAGAGCTCTCTGTGAATATGGGCCCAGAAGAAAATGTGCTACGAAACATGGCGAGAAAAGCAAATTTATAGCGCGGCTAGTGTACGCCCATACAATGTTGTTCCTGGAAAAATATGTTCGGCGCTTCCATCCCGTGAAGGTGGTCGAACAGCCAAAGCAGTGTAGTGTTTACTAACGTGCTGCTTTAGCGACCCTTCGACGGTGACTGCGCGAAGCCCCCGGGGATAAACGCTAGAAACGCAAGAAAAAAATTGGCCGCGTATCAGTGTGCTGCGCTGCAAATGTCGTCGAAAGGCAATAGTTTTCTGCCCACCGTACTACGTTGCGTGAGATATGGACGCCATCTCGCAGCACCGTCCGGAAACACGAGCTTGTGCAGAATCCCTGGGCAACTGCCAGGTGGCAGCACCAAATTGTCGGCAGAGGTCTTTTTCGTGCATATTGTCGCATTTTTAGCGCAGCCTAACAAACAATAGGGTCTTTAGAACTAGGTATCGATGTAGTTTCTAGTAAAGGAACAGGCCATCTACTGCTTACGTATTGATGTTGCGCCTCAGATATGCGTAATATTTGCTTTTTGATCGACCATGTTCACAGGTATGAACGCAGCTACCAGTTCAAGGTGGCTGGGTGTTAGGAAAGTGCTTAAGCTCTGGCCGGGTGGCTGAATCGTGTGACAGACAGACAGACAGACAGACAGACAGACAGACAGACCGACCGACCAAAATTTCTGTGTTCAAGTATCCTAAGAAACACTATCGTCTTTAATAAGAAAGAAGTGCGTGCGGACTCCCTTAGTGGTGGCCCGCCACGGTGGTCTACTGGGAATGGTACTCGGCTGCTGATTCGATGGTCGCGGGATCGGCCGCGCCGGATGCATATCCATGCAGACGAAATGTTGAGGCCCGTGTACTGTGCGATGTCAGTGGACGTTAAGGAAACGGCGTGTGGCCGAAATTTCCGAAGCCTTCCACCACGGCGTCTCTCATTATAATCACAGCGTGGTTTTGAGGCGTCAAACACCAGAAATAAACCATTCATTCAATCGATCAATTAGTGAATTAATATATCAGCCTATTTGTTGAGAACAGACACGGACTGCAGTCCACGAGAGAGCTGTACATTCAATTAGACCTATTCATGCGCGGGTGCCCCTGTTTTCGCTGGAGCCCCGTTTAACGCATTTAAGCGACTGCGAATTCCCCTACTTTATATAAATTTCATAATATAAAGTTTTGAGACGTAAAACACCACGAATCAATCATAATATAAAGGTGGTCGGGCCGACTCACCGTCGGAACCGAAACGTGTTGTAGTAACGACGGCAACGTAAACAAGAGTATCAATGAACATGACGGCGTGGTTGGAATATTACGTGTGTTTTCCGGCTCCATCCCATAACATGTGGTTAATTCGCGCGTTTGCTCGGAAGCTATTTCGTTGTTGTTGCTGCTTTGTACCTTTCTCTGCGTGCACTACATCATAAGCGCTACAGCCGTAAAGCGGGCAACTATCCCGATTGTATCCAGGAGACTGCTGAATTCTAAACAGTCCTCCCAACTACATGGACGTGGGCATAAATCGCCAAAAAATGGCTCTAAGCCTATCGCGGAAATAAAAAAACAATGTAGAGGTGCTGAATTTTTTTGGTCTTGAGGGACGCCTATGTCAGAGTGGAGGGCCCGCGGGACCTGCCGCCTCTCCGTACTGATATAGAGGAGAAAGTGGCTCTGGTTCCCCTTTTAACATTAATGAACAGCTCGCAGTAAGACCTAAACACACAAGATTTCTTTTTCGTCGTACTAAGGCTGTCCAGAGCGCCCGCGATGCAGCAGTGAGGCTTAGGCCTCCCTGTCCCCACGTGAGAGCGGTCCGCAATGCTGCTCTAAGGGCGTCCGTCGCTTCTCGGAACCCCAATAAAGTTCTTTGTCTGTCTATCCGTGCTGAACGTACGCTTGCCATGTAGCTGCGGTTAGAGGGAGGATACGCAGGCTATGCAATAGCACTGCGGAGTTTACTCCGCCGCAGCATGCAAGTGTCATGCAGCAAAGCGTAGTTGCGAGTAAGAAAGAGTCTCATGTTGTCAAGGGACATAAAGCGTTTTATAGGATTTTGGTTTGTCTGTAGAATTCTTATAGCAGTATAGCGGAAGAGTATACGTGATAGGCAACGCTAGTGCAGCCACCTATTGATGTAGATCCTAACCAGAATCACACAAAGCTAATACCGCTGAGACACACTTTACTCAACTGCTGGCGTAGACAAATTGCACACAGGTAATCATTCACTCTCAGTAGCTCCATCATCTCCTTCATACAAGAACACTGAGCTGACCGCTATACAAAATGAAACCTAATGTAGTCAGACAAGACACCACACGGCGTTGTTACCCACTCTACTGACGCCGGCAATGGCTCCGGAAAAACGACATCCACAAACGTGAAGAAGTTCACTGACAAGCTAAAATCACCCTTCGTTTCTTACTTACAAACAAGCCCACGGGACGACGCACAAGAGCTTTAATTTTTTTTATTTATTTCCACAATACTGCAGACCCTATTTGGGTCCACGCAGGAGGGCAGTACATAAATACATACATTCATGAATAACAATCAGGAACAAACGAACTAAAGAAAAAAAAAACATGACTGAACAAGACAAGTTTAATTGATTTGTGGGGTTTAACGTCCCAAAACCAGTTCTGATTATGAGAGACGCCGTAGTGGAGGTCTCCGGAAATTTTGACCAGCTGGGGTTCTTTAACGTGCACTGACATCGCACAGCACACGGGCCTCAACATTTCGCCTCCATCGAAATGCAGCCGCCGTGGCCGGGATTCGATCCCGCGACCCTCGGATCAGCAACCGAGTACCATAGCCACTAGACCACCGTGGCGGGGCGTTTTGGGGGCTCGTCCGCAAGACAAGTTTAAAAGACATCGAAGAAAATGAATAACAATAACATCAGAAACTAGCAACGGTATTAAGAGAGAACACATTGCGCATGCATGAACATTTGCTAATACTCTTGCAAGATTGAAGGCAGCAAGCACATCTGTAATACTGAAAAACAGTAACACTAAAAAAGGAACGAAGGTATAATCAACGCGACAATAGTGACAACATTAACTAAATATATACGTTCAATGGAATCTGCGTTTATTATACGTTATACGCCAAGTTTATTCCAATCGTTTACAGTTCGTAATAACAATTATTCAGAACTGTCAATGTATTTCCTGCATCACTGAGAAACAATAAGGAAAAATGAGCGCGAGAATTCCTGCGATTAGATGCTTGAGAAATAAAGCAGTTACTTTACGTTCCAGGAATTTCGAATACATCGAATAGTAAAGGTTACGTGCGAATCGAACCGAACAGCAAGTGCTACTGAAAAAAAATCGAAATCTGGAACATTCCCGAACCTCTAGTTTTTGGCGGCTTACAATGAGAACGTTACTTCAGCGATGTACCAGTGCTAAACTTCGTCTGTGCGACCATGCACGTCTATGTATACACTGCAGTTCACGTCGCACTTTTCATGCGCAAAAAAGCAAAGAAAGAAACTGTGTGTTGTCGACCTTGGAGGGATATTAAGGGTGTTTCAACCTCTCGCAAAGGTAATGAACTTTGCTTTACAGTAGCGCTCCGCTTATATTTTTACTGATTTGTTACTTCAGTGCCACTATAATAACTAAACTAATATTCGTAGTCGGACATGACTAAAGTTATAGAGAACCAGTAATCGATAATATCTCAAGCCCAAGGAATTTACGCGGAAATACGCACCTAAAAAAAAGACGCGCTGGACGTATTTGCAAAAGACACATAGAAATCGCCGCCAACGAACCACTTGGCGTAGTTTAGTCTTGGATTTGCTGCCATCGAAAGTTGTCGACTGCTACGTACGTCGCCCATTTTGGTGGCCAGAGTATCAGTGCGCCTTTCAGCAACAAATAAATATCAGGCGCCGAATTCACAAAGCTCCATTTTTGCTAGCGTTTTTGTCTATAGGTCACTGATGGTGATAATATTGCCCTGTTTAGGTCCGGTCTTTATCTGTCCGCTCTCTCTCACACACCGGTGATGTGGCGGCGGTCGCTCCTTCGTATACTGTGCTCTTCTTGCGCTGACTGCTCTTCCGTATGTACTCTAAGGGAAGCGCGGCGTTCTTTTTTCATATTCTTTTTTTCGCATTTGTCCCTGAAGATTTCGAACACCCCATTTCGTACATTTATTTATTTATTTATTTATTTTGGAGGGACTACAAATCACTGTTATCCGTATTGTATCACATATGGAAAAATAAATAAGAACATCACCCCTGTCATCCGTCGAATTAACTAGTTACCTACGGAAGCTAGGCGCTATGAAAATTGTTACGGGTTTTATGTGCCATTCATTCTCCAAGTGATCTGACTTCAAGCCGTGCATGCGTTGTGGAGGACACAGTGGGAGACACTGCAGCGGACGAAAACAAATCCTTATTCATGTACGAAATGCGTTGTTTTTGAAAACATTACAGCCTTAGACACTGGGGTCGTCCTCGAGAGCCTCCTCCGAATTCGTCTGTTGTGGCATGTTGCAATGAGTAGAACTACATGTGCGTGTCACTGAAGTCTGCAAGCAAGTTCTTCTGTTTTTTTCGTGTAGCCACATAATCTCAGCTTGCCCCAACAGAGTAAAAGTAGGGAGAGGTGGGAGGAAACAATGCATACAAGAACAAGGAGCACTGGGACCACGCTGCCGACCTCAAACAGCGAGGACCAACTTCAAATGATGAGATAAGCCGAAGACGCCAATGCAACCCAACTGCTCCTGGCCGCCACCTAAGGGAAGGAAGGACGAAGGGGAAATACAGAAAGGCAGGGAGGTTAACTATAAAGGCGTCCGGTTGGATACCCTACATTGGGGGAATGGTTGGGGGGAATAGAAAAACAGAAGAGAGAGGAAGAAGGGGAATAAGGAAAGAGACTTTGTAGGGCAAGGAAATAAAGCTCCTCTGACAGTTGTCGTTTATAATGATAGTTGCTTCATCGTCATCATGGACTAGCGAATTACTGCTGCCCAGCAGAAAATCTACAAACGGCCATTATCCACTGGAACGTCGGCGAGAGGCCCACACCTCCACTTCGCTGCGGCCGACAACGTTTGCAGTTTAGTCAGTGATAACACGTCCGACAGAATAATTGGTGGGGTTTTACGCGCGAAAACAACGAGATATGTCTGTGAGGCCCCCGTAGTGGACGGCTCTGAAAATTTTGTCCACCTGGGGTCCTTAAACGTCCACTGGCATAGCAATACATTTCACGTTTTTACAATTATGTCGCTCGAAAAATAATGCCGTTAGCTTCTATTACGTCGCCCCCGCGAAAAACCCCCTTGCAAGCCACGCGAGTCGTATCACTGAGATTCTTTTTCTATTGCCATCCTCCAAAATCATCGGACAAGGATGATTTTTTGTCAATTAATGAACTCTAATGAACTTTCAGCAACAATAAATTTTGCGCGTCATAAGTATTTTCGGACGCCCAAAACTTCCACGACAGCACAGGTGAGCCAATACAAGCTCCACTTGAGAACGATCGTCGAAAGGCAGATTTTCTTATTTAAGGGCATTTATGATGGGAACCTGAACTGCAAGCATTAAAGCCAACCTACCATACCGACGCTGGTTGATGGCCCATGATAGCTCGGAATAAGGTCTTATTTTTGCATGTTTGCGGGCGCGACTCTCAAGAAACGTTTCTTGTCTGTTTGCTTCACCTCAGCATTAGTTAGCCTGTGGCAAAGCCTGCTTTACGTAATCGCTATCCTCCTAAGAATGGCAACGTTAGTCAGCCGTATTGAAAGTTTCATATCCTTCGTGGACCTACAAAAAGGGGAGGGGGGCAAGACACGCCGTCGTGTCTGAGCGGCTTCGTCCGTCCCGTTGCCAAGCACGGGTACGAAGGTTAGATGTACAGCCTCGAATGCTGCATTCCCAAGGTTCTGAAATACGAAGAAGCAAGCCGTTGCGATGCTAAGGCAACTCGGGGACGCTGACACTTTGCCTACTTCAAATGTTGTCTAAAACAGCCCGCCGTTTGTTATGAAACAGGTGCTGCGCCGCGGCCGTGGAGCTGTAGTTCTGTCTCTGCGATCGGGGCCGAGTGGTTTGAGGTGTGTGGCTGGGCAGCAAGAGGTCGGTGGTTTTAAGTTCATGATTGAGCGCCCAACCTCTTCTCTTCGCCCATTCACTTTCTCTATCTTTTTTTTTCTTCCGCCACGTGTTGGCACTCAGAGGAGCAAATCACCTGCATGCGCATGCGCACACGTATTCCGCGACGCGTGAAGAGAGTCACGCATATTTTTTCTTTCCCTTTTCGTTCGGTTTTCCATAGCCAGGATATTAGCCGTGATGTATAGATGTACCTCATCTAGGCAGTTCGTTATCGAGTACCTGACTAAGAATGTAACTTCTGGGCTTTCTTCAAACTGTTAACCTATATGCCGAAGTGGCGCATCACAGTCAATGGGTCGTTCTCAATTATCGTAAACCAACATCGGAGACATTAACGTATATTTTTCATCCCGTGCAATATAACAGTCCTTCCCTTCCATGTGAAATTATCAAGTCTGAAGCTTCAACTCTCGTGACCATTTGCGGTAGTCAGGTTCACTTACAGTGGACTCCAAGCCATATTTGTTTAGCGTAGAATGAAACATAGTATATTCATTCTTTAATTGTCGCTCGCATATCGGAGGGTAGGCTATGCTTGAGCAGGTCATCCGGATATATAATCAAAACAATTTCCTACTACCTATTTCATCAAAGAAAAATCAGCATCCTGCACAAGCAAATCGTACGAAGAAAATTAATATCTTTTGAAACCTAAAGGCAGCGGCGCAAACAGACGACACAGGGAGAGAGACAAGGACACGCAAGCGCGGACTAACAACTGGCTTTATTTGGAAAAAGACGTGGTTTATAAGTGCCTCAAAGAAGCATGGGAAATGGAGGGGGACAAAAGAATAAAAGGGGAGGGGGGGAGGGAGGCATGTCAACAACGCAAGCGCAAAAAAACAGCCAGGAAAGCACAGGAAACCAATCCAATGTATTGCTTAGCAATGTAACCCCCCGATAGCCGCATCAAGAAGATAAAATTCCGCATCAAAAAGAGCGAGAGACGGGGTGCTTATGCACTGCCAAGTTTTCTGATATGGTAAGCTTCCAGACTTAGACGTGCAATTTTGTCACTGCTCTTGCCTAGGATCGTCGTCTCCTTCAACCGCGCCACACAACCAGAACACTTAATGACATGCGCAACCAAATGGGCGCACTTGTCATGTAGTTTGTTCAAATTTGACCGATTGGGCGAACACGCTCTAAATTTGAACAAACTACATGACAAGTACGCCTACTTGGTTCCACATGACATCGGATACATTAGATTGGGTTCTTGTGCTTTCCTGGCTGTTTTTAGCGCTTGCGTTGTTGACGTGTCTCCCTCCCCCCCCTCCCCTTTTATTCTTTTGTCCCCCTCCATTTCCCATGCTTCTTTGAGGTACTTATAAACCACGTCTTTTTCCAAATAAAGCCACTTGTTAGTCCACGTTCGTGTGTCCTTCTCTCTCTTCCTGTGTCGTCTGTTTGCGCCGGTGCCTTTAGGTTTCAAGAACGTACCAATTCGCCCAACAAGAGGTTTTGATGAAAATTAATATGTCATAGATGTCTACACGCAGCCGGTTAAGGTAACAGTTACTGCATTCGAAGAAGTAATTTATCACAGTCGCGATTACGGACGCGAGAAAGTGAAATTGCGGGATATAATCGATTATTTATTTCTAATGTTGCTTGAATTCCTTCTAAATTACATTTACATTGCGGAATAAATTGAACAAAACGTGCTCGCTTGTCTGTTATGCCACGTGACACAATGGAAAAAACTTGTGTATCTTCACTTACAGGTGCTTTTCAATATTTTATTCGGGTTTCTTTCCCTGATGTGCAAATATCTGCAACGGCACTGTTCATTTACTCAAAGCGCACGCTGGAGGACGTGGCTGTGTCGCTGTGTATGCCAACACGTCACACGCAATACTGCGGTTAGGTGTAGCTTGCGCCTCTTTATGAAACTTAGCACTTTTACATGCGCAACGGCTTGGAGAAGGCGGTCACTGCGGGGTCAACGGAAGGTGGTGTGCCCACAGCTATCCCGACACTTTTAACAGCCGAGTATTAAGACAAGTAAACAAATACGAAGAGCCCTGGTTTGTAAATTCTAATAATAATAACTGATTAACTGATAGGGATTTAGGTGCAAAAGCTGCGGTATGATTATAAGGCACGCTGCAGTAGAGTGCTCCGAAAATTTTGACTGCCTGGGGTTCTTTAGCGTGCACTGATAACGTAAAGGGTCCTGTATACCTTTTCGCCTCAACGCAAACGAGACCTGTGGCGGTGATCGAATCCGCGTCTTTAGGTTCAGTAGCCAAGCGCCGCAAACGCTACACTATCGCGGCAAACCGACTTTCCAATCCTAGCACCAGCAGTTGAGAGGCTGCACGAGACGAAGCCGCGGAAGTTTTATATACATTTCCTGCTGAACTTCAAGCGTTGAAAGCTTCCTCACAGCTTCCCGTAATTAGTGTAACTGATTGCATGCGATTGATTGCTCATAAAAGTATTCGAGCTACTAGTAGTGTCAGCAAGCAAGAACCGCAATCAGCTGATAAAAAAATGGAGGACGCTTAAGGAGTACTGACATGACCTTTATACATTTCCGTGTTATTGCTCCAAATAAACGCACAGATGTCGAGAACCCTAAAAAAAAGGAGTGTCGTTGTGCTTCAGTAGGCAATCAATCTGATTTTTTCTATACGGCTGCTATAAAAAACTCTCTTTCGGTTTCGATTTCGGGGGATGAGGGCGTTTTCATAGTGACGCGACATCACAGCCGGACGTCAATCTAAGTCACGTGGGGCTCGCAACTCGCGACGGTGTATAGAAGCAACTCTGTTCGCTAATGTCAGCTGCAACGTGGTCACACAAATGATGATTTCCTTTTCACCCAGCGAATCCGAGCGCGATTTGGCGATGTTTAGGCGACTCTGTTCACACGCCATCGCAGTGTCCATTGCGATCGGCCTGGCTTGCAGACGCTGGGCGATGAAATGTTAAAATCAAATTAAATAGTTTCTACATGTCTGCTGGCTCCGGTGGGTCGAGGCGTTAACAATCCCCCCAAGAAAATGAAGAATGTCCCTTTTGCGCCGCCTCACAATCGTAATGAAGAATGTCCCTTTTGCGCCGCCTCACAATCGTGTCCGTACTCCCTTAAGCTTCGCCTTTAAGAGTGGAACGTGACAGCGTCATTGGTACCCGTTCGCATCTCCTCCTCGTAACAGAACTACGTTTTATCGTACATTCAAACGAAAGTCCGGGCTAACCGAGGAAGTCAACAAAATCTGGGAGACGGGGCTTGTCCCCGAATCCTGGAAGACTGCCTCCGTGGTGCTTATTCCAAAGCCAGGGAAACCTTTAGCACCGGAGAACATGCGGCCGATCTCGCTTACGTCCTGCGTAGGAAAGGTGGCTGAATATGCGATCCACAATAGGGTGTCCCGGTACATCGAAATTCAAGAGCTATTTCCGCAAAACATGGTGGGATTCAGGCCTGCCCTATCTGCACACGACGTCATGCTCCTCATTAAGAGACAAATTATCGACAACTACACCAGAGATACTAGAGGCATACTAGCTCTAGACCTGGCCAAAGCTTTTGACAGCATCTCTCACAAGTTTGTGCTTGAGGCAGTCTCGGATATGTGTCTGGGGCAACGTTTCCACTCATACGTTAGCCCCTTTCTCAGGGAACGCAGGGCTTCCATTAAGATCGGCCAACTAAAATCCGCGGAATTTACCTTGGGAGCGAGAGGCACTCCACAGGGGGCCGTCATCTCTCCTCTGCTCTTCAATATTGCCATGAAGGGCCTCTCCGAACGACTCGCCACGGTTCGCTGGATTAACCATGCTCTCTACGCGGACGATATCACTGTGTGGTGCGTGGGAGGGTCCGATGCCGAGGTAGAGCAGGCACTTCAACAGGCACTCAACGTCACGGAGGGCTTTCTAGTCGGTTCGGGATTGAGCCTGTCGCCTGCCAAGTCCGAGTTGTTACTTTACCGACCCACCCGACAAGGGATGAGGAACCTCACTCCTCTAGAGCACATTCCAATATCTCTATACACACGTGACGGGCAGAGAATCCCCAGGGTAGACTGCATCAGGGTGCTCGGACTGTTGCTGGAGTCGAAGGGGGGCAACTCGCAGATTATAGCTCGCATCACTTCCAAGACGGAGAACATGCTTAGGCTCATACTCAGGGTCTCGAACCGCAGGGGCGGGCTGAGCGAGAGCAATCTCCTTCGGCTCTACCATGCGTTTCTCATGAGCCACATTAATTACGTCGCTTCGGCTCTGCACTGGTACAAAAGGGAAGAGGCAAAAATCGACGCACTAATGCGCACGAGTATAAAGCGAGTTCTAGGGTTGCCTATCAGCACCAGCACCGAGAAGCTCATACAACTGGGCATGCATAACTCCCTCTCGGAGGTGATCGAGGCGCAGAAAATGGCTCAGGTAGTGCGCCTGTCGTCCTCGCAGGCCGGTAGACGTATCCTGGAGTCCATTGGCTGCGGTCTTACACAGATTCGCGAACGTAAAGTGACTCTACCGTCTTCTATCAGAGGTACATTTGCCGTAGCTCCACTTCCCAGGAATGTCCACCCGCAGTACAATGTAGGACGCCGCATAGCTCGGGCCCGTTCCTTATTGAAGTCAGTTGCAGACAGCCCGGACCTCGCTACGTTTGTCGATGCAGCACAGTACGGGCGTTCTGATCGCTTTGCAGTGGTCTCAGTCGACCATAGTGGCAAGCTCCTATGTGCTGCGTCGGTTAGAAACGTTTCGGCAACGATTGCTGAGCAAATTGCCATTGCTGTAGCAATGAAGGACGTATCGCGTCCAAATGTATTCACGGACTCGCGGTCCGCTGCCAGAGCTTTCGCCTCGGGCTCGATCTCGCGGGAGGCAGCAGCTATCCTCGGCAGCGAGGGGGCTGCCGGGTTTCACACCATAACATGGTTCCCGGCCCACATGGGGGCCAACGTACACTCCGATGTCCTCAACGCCAATGAGTTTGCCCATGACCGTGCGCGAGGTTTCACTCACCGCGGCGGTCCCGGCGAATTCGCGGGCGGGGATGCCGGCAGGTACAGGGACCCGCTCCTCACTTTTCACGAGATCGTGACTCATTATCATCTCTCTCGGAGGGTCTTTCCACTTCCTCACCCTAAACTCACTCGTCCGCAGTCTTCGGCCTTCAGGATGCTCCAAACGGAGTCTTTCCTATCGCGAGGCAGGTTTAGTAACTTTTCGCCCAACGGTGAACCGCATTGTCCGAACTGCGGAGAGGCTTACTGCTCACTAGCTCACATGCTCTGGCAATGTCCTGCGTTACGTGACAGAGTTCAGCAAAGAAGAGGACTGGGAGGAAGCCCTGAGAAGCGGCGACCTTTCGGTTCAACTTCGGGCTGTCCAGAGAGCCTGCGAGAGGGCGGAGGGCCACCGTCTTCCTGTCCCTGCGTGGGAGCGGCCCGCAACTGCTACAGGATCCCCCTAGAAGGGGACGTCCAACTGCAGTTTCTCAGGACCAAAATAAAGTTCTGTGCCTGCCTGCCTGCCGAGCTATCATGCGTGTAGGTGTCAGTTAAGTCATACCTTACGACTTTTCTGGCAGATTTCACGTTGACAAATTTAATTTTGTTCACTGACGCACCTGTGCCACGGGAAACGGCGGTAGATCGAGATGATTATTGCCCCCGTGGACGCCTACGCCGAAGCCGGATTTTCTGCGACACGAGCTCCTTGAGCGTTGATACGCCAGCACTACCTCTATACGGAACGAGTTATGACGCGAATTTCACAAACGTGTAAAATTCAGTGAGCGTTCACTGCTCCTGATGCGCTTAGAAAACAGGTAAACATTCTAGGGTAGCGATAATGCACCCTGCTGTAGGACAACTGCTGTAGCTGTCCCATAAAGGAAATGTAATCAGGATGTGTTTAGATAGAACAAATAGAAAATTACACCGTCTCCTGCTAAAGGGAACCACGTGTGGATACGAAGCAGCGGGGAGATGGTTAGCTTGAGCGGGAGATGATGTAATTTTATTGAGAGTACCAATGAGAATGTATAAGGGTAGAGAGAGAACGCGGTGGTTCCGTGATGGCCCGAGCGCTCATCGCGGCGCTGCACAGGAGAGAGAATGAGGAGCGCACTCCGTCATTTTCACACACGACCTCATCTATAAACGACCTCCTCTACGTGGGTTCGGTTCCCACCGAAGGCAAGGTTTTTCTTTTCGTCCACTTTAATTCCTTTCTACTTTCTCCACAATTACAATACCACAAGTAACTTCCCCTATGCTTTCCTAGGCTTCATTGTCTGTCTGCTCATTAAGTTGTTTCTAACAAATAAAGAACGAGCCCTTGACCCCTTCCTTTTCGTTACTCCTCTACAGAGGAGGTCGTGTTTCCATACCGCGGAACTACCGTGGCGCCCCCAGCAGAGTATGCAGCTGTCTCACAACCTGTCGTGCACGCCGCTCCGTAGACTAGAGGACTCCTAGAGGAGAGAGGGGGGGAGGGGATGCGCATGCGCTGTGGGGGTGTGGGACGCGGGCGCCGCTCCATAGAGTAGAGAGGATCCCTAGAGGAGAGAGAGGGGAGCGTAGGAGAGGAGAGAGCGCGGGAGGGGACGCGCATGTGCAGTGGGGGGTGGACGCCGAGGGAGGTACACAGCGCCCCGGCCATAAGCTGCTTCGAATCTAAAAGGATGCAGAGTACTCCGTACACTAGTTTGGGAGAGCTCGGTAGAGCTGTCCGAAGGGATATCCGTGTTTAGAAAAAAAAATTTATTGTATCACAGACGATTCGTCCAGCTTGAGAGAGTTGTCTTTGCTTCATCTTGTCATTATGTACTTTGTACTACTGTTTTGCTTAGCGAGTTGTTTGTTTTTTACTTTATATTGTCTTCATTTTATGCTACTGTTTTCCCTGAAAAACTTCTACGTTTTACTCATCATTGTAACCCCACTCTGCAACGACTCCAATAGGAGTTAGCAGTATTGTCAAAATAAATAAATAAATTAACATCGCTCTGTCCGAAGCGAGAACGGTACCACAAAGGAAGCTGTTAAAAGCGCACTTATTACCAGGCTACATATTTGACGGCCACGCCCGTTGTTCAAGTCGCCTGCGCTACTTTCGCAAAAATATCTCTTGAATACGTGAAAGCAAACACCGCTTTTGTACACAGCAACACAGACGGTCAGCTTTCGAGTGTGCCTTTTTACTGTCACTAGAAGAAACGAAAGCACAAATACTGATATCTTTCATATATATGAACTGCTTTGATGAAACAAAGTTTCACGGCAACCCGCCTGGGCATAGCCTCCTATAGAAAATATGAGGCTATTGCCTGAGGCTATTGCATGAGGCGCTGGCCTGGGTGACGGCCGATGTCTTCCCATGTCCTCGCATGTAAGTTAAACAAAAAAAAAAAGACGGAATAAGCTCGAAATGATACATCGACCACAAAAAGAACTTAAGGTTATCTAAAACCGTAAGTAATTTTTTTTCTTGTTTGTTTAAAGACGATAGTCGTTCTTGGGCTACCTAAACACGAAAAACTGTCCGTCCGTCCGTCCGTCCGTCCGTCCGTCCGTCTGTAATTCGATTCAACCGCCTGGCCAAAGCCGTTTGAACCGGGCGGCCAAAACCAACCAAGCTACTCTCGGGGCACGCTATCGCGTTGCACTCTCAAAGGCGAAGCTTAGGCGTTCCCCCCTTTTTTTTTTATAAGTGAGCAAACGAAAAATGAATGGCAGCGCGCGCACCGGCGGCGTTGGCTCCCAGCGCGTGCGTCGAGACTGTTGCCGTGACAACGCGTAAATTGTGTCCGCACTTGGGGCTTGTTGGAATATATAGTGTGAAACGTAGCGTGACCGACGCAACGTAGCTAAGTTCGGCAGGCACGTTGCGGTGTGCAGAGAACGCCGGAGAGTATCTCGACCTTTACAAACACAAGTGCGAAAACTCGGCATAGTCATGTAGGACTGTCTACCTGTGGGAATGACAAAGCATCTTTAGTGATCCAGGTGGCCACGCATTGTCGTTCGACCACGCATGCACTGTAGTCGGTCACAACCATGGAGGAAGAAAAAGCTAGGGAGAAGCATTACGTGAAGCACCCAGCCTTGGCAAGCGAATGCTCCGGGTAACCACCATTACCACCAGTGGTGGTCCAACACGTGACCTTTTGCGTCGAAATCAAGCAAAATCGAGAACTGCCGGGATGTATATGGCACGCTGTAGCTTTCAATGAATACGCGTTTCGTGGTGTTTGGCTTGTTATTGGGATATCGACCAGGCGTTGCCACTCCAGCATTTTTTTTTTTTCATCCTCCTTGATATCGACCGACGGCGCTTACTCGGCTGCTCTGCCTGCATCTGCAGTACCCTGTTTCTCCGAATGCGTGTTCCACGTCGTTTCCCACAAGGCACATTTTCCCCACTCTGCGCAAGTTGCAAGTTTACATTGCAGTGCTGCGCGCTTTGGCTGCGATAAGTTTATGCTAAAGTGAAATGACTTGTGCGCGCGATAAGCATTGTGTATTTGGGTATTATTGCTTTGTCGCTGTTCACAGGAAAGTCGCATGCACCAAATATCGAAAGGAAGAATGTGTGAGCATCTGATGCCGCTCGCAGAATGGACGAGAGGCGTGCGTTCGCGTCTTCTCTCAGTCCTGCCGAGGCATAGCGCTGATGTTTCCGCTATTTCGACCCTGTGTTGCTTGAGGCCGATATGACCGGCAGCAAAAACATTTGCCTTCGAAGAAAGGCTGCGATTCGACGCCGCAAGCTTGCGCGCGGCCGCACGACGGTAGCCGAAGGGTTCGAAAATATAAGCGGAAGTAGTGAAACGCACCGCGTGCTATGACGTTTCAATCACGTGTTGGACCGCCAATTTTAGCTTTATTTTCGTGACGTAATGCTCCCTCGTAACTTTTCCTTGCTCCATGGTGATAGCATTTTCATTGTATAAACAAGTATTTCCTGATGTTGCAATACTATTCAAATAAGGCCCAGAAAGATAAACGATTTCTTTTGGTGCAAGAAAATCTATGTATCAGTTGTCGAAATTGTACGCTCCCGCGCACATATCGCGGAGTTAAGATGCCCATCTCAAAGGCAATGTTTTGAGCAGTATTGTGCTCTACATATATAAGATACTGTGTTTGATTAAACTTTTAAAACAATCTAATCATTTGTATTTGATGTTGGAACAGGTAAAGCTATATATCGATAACGCTGTTTTTTGAGTGTTCGTTCTTTATGACACTTTCGCACCCGGACTACGTCACAGCCTTTCGTGAATGCGGCAACAGCGAATAAAAACGAATTATGGAATTGATCCTCAGTCTTTATGGTTTGGTCGCACAGATCCATCTCGATAAACATCAATGTACGAATGTCATCGCAGTACGGCGTTATATGTAGTGGCCGAACCAATGTTATTCCGACAACTTTCGCCGGAAGTCAAATATACACAGACGGACGCATTCACCGTCGGCTGTGATTTCGGCGTCGGCGACGAATGAATGCGATGGCAAACGTTGTTTGTGGCAACACCAAGAAGGCAACACTCACACGTGTATGCGCGATACTGTACTTACATTTTGGCAATACGAGAAACACATTACGCACTGCAAATGGCCACTGCTGGACGATACGTGAAAAACACTGAAATATACCATAAAACACGCTGTGAACGACCGCCGCGTCGGTACACTTCAAAGGGAGCACAATCGCAAACTTCTGTTGAGTTGAATGATGACGGTGGAACAGATATCTACGCACGCGCGGGTAGCAGTACAAAATAACTTATTTCCAAGGGAACCATATGTCTTACACCCCGAAAGAAACAAACATCACAGGTTAGTCGGGCTGACGGTACTGACTGCTCACAGTGCAGTTGTGCCTGTTCCTCATCGCAGCAAACGACGACCTGCTGCGTTTTTAATTGGTTCTCCTTAAGCGCTACGTCATAAGGAAGAGCGACTGTAATTGGACACGAATGTGTACGAGTTGACCGTAGTATACTTTAGTTTTTATTCTTAAGTTAGCCACCGACTACAGGCGCACTTTTAGTAAGTGGATGGCAAAGGTCCCCTGGGAAGATCGCTCGTTTGGCACACGAAAAGAGGAGGGGGGAAGGGGGGGGGTTCGGTTTCCACGCAGGCCGCGAAGTTATCTTTTCAAAACCTTCAACACCTTGATTGCAAGGCCCTCCCTCAGAGACAGAGCGTGAATCCGAGAATCTGCTGATATTTGAACCCACCACATCCTTCCTAGACACTCTCACACATCGTGTTCACGCCGGAACACGGAGTTTTCTGACTCATGAGCTCTATGATGATTTCACGTCAGTGATGCGCAAAGTTACTATGGCAAAATTGGTAACAATTCCCACACGACCTCAAGGAGCCGACATATATATTCACGCTCCTTCGGAATATTGTCTTTGGCTTCATGCTCCGCTGTGCCCAACGTCACCGACACGCACTCCGTGTTACAGGGCATGATATCTACGATGTATACGACTTTTTATACAGAATATGCGTAAGAAGCCCCCCTTAGCTGAGCTATAATGGGAAGTGCAACAAAAACGGCAGCTGAATCAAGATACAGGATGTGAGAATCGGAAGTGGTTGAGAGACTAGGAGCCGAAACCAGAACCAAGTTCGGAGGTATCTCTTGCAAATACCAGACGACTAGCTTGTTCGTTTAGTGACGTCATTTCAGTAACAGACAGTACGTCAGTTGAAAGTCAGGCCACTTGGAGCTAACAAATACATTGCATGCATTGCGCGCTCACGATCGTGACGTTGAAGAATTACATCGCTACGGGCCACAGAAAGAGCTAAAATTTCAGCCTGAACGTCGTTCGCTCTTCTCGCAAGCGCCGCGCTAAAATGTGTGTCGATGACGTGTGTCAGCCGTCGTCAAAGTACACGTAAATACTGTGACGCCACTCGTATAGTGATACGTGATGCTTCAAATGTCGGCGTTGTGCGTTCGGCGACCTGCCCGAACCGGTCGGGAAGACGTAGAATTGTACGGCTTCGTGGGGCATGCAGCCATCTGGTATTTGAGTTGAACAGAACCCTAACACTATCGCCTTAAAAATTGCAAGAATGCACGTTTTCCAGAACTTCGCTGGACATCCGTTTTCGCAGGGCGGGGACGGCGAGAGAGAAAGAGAAAACTTTATTTGACAAATAGGTCCGGCGATTTGGTCGGGGTAGGGCCACAAGCACCCCAGCCTAGGCGACGGCCTCGAGCCCTTGGACACGGGCGGCTTCCTCGGCGTGCCGGACGGCCCAGAGTTGATCGGCGAGTTTGCGGCTGAGCAGGCACGATTCCCATCGCGCCCCGCGGTCAGAGACTGCCACGTCTACCCCGTTCCTAATAAGAGGATACTGCTGTGCGCCCTGTGTGCATGCCCACAGCATGTGCTGCAGCGTCGCTCTGACTCCGCACACTTTACACGTGTCAGACGTATAAATGTCTGTGTGGCAGAGGCGAAGGATCACCGGGTCAATAGTTATTTGTCATCAAGAGGCTTTTGTGCATCGTGCCACCAGTGACAGAACGCGGAAACGTCTTAAAGAAACTGTTAGGAAGACCGCGTAAATGCTACGACAGATGCGGTCACAATCGTTAAGTGCCACTGGATAATTCTTCCTGGGAGTTTACGCACGAATCTATTGTTAAGGTGAGGCGCGTAGCAATTCAGACTATTAAATTATATTATCAGGATTATGAAATGCGATATTTCTGTAAAAGCTCAATAGGAAACAACTTATTAGCGTATTCTCTGTACGAATTTCAGCTCGAAACACATCCTCCAGGTTATAATGGCAGTTCTGAAACTGCTGACAAGTATAAGTGATTAGATCATTACCACATCCAAGCGGTGAGGCACCAGCTAGATTTCATTAGAGTGCTTTTGAAGGAGCTGTCGCTTCCCAGCATTGTGTTCATCTCAGCCACTGGTTACCAGTAACCAGTATTGTTAGACCAAGCTATAACAAACGTTGAAGCCATTTAACGCTTTGAAACAAACGCTTTCCTAGCAAACAGGCGATCGGCTGTCATTAGCGTAACAATATAGCTGTGCGCATTCGCTTGGAAGCGTCTGCGATTAATATCACTTTAAGATCAGCGGTACAGCCAATTTTCTTCTTGTTAGAATTGAAGTGCAAGTTCACGGATATTCAAGGGACCTAGGATTATATTGCGCTGAGACAGTGTTAATGGAGCGGTAATCGTCACACGGACGCTTGGTAATATGCCAACGCCATTTGTACAATTTTCCAATACATCGATGTCATGTTTTCACGCTTTACTGCGACAAGCTGTTTATACTGTAAGCCAATGGCAGATGCGAAGTGCCCAATGAAACTATTACGATCTCTTAATTTGCAAAGGAACTTAAGAGCACTCACCACAGGAGGGATTCTGCTCCATCTGTAGACTCATTGCTGTCGTCGTCTGCAATATGAAAAAAAAATAATAATAATAATAGCGAACATGGGCACATTATGAAACAATCGATTATGTTAGTTTGGTGCATGCTGCTTATATGTTTTTTTTTATGATGAACGAGTTGAATAAAGAATACACTTACCTGCACTCACAGTACGCCACGCAACTCTAGGGTTTTAACAACTTTCTTGCTCCGCCTAAGTGGTGCAAGTTTGCTAGAACCGCCTATAGTCGAAAAGCAGTCTACTATTTTGCTCCGTGTACTGGTTCAAGGGAGGCACTCAAGGATCTTCGCACAGTGTCATCAACGTCAGTTCACAGTGCCGCGAAGATTTTGACAAAAAGCGTTGCGGCAGAAAATTGTGAGCCCTATCAGCATGTGATGGGTGGTACCGGAGCTGCGATCGAAGTGCGACCTAGGAGAGGAGGGGACAAACACTGTTAACAAAAAATAAAGTTCTTTTGTAAGAAAGAGCACGACTACATTCATTTCGCTAAACAAAATATTATTCTCACGTAGCTTTAAGTAGATGTGATGAGTGAAATAAAGACCCGTGCCTTTCCACTTAGTATTATTAAATGATGTCACTACGACAAAACACGGGAGGGGGCCCTTTGCGACCCTCCTGCAAAGCACGCTTGTGAAGTTAGGTCGCTATCGTACGTCACCCTGCTATGATATCACACCTGGCAGATCCGTGCGTTATCTCAACTTCTGCGGTCCGAATTTTCCGGTTGCTGAGCACTCTGTCTCAGGCATGTGTTGCATGATATGTGACACGTTTCATGAAAAATGAGGCTGCTTGAAGCGAACTTGTGCGACAGGCATCGACAGAAGAAACAAGAAAAGAAGGATTTCTTTAGGTACCTTTTGAGTGATCGATTGGAGTTTAACTTTCCACTAAAGAGTTCCGGAACGCGAAACTGTACACGAGGTATTTGAACGCAAGTTCATGACGAACGAGCAATGACACTCGCTGCAAGGTTAATATCAGTGTTGTACACGTTCCTCCAAAACAGGAACGAAAACTCGTTCCTCGTTCCTTCACAATATTGTAACGCGTTCCCGTTACAAGTTCCTTTACTCAGAAAGGAACGCGTTCCAGTTACATTTCGAAAATTGGAACGTGTCGTTACATTAACGTTACATTTGATTTATAAAATTGAAAATTAATCCTGATACAAATTAAAGTGAACATATTAACTCTCGCGTCCACCTATGCATATTTCCAGAATTTCAACGTTACCGGCGGCATATTAGCTGGACTCAACGAAATATCTAAAGAAACGCTCCTAGACATATATTTTCAAGGAGCACCGAACATACGCACAACTCCACTAACTTTGGCGCTAGTCTATTACAAGTGGGACACATGTGGCACTTTCCACTTCAGTCTTCAGATGCGTAGCCAGGATACTGCACCTCCAATATTCAAAAAGGTAGTTACTCACATGCACCAATGCATGTAACAGTGGTGCATCTGACACTGAAAGCTGTTGATAGACCTTTTGATTTAGGATAGCATATAAAGGTTTGTGCCTGACCCATGGCATTACGCGCAAATACTCGAACAGCATACCCCGATGTCGTCAGCATTGCCGGTCATAAATGATTTTGCTCATAATTGGTAGCCCTTGTGGCATTTTAGTAAAATAATCAGCAGTTCTGGATATATTGCTCTTACTTAGCTCTCATCGCTTTAAAGTATTTGTGATATACTGTACATTTGTTAATTATAGCTGCGTTGAATGTATACCTGTGTGAGGAATTTTAATATTTCTATCTTGTGCGTTTACCGCCGACTTAAATAACGCGGGAATGCTTTTTTTTTCTTTTCTTCGTGGCATTAGGAACAAACATTACTTTTCTGTTCAATTCGTAGGCACACCGACATTAAGGCAAGGGCGAAATGCTGTTGTGGTGCAGGAAATAAATACGAAACTAAATAGCCTTACATGCATAATTTTACGGGACGCCAACCGAAAATGACCAACACCACACAAGCATAATTGACAGGACATTGGTATACAGCAAACGAGGCTGTACAGTAAAGTTGACGGGGTGCTGGTGCGTTAAAATGTATGGTTTCTCCTGTGTAGTACCCTTTGGTAGCGTAATGATAGCAATTAAACCATAGTTTTTATTAGAAACAAACTGGGCATCACTTACCATAAATAACCAGGTCCGAGTTAGAGCGATGTTATCTTCGCTCAATATTACAAACACGCACGCATGCACGTAAGCATGTTCAGCACACGTTCGCGTTAGCACGTGTATACATCCTTTCGAAAATCCTGTCGTTTCTGCTTTTTGCCGAGGACATAGGGCTGCTGACGCTAAATTAAGGTGCGGCCCGTTAAGTTCAACCAAAATACCTTGAAGACACTGACGCACAGAGTGTCTCACAAGTATGGACAACCATGGCCGTAACCGCGTTCTCAGAACCAATGCGGGGAGAGGAGCACGCGTTGACAGTGTTTTAGCTCGGAGGGAGTCCTGGCGGCGGAATCATAGGGGAAGGGACGAAAGTAACTTTGCTGTTGCATGCAGTTCATCCCGCGTTGCCATGCAGCTCGCTGACAGCCAGAAACTATTTGTCCAGCGGCCATAGTAAACGGCCACCGCGAAGGAGCAGCGGGATACCCTGACGTCGTGCGGCCGCAGTCGAAAGGGAAGCGTCACCTTAGTCGAATCATCGAAACCGCAATAGAATGGCGTATTCGTGCGTGATTTTTTATGAGGGAGCGATAGTGGCGGCAGGAAAACGGGGACTTCAGAGAGGACTTGTTGTAGCCCAGCCTATCCGCCCTGCATGATTTGCTGCGTATGTGCGATCATCGTGGAGTGGAACGTCTGTAGAAGTAACGCCGTTCCCTTTGCTGTTCCTTCGTAAATGTAACGCGTTCCCGTTACAGTTCCACCAATCCTGAATGGAACGATGGCGTTCCTTCGTTCCTCCCAAAAGGAACTCGTTCCAGGAACGTCGTTCCTTGGAACGACGTTCCGTACAACACTGGTTAATATGCATTCCTGTTCTCTGGGGTAGAATGCAGAACTTCTTTCAGCTCTTTAAGATACGCATTTCTACTCCTTGAAAATTTTAGCCGTTGCTACATTAACCAGAAGGTACACTGGTGTTAAACAGAGCTTTAAACTGTCCTCACGCTGCTGCTAATAAAATGTTTGGAAATGGCGCTCACAGATTTGCACCGGGTGGGGTCGACTTCTCAAATTTGTGCAAAAGGTGTAGCGATATTTAGGTTGCTAAAGTGAATGACCGTATGCTCCTTTGCTCTGCTAACAGAGCATGGGTGCATTTACATGTCGATCGCGTATTGGGATTAAGTTAGCGTAAGGTTTTACAGCGAATCCTCATATGTCATGATTTTGTAGCGCAACTCTTCTTGAAGAAATACTAAAAAGAATAGAAGAAGCAAAGTCGGTGCAAAATTTACAAGTAGTTTTTTCAGCTCCATGCAAGTACATATAAACAAGCGCACACTCTCTCGAATCCGGGACAGCGAAACAAATAGAATGTGAATTAAGCGAACGGAGTGTTAGCCACAGTGATTCGAAAGTGCCCGAAGAGAACCGAAGATACGCCCCGCCACGGTGGTCTAGTGTTTATGGCACTCGGCTGCTGATCCGAAGGTCGCGGGATCGAATCCCGGCCGCGGCGGCTGCATTTCGATGGAGGCGAAATGTCGAGGCCCGTGTGCTGTGCGATGTCAGTGCACGTCAAAAAAAAACCCCAGGGGGTCGGAATTTCCGGAGATCTCCACTACGGCGTCTCTCATAATCACAGCTTGTTTAGGGACGTTAAACGCCACAAAACCATCAAATCAAATCAACCGAAAGTACAATGCATTTAATTAGGGTGTATATGGCTAGGGTCTGACCAAACGTGCGTGCTTCTGTCGAGTGGACAGACTTACAGCGGCGGGACGATTCCACGATCGTAACTTTGACAGTCATCCCCTTTCACAGAGTGGAAGGGCACTGATATTTTTGCCCCGCCCCGACCGCCTGCAGCCGCCGCAGCTGCAGGCGGTCGAATTCCCGGAGCCCTCCGCTACGGCGTCTCTCATAGTCATAGCTGGTTTTCGGATGTAAAATCCCAAAAAATCATCAATCAACTGAAAGTTTTCTATGCGCGTAATGCTTATAATGCCTACGTTTTCATTAGTTCCTTTTTCTTTATTTCTTTCTTTTCTTTGCTTGCCACAATTTGTGTCGACTGTTCAGTCGCGGCATTATTTTTTTGTTTTTACGGTGCGATGCGAAATTTTAACCTTTGGAGTAAGTTCTTACTTTACTGCGAATTTATTTTTTTTCACTTTCGTGAAAGCTTCGTGGCAACGCAAGGAGCAGGACGCTGCATTGGGGGACGTTCTCCGTCGGAAGGCTGTCATGCGCGAAGGCCTATCGCACAAGGACGGCGAAGTCGAGCTTGTACATTCGTGTCTGAGTCTGCGGCATGCAGGTGTTGCAAATGGAATCTTCGGGTACTTTTTTCCTTCATAACTATAGTCTATGCATCGTCAACGTTATGCTCAATCCGCTTGACGGTAGAACCGGGCCAGCGCTATGAGTTACGTGCCTGGCACTATACCGCTGTGTGCAGCAAACTATAGAGTCAGACTTTAGGAGCGTACTGTTACAGGGTAGTGGGTCAAGAATAATGCAGGGAACTTGAGCGCCAGTGAGGGGGCCACGGGCATGAAAGCGAGTGTTCGCCCTTGTTGTTGGTAGTCCCCTGTAGCTCAAGTTTATCCATCTACACATTGTTCGTGCTCAGGCGCAGTGTGTATATTCAGAAGTACCTGCTGTTGACCGAGGTGGTGATTAATACTTATGCAACGGTGCGCGAAGGAGACGCAAGCGCGAGGAAGAACACGAGCATTGTCCGTTGTTTGTGACTGATCCTAATTATATTATAGTGTGCATGTGCTGGCCTTACCGGTGAGTGTCCGGCTAGTGATACCAAATACTTAAACTGCTTCATCTCGTACAGAGGCTTTACCGTCACCGGATCGCTGTTACCGGACCTTGTGTTACCGCGTCACCGGACTTTGTATTGTGTCCGCAGTATTGAAGAAAGAAAGAAGTAAACACGGCTCGTAGTCATTCATTGTGCTCGCATTCATTCAGCCCTCGTAAGGCAATTCAGAGAATTTTAGATCGTAATGGGCACCGCTGACCATGACTTTCTTCCTTTGGGCTTCTATAGAATCTCACCCAGCGTACCAGAGGGCTTAAAAGTATTGCAGTATGCGTAAGGTGCGCCTTTAAGAGCGCAACGCGATGCCATTCCTCTGGTCAAGCTGTGCACTACACCGCCTTTGTCTGAAGGACTAGCGAAATCATAAGAAGGGGCCACTGTATCTCCGGTACTCATGTAAGCGCAAAGTTTCTAGTCCTGCACTCTTAGCACGGTAGCCTTTAGTTTATTTTATAGGCACACAAAAATGTGAAAATATGCTCCTTTATAAATAAAGATTAAAGTGCTTTAACCTTTAGTAAAGGAGCATATTTTCACATTTTTGTGTACCTATAAAATGAACTAAAGGCTACCGTGCTAAGAGTGTGGTGGAGACCGCTAGGACTAGTGATAACAGCAACATTGTAGAAAGCCAAGGAGGATACACAGTCTTTGTTTTCCTTTCCTACATGCAGAAAGCGCTGCAGCGTGCGTGCGTTCGCTCACCAAGTCGCCATTTATTTTGCTCGAATAGGAATGTCGTCGTCCCTCCTGCACGCCCGAAATGCCGACTGAGATTCCAACCAATTTTTTTTTTTTTTTGGGGGGGGGGGGGGACATTTCAAAATGTAATATGGTACTGCAACTGTGTCAATGTATTCAAATTAGAACCGAAGTTGCGTACCTGTACGTATAGGAACAAATTCATCTCAAGACAATTTTTCTCTGAATGAGGTGAGATACGCGCTAATTCAACCATTGCTTCTGCTGCCGCGGCATAGTTACAATGCCTAACAAAAGTAGTTCTCCGAGATTTTGACCATCAACGGACAATGGAAGTTACAGAAAGTACACTTACTTTCTCAGCCGAAAACCGCAGCACTCAAACCGAGGACAGCCCGTTCTGGTGGTGTTAGTCTGCCAATGTTGCCGAGCGCAATATAACGTTTCCTTAAAAGTAGCTTAAATTCGTCGAATGGGCCACGTATTCGCGCCGGCACTTGTGAAGTGCCGGCGCGAATCTGGCCCATTCATTTGCAAGAGGTATGGTTCTATTTGAACATTTATTCACACGAACAGATGTGTGCTGTTTAGCTACCACGACCCTTTGAAGCTAATTTCGGTGTTCTCTTTAACGTTACTTACGGCTGTTCGAAGATTCTACACAGTAAAAAAAAAAGTGAAACGGTGAAGATAACAAACGAAATGGCAATTTCGTTGCCATGCCTTTTCTGTTTTCGCCTGTTATCTGTAGCTCAATTCGTTTGTGAAGTTACAGAAAAGTTGCATGTCCCATTTTCTCTGTTATTATACAGGAAAATTTTACCGCAGTCGCAATGTTCAAAAAGACAAGTTCTGTTGTGAATTTCAAAGTATTCTGTGTTGCATTACCACATGACGGTAGCTAGGTACATCAGCGCCTGTACATTTCTATGCAGCCTGAACTTGCTCTCTCATTCCAAAGTACAAGTAGCCAAATGGATGATTGAGTAGTTGATTCTGATTAACATCGACCCCTCCCTTTGCATTCGTCGTCATTTTATCTCTCTCTGAAATTGCGTTTTATGCTACATTGACACAAACACGTGAACTTTCAGGAGAAGCTTGCTTGAAGAACATTGCAACATGCTTTATAAAGGTTCCTCAATGAATAGCCATCATTTCTGTTATACTTTATGCAGAAAACTTCACATATCTTCTTCTGCGTATTACGCAACCACAAACTGTCCGCAGAGTCTGTTCGCGATGGTTTCTGTGGCACCTCTCAATAACCATATAACCCACGTCGAATAAATAAATGCCAGTGAATGTCATCATCGCATGATGACAAGGCGCCTCACAGCGGGATTTTCTATTAATTCTATGATTGCCCAGCCCCTCCCACGCTTTCTTCAAAAATGTCTGCCCTATTGTATTGGAATGAATGAACTGTAAATAAAAAAAAAAACGTCATGCGCCAGTAAAGCCAACTTTTGTCGCATACCATTCTTTGCGGTGTTCCGAATGTGAAGATGCGTTCGTATACTTGTGATATAAAGAGCAATTTATTGAGAAACATTTCACATTTTGTCATTTCTACCTCAATTTTTCTTAATACGACTAAATGTATATTCATACTTCTGGACGACTGCCGTTAAATAGCTTTCTTTTATCTTACTGCCAAAGCACTATGAATCAATAACTGTAGCCCTGTTGCTTGTACACCGGAAAAAGTTTAAACGTCTCCTGCAGCGACCAAATTACTCATTTCCTCCATCGAATTTGTGACATAGATTGATCATGAGCAGGGAGTTCAAATGAACACGTAAATGCGAGTCTACTCGACTGCGTTCATTAAACGTGCTCTTCCTTTAATCATACTTATAGAATGCGCCAACTGTTTGTTGCTTTTGTTCTTTTTTTTTTCTGTCGCAGGGTGTCCGATGGCGAATAACAGAAGCGAGCGGCGCCACTCCTATTCTTCCAGTCCTAGTATTCACATTTTCAGTCATTTCACTCGCCAAAGGTAAGCACGTTCCTTCCTCTTTCCTCTCGAAACGCGTTGACTCATACATAAAACTTGCACGTAATTCGTCCCTCCATGAAAGTGTTCATTTATAAACGTGCAAACGATTTCCTGCGGTTATATATGTAATATATCTCGATACTGCATATGAGGAATGTTCCTTAAAGGCGAATGCCCGATATAAATTATAGACATATGCGCACTGAAGATTTCCATTTACATCCTTCCGTGTTTTCCTGGTGAGAAAACGTCCCCAAATACTGAAATGCGGTTGCAAAAAACGAGGGCGGAGGGGGGGGGGGGGGGCTAGTTCACACAAAAGACAACAAAAAACAGGAATAAGAGCATAATTCAGCAGTTCCTTGAAGTCCGAGCTAATCTACTACGATGTGAACATTCTCTCGCAGAGAAGTCCACACGCTAATTAAAGAAATATTGTTCACTCTCTCGTTGGCATAAAACAAGAATAGAAAAAGTACCAGGCATGACAAATGAAACCTTAATGACGGCAGTCACGACCAGCGTGTATATTAATGAGTACCTATCTACCAATATCACCCCCTATCGATTCGTGCTATCTTAATTACTCTCTAGCGGCTCTCGTGCTCTCATTGAGACAGGCGAACCGGTTCGAGAAATGAATTGCCGCGTGAACCCGGAGGCTCCCAGCAACAAGGAAAGTTTTGCTTTCCCGCTGCGTCGTGCTCTTCTTATACGTAGCGGTGAACTTCAAAAACGCATGTATCGCAGATGATCAATAGCGGGCCCCTGTCGAACATCAAGAAGCCACACCTGGCAGGCTGGAGTGATTCGGCGTTACGAAACCCACCAGGTAGCTTCATCCTGTTAGGAGCGAGCGTGAACAGTTAGCTAATCGGTTTTTTATTAAACCCATGCCCACGTGCTTCGTAACTCCATTCAAACAGAGGAGGGGGAAAGTGCACAAGCTCCATTTCTGTACTGGGGAGCTAAGCCTAGCCAGAAGTTCTGTTGGGCGAGTACAGAGGGACACAATCTGCACAGAAGGCCGGGAAGCGCTGAGAGTAGAGATGTGTAGGAACAGGATAAGAACAATCAACGGGATAGTTGTAACATTGAGATTTGACAGCCATTTTGCAAGCGTAACGGGATTAAAGCCCAGCGAAGAGTTTTCAGAGGAATAAAGGAGCACAGCAAAAGTCTTCATTTTGTAAATATATAAAGACATGCGATTTCCATTTGCATGCTACTTGATGCTAGAACTGTCGGTGAAAATTAACCTGCCGTTTTCCACTAGGGCATGTCTCACAATCAAATAGTACGGCCTATGATTGTGAGGCCAGATTTCTTTCTCAACTTTATTGCATGTGTAACTGCTGGGCGGATTCACACCGCCGCTGCGTTTAATATCATCATCATCATCATCAGCCTGTTTAGGTCCACTGCAGGACGAAGGCCTCTCCCAGCGATTTCCAATCCACCCTATCCTGAGCGAGTTGGTTCCACTTTATGCCTGCAAACTTTTTAATTTCATCGCTCCATCTAATCTTTTGCCTGCCTCTGTTACGTTTTCCCTCTCTTGGTATCCATTCCGTTGCTCTTACTGTCCATCTGTTAGCTTTCCTCCTCATGACATGTCCTGCCCAGGTCCACTTCTTTCTTTTAATTGATATAATAATATCGGCTATTCCTGTCTGTTCTCTGATCCATTCCGCTCGTTTTTTATCTCTTAGCGTTACCCCCAACATTTTTCTTTCCATTGCACGTTGCGTGCTCCTTAGTTTTATCTCTAGTTTTTTCGTTATCCTCCACGTTTCTGCGCCGTACGTTAGTACTGGGAGAATGCAGTGATTGAATACTTTTCGTTTTAGTGAGAGCGGTAAGTTTCCAGTCATGATTTCATAATGCCTTCCGAATGCGCTCCAGCCCAACCTTATTCTACGGAGAATTTCTTTTTCATGGTTAGGAGTTCCTGTTATTAACTGTCCCAGGTATACGTATTCGTTTACACATTGTAAGGGTTCATTGTTGATTTTAAATTTCTGTTCCTTAGCTAGGCTATTGAGCATAACTTTGGTCTTTTGCCTATTCATTCTTAATCCAATTTTAATACTTTCCCTGTTTAGGTCATCAATCATGTTTTGTAGTTCGTCTCCATCATTGCTAAATAGCACAATGTCGTCTGCGAATCTTAAATTGCTGAGATATTCTCCGTCTATTCGAATTCCCTTGTGTTCCCAGTCTAGACGTTTAAAGATTTCCTCTAAACATGCAGTGAATAGCATCGGGGATACCGTATCTCCCTGTCTCACGCCTCTCCCGATCGGGATTTCTCTGCTTCTCTCATGTAGGAGTAGTGTGGCTGTGCAATCTTTGTATATGTTGTTGATGGTTTTCACGTATATGTCAGGTACCCCTTGTCTACGTAGAGCTTCTAGAACTGCTTGTATTTCTATCGAGTCAAATGCTTTCTCGTAGTCGATAAACGCCATATAAAGAGGTTTGTTATATTCCGCGTACTTCTCAATTACTAGGTTGATAGCGTGGCTGTGGTCCATTGTCGAGTAACCTTTCCTAAAACCAGCTTGTTCTCTCGGTTGATTAAAGTCGAGTGTTTCTCTTATCCTCGTAGAAATTACTTTTGTAAATAGCTTGTATATTACTGGGAGTAGGCTAATTGGTCTATAATTCTTTAACTCATTTATGTCACCTTTCTTGTGGATAAGGATTATATTCGCATTTTTCCAACTGCGTGGTATATTACACGTCTTGACACATTTCGTGAAGAGCGATGCAAGTTTTTCAAGTATAATATCTCCTCCGTCTTTAATCAAGTCGGCTGTTATACCATCTTCACCAGCTGCTTTACCGCGGGCCATGCCTTTGACAGCTTTTTTGACTTCGTCAGCGGTTATACATGGAATTTCATTGTCCTCCTCAGATTCTATTTCTATTAAGGTTGTATGGTCTGTCTGAGAACTGTACAGTGCAGAGTAGAAATCTTCTGCTACTTTTACTATTTCGTTGAAACTGTTGATAACGTTACCTTGTTTATCCTTTAGCGCATGCATTTTGTTTTGCCCTAAGTGCAGTTTCTTTTTGACCGTCTTAATGCTGGTGCCTTTCTCTACAGCTTTCTCTATTTCTCTCGTGTTAAAGTTCCTTACATCTCTTTGCCTGGCTTTATTGATCAATTTTGATAGTTCTGCGAATTCAATCTTATCTTTTGGCGAAGTTACTTTCATTTGTTGGCGTTTTTTTATTAAGTCCTTGGTAGATTGGGACAACTTACTTGTTGTTTGCTTAGTTGTTGTACCCCCGACTTCTATCGCTGTTTCAAGGATTGTTTTCGTTATGGTTTTGTTCATTTCCTCTACATCGTCACCGTTTTCGTCTAAGGCCTCGAACTTAATATAATAAGTTTAATATAAATTAACATATTCCTTCAAACCTAAATAATTAACTGCTGCATAAGCTAGAGCTGAATTCCGCAAGGCGGACATGTATGAAAACAAGCCAGAGGGCTCGAATTTAATAACCTTGTATAACTATATAGCGGTTGTGTTGTCCACTTGTCATTGTGCATCCATTTGGTTGCTGCTGAAATGATGAATCTGAGATAGCTCTTATGAAGCTCTACCGCAAAGCATGTCTAACATTTAAGTAACTAACAAGCAGGTGCCATGGCCCAATGACTGCTGGCAATTTTTGTCACTGTAGAAATGGAGAAAGTGGCGCTAAAGGACTGCGATGCCATTTGAAACACAAGTACTTATCACTGTTTTCGTTGATAAAGCTAGCGGGAGACGTAATAGAGACCCACAAGTTTCGTGTTTGCGACACGAGTAGCAACGAACCGTAATCAACTCACCCACTTTCCCATTCTTGAAAAATTTCTTCACAATACTGAGTGCTCACGTGTTGTGGGGGAGGAATAAAATAGAAAAACAAAGAAACATTATATCGGGAATTCCTAAGAGTGCTCACGAGGTGTATCGTTTAGTTAGGCGCTAGCCATCTTTCCTTCAAATATTGTTCAACACATCTAGACAGACCTCTGTAGAAGTGTCCCCAATCAAGACAAGTTCTTGTGCGGCTGATAACTTCAGAAAAGAATAAGCTACAGAATGCCTCTCGAAAAAAAAAATTGAATGCATAGCCTATGCCAAAGTTGCGCGGGCACCTCGTAGGGATGCTATGTGAAATAGTTACCGGGAAAGCATTCTCCATCTCAGTCCAGCACCATGACTCACCGTTTGACAGGTATGACTACTTTACTTCCAGTTAGACGTCCGTTTTTCTTATTGTGTGTGTGTGTGTGTGTGTGTGTGTGTGTGTGTGTGTGTGTGTGTGTGTGTGTGTGTGTGTGTGTGTGTGTGTGTGTGTGTGTGTGTGTGTGTGTGTGTGTGTGTGTGTGTGTGTGTGTGTGTGTGTGTGTGTGTGTGTGTGTGTGTGTGTGTGTGTGTGTGAAAATCATAATTAGCCAGCAGTACTGACAGCAGGTTTTGTTTTTATGTATCGCTGTTCCAAAGTGGGAAGGACTGCCTAGCGCGGGAGTAGTTGCGGATGTTTTGATGTCCACTGTGTTTTGCCATGATCTTCGCTTGAGCAGGGCAGATGAACAGATCTTGGTGAGAAATATTATATAAAGAAGAGGTCAAACTACCAAGTCGTAAAACGAAGCCATTGTTTCTTGCACCTGTGGAATATCTGCACTCTTGCATGCGTCGAAGAAATAACCATAAATGTCTATGCCACACGCTGTTTTACTAAAATGGCTTTACGGCATTCTCTGACAGTAGAGATGGCGTCAAAACATCTATGAAGCTATTGCTATTATTTAATATGTGTCACTCACAGGTCTCAAGATCAGCCCAAAGTCATGCGAGAACGCCATCGGCGAACGAGGTACGTGCATGTTCGTGTGGGAGTGCATCAAACTAGACGGGAAGCACCTCGGGACGTGCACGGACGGTTTCCTGTACGGCTCCTGCTGCGAGTACGATGACAGTGAAAACAGCGTCGCGGGCGGCCTGGCGCCGGAACCGCCATCTTCGTCGCCAACGACGACGTCCACAGAGACACCGCCGTCATCACCGCCACAGCCGCAGCCGCAAAAGCAGCGTCCCAAGCCACCGCAGCACGTCAAGCCTCCGCCAGGCAAACCCGGTGTGACAACAAGCTTGAACAGCATTGCCGTTCCGAGTTATCCGCAGAGAAACTTTACGCTTATCTACCTGACGCCCACATCTCCAACGCCAACCATCACCAAGAGGCCGTCGACGACGACAAGAAGAACGTACAGGCCTTCGACTAATCCGAGCACGGCGTCCACGCCGCCGTCGACGAGGAGACCCGCTGTGACGAGCACCACGACTGCTGCGCCCAGCACTACTCCGACTGTGAACAGCGTCGTGGTCACCGCTACGCGGTGGCCACCCACCTTCCGGCCACCTGGCATCACCACCTTCTGGTCGCTGTTCAGGCCGCGGCCGACCCTGGTCCCCATCATCACGTTCCGGCCTAGCCGCCGACCTCCAACGAGGCCACCGACGACGACCCGGAGGACTACGACAAAAACGACCACGACGACAACGACGACGACCAAAAAGCCGGCCAGACCTCCGAGTCCGCAGCGGCCGCAGCGGCCGCAGAGGCCGCAGCATGGCACGCACGGCAGGCCAACGACAACTCGGAAACCGCCTTCCACGTCAGCAGCGCAGACTGGCAGTGCGTCCACGCCCGTGGGCTCCAAGAGACCGGTGCCGCCGAGCCAGCTGCTGAACAAGAGGCCCAAAGGTGAGGATAAGGGTGGCGGTAAGAGCTGTATTCAATGCGCTGTTGAAATTCGCTTGCGACCATGGTGTCCTCAGTAAATGACTGCCATATTGCCTGTTTTTCTGTGATGTTCACTAGCATACGTGTCGATCAACCTATTTAATGCAATTATCTCTCGCTGAACTATGACCAGTGATGAAGCTGTACGCTGCAACAGTAACTTGAAATACAATCTAACCTGCATTATTGGCAAGTTGCTTAGCTTATCACCCACAGAACCCTGCGTTCGTTTGCTGGCTGTGCAGTTAGAGAAACGTACTCTACAATAAAGGGCTCTGATTTTCAGTCTTCATAATCATCGTCGCAATAATAATAGATTACCCTGTCTATACGTCCAATAGAGTACGAAGGCCTGCCCCAATTATCTCCGGCTTGCTTTGTGTCGCAAAAGTTGATGCCATTTTATTCTTGCAAATTTTCCAGTTTCATACCTCCCACATTACAGCATCATTGTAGCATCATTGCCTGGGCTTCCCATACCTTGGCGCTCATTCTGCGGCTCTAACTGGCCACCGGTTATCTGTCATAAGCAATACGGGGCCCGCCCTCCCCCCCTCCCCCCCCCCTTTATATATATATATTTTTTTTTTGTTCTGATGTCAAGTGGAGTTTTATGTTTGCTGTGGTAGTTGCACAATGCAAATGCGGTGCAACACCTTACGACCAAGAGCAGAACGTCGCCAAAGGACGTACGAGTTGGTGTGTTGGTAGACACGTTATGAAAAAAAGGTGCACTAATAGGGACACGGACACTCTCCTCACTTGCTGCGCCCGTGTGCCTCTTAGCGCGCTATTTCCCACCATGTCGTTCATTGTATTGAAAAATACCTACAGCGTCGGCACTTGAGGACTTCGTAACAAAACACAATACTAATATAAAACCTCTGATATGTTTCCATCAGCCGCAAACTTGTAGAGGCTCGGCAACCCTTTCTTAACGCAGTCCGAAAACAGTCCCCGACAGTTGTGGGGACTTCTGTGAACACGTAAGCCAAATATTAGTGCGCTGCGCGCACCAACTAATTTACAGTCTCGTTTCAAATGCGGTTGGAAATCATGTGGTCATCGTCCAACATACGCCGTCACAAGAAACATTGACTCCCTCACCTAAAGGGGAATAAGCTTTAGTGATTCCATAATCGCAGAAGCTCCGCGGTAATGCTTTGCTTGTTCGTTTTGAGTTCAAGAAAGAAAGAAGACGTGTGTATCTTTCTTTCAGAACAAAAAAAAAAAAAAAGAAGTTGAGTGACGTAGTCTGTGCTAATTCTGACGTCATTTGTTGAAAATGAACCCAGCAATATTCAGACTATATTTGAAACCAAACTGCGAATTCTCTGGTGCATGCAGCGCACTAATATTTGGCTCACGTGTTCAAAGAAGTCTCACGACTGATTCGCACGGCGTTCAAACTATGTTCAAGATGTGTTCCAGGCTCTCTTCACCGTTTGCTATCCCATAAAAGGTTGAAATATTGATAGCGCTTAACATCGACATAATATATGGTGGAAGCATAGCAATGTTTCCGCAGTGTGCTAAAACTATAACATAAAGCGCCAGCGACAGTCCGACTAGCTATTGAACGATTCACTGCAAACAAGTATGTAACTGGCTTTATTTCTTACACATGTGTTTATATGCTCCGTCTGTGCCGGCTGTGAGCGCTAAACTGTCCTAACTCGACCTCACCATTCTTTTGGTATAGGTCGGCCTTATATATTTTCGACATGCAGCCATGGGCTCTAACTTTCAACGCATGGTCATGTTTGTGATTTAAATATTCACAGGCAATTCATTTAATATAGCTTGCCATAGTGCTATTATGTCACCCATGCCAGTAAATCCTTCCTCCCCTTTACATATGATGTTAACAGTTGGGAAAATTTCTTTTCGTTTGATTCATACTTATAAGCGTCTTTTTATCGATCTATGCCACCATCTGTGCAACCATCTATGCCAGCGAATTTCTGAATGTCAGCACGCTCCTAAGACACAAAATAAGGCAAACTGGCACGCCATACCGGCCTTGCGAAAATGCATGTCCAATGAGGCTGTGAATAAGCGCCCCAATCGCTCAGGAGGGAATCGTTTATCGGTGCGAAAGTATTATGTGGTCCATGAAACGAAAAATCCGGCGTTAACATCGTATAGTACCAAAACCCGTTTAAGTCGGGACGACACGTCTGACATCGTTACATAATGTGACCGCGTCATCACTTCAAACTACG
Organism: Hyalomma asiaticum; assembly: GCA_013339685.2. Taxonomy (NCBI): domain Eukaryota; kingdom Metazoa; phylum Arthropoda; class Arachnida; order Ixodida; family Ixodidae; genus Hyalomma; species Hyalomma asiaticum. The sequence goes on along the minus strand of CM023485.1, from coordinate 85,843,635 downwards.
TGCGATGACGTGTGATAAGATCCTCACGTTGAAGGCTACGTTACGTAATGACGTCATCATCAAGGGCCAACATCACCTGACGACATCTTGTGATGACGCCGTCACGTCAAACATTACGTCACGCAATGAGGCCACCTGATTACGTCGTGACAACCGCATTGGAACAGCAGCACAATGTGGAATTCCCTCTTACACTGCCTTCAGTATCGGTCCGCATTTTTGTGGGAGCACTAGCTTTCGAAAGATCGCGACTGACAGGACGCCGAGATTACCACTGCAAAACCTACTGCGGTGGTTTGCAAAATATCAACCGCCTTCTGCTTTCCTTGGCATTCAGTAGCTTGCGCAGGCAGCGGAATGAGGATTTTTTCTCCGAATAGCGTGAAGTGGTCTTCTGCACTGGCTCGTTCCTTTTGATCTTATCAGGAAGGTCCGGTCGCACTCAAATCCACGACTATCTCTCATTACCTTTTGAGAATAAGCCTATAATTTTCTGCTTCATCTCTAGTTTCGCGTTCTTACTTATACTTCCACTTTATTTGTTATCCTAGACAGATCGCTGAGCACGAGTACGACCTAAATGAGGACTGAAATGCATCTGTAGTCATAACTGGCTGCTTCTCTTAATAAAACATTAATGGATTCTGTGCTAGAATCACAAAAAAGAGGGTCTATCTGCGATGTGGCATCACGGGTGGTGGCAACCGGGAGATCCTAATAAAAAAAAAAGCAAAACTGAAACGCAGTCTAGAAATAACTCCCACGTGAACTCTAAAACAATCAGCAACGTCCTATTTCGCGGAGGGACACATTACGGCAGTGGCTTCTTCTGTAGAAATAGCCGGCCCGTTACGCCCTCCCAAGCGTAACGGAAAGCACTTAGATGCGGCAAAAACCGTAAGTATGTAAGGGCAAAATTTAAGATAAAAAACGCGTACCCATTATTAGGAAAGCAGGCTATGAGGAAAAAGGCCACACAGAGTGGATGATATATATGGGAACCCGGGGTAACACAGCGTAGAGAAAAGGAGCTATCTGCGAATTCCGCAAACCAATCCCACGCAGCCGTTGCCACACCGCAAGGTTTTGTGTATTACGCAGATCACGTCTTTGTTTCGTCTCACTTGAGCGACCGCAAAATACCAAAATATTTTTTCAAAGTAAAGAAGACAGCGCCACCTCTTGCCTCCGTCGTATAAAATGAAATCCTCAGTGCTTTCGCTTTCTCTTGCTGTTTCTTAGCGCATCATCATCGAAGTTTTTAAAGATGATAGTCTTTCTTGGGATACTCGAACGCAGAAATTTTCGTCTGTCTGTCACACGATTCACCCACCCGGCCAAAGTTTAAGCACTTGCCTAACGCACAGCCATCTTGAACTAGTAGCTGCGTTCATACTTGTGAATTGTCGATCGAAAAGGAAAATTACACATATCTGAGGCGTAAAGTCAAAAAGTTTTTATTAGGAGGTGTGTTCCTTTACTAGAAAATATATAGATACGAAATTCTAAAGACCCTAGTGTTTGTTAGGCTGCGCTAAAGATGCGAGGCTATGCACGAAAAAGGCCTCTGACGACGATTTGGTGCAGCCACCTATCAGTTGCCCAGGGACTCAGCACAAGCTCATGTTTCCCGACGGCGCTGCCAGATGGCGTCCATATTTAACACAGTGGGCATAGGCGACGATTGTGTACAGCTTTTGAGGGAAATATATCGAGAAAATACAGTTTACATAGAATGGGAAGGAATCAGTAGCAGAAAGAACGTTGATATTAGCAAAGGGCTGAGACAGGGATGTCCTTTGTCGCCGCTGTTATTCATGCTGTACATGGTTAGAATGGAAAAAGCGCTAGGAGATAGCAACATTGGTTTTAATCTGTCACACAAACAGGGCGGCGTGATGATTGAGCAGATGCTTCCGGGTTTATTTTATGCTGATGATATTGTCTTATTCGCGGACAGTCGAGATGATATACAACGGCTGGTGAATATATGCGGGAAGGAATGCGAGGCTCTAGGACTAGGATTTAGTGCAACAAAATGCGGATTGATGGTATTCAATGATCCCAACGACCAGGCGGTATCCATACAGGGCCAAGAAATACCGAGAGTAAGCGAATACAAGTACCTTGGCGTATGGGTTAATGAGGGTGATATATACATGAAGGTACACGAAAAAGCCTTGGCAGCAAAGGGAAAAAGGAACGCAGCAATAATGAAGCACAGAGCGTTATGGGGACACAATAGGTACGAGGTGCTTAGGGGTCTGTGGAAAGGGGTAATGGTACCGGGGCTTACATTTGGGAACTCAGTGGTGTGCATGAGGCCAGAGATACAATCAGGAATGGATGTGAATCAAAGAACTGTGGGACGCCTCGCGTTGGGTGCTCACGGTAAAACGACAAACGAGGCTGTAAAGGGCGATATGGGATGGGTGAGTTTTGAGGCAAGGGAAGCGCAGAGCAAAATAAGGTTTGAAGAAAGGCTAAGGAATATGAAAGAGAGTAGGTGGGCAGTGAAGGTGTTCCGCTATTTATATAGAAAGAGCGTTGACACGCAGTGGAGAAAGAGAACTAGGAGGCTCACCAGTAAATATACGGCTGTAAGAGAACTGACAACAAAGAGCGTAAAGGGAAAAGTCAGAGAGGCGGAGAAGATTTACTGGAGAGCAGCGATGGAAAAAAAGCCGACTCTGAATAACTACCGAGAGGGCAAAAACGAAATAAAGAGGGAGGCATTTTATGATAATTCAAGAGGAAGCGCTTTATTGTTTGAAGCGAGATCGGGCTGCCTTAGAACGCGTATTTATAAAGCGAAATTCAGTAAAGAAGAAGAAAAATGCACATGCTGTGAGGAAGATAGGGAAACGACGGAGCATGTTCTGATTGAATGCGGAAATATCCGCCCAGGTGTACGTTTGGGCACCACCCTACAGGAAGCCTTGGGTTTTAGGGCGAACAACGGGAAGCTGAACATAGCCGCGACTGAAATAAGTAAGAGACGGTTAGAATACTGGTGGCAGAAAACTAGAGAGAACGGACAAAAATAATTATAGAGAAAAATAAGGACCTTCTGCCATAAGGGGCAGGGAACTGGGCTATGAATTTCCGTTTTTTCTATAGTATGATCGATTTGATTGAAGTAAATTTAAAAGGCATGAGGAAAATTTAAAGAGAGAGAGAAAAAAAAGTGCTTAAATCTTCTTACGAGCCTGGTGGCGCACATGTCACCGCCCCGCTACAAAGGGGACGCTCATAGCATCCATCCATCCATCCATCGTGTAGTACGGCCGGGAGAAGATCGTCTTTCGACGACATTTGCCGCGGAGCACGGAGATACGCGGGCAATTTTTTTTTATTGACATTTCTGGATTCTCACTGAAGTATGTTCGCACCACCGCAACCTTGGTGAAGTACAATCAAATTGCTGATACCGTTTCAATAAGGTCGTTTAGATCACCATGCTTGCCAGCATGTTCTTTATCTGGCGTCATAGAAACTTCCAGTTCTCACACATGTATGAAAACGCCATGACCGTAGAAATGTATATCTCTGTACTACAAATATAAAAATGCAAATTTCCGAACCACGTTGACACTACACTTTTGGTATTGAAGAGTCTTCGTATATGGTAAACTAAGACAACCAGTTCTCTTGACATGTAGTCGTTATTCACGCGTGGAGACAACACACTTACGGTCCGAACACGTCGCTAATAAACTTCGTAAAGGTGGCAAGTTATACTTCTTGGTACATAGCTAAGGGAATGTAGCTCGACGCGGACAAACCTCGTCTTTGTCCTGTCGCCTTGTCCGGGCGTGACTTCGCGCTGCATTCTATTAACCATGTTGTATTGTTAACTATTGTCTTAGCCAGCGTAAAGTTTAATTGCTGAACCCAAGTACGAAAGGTTCATCGTTAAAAAAAATGTATGGTGTACAGTCACGGATGTGAGAGCACAGAACCGTGCTAAGCAAGGGTCAACAGACTAAAGGGTCACAGTGCAATGGAGTAGAGTAGACACAAAGTTATCTGTGCATCGTAGGTGTTAGGAGCATTCCCGGTATTCCCGCACTCTTTTTGTGCGCACGGACACACTTATGTATAGCTTCTTCCCCCACACCATAGAATTACGGAATTCCATACCTGGCCACGTTCGTTCACTCCCGTTTAATAATTGTTGTGAGTGATATTGTTGAGAATCATTATGTCTAACAAATCTTAATACCGTAATTGTTGTAAACTTTTTTGCTATTTCTTGTTTATTTTGTGTGTTCTGGCCTTTTCAGTTTTTCAGCTTTGTATAATACCACTCCTGCTTTAGCACCCTCAAAGGGCTAGAGTATATAAAAATAAAATAAATAACTAAATAACACCTGCACTGCGCCTTTAGCTGGAATACAGGGGAAGCATCCAATTTTGTCCTGGTAGCCTTCCCATACCCCTCACTAGTTCCTACTATTGAGCGCAATTTGCCTTGTGTTAGCTTCTAGGTAGGTATCAGCGGTATAGCTTGGTGTGTGGAACCCACGTCAGGCTCGCCCCTTTCCAACGCTATTGAAGTTTTTGACTGAGGCAACGCGAAAGTTTCTGTGTATGGATGCATGGACGGATGTTAGGAGCATACCTGAAATGAAATCCTTACAACGCCTCTTGACTACAAGGAAGGCAGCCTGACTTCGGTACCGTCCTTATTTTGGTGCCAGCTTGGGGCTTATTTTGATTTAGTGCAGTGGATCATTTGTAGTCGTCACTATCCCAGTAAATCGCTATCTTTCTTTGTCGCATCCAAATTTCTTAACAGTACAGTGAAGTCGAAAGAAGCGGTGTTTACGCGCGGCCTTTTTTTATCGACGCAGATCGATGATAAGTGCATGAACGAGTAATCAATTGTGTGATAACTAGAGATCTCTAGCTAACAGGCTAACACATTTAGCTAACAGGCTAACACAACACTGAATATTGGGGAGGTTGGTCTATCTTCCTTGCACAGATACAACGCACTATGGACAATGATACAAGGACAATACACATCTGGGGCGACCAAAAGAAAGAACATAACGCAGTGTGCTCTGTTCTTTCGATTTTGGCCAGCTATGGGTGGTCTCTTCTTTTCCTCGTCACGCTGTGTCAGCATAACATCTTCGCGTGACGCCGAAGCACAACGCACAGTGCGGAGATTGCGCTTTAACGAAAGTGAAGTTTGTAGACTAGGTATCTGTGGCATCCCTCAGCACGTTTCCCAAGCCTCTTGAAAGCTCCAGGAAACAGTTGGCCCGGCAGACATTCCTGGTGAACCCCATTACTTTCAAAGCCGCCCGCTGGCTGCATCACTTTCTCTCACATCATGAGCAACCAATGAACGACCGAAACGAGGTTATTCACCGGGATTCTGTTTTAACTGTCGGCTATAACGAGTTACGGCAACCACGCATATGGCGGGCCGCTGGGCGTTGTAAGAGTACGGAGCTGTAAAGCGGCGATGCCGGCACCCGTAAAGCCATTTACGACACTTATTAGCGCACCCGACGCGATAAGTTGAAGCACGCAGAAGGGCAGCAATATCTATTTTATTTTATTTTTGCTCTTTGCTGGCATTCTATCGCATGTGCCCAGGTTTCACCGACGCCTGCTCGCTCACCCGTTTCGTCCGCATGTTAAGCTCCGCGAAGTCTCTGCAGGCTGTTGCTTTTCGGTCGTTGCGTTTTCGCGTTGTTCTGCTTAGGTTTTCTCATTGCACTAGAAAACTTACAGAACGGTGATGTAAACTGGTTTATCTAAGCTGAAAACTAAGGTATGGGAACGCAGTATGAACAGAAGGGAGAAAAAGACGGTGATCACGGACAGGCGCGGGATTATATAAGGCACAGTAAGCTGCCTTACTAGGACAAGGATACATACATGCTAGCGTCCAAACGACCACTTAATAACGTGCGTGTACTTAATGAGCGCGCGTGTGTAACACCAAACGCGCGCGTCGGAACTAAGATGTCTTGGCTTGAGCGAGTTTGTTCATAATGACAAAGTTCATCAAACGGGCAAAAGGCGGAAACGGAAGCAGCACATATACATAGCATCAGATCTGTTGTACGCGCCTTCTGTGCCTTTCTGTGCGCATAGAAGGCACAGAAGGCGCATACAGAAGGCAGAGAAGACTGCGCCTTCTGTGCGGTTTACGAAGCTTGTTAAATTGGCTAAGACTTCGACCCCCCCCCCCCAACAACAACAACAACAACAACAACAACAACAATAATAATAATAATAATAATAATAATAATAATAATAATAATAATAATAACGCAGTCACTACCTAACAGTAGTGAGTTTTTCCTCAAAGCAGCATGGCGCTGCGGGAAGTGGCCTCTCCTGTCGGTGACTACCGACTCCGCGAAACAACGTCGGTGGGGTGAACATTCGGCTCTCTGTCTTGACGAGCTTACGAAATCAGTAGCTGCTACTACATCACACGAAGTTGTCGAGACGAAGTAGAATTTGCATTGCAGATGTGAAGAGGTTTTCGCTTTGAGGGGTGTTTTCATTTGGTGAAGAGGTACTCGTAATAAATAAAGAAACGAATGAAGCATCACTGATCAATTAGAACTACGTGGCGTTAGGTTTATTTATTTATTTATTTATTTATTTATTTATTTATTTATTTATTTATTTATTTATTGCTAATACCTTAAAGGCCCTTGAAGGAAAGGGTTTTCCATGAGGAGTAGGCTTATCTAGTAAAACAGCTCTTCGATTATCTGCTTGAAGATGACTGGGTTACATTGCATCACTGCGTTGGTGGGCAGGTCATTCGAGTCCCTTGATGTCTGGGTGAAAAATGAAGAGGCATATGAGACGGTGTGAGCTTCCGGAGGGTATAAAGCCTTTTCGTGGTTTGTCCGGCTTGAGTGACGACGCACTAGAAGAATGAGATCTGCTTGAAGTGATTTATAACGGAATGTATGGAAGAGAGAAATTAGCTAGAACGACTGCAATGGTGTTCCACTTTAAGTCTGCGATTACACAGCATCTGGGCGAATGCTTCTCTTTTTTACACCTAATGTCGTTCGGTAAAGATCTAAAGGTAATAACGTATTTAGGAGGTTGTGGTGTGATTTTGACAACAAGCTCTCACATACGGAAGAAGCACCATTGACTTTCGGATTCAGGGCTGCGAGTAAAAGATGTTTCAAACTGACGTCATTACGCTCATCTTGCCGGAACACGGCCACATGCAGAAATTCAGGTGCAATAGCGGCCACGTCGTCATGGAAAGTGTCTTTCTAAGAATGTGTTGTTGGAAGCGGTAAGCGGGACAGACAGTCAACGTCAGCATGGCAGCCGCTTCTCTATGTCGCTGCCAAGTCACACTCCTGAAGTCGTAAGGCCCACAGGGCGAGACGACCAGACGGATCCCGAATACTGACAAGTCAGCATAACGAAACGGTCATCAGTGAATACCCTGAATGTGTGGCCGTAAATGCAGCAGCGGAATTTCCGAAAAGTGAATGCAGTAGCAAGACATTCCTGTTCAGCGACAGTCTAATTTCACTCGGAATCGCTCAGGCGACAACTGCCATAGGCAGCGAAGCGTTCGGCGTCATTGCGCCGTTGTACAAGCATGCTGCTTCGATGCCTATACCACTGGTGTCAGTATGAATCTCGGTAGGGGAACAAGGATCGAAGTGAGGCAGGATAGGGTCTTACGTAAGTTGAAACGTCATTTGGCAGAACGATGACTCACATTGTGGTGTGTACTGGAACGGTACAATTCCTTTTGCAAAAGACGCGTCAGCGGGTGCGCAATATCGGGTGATTTTGGGGACGAAACGGCGGAAGAAAAAACCAAGTCCCAGCCAATTGCGGAGTGCCCGCGCTGACTGCGGGGCTTGAAGGCAATGACCGCTTCAAGCTTGAGGGCGTCAGGATAGACTCCGTGTTTGTCCTCTAGGTTCTGTTCAACCAATGTCTCTCGTTCCACAAGCCTACAGTTTCCATAATTAAAAATGCTAGTGACCATGAATGCGAGTGACCATAGAGGCAGCATTAGTTTATCAGCACCAGCAAATTTCTTCTGCTCTTCCGGTCGTTCGTCCACAAGTGCTGGTAATAGCGTTTCCAGATAGGCAACGATCCCTGGTTTTCCACTGTTTACTGAAGTCTCACCGGCACCGCAATTACCAGACGCCCCGACGCCCCGCAGATTTGTTGAAAATCTATCCCCAGGATAAGATCACGATTACACCTTTCGAAAATAACAAATGAAGTCAGAAAACACTTATGTGCCAACAGCACTTTGACAACAAGTCCCGTGTAAGTATATTAGGCGTCCACACGAGTCCAGTTTATTTGAAATTTAGCGTTAGTTTTATGCAACTGGACGGCGTGTTGTTTTTCGTGTAGCCATCTGAATGAACATCGTATGCTTGACTGAACAATGTGAAATGGCCTTAGGTGTGATATTGTGCCCATCTTTGTGTATGCGGTTTGTAGCACTATATTTTCTATGATCCTAAAGATCATAGGTCCTTAAGGAGATCTTCTCAGGAGACTTGTACGTTGCTCAGGAGATCCTTACGGATCCACAACATCCGAGTAAAACACACAAGCAACGCATACAAGCAACATACAAGTAAAAAAAAAAAAAACGTGCGTTCTAGTTTTAAGTTACCAGAGACCGTTCAAATGAAATGCAATTCGTACAACAAAAGTGCTTGCGCATTTCGGGACAATGAAATAACAAATATATTAGAGGCGCTCGTGCGCACATAATGTGTTCTTATCCGTTTTGCCCGCCTACCCGGCGCATAAGGCGCGGTATAGATTATTACAGTATCTCAGTTGTCGCAAAGTTATGGAATTGAAGCTTTTAACCTAAGACGCCCTTTCTGGTTGGACGATTTCGTTCAAATATTGCAAATGTAGAAATACGGGTACATTGAGTAATTCATAAAGCAAAAGCCAGACGTCCAAGTTTCATATGCATCACCTTCATTCAATTCATTTAAAGTTGGCACTACGGGTGCCTTCGCAAGTTTCAGATTTGCATAAGTTTCAAACAAGGAAGTCGCCGCTGAGGCCCACTAAATCGCTGCGCCGTATTTCATAAATATACATAGTACAATACATAAGCAATCATAATGACAAGTGTTTTCCTTACACTCAGAACTAGAAACTCGCAATATTTCATATAGTGTTCAAATCTTCTTATTTGTGCACGTAAAAGTAAATAAATATTAGAGTACAGGCCAAATTAGTCGTGACGATAATTCAATTAGACCTTTGTGAGGCGCGCTGTTGTTGAAGGCGAAAGATATATTCTGATGTGTAGTCCCTTTCTAATTTAACGCTCCTGTTACGACCATATCGCACTCGTATTACTTAGATGTACTCTCACCCCAGCAGCAGCCCTAACGGCTGCAGAACGAAGGAAGGAACAAGCACACAAATAAATAAATAAATAAATAAATAAATAAATAAATAAATAAATAAATAAATAAATAGGTGATTTTTACTGCCTTCAGGTGCGAAACGTCCCGTGCAAATACGTGCAATGCGTTCTCTATTCATTACAGTGCCAAAGCGTATCTCGGAGTGTTCTGACCTACAGGGAACAACTATTCTTATTCTCTTTACTACAGCCCCTATCTCCCATATCCTCGGAAGTGCTAGCAATCCCGCGCAATGAAAGCACGTGCAAAGCCACGGTGGTTGCGATAGAAGGTTGTGCTGTGCACCAAAATGAAGGCTTCAACCACAGTTTATTTATTTATTTACAGATACTCTCAGTCCACATCAAGACCAAGACAGCAGCGGTGATAATACAAAATTATGCAGCAAGCTGTAAACGGAACGAGATAATACAGCGGCACAGCGATATATGCCGTATTGTCGGAAATATTCGGACACAAGTGCGAAAAACTGCTCACGAGTCCCTGACTTTACAATGTTTGCTTCTTTTCAACACTTCTACGCCTTCTAATTTTCATTTATTCCACAGAGGAACGAAAGAGTGCTGATCGATTTCTGCTGTTTTACGTCCCGAAACCACGATATGACAGTGTGTTCGTATAGTTATGCCTTGCTGCGTGTGGAAACATATTTGTGACGATCCGGATAAGCCACGTTCCCTAACCAACGTGTTCTCTTCTTCTCTTACAATACCTTCTTTTCTTACAATGTCGCAAGATAAAACTTCTCCATCTCTCAGTACATAGGCAGCAGGTTTAGTTACGAGAGCCCTGAACAGCTAAGTGGTGGACACTTGATCAGTTACTCTTTGCTCTGCAGGTGATTTGTAGTTGGCCTGAACGAAATTCTCTGCAACGTAAATACTTACTTGCTATCGTGCACGTTATAAGCATCATATCTACGTAGTCACAATTTTTACCTTGAAAATAAACATGCTTTACCACGTTCTGACGCTCATTTTTTCTACACTCGAACAGGAGAGTGCGGAGTCCCGTCCATCCTGCCACAAACCAAAGTCGTCGGCGGAAAGAGTGCGGCGTTCGGGGCATGGCCATGGCAGGTACGTAAATAATGCCGAGTGAGACAAATTGACGGTGTGAAAAGGAGCACACAGTGGACCGGAGAAGCGGCAGACGGAAGGCAAATTAGACGCTGGGCGTTGCCGGGAATTTTCTCTTGTTCATACGAGATGAACCTCTCCTGTCAATCAGTCATATTACATTAATATTTCGGCTTAAGAGTTGCAGTGAGTCATCGTTATACGGCATCAACAGGGCGTAGCTCAGAGACCTATATTACGGTTGTTCTCACTTAGCATCATGTCTTACTGATACCGTCCGTAATGCATTCGCTTTTGTTCCCTGTATTTCTGCCACCCGCCATGTGAAGCCAACAGAAGTATCACTCACGTGCTACTCGCAGGTTGTAACCAAGTCCTTACACTTAACAATTAGGAGGCCGAGAATGCGCGCGGATAACTTCGTTCACATATTCTTGTGGTGGGCCTCTCTGGACAAAAGTTATGGTGACGCGTAGGAAAAACGTAAAATAAATGCCTCAGCCTGTACCGCCGAAGGGCCTCTCGGGACAGAGGAGTTGCGTAGTTAGATACCTTGAACGATTGGATTGGCAGCGTTTCTTTACGAGCTGATAACACGATGTGCTTATCAGGCAGGCCGTAACGGAGGTCTCCTGAAATTTCTACCGCCTGTGCTTGTTGAATGTGCACTACGTTCACAGCACACGAGTTTCTAGCACTTCGTCTCCATCAGAATGCGACCACTGCGGCCGCGATCGAACCTGCGTCTTTCGAGTCAGCAGCCGAGCACTTGACCATTGTACCACCACAACCGGCGGCCCGCTTTTTGATTACAGTTTTATCTAATACAGACACTGGAAGCGAAGATCTTAGATGACAGGAACAGAAGCGACGACAATACGCTATCTGCTAGGCACCCAGTGCTTGCAAGCTTTTCAGAAAAGGGAACAAATAAAATTTAATTCAATACAGTTCCTGTACATCATGGGCCTCCGTCATTTAGACGCTGGCTGCAGCGTGTCGCTGACTTCTGACGAGCCTTGGTCGAGCGCTACTCAAACAATCGCTGCAACAGACCTCGTACCACATGTAGAGGCGCGTACTTAAGAAATAACTGGCACGAGAGCTTTCTGAAAGTCAAATTAATTGCCGCGTCCCCGGAAGAACCCTTAGAAACAAGGAATGCCCGATGTCCGCGCGCACACTTATACTGAGCAAGTAACACAGGGAAGACTGGGCACCTCTTTTATCGTATGTTACCTTAACATCTTCATCTGATATAACCACGAAGATTTTGCTGTAGTCTTACATAGATTCTTGTGATACCATCTGCTTACCTAAATTTACAAAAACATTCGTAATGTCGCGCACTCGGTCTTTTCTGTAAGGCGGCGTGCCTGCATAGCCGTCAGGTTGTGCTGAGCGGCCATCTTGTTGGAAAGCTGGTTTTCAATTTTTAATAACGGCCATCAGCTGCTCAGCCGGATCGCAACTCTCATGAAGAATTGTCTATCGACAAACAGTACGTCCGCAAAAACTCAAACAGTCTCATAAAATTTTAACTTAATAGGCTTATCCTTATCAGCCTGATAAAGTCTTCAACACAACATTATTGGCGTACCTTCATACGGCTACCACATTCTCTTGGCTTACGCATCAAATCTGAGTTGACAGGTGAGTGAGAGGCATTGGCGGGTTCAAAAGAGACACCCTCACACCATATCTTAAATGTGCCAGCATTTCAGCACTAACAAACGTGGTCGTCCAGGGAGTATCGCCATTCCTTCTTCCCTGCTTTCAACGTATGTTCTCAGTGGCGTAGCCAAAGGGGGTGTTTCGGTGTCAGAAGAACCTCCGAAAGTTGCAGAGCGTTGTAGACACCCACCCTCTTATTGTTTCGGACATGCCATTTACACAGAGCGCCAATCTATCAAAATATGAAAACATAGTAAGAGAGACAGTTTGTTGACAAAAATATATTCTGTTTAAACAGACACTATTTCAAAAGATATGACCTTTATTTTGGTGTTTGAATCGTTATTTACGAATATTCTGGTACACTATCACATCTTCGTACGAGTGCTGTCTGTGCGTGCGCGTGTGTGCCTGTTAATGAGAAATAGAGAAGGAGAGTAAATAAACGTTATTTATGAAAGAAATGTTCATGTCTGCTCGCATTTCTTCCTTGCTAGAACACTGAACGACCAAACAAACCCTTCTGCTTTATTAAACAGAAAAATAACGAAAATAACTAAGACATCGCATGGTTGTAGCTGCGTTTTATTCTTATTTTTCTTGGCCGGCAGCGTATAACACCTCCCGAAAAATGTTTCTGGCCGCCACTGCACGTTCTCAAGCCCCTCCTTCAACATTTCGTGCAAACACTCGTGGTGATGTATATATCGAACGGGTAGTGCACTGCGCGAGTACGAAGGAAGGAAGGAAGGAAGGAAGGAAGGAAGGAAGACATATAGGAAAGAGCGCAGCGTTTTCCTGTCTCTGTCCTGCGCTCTTTCCTATATGTGTTCCTTCCTTCCTTCGTATTGCCGCAGTATACACTACCCGTTCTATATGAACCAAATTGTCTGCAAGAAGGTTTTATTGCTGACTGATTGATTTGTGGGGTTTAACGCCCCAAAACCAGCTCTGATTATGAGAGGCGCCGTAGAGGAGGGCTCCGGAAATTTTGACCACCTGGGGTTCTTTAACGTGCACTGACATCGCACAGCACACGGGCCTCAACATTTCGCCTCCATCGAAATGCAGCCGCCGCGGCTGGGATTCGTTCCCGCGACCTTCGGATCTCCACTAGACCACCGTGGCGGGGCAAGGTTTTATTGCGACGTGTATGTAGCACGCCTGCTTTCTATAACATTTGAGCCACAAGTGATCCCTGGAAGCAAGTAATAATACTAGTGAACATTGCAAACAAAACTTCTCCTCCAGTAGTCTAACGCAACTACGTGTTTAATAAGATTTATTTCGTTCCACTATGTTCGCAGCTACGCATGCTTTCATGTTAACATCATTCTTGCCTTTGCGAACATACTTGCTGTGCTTGTGTTGTTTCCATTGTCATATTACCTTAATCAAGACTGAGCGCTTGACGAATGTCTGCGTCGCGAATTCAAATTTACACATGTACTTTTTCATGACGCTGGCCTTGATTATTGACAACGGAGCCACTGAAGGTCGAGGGTGATCCGCAGAGAGCGGTGTTCGCAGTTAACAGAGGAGCTGTCATGCAGAAGGGAAAGTCCTTGCCCTTGCCCTACTACCGAGACTGCTACATGGTAGTGATTATGCTAAGGAGAAGAAAGAAAGAAAGAAAGAAAGAAAGAAAGAAAGAAGAAAGAAAGAAAGAAAGAAAGAAAGAAAGAAAGAAAGAAAGAAAGAAAGAAAGAAAGAAAGAAAGAAAGAAAGAAAGAAAGAAAGAAAGAAAGAAAGAAAGTAGATGGCCAGGCGCTTTCCTTGATGTATTTCGCTCATATTATATTAAATGTCAATATCATACTCGTCGGTTTGTAAAGCCTAATCTAATACGTGGTAGTGCGCCTATGTTAACACTTACTGTAGATCTTATGGCGCACATAAGCGACTTTGTTTAGCATCTCTTTTGTTACCAATCTTTCTACCTTATTTCTTGTATTTTTATTCTGTTCAATGTCTGACGTATTGCTTTAACGGTATTGCATGTATAATATGTTATTTGAATGTATTTATACCCACTCCTGGTAGGGACCTTCGCGGGCTCCCGCTGAAACAAACAAATAAATAGAGTCTACAAATTTGAGCAAATGGCAACAGTGGACCCACACTCGCACTCGACATACTGCCTATATTCTTGCCTTCAGCCCACTGATGGTAAGAAGCAATCCAAGTGGATTGAAGCAGCTCCCAATTGCTTAGCTAGTCTGCATTAAATTGTTTTCCTAGTTATGTGAAAACGTGTAGTTAGCGCCCTGTAAAGGTTCCGAACGCCTCCTAAACGTGGCATATACTCGAAGGATTTTGCCCCCCTAGCTCAAATCGGCAAGACGCTTTCGCTGAAATTAGTGAGCGCAGTTGCAGAAGAGCGTTGTAAGCCTGCAGTGTAATAAGCCAGAGTAAAGTAGTGTCCATTATGCACCGGCATCTGTAATGTGTTATTGATTTTTTTTCCTTCGGAGGGTCCGAAAATGGATTGGGTAAGGGGCGAAAGCACTGCGCAAATAAAATATTAAAGTCATCCGGAATTCCGGCGAGTTGTTCGGTACCGGTCGATACTGCGTACGCGCAGTCTCTATCACGCGTGTTTGCATCTATATAGATACAAATATGTGTGGCACTTAGGTTATAATAAAAGAAGCAGGACGAATACCTAAACAACAGCAAGTAGAAAACTAAGGAAATACGAATCGTCACAAATAAAAGGAGAGTAATTGGCATCAAAGTATGGCGCGAGCCTAATGGGACAACGAGAAATAAGTGAAGCGCGAACTCTAGTTATAAGTCAAGGTCGGTGCGACGTGCGCCAAGTTCGCGGCCAACTGGACATCACGCGCAGTAGCAATATAACCTTAAATGGCATCTCAAGAATGGCGGTCGTGGAAAGTGGAGCTATACGAATACAACTTTTCTTATTGCTTTTTTCGTGGTGACTGCAGGTATCCGTGCGGAGGACGTCCTTTTTCGGCTTTTCAAGCACTCATCGCTGTGGAGGCGCCATCCTGAACAAGTACTGGATCGCCACTGCTGGGCATTGCGTGGATGAGTACAGTAACCTTTCTGACATTTCACAATCGGAACGTGTGAATTACATACAGATGAATTAAGGCACCAGGCCTTCTCCTACTGTCATGAGCCATCCGCTAACAAGGAAGGAAGGAAGGGGAAAAACAGAAAGGCAGGGAGGTTAACCAGGAAGGCGTCCGGTTGGCTACCCTACACTGGGGGAATGGGAAGGGCGAATAGAAAGATGGGAGAGAGAGAAAGAAGGGGAATAATGAAAGAGACGTTGTAGGACAAGTCCAACAGTCAGAGGCGTTCGCGCAAACCCGTCGTCTTCAAAAAGCGCAAAAGTGTTCTGAGTGCCTTGTGGGCCGATGAGCGATGAGGGCGGTGCTCAAGCAGCATCTGCACGGAAAGTGGCCGATCGTCGAGTTGGCGTAGCGTCTGAACAAGTCTTTTCCTTTCCGCGTCGAGGGTTTCGTCGGTGTTGCACACCTCGCATGCTGCATTGTCGATCCGATAACAAGAGATTTAACAAGGGCATATGCCCTGATCAATCAGACAACACGCAAAAATGCAACACATTTTTCCTAAATCTGGTGAAATAGCTGTTAGCGTGGCGTTTAGCCTACAAATAACGGAGAGATCACAGTTCACTGGCTCAAGAACATTTCTTATATAGTACAAATGAAGACGAGAGGAAAAGGGAAGGGAAAGGACGTAACCAGGCGGTGCCTTACATGCAAGCCTATATGCTGGGAGGGAGGGGGTGAGCAGAGGAATAGAATAGGCAATAAAAGGAAGAATTACTGATGCATGCACACAACAGTGCTCATCGTGTAATCACAACCTGTCTCAGCGCGTAACCGCGCTCCAGGTCGCACTAAAAGTGGCATACTAGTAATACACTTCGACCTGTGGCACAGACCGAAGTTGGGCAAGTTCAAGTTTCAAGTTTCAAGTTTATTTCGCATTTTCCTTTTTCTTTTACAGCAAAAAGCTAAGAAAATGCACGAGCAAGAAACAAAAAGCTGCACAGCAGCAGCTTGACGGGGTTCCTGCCCCCTTCGTTTGACAACAAGAATGCAGCATGCGCTCGGCGCTGTTTGGAAGCGCTAACAATTACTGGAGCTTGACCGTGCATCAACCTACGCTTGCCTACCACATGACGAGGCCCATTTTCCAAGATTCTAGCCTCTAACTTTTTTATTAGTAGGCTCAAAGTTTCTAACGTGGCGCCCTCTCCTAACTTTTTTATTATTTTTTTTTCGCCCTCCATGACTTGAAGGCGGCTCACTGCAAGGCGGACAGGATAGTATAACGATAAAGTAGCGCCACCACAGATACTGCAGATGCCTCCATACTTATTTCTCACGCACCCCTTGCACCCCCGTTTCTTTCTTTCTTTCTTTCTTTCTTCTTTCTTTCTTTCTTTCTTTCTTTCTTTCTACTGCGTCCCAAAGCCACGCGTGCCGATAGATTAAAAGAGTCCCGGTGTCGGAGGGCACGGAAGAAAACTCGGGCACTTCGTTACCTGCAGTGACGTCACCGCACGCAGGTTCCCGCGGGCCGCTATCCACAGGAGAGACCAACGACCTGCCGCAGTACAGGTCCGGATTACATCCATTACACATTATCGCAGTATCCGCCGCTCTTGTCGCTCGCATTTTTCTCTCTTTCTACTTAGTCAAGCCGCGTTGTCGGTTGACGCGAACGCGTAGGACGAGCCGATTTGAATCGCCGCTCCCACCAGCTTCCGTCTCGTTCGGGTACCGATAGGGGCTCCATCGCACGCACGTCCGTGGCACTAAACGCGATGCTACCGACAACGCCCGAACGTGACGGGCCCGAGATGAACCGGTTTTTGCCGCAGCGAGAAAAGTTTCTTCCGACGGCCGCGAGATAGCGGCACCATTCAAACAGCGGCAGCGATTTGCAAGACGAGGCCCCTGTTGAAGGATGCGCGTGAAATAAAGCACATTTCTACAAGTGGTTTTGCCAAGGGAGGGGAGAAAGCAAGTAATAGTCAAAAGTGAGAACGGGTTTATCGTTATAAGCTGCGTGCATATATTTCGAGACGTGTCGCGGATGCGATCGGGCTCGTGGAAGTCGTTTTCTCCGGGCTCTCTCAATGCCTTGCAACGAAGCCTCTAATAAGGCAGGACACACATCTTTGCGACGGGGCAGCAGGCAGCGACACTGACGCATGCATATGCAAACACACAAAAAAATTTAATGAAATTGAAGTGATGTCCTAATGAAAATAAAAGTGATGCACATAAATCTTCTCTTTTCCAGTTTGACTGTAGCGGATTAATGTGGATAAAACATTTCTGAATAGGTGCTGTAAATGAGAGCGTATGCGTCCTGTGAGTACGCTAGCGGCCAATAACAAGCGGCAAGTCGTTTGCTACACGTAAATTGCTGGAGCAGGTCATTAGTGCAAATCGATGGGCTATGCATATTGAATAGAGAGCTGGCTACAAGCGCAAAGCGTTGGCACTACTAAGACATGTGCTTTAGTTAATGCGCTACTTTCTTCTTCCGTCGTCTTTACCGCGCACTAAAATTTGTTACAAAAAAGAAAAAGCGTAAAGTAACCAGGCGGCCAGGTTAAACCTCACTGTCATGGACGAATACCCCGACCTAAAAGAATTCAGACTTTCCCTTATATTCCTTTCTTTATTTCAATCCCTTGTTCCATTTTCCCCAGCGTAGGGTAGCAAACTGGACAGGCGTCTGTTTGACCTCCCGGCCTTTCTTTCTTTCCGCCTCGTCTTTCGTTTTCCCTAGAGCCAAGGACAATTTGAGAGTAAGTGGACGAGGAGACCTCCGGCTTTGCGATTGCGGGTGCGCTCTAATAAATATTTTCAAAGATTTTAAAAAGAAACAAACACTGGGTTAGCCCTTTAGCTTCGTGCACTGTATATGACTACCGAAAAATGCCGTAGCCCTGAACTTCCAGCAAATGCAGGGCAGCTAAGGCAATGGACAGTTACGTAGATAATGCGAAGAGAGCCCTTCCAGAAAGAAAGAAACATCCAGACGTAGATTCTACAGCAGATTATTATAGCACGTTTACCAACAGGCTATGTCCAACCTTCACCGAATGGCTTCCAGTGGTTTCGAACGCCCCAAGCTTAAGACGAGTATCTAAAACTATGACGAGTATCTAAACCAAGTGACATTAAACAGTAAATATGCACATTTTAAATTTACGAAGGGCCTGAATAGTTTACATCCATACTTTTTCTATTTTAATTTTCATGAGAAGGCAAGATCGATGTCGCTGGAACCTATCGACGCAATATACCATCAGTCAGCCGCAGATGCTCACTTATTATGGGGTCCTAATGATGAGCTCAACGTCTTGGGTTCGAACCCCGTTTACGTCTTCAAAGAGCAGCCTTATTTACCACAGACAATTTAGTGCGAAGCACTTTAGGGGCCCGGTCTGTCGGCGTCCAATGTCTAATGTCGCTTGTCACGCAAGAGAGAAAAGCTGACCCACTCCTGCCCTCGAAGCACCACTCACACACCTGGCCTGAGCCCACTGCTACATTATAGTGATTATGCACAGGGAAAGAAAGAAAGAAAGAAAGAAAGAAAGAAAGAGAGAAAGATAGATAGATAGATAGATAGATAGAAAGAAAGAAAGAAAGAAAGAAAGAAAGAAAGAAAGAAAGGAAGAAAGAAAGAAAGAAAGAAAGAAAGAAAGCCTCGTCGTCCGTCTTCGCGACCCCAGGTTACAGAGAAGCGAAAGGCGAAACCGCCGTGGCTCTCGACCCACAACACACATGCTTGCTCTCAGCCTACTGCTACATCATAGAAAAGATAAACACAAGTAAAGAAAAAAATAAACACAGGGGAAGAGCAGATAAAGCCTACATAAACTCTTATAACAACATTTACAAGACAATAGCAACAAATCATTAACATAGCTTAACCAATACGTATGCCTTGGCGTCAGCGTTTACCGCTGTTTACTGCTAAATTTACCACTGGCTTTACCATTGGCTTTATAAACCGTTGGGCTTTTTAATGACGTTGTAGGCAGACAGTAGATGTGAGAAATCGCCCTTGCAGATTGTTTGTGTCCTCTTTGTGACGTCCTTGTGAAAACTTTCGAATGACAGTGTAGACTAAATGTTGACTCAATGAGAACCTAATAGAAGCGAACAGGAAGAAGCCTCTCGACTGCGCGCTGATAAGACAATCCTACGCGGATGTGGACTTGGCCACGAACAGTTCGATGCGATTCTGCTTGTGGTCTGAGAGGCGCAGTGTTGTAATGCTTAAGTGTACGTGAAAGTATAAAACGAAAACGTTTTTCTTACAGTTCACGACGTCCATTGACGCAGTGAAATTTGGTGAAGCGACTTGCCAAGCCCAGAAATAGTTTAAAAGGCTAATATTTCTCTTTCTGTACTATTTCCTTTCCGTTTCTCTTAACTTTTTTTTTAATGCATTGTATCAGGTGGTAGAACTAGTAGAAAGGAATATCAACCACGGTGTGTGTCATGGCGGTAACACCGTAGTACTGGCTGTCGCTAAAAAATCTTAAAGAGGAGATATCTTTTTATGCTTTAAGAACACACAAACAATAGTTCTGTGCGCAAGTAAGCACCCAGGCCCATTCATTACGTTCGTCTGGCACCTGTCTTTCACACGTTTCCATTTGCATACGTCATAAATTGCTACCAATTGACTGAACTTCTGACATTTCGGAAAGTCTATAAAAAAAGAAAAGCAACCAGAAAGACAAAAAGCAGCAAGTTAACCAAAAAGGTATCTGGTCGGCTACGTTAATCTGGGGGAATGAGGACGAGACATGAGATGGTCGAGAGGGGGGGGAGAGGTGACTGTAATTGGGCAGCGATTTTATTCACGCGTATGAGATAACACAAGTAAAAAGCGTTCGCTCAGACCATTCGTCCACAACAAGGACAAAAGTGTCTTCGCGGCCTTGTTGCTTACGTAACAAGGCGCATTTCTTCCTGTGCAGTTAGTTCACTCCTCAATGTTGAACTGGAAAATACACACGCTTTCGTACATTTACTACAGTGAAAACGCCCTATACCAATCTAGACAGCACGCAACAGCACATATGCAACCGTCAGTCTGGCATGACTTGCAAAGAAACATTACACTTACTCGGAAGGTCGCGGGATCGAATTGCGGCAGCGGCGGCTGCATTTCTATGGAGGCGATATGTTGAGACCCGTGTGCTGTGCGACGTTAGCGCACGTTAAGGAACCCCAGGTGGTCGAAATTTCCACAGCCTTCCACTGCGGCGTCTCTCAAATCATATCGTGATCTTGGGACGTTAAACACCTTAAATAAATGATTACATTCCATTTACACTGCCCTACAAGATACGGTACCTTTTGTATAGACAGTTCCGTGTAACATGCAACCTCCGCTCTTGCCTCTTCGACCTGCAGCCACACAGCAATGCAGCAGGAGATATCTCGCCCTGACCTCTGTATATGTGGTGCGATAACTGTCTTCCTAGTACGCATTCTAATCCTGCAGACGCAAAAAACACGTAGACTCATACCGCTACTTTGGAGCACCGCAGGTAATACCGGAGGTGACCTCATTTATTCACAAGATTGGCGCGTTCTACGCAACAAGGTTTCTTGTTGACCACGTATATCTTGGGGCGTACACAGAACTGGACATCCGCATTTGATTCGGGTCGCCGTGGTGCTGTTGTTGTGCTCCGAATCTGGGGAATCACGAAATATGGGAAATGGCCGTCTTACGCTTCGTTCCGGTATTTCGTACAGAAGAGCAAGCAAATCACTCGAAGCTTGATTGATTTCTAGGGTTTAACGTCCCGAAATCAGCAGTGATTACGAAAGACGAGTGGAGGGCTCCGGAAATCTCTACCGCCCGTGGTTGTTTAACGTGCCCTGACATCGCACAGTACACGGGCCTAAACATTTCGCCTCCATCGAAATGCAGCCGCCTCGTCACTCGGAGCTTAACACTAGTTTGCTATAGGACGAGGGCAGCACGCTGGGCTCCGCTTTTACATTGTCTTTAGCGCCATCGGAAAAGCGAAAACATTATCCGTTGTGGAAACGAAATCGCATCCGAACACCCTAGTTAAGGTCCTATAAAAACCTGGCTATATCATAATACAACGCCAGCTCAGGAAGATAGAGAACACTATAGCTCACACGGTACACTCGACTATCTGACTACGATTGCAACGCTTCTTCATGTGCACAGGAATGGCCTGAACTCTCGCCTGATCTTTTCATTTTCAGTCGGCGCTCACCGTTCCCATACATGCAAGGAAGCCGACTCGACAAAAGGCTAGCCAGCGTCCAGTGATTTCTTTTTCTGTCTCTTCCCTTATTATGCGCGACATAGCACCGAAATTTTCAGTGGGCGTCACCCGTTTAACGTATTTTTTTCCCTCGAAATGCTCAGAATCTCACGCAATGACCAGTTCCGCTAGGGCATTAGTCTTGAGCATACGTCGACGATATTGCTGTCCGTTTGGAGGATGTCAGCAGTTTCGTCCATTATATGCATAACTGAAACATAGATCTAAGACGTTGCTAGTTCGCTTGAAGTTGACTGCTTCCTGCGACCGCCCGTAGACATCTGCTCCCCTATGTGTGCGCCAAGGTGCCTTGATGCAAGTGTACGCCCGATTAGCGCTTCCTCTATCTCCTCTCTCCCGTATATGTCCGCATGTACAAACGCTTGCGGCGTCCAAGTAAATCGCAATACAGCGCATTGATAACTACAGTGACAAAGCACGCCCCCACAATGTTGACGCATTTGCTGAGAATAACAGAAAAGGAAATGGCAGTTTTGTTGACACGCTTTTTCTGCTTTCGCCTGTTATCTGTAGCGTAACTTGCCTGCAAAATTGCAAAGTAGGTAAGAGTACAATTTATCCTCCGTTTCACAGAAAACTTCTGCTACAGTCACAGTCTGCAAAAGCTCTCAACGATATTACTTCACTTGTAATTTTTGCTTGGAATGTTGTTCATCCATTTTATAGGCATACTCGATCAGCGTATGAAGCATGGCATCGGCACTTTATGCGAAATGATTTGGTGTGGAGTTTCTTCACAGCACTACACAGATTTTTTTCCGTTCGGTAAAATTTGTTAATGTTCGGTAATACTGCGAAGACACCGCGATATTTTCAGGAAAAGTTTGTTCACTGAGTAAAACGGAAAAACTAGATCATTTCGAAGAACCAGGGGTAAGTTTTTCCTGACCCAATGTTCCTGACCCAAGGAATTTCATGTTGATACAATAGAACATATACTTACGAAATTTATGTTATACAAAATACATGTCTTTTACTGTGTAGTTTAGATGGGCTCAACTGACACAAAATGATACGTGTCTCTCGCAGCCTGCTGCTCAGCCAGATTCGGATCCGGGTGGGCGAGTACGATTTCTCGAGCGTGCTCGAGCCGTACCCGTACGCGGAGCGCAGCGTCAAGAAGAAGGTGGTCCATCCCAAGTACAACTTCTTCACCTACGAGAACGACCTGGCGCTGGTCAAGGTGGACGAGCCGTTCGAGTTCATGCCCCACATCGCGCCCATCTGCCTTCCACCCGACAACGAGTCGGACGACCTGATTGGTCGGAACGCCACCGTCACTGGATGGGGACGCCTGAGCGAAGGTAGGCCGCACGTGATAGGTGGTATAGTGCTAACATTTTCATGCGTTTGTACACACTTTAGTTGTCCACGACTGAGCAAGTGTGATAGCGACGGAAATTCCAGTATACCTGGTTCATAAGAGCACCTGACGTGTGTCCTATCTCCTTTTTTGTTTATTAAAGACAGCAGGCGGAAGACTTCCGGTTTATCCGTCCCCTTGAAATCTCAAAATACCCCTTTTGACCAGCCCTATTCCACTTTCTCCCTCACAGGGCAGCAAACCAGACGTGTCATTTCCTGTTTCTCCCTCTTTTTTTTTTTTTTTTGTATCCCTTTCTCACACATGTCTTATATCTTCTATAATGAATTTTGTTTGTTTAAGAACACCTACGCAACACCTGTTTGCTTACACCTTCTTTACAATAATGCGCAACTATTTAGACAGCGGTTTATAACGCGTATTCGTGCAGTACCCCCTAAGTGAAGCCATTGGGTCTACGCTGCCCTGTACGTATGCACAAAGGCTAGACCTTTCCATTTCTTACTTTGGCTTAATAGTCAAACCTTCTATAGCAGGATACAACTTTAAAAAGAACGGCAGTTGGCAACAAGGGCGTGGTACAGTTCATTTCGCCTTGGAGCACTTTTAAATGACATCTCCGGCGATTTTTCAGTGTCCACTGGTTTCAATGAAATTGGCGGTGTATGTTCTCATTGGCACGGCAATAATATATTTCAAGCCATGCGGTGGCAAGTCATTCAGTTTTCCTAAATATGAATTATAAAAAAAATTTTTAGCGGACAACCACGCGGGCCACTCTGTGGTGTTGACGTCGTTACCTACAATGCTCCCTGTCCGATCAGGCAGGCGGTCAAAAGCAAGACGATCACTCTCCTGCGCTGAAATTGTCGCTATCAAGTTTAGGAAAGCTAGCTTCACTTAAAGGGTCGTCGGATGATCTCGCGACTTGCATTTTCCTGGCACAAGCTCCACATTTCTGACAGCAGGGAAGCTCTGATGTCATCACATACGCTACCCGCTTCGGTTTCGGGTTGAACACTTCGTTCAATGTTGAGGCCCGTGTGCTGTGCGATGTCAGTGCACGTTAAAGAGCCCCAGGTGGTCGAAATTTCCGGAGACCACCACTACGGCGTCTCTCATAATCATAGCTGGTTTTGGGACGTTAAACCCCATAAATCAATGAATCAAACACTTCGTTCAACAGTTTTCCATGACTATTGGCGAGTTTCTGAGCGAAATGAACCACCCTGGTTGCTACAGGACTATCTGTATCATTGTAAAACAGTTATATCAGAATATTATATAGAAAAGAAAACACCGTAGTCCACCTTTAACCTCGGCAAAAGTCCGTTTCCCGACCGCGTAAAAGTATCATCACATAGAAAGTTTGAATATTAAGCCATTGCTCGTACACTTCTATGCACTGCGCGCAAACCACTTTCTTCTCTTGTGTTCAAGCTCTCATCCCACGACTACATCACGTGACATGCCGTCACAGGTAGTCAATTGGCAGGGACTCGCCAAAACCACTAAGAAGACGTCACAACCGGACATTTCCGGCAAAGCCAGTTTGAACCTACACGCATGAACAAAATCACATAACATGACGTCACAGCTACTCACGTGACATGCTCCCGCCAAAACCACGTAACAGTTGGTCATGTGACTAATCACGTGGCCTCATCGAGCTTGCAAAAGCCCGGAAGAGGGTAGGTCGGCCACCAGCTCTGCTGTTAGTCTAGCCCAGTGTCGTACGGAACGCCGTTACAAGGAACGACGTTCCTGGAACGAGTTCCTTTTGGGAGGAACGAAGGAACGCCATCGTTCCATTTAGGATTGGTGGAACTGTAACGGGAACGCGTTACATTTACGAAGGAACGGCAAAGAGAACGGCGTTCCTTCCATACGCGTTCGATTCCACGACGATCGCACGTACGCAGCATATCATGCAGGGCGTATAGGCTGGGCTACAACAAGCCCTCCCAGGAGTCCCCGTTTTCCTGCCGCCGCTATCGCTCCCTTATAGGAAATCACGCACGAAAACACTATTCGATTGCGGTTTCGATGATTCGACGAGGGTGACGCTTCCCGTTCACTGCGGCCACACGACGTCAGTGTATCCCGCTATATATACTCCTTGGTGGTGGCTGCTTACTATGACCGCTACACAAGCAGAATCCGCAGTCAACTAGCCCTGTATGGATGTACGGTAACGCGGGAGGAACTGCGTGCAACAGCGAAGTTCCTTTGGTCCCTTATGGTCCCGCCGCCAGGGCTCCCTCCGAACTAAAACACTGTCAATGCGTGCTTTACTATATCGCCTCTCCCCGCATTGGTTCTGAGAACGCGGTTACGACCATGGTTGTCCATACTTGTAAGACACTCTGTGCGTCAATCTATTCAAGGTATTTTAGCTGAATTGAACGGGCCGCGCCTTAACTTAGTGTCAACAGCCCTATGCCCTCGGCAAAGAGCAGAAACGAAAGGCTTTTCGAAAGGATATATGCACGTGCTAACGCGAACGTGTGCTGAACATGCTTACGTGCGTGAGTGCGTTTGTAACGCTGAGCGAAGACAAGATCGCTCTTACCCGGACCTGTTTAATTATGGTCGGTGATGCCCAGTTTGTTTCTAATAAAATCTATAGTTTCATTGCTATCATTAGTACGCGACCAAAAGGTTAGATACAAAGGAATAACGAAATATTTTAACAAACCGCACCCCGTCCATTTTACTGTACAGCCTCATTTGCTGTATACCAACGTCCTGTCAATTGTGCTTGTGTGGTGTGGGTCATTCTCGGTTGGCGCCCGTCAAATTATGCATGTTTGGCTATTTATTTTCTTATTTATTTCCTGCGCCACAACAGCATTTCACACTTTCCTTAATGTCGGTGTGCCTACGAATTGAACAGGCAAACAATGTTTATTCCTAATGCCACAAAGAGAAGAAGAAAATAGTCCCGCTTTAGTTAATTCGGCGGCAAATGCACAAGATAGCAATATTAAAATTCGTCACATCGACATACGTTCAACGCAGCCATAATTAACAACAAAAGTACAATGTATCACAAATTCTTCAAAGTGATGAGAACTATGTAAAAGCAATATTCGCAGAACTGCCAATTTGTTGATTAAAATGCTACAAGGGCTACCAATTTCGAGCAAAATCTTTTATGATCGGGAATGCTGACGACATCGGGGAATCTTGTTCCAGTATTTGCGCGCAGTGCCTTTATATATACTATCCTAATCAAAAGGTCTATTACTATAGTTTCAGATGCACTGCTGTTACATGCATTAGTGCATGCCAGTAAATACCTATTTGCACTTTGGAAGCGCATTGGAACTGGAGTGGCAAATGCCATATGTGCAGCATTTGTAACAGACTAGCGCCAAAGTTGCAGTGGTGTTGTCCGTAGTATGTTCGATGCTCCTTGAAGGTATATGCCTAGGAGCATTTCTTTGGATATTTCTTTGTTTCGAGATAATACGCAGCCGGTGACGTTGAAATTCGTGAAACATGCATAGGTCGATGCGAGATTTATTATATTCACTTTTTTGCCTCGGGATTAATTTCCAATTTTAGAAATCAAATGTAACGTTAATGTAACGGCACGTTCCAATTTTCGAAATGTAACTGGAACGCGTTCCTTTTTGATTAAAGGAACTTGTAACGGGAACTCGTTACAATATTGTGAAGGAACGAGGAACGAGTTTTCTTTCCTGTTTTGGAGGAACGTGTACAACACTGGTCTAGCCTTGCACCAGCAGTGCGACGGGCCCACCTTTTTTACACACAAAATTTCACTGAACTGAGTTGAAAAACTCAGTTGATTTCTGGGATTTTACGTCCCAAAACCACTATATGATTATCAGAGACGTCGTAGTTGAGGGCTCTGGAAATTTCGACCACTTGGCGTTCTTTAACGCGCACTTGCACCGCAAGTACACGGGCCTCAGCATTCCTCTTCCATCGAAATGCAGCAACCGTGGTCAGGTTTCTATCCCGCGACCTTCGGATCCACAGCTGAGTGCCGCAGCCACAGACCGCGGCGCTTGTGGAGAGCGCCACGATCTTGCAATACTAGCCTTACGTTTCAGCTCAATAAAGAATTGTCCTTTCCACGTTACGTTCTAAAAGTACAAGCATATATAAGTATGCACTTATGCTTTATTTTTGCTACGATCACTTTATTTCTGTTGCATGTAGGAACTATTTGCAGCCTCGCAGAGAAACAGTGGCTGGCGGTCATGAAGGCGTGTGAGGGGCTTCAATGCAGACTAGAGATGTATCCTGTTGTATGCTTGTGTCCCACCAAAGATTTATCGCTGCTTCCGTTCCCTTGACCACACCAACCATCCGGGTTCCCTCTGAGGCTTGCATTCCTTCTGTAAACTCTCACTGCATTAACTGACAAATTGCTGCTGAAAGTTCTGCCGCATCGCCAAAGCATCGCCATCGGTATTCAGCATGCCACGTCACATATTTCATAAGCTCTTGGAGCTTACCGCAAAGTGCTGACAGGTCTGAGGACTCAGCACGGGCATCAGAATCGCCGGGATCGACATTAAACGCCATTACCTCACTTTTTGCCCCGCCACGGTGGTCTAGTGGCTACGGTACTCGGCTGCAGATCCGAAGGTCGCGGGATCGAATCCTGGCCGCGGCGGCTGCATTTCGATGGAGGCGAAATGATGAGGCCCGTGTGCTGTGCGATGTCAGTGCACGTTAAAGAACCCCAGGTGGTCGAAATTTCCGGAGACCTCCACTACGGCGTCTCTCATAATCAGAGCTGGTTTTGGGACGTTAAACCCCACAAAACAACAACCTCACTTTTTGGTTGTTGCGACGATGACGCGTAGAATGCTAATTCAGCGCCTTCGTTACGTTGAGACTAACTTCAAGATAGCACCTCTTGTCAGCTTATCAGTAATTTGGAGTGGCGTTTGCAGCTTGGTCTCTGTTCCGAATCAATACCCCCAACACAGTCGCAACGCGCTCGCTCAAGAAGCACTCTAGTTGGTTTGATATCACGTTCTCTGTAGAGGCTTTGCGCTGTATGGGAGTAGCGTGTCGTCACTTGTCGGCAAAGGAGCCCTCCATAATTTATAACAAGGTGAATCGGAGCAACACATTAAGGCAGTTTCCACAAATGCCGCTGGCGTATCGATTTGTTCAAAATGTCACTGGTAGAGACCATACTATCTAAGTTGTCTTGACTTGTTTAGTTGTATGATAGTTTAAGGTACATACACAGTGCGCTACGCACCAATATAGCTAGAGGCAACCTCCCTCTCCCGCGCCTACTCAAACTCCTGTATGTGTGTGTGATGGCACCATATATATATATTAGAAACAACACTTAATGAACCAACAAACAAAGAAGCCTTTCCCCAATCAAGTGGACGGGAGAACGAGTGCCGCTCAGTTGGTAGAGCATCGGACATGTTACCCGAAAGTCGTAGGTGTTCTTTTTCTTTTTATCGTCCACTTCGATTCCTTTCCATCTATTCCATAGTTACTGAGTTACAGTTAAATATATATGCCCGAAGGCATTATAGTGTTACTCTCGCCTTGATACTCCGCAGATCATCCGTACTAGAACTTAAGACCCTAAGACAGCGCCAAAAAGAAAAACAAAGGACACAGCACGAGCGCTCACTTCCAACTAATCTTTCATTGAAAATTCAACACATAACACACGTTATCAAGTAAACAAACTTTACAACCACCTCAGCGGCGCCTTCTTTTAGGTACAGAGAAAAGAAAAAAATAAAGGAAGTCTGCAGAATCCACCAGCCAGCTCTGTGCGCATAGTTGAACGTGCACACCATTTGCCAGTCTCGATCGGCCTGCTCTTTGAAGGTGCTATAGAAAGCGCGTAGTTTTTCAACTGTTTGCAGCCTCTGCGCTTCGCCCAGCTCGGCACAATACAGCAGGTATATGCGAACCACTCGACTGCGGTGCTCTTTACCGATTTACAACGCGTTGAGCGCCACTCGTCGACATCGTGTCCAGAGTGCGCTGAAAGATAACGAGTTGCGGAGTTAGCAGCGCAGCTATACAAATCGTTGGTACATATAACGACCGCCGCCACTCTGGGCTCCGTCTGGATATGTACACACGCGGCTCAACCGTCTCTTCCTAAATGTCTTCGTTCGAAACTGTTGCCTCTCGCCGGCGCCTTTGATGTCGACGTTGCACCCACAAACACAAACGGCCACGCGTACAAGGTGACATACTTTTCTTGTTTTTTATGTGTTTTTGTGTTCTTTCTCTTCTTTTTTTTTTTTTGCGTGTGTGTACAGATTCTGGACCCGCGGCTTCCATTGTTAAAAGTGATTTATCAGTGCCCCACTTAGTCGGGGACTCAGACTGTGGTGAGTTCCCTGTGGACATTTGTAATGTCGGTCTGCCGGTGCCATAGTGCCAGTGTTCCGGAAAGGAACAGCGGCAACAATGAAGGGCCCGCGGTACTGCAGACGGCGCGCGTCCATTGTCGAAATCTGTGCTCGCACAATGCACACCGCAAACATCAAACGGGCGGACAGAAAGTAAGGTAGCTGTATGTGAGCCACACGGCCATGTGACGTTGTAATTTGTTTCAAGCTTAGAAAAGAGAAAAATGCACAAGCTACGGATGTAGGTGGGTATAGGGAAGTGTTCGCATGCCCATGTATCACTTACATTTTGGTGTCGGTAGGTTATGCTGCTTGTATACTTACTTGTAAAACCTAAGTATTTTGGGTTAGAACATTACGGACCTAAGACGGCCGAAAGGTGAAGACGGAATGTAACAAAAATGTCGGTGCTCGCGCACATTATATACCGTGCATAACGACATGCTGAACTATGTATATCCTTTATTTTTAGATACGAATTCATTGCTCGCTGTTCATATGTGTGCGTTGGCAGAATGCGGCGTGATGTCAATGCTCAGTTTATTCGAGCAAGAAGTCAAATTGGGCTAGTTGGCTTACACAATCACACCGACAGAGGAATAACACACCCAGAGTTGTGGTGTGTTATTCTTCCTTCTTGTGTCCCTGTGATTGCTGCGTTGTACACCACGCACGATACTCAGTTTATTATCGAAAGGAAAGTTACATATGCATGCACACACGGGCTAACCTAACTGCGTATGCAAGAACATGCACAACAAGATATTAAAACACTAATATACACAAAAACAATGCGAAAAATATTTGCGTCTGTCCTTCGTTTGTTATGTGTACGCTTCGATTTCGAAGTGAATTCCTACCAACTCACCCAAATACCAGTACTTTTACAACGGTTTGTCAGTTTTGTTCTACAATATCAGAATATTGGCCTGGACTCTAACGATCACCCAAATACCAGTACTTTTACAACGGTTTGTCAGTTTTGTTCTACATTATCAGAATATTGGCCTGGACTCTAACGAGTGGGTGCCTCAATTTAAGACGACTGGTCGAAACATGTGGTTCGATCAGTGTTGACCAGTGCGGAACAACTGAACTCGACAATACCACGACTGAAACAGAGGAAATTCAGTTCAGGTCGTTCGATACTTCAGTGGCCAGAACAAACACCTGTGAACACATCTATAATTATGAAATTCCACGCCGCTAAGAACATGGAGTACGTGACTCGCGAGGTTCTGCACCACCTTGCAGGCGTTTTCACCAAAGGAATACGGTGATGATTTCTCACTATCTTGTGCGATAACAAGTGTTAGCGGTTATGATCTGAAATTCCATTGCCGATACAACGTATAATAGAAAGAAGGACCGTTTGCAAATTTCACAACGTAGATGAGGACGTACAACCTCTGCTTGGGCTGTTACTGAAATAAATTTTGATCGAAAATTGAACACAAGCCATTGAATAGATTGGGAACTACGACCCTTTAAGGTATATTCGATGTTATGCAAGTTGTTTTGGAGCACCATTAAGGTTACTACCAACGAACAGAAGAATTTTTCGGAAATGAAAAACAATGTCAAACGAGACGAACGACAAGAGAAGAAACGCACAGGGCTAGCGTCGACAGCGTGCAAGTGAAATTTTTATTAGTGCGATGTTATTTAAAGGATACTTTTACGGGAAATCAACCGGCACGTGATTTGACGAACTTTAATTGCGAGATATAGAGAACAAGTTGTACGCCACCGAGACACTATTCATGAGCATCTCGACAGGTACCATGCAAAGTACCTCGTCAAAGTTCCCTTTATGTTGCATTGTAGCAATAAAAGTTTCATTTGCCAGGTCGGCGCTACAGTAATGTGTGTTTAACTGCTCGTGATTCGTTTGATCTGGCACTGTTTTCCATTTTCGAACACGTTCAACAGCCCAACTATCTACACACGTGAATTCTCATTGAAACTCATTTTTCTTTTCTCATGAGAATGATGCCTCGGTGAAATTACGCTCTCTTTTGTCATTTAGTGCTCTAGATACATTTCACATATACCTCACCTATTCTGCTCCGTCTTTTACGTTTGCATTTTAAGGTCCCGTCCTTTTCTGTTGTTATAACCCATTTGAATGCGTTACTTTTCATACCGTCGCTTCGGCACGTAAAACACCATCACTTGCTCTTATTTTTGCCCTTGTGATGTTCTCCTCAATTCACATTTCGCATGGCGGAAGGATTATAACCGAAACGATATCCTGTTGCCAATGTCTTAATTTATGTAACCGAAACAAAAGCACACAATGCACTACGTTACTCGGTTTCATGCAGAGAAGTAGATACAACGCATACGCTAATCTTATGAGTAGAGACCGGAAGTTCAGGCACGAAAAAACAAAGTTTTAGGCGCCTATAATAGGCCATAAATGCTGTCATTTAGGCATATATAGGCGTTAAAAATTATCGTTTAGGCATATATAGGCACAATTCATAATTACTTCAGCAGCGTGTTTCAGGACAAATCTTCCTTCTAACAAACACAGCAGGCAAATCCTGTGCTTTGGAAAAGTTAATTTTATTTTTTTCATGAAAAGAATTAGGTGAAGAATAACCGTTTGAACAGATTTATGTAAAAGCTACGGTGACTGGACACTGTGAGAAAGGCTATGAAAGCAGTGGCAAACCATGGCACCATCTCAAGGTTTTCGGGCTTGAAGTTGTGCCTTCTTTCAGTCAGTATTTGTTTGTAGTACGCGGAAAAAGAACGCTCGACGTCCACTGAAGTTAGTGGAGCGTACTTGTAGTCCGGCACTTTCGATGCTCTAATTTCACCTGGAATCTTCGAATCGGTACCGCTCAGAACATTAGACACTTGTTTTAGCACATAAAATCCCGGATTCTTGTCCAAGACAGCTTTAAGCTTCGCGGTGACCCTGTCAGTAACAGGCCCATTGGGGACGGTGGCGAACCTTTCCTGCACGTCCAACATTAGCTCAACACTCTGAGTCAGAGCGGCGCCCGAACTTTCAAGTTTCTTTGTGGTTTTTGCAAGGAAAGTAAAATGAGCACACAAGTAGGCCAAGTCAGATTCAAGTGTATCGTGGTGTAGAACAGTCTGGGCTCTTCTCACGGTGATGCTCTCGTCCGCTGCAAAGCTGTTAATGCCACCAAAAAATGCATCTTATTTGCGCAGGTTCAGGGGTTATTCGAATTGGCAGTTGCGTAAGCAATGTTGGGAGCTTTATGCCAATGCGTGTGTCAGAGTGGATGTCAAACGCGACCTTTGCAATGTCTTCTCACCTGCTTTCCACATGGATGGCAAAATACCGTTTCTCCATTGACGGAGTAGCACTGCAATCCACTGGTCCATTGCCTCAAAAGGACACTTTTCGGCGTCTTTTTCTTCGGCATTGCTCGGCAGACTACCGACAGGTGCCGTTATGAAGAACACAAACGCCACGGAAACTGACGCGTAGGCTGTAGGCTGCAGCGCAAGCGTCGCTTAGCTTTGACTTGCTAGAGTAGGCTCTAGCCTCCCTCACGCAACCGCCGAGGTGCACTACTCTCGAACCAAGCGACGGAGATCTTTAAGGGGGAGAGGGAGGGAACACTAGCGCTAGCCTAGCCTCGCTTCCCCTCGCCAGAGTACACTCTAGCCTCGCTCACGCAACCGCCGTGCTTCTCGAACCAAGCGACGGAGATCTTTTAGGGGGGCCCACTAGCGCTAGGTTAGCCTCGCTTTACCTCGCTGGGATACACTCTAGCCCCGCTCACGTAAAGGCGCGTTGATAGTCCGACGTTATCGGCGCGTTGGCGAGCGTCACATGCGTCGGAGCACATCGGCCGAGTCCAGTTATGCGTTGGCTGTGGCAGTGCGTCGAACTATGGTCTGTATTCGCCGACGTGACGAAGCGCATGCGCGCGTCTACCCTAAGCCGCACTGTAATCGCGCCTTGACAGGAGCTAAAAACGTGAACGGAAAAAAAGAAACAGAACTAGCGCGCTATGCGACTGTTGAAGTTAATATCGCCACACTAAGTGCTTCTTGTTTTCCTCCTTATGAACAGCTCATTTAATTAAAACGTCTTCTCGACGAACGCGAAAAGGCATTTTTAGGCGCTGAAAAGCTGATATAGGCACGAAGCTCGAAATAGGCACTTATAGGCACAATAAATGTTTGATTAAAACGTTTCCCTTCCCTTAGTTCGTGCTTATATGTCAAATAGGCTAGAAACGGACTCCAGGAAAAAATAGGCATTTTGCCTGAAGTTCCGGTCTCTACTTATGAGCAACGCAATTTATTGCCATAAAGCTATCGTAGGAAACAAACAGCGATCCCTTTGAACTGTACCTCGATTGCTTCCACTTCTTTAAAACCTTCTTGATCGCTTCCTGAGAACAAAAGCTCACTCCACCTTGGACTCTTAACAGTAGAGCTGTTTAGGCGCCAGCCATCCCCGATGTCTTCGATGTCACGCGGAAAGCAAATCACACCCGCTCTAATCCTTGATGTAATACTCACACTGCTACATTATGATGATTATGCGATGGACAACACAGAAAGAAAGAAAGAAAGAAAGAAAGAAAGAAAGAAAGAAAGAAAGAAAGAAAGAAAGAAAGAAAAAGAAAGCCTCGGCTAGCGCAGATGGGAAAAGTTGACCTGCGATTTCTTTGGACCCAATCAATGCCCACTCAATACCCAATGAATCAATACCCAATCAATCAATACCCAACCGTTGCCGTCAGCCCTCTGCCACATGATAGCAACAGTGAACTTGACACCCATTCCCCAGCTCCGCTGTTTGCTCCGACTTCAAGAGTGTGCAAGTGTGTTTAGTTTTCTTGTGCCGTATATACTTTTCTAGCGTCGCAGCCTGAGCGTACACTTTTACCAAGCCATCTGTATTGCCTCCGCAGGTGGAGTACTCCCGTCCGTGCTGCAGGAGGTCAAAGTGCCCATAGTGAGCAACGAAAAGTGCAAGAACATGTTCCTCGCAGCTGGAAGGCACGAGTACATACCCAACATCTTCATGTGCGCTGGCTTCGAAGAAGGCGGCAGAGATTCGTGCCAGGCGAGTGTCTATCGTCGTGCTGAATAACCGACTATCCTTCGGGTTTACTTTTATTCTTCTTATTATTAGGCGCACATTTTCTGCTCGTCCCAAACCGAGACGCGTGTTACAGCTGATGAAACAAGTGCTGATGTCTTGACTCTTTTCACAGAAGCTTAATATTTGAAATTCGAGTAGTTCGTTTAGTATTTCGTCATACATTTCTTCGTGTTGGGACATGCAGGTGCACATGATTAGTACTTGATTGCAAGAACCAAGCACTTCTTGCCTGGTTTGCACAATTTGTATTGCGCCTTATTGTAGTTAACAATCTAAGTACCCCGAAGTAGCGGCGCCTCTTTGTGACATCACAGTACACACGAACGCTTGTGAGATATATATTTGATGCAATTTCCTGCTGCTTACTGAGACGTTTCCAGGTTGTCCCAAGAACAGAACCTAACCATTTCCTGCACAGGTGACCTGATTATCTCCTACATGTCGCATCGGCTAGCGATAGCTGTCGCGCCACTGAACTTACACTGATCGCGACGCTTTAGACGTGGCCAAATTAGAAACGCTTTGATCTCAGGGCAAGAAGCGCTGGAATTATTTTAAAGACCAAACCGAATATACATCGAGCAGCGACAGAAGCGATTCGGATGGAAAATATTTTTCGACTATATAACTCTCGAATATTGAGTAGGCGTTCTCATAATTAGTGCAAATGACTCCCTTGTTTTCGCAACTGTAGCATTAAAAGCACAAATACGAAAAGTAAACACAACGAGCATCACACAATCACACCGTTGCGCAACATAACAACAGCATAAAATAGGTACAGCACACCGTAGCCATAACACAAATACAACACAAGGAAAATAGAAGTGTACCACTGCTGCGCACTGCATGCATCTTTCACATTGAGTGGAATTGCTTTACCGCTGGGTTTACTGCTCCAAACCACGACACAGGCACAACACACCGCAACCACAACATAACACATGCACAAAACAAGGGAAACGCAGGCAAATCACAACTTCCCATAGCTTTCAAGTTAAGTGGAACTGCTTTACAGCTGAGTTTACCGCTGGTTTCTAGTCCGTGTACCGCCGACATTATTTTTTCTTTCCTTTGAGCAGCGGAGCTGCTTAAGCTAACCGTAAAATCTCAGTCATGCCAGTTTTACCAGCGAAGCTGTTTAAGCCGGTCGTTACTTATTAGGCATCGTGCGATAAATACCACGTGCAGGTCATCTTCCACTGTGGCGTGTATCACAACGATATTGCCATTTCGGCTCGTGAATTATGCGCTTGCGAAGGGCTCATTATCTGGACAGTGTTTCACCTCGAAGAATCGCTCTCTTTCTATTATGATAAAACTTTGTAGCGTGATGCAAGCATCATGTATACAAAAATAGAATGGCGATCTCTCTTTCTCTCTCTCTCTCCCTCCCTCTTAAAGGTGACGCAAGGCCATCACGGGCACTCTTAACAGCGATTTACAGAAGGTCCCTACTGTACCTCGATTAACATCAGGTGCGGCTGCAGAAACACATTTGTGCTCATGGGACAGTCCGCTTGTCGATACATCATTGCAAGTAAACATATTTAATAGCGTAAGTAATTAAGAATAGAATGACACGCAAATGAAGGTTGATTGGCTCACTCAAAATGCATCGGTGCGGCTCGAAACCTTTTCGTGTTGTTTTGCAGTTACTGGTAAGGATCGTGTAAGCCCGCGCTTTGAAATTATTCAAGCTGGGACGTTGTTATGACACTGTCCAGATTGTTTTAGTACGTGGTCATTGAGTGTGACGAGTAGACTGCTTTCGTTAAAGTGATGATGTAGGTTTATTTCACGTGCTGGCATTGAAAGGCACAGCAGTTACCATTCCAGCGCACAAATTTTTGTTGCAAATTAGTGTTCTTACCATGTTTGTACGCAATTAAAATCGTGTACCGTATTTACGCTCGATCGAGTTGAGAACAATCTGCGCCTTTGTTCGAACTCCTGCAGTGCGATCAAACGCGTCATCAGCATTCCAGAGCATTTTGAGGGTTTCACAAGCGTACATTTTAAGGCAGGGCTGTGAAAGGGGCGTTAAACAAGTTCTAATAACTAAGTTTTCGAAACCAATTCTGTGTAGACTGCGTAGCGGTGGACACTCTCTGTCACGACTAAACATATATATATATGGCCACAACACATACACACACACGCGCATACGAATATACGCACACTGTTTCAGGCTGTGCAAGCCAGGCAGCACGAAAAATTAAATATAGCCGTTTGTATTAACCACATAACGCGCTGCGCAAACCAACAACACTTGTTGAGTGCGCGTCATGGGCGAGGTTCGAGCGCCCGGCGCTCCGTTCTCCCATGATGCCTTGCGCCTCACTACAATGGGAAGGCGCGGCGCTGTGATTTCTGGAAAGGTCCATTCACTCGCACTATTTGCGCGACGGCAGTGACATCAGTAATATAGCACGTGTGTTTTAAAAAGTTTAACACAAGCGGATTTAGTGAAGTATTAAAGAAAAAAAACCCACGCATATCCACGGAGTGAATCATAATGAGTGGGCGAAGCTCCGGAGGTTCATCGGTAAAAACTGTGAATCTTCCGTGAATCTTCCCCAGTACATAATCAAAGTCGTGACAAACACTGTGTGTATATATACAAGAAATTGTGTATATATACAAGAAGCTGGAGATCGTTCCCTGTTACCGTAGATCACCCGTGACATTTCCCACTCATGCATGTGACACACGCGATGTCATTTATGCTCCTGGTCTTGATGAGATTCCTGCGCTCCCACGTCGTAGTTCATGCCGAGTTCCGGATTAATTTAGTTAACGCGCACGCTACGAATCTCTATGGTTCAACCACGCACAAGTGAAATCTCCCACCGGCACTTCATCGCAAGTCGAGATCCAGAGCATATATATATATATATATATATATATATATATATATATATATATATATATATATATATATATATATATATATATATATATATATGGGTGACGGTGAGCAGTTCTCCAGCGCGAGCAGTCGGTATTTTTCAATCAAGAAATTCGCTAGAAGACGCTGCGTGCGTCAACGTTGTCTCTCACGGGTGAGGGCGCGTCCTCCTTCTTTGCGAGCTGGTAGCGCGTGCATCGAAGAAAGAGCGTTTCCATAGTCAACGCGCGCCTTTCGCTCTCACTGTATCTCTCTCTCTCTCTCTCACAAAGCAGATGGAAGCGTGAGAGAGCTCGCGCGCCGGGAGGCACGAGCCGAGGGCGCACCTCCCACACGCGCCCCCCTAGCAGCGCGTTCGTAGTAGGTAACGCGCTACTGCAATGGACGGTTTCGCCCCTAAATATCCACAGCATATCCAAGGAGTGAATGATGATGAGTAGGCGAAGCTCCGGACGCTCATCGTAGATCGTTCCGAGTTCCGGATTAATTTAGTTAACGAGCACGCTACGAATCTCTATGGTTCAACTACGCACAAGTGAAATCTCCCACCGACACTTCATCGCAAGTCGAGATCCAGAGCATACATATTATATATATATATATATATATATATATATATATATATATATATATATATATATATATGGGTGGCCGGTGAACGGTTCTCCAGCGTGAGCAGTCGGTATTTTTCAATCAGGAAACTCGCTAGAAGACGCTGCCTGCGCCAACGTTGTCTCTCGCGGGTGAGGGCGCGTTCTCCTTGTTTGCGAGCTGGTAGAGCGTTCATCGAAGAAAGAGCGTTTCCATAGTCGACGCGCGCCTTTCGCTCTATCTCTCACAAGACAGCAGATGGAAGAGTGAGAGAGCTCGCGCGCCGGGAGGCACGCGCCGAGGGCGAGCGCGGGCCTCCCGGCGGCGCGAAGAACCCTGGATTAGCACCGCTGTCCGTTTCGAAAAGAAGTTTCGAAAAGAAGTCCAACCTTTGACGCCACGCGGACTGTAGCTAAACAGGGAAGTTTTAGGGGCGAAGCTCCTTAAAGCGGCACCCGTTCGTCCCTCGTCGTAGTCGTAGTCGTAGTCGTAGTGCGTAACCAGTCTTACGCTTTGACCTCCAAGGTGGTGCCGGTGGGAGATTTCTCCTGTGCGTTGTTGAACAATAAAAAAAATTCGCAGCGTGCGCGTTAACTAAAAGCCGAATTCTTCTGTCTCTCATTCCCCATTAGCAGCCATTGGCATGTTCCAGTAGGAAACGTTAGTAGAAGTAGAAGTGTTAAAAGCCGACTTCTGCTGTCTCTCATTCCCAGTAGCAGCCATTGTTTACCTCCAAGGTAGTGCCTGGTGAGATTTCTCCTGGAATGGAATGGAATGGAAAAACTTTATTTGTCCTGCAGGGCGCGCTTAGCGCGTAGCGGGCATCTCCCACGTAGGGACCGACTGGGAGTATCTGGCGGCCGCTTCGTGGGCCTGCTGGACGGCCCATTGCTGGTCGGCGAGGAGCGAGCTTTTGAGGGACCTCTCCCACTTGTCTGAAGTAGAGTCGGGATGAGCGTTTCTACACTCCCAGAGCATGTGCGCGAGTGTCGCCGTGTATCCACACGAGGGGCACGTGTCGGTGGGGTACGCGTCGGGATAGAAAATATGGAGCTTGGCGGGGTTTGGGTACGTCTGCGTTTGTAGTAAGCGAAGGGTCAGCGCCTGCGGTCTGTTAAGTTTGGGGTGTGGGGGCGGGAAAATGCGGCGTCCAAGGTAGAAGTGTTTCGTGATGTCGTTGTACGTGACGGGTGCATCCCGACTGGTCTCTAACTCGACGAGATGAGGTTGCCCTGGGACGGCGCGGTCGGTAAGCGCGCGCGCTGCGTCGTGGGCGATCTCGTTGAGGTTGAGCTGGGCGCCCGGCACCCGACCGAGATGGGCGGGGAACCAGATGACGGTGTGGTGCTTCAGGGTACTCGGATCCGCACGGCGGAGGATGCGTAACGCCTGGCAGGAGACGATGCCACGTTCGAAGGCCTTGATGGCTGGTCTGGAGTCGCTGTAGATGACTTCCCGTTTGCTGTCGAGCACACCTAGGGCTATGGCTACTTGCTCTGCTACCTCAGGGTCTCTGGTGAGGATGGTGGCAGAGTTGAGGATCCGCTGCGTAGGTGAGACCGCGACCGCGGCGAAGGCTCGGCTGTTGCGATAGGCAGCGGCATCCACGAACGAGACGTCGTCCGCTTTCATGTCTATGCGCTTGAGAAGAGCAGTCGCCCTCGCAAGGCGCCTCCCTTTGTTGTGGTCGGGGTGCACATTTCGCGGAATGGGAGCGATCGTGATGAGGTCACGGATTTCGCGAGGAACGGGCATCAGCTCCGGCGGATCCCTGGCCATCGAGGAGAAGCCGAGCTCGCGCAGAATGTGGCGGCCCGCCTTGGTTGTAGTCAGTCGGATCAACTGCGCTCGCTCTTGAGCCTCGGCGATATCTTCTAGCGTGTTGTGTACGCCGAGCTCAAGGAGCTTCTGTGTGGAAGTGTTGATAGGGAGGCCGAGGGCTCGTTTAACAACCTTTCGAATAAGAGCGTTGAGTTTATCGCGCTCAGTGCGGAGCCATTTATGCATGGCAGCGACGTAGGTAAAGTGGCAGAGAACAAACGCGTGTACGAGACGCATCAGGTTGTCCTCTTTGAGGCCGTGGTGCCGGTTCGCAACTCTACGCACGAGTCGTATGGCATTTTCAGTCTTAGTCTTAAGCTTCTGCACCGTTTGGGTGTTGGTTCCGCGGGACTCAATGATCATGCCCAGAACCCTCATTGAGTCTACCCTGGGGACTGTACGACCGTCTCTGGTGTGGAGGGTGATGTTGCGTTCAGCCGGGGGTTTCCACCCGTTGGGCTTTGCGCCACGGCGTTTGGGCAAGTATATCAACAGCTCCGACTTGGTGGGGGAGCACTTGAGACCGGTGTGTTCGAGATAGGACTCCGGCAGTTTCGACGGCATCCTGCAGGGCAGACTCGATGAAGCCATCCTGACCCAGTGGAGCACCAAATGGTTACATCGTCCGCGTAGATGGTGTGGTTTAGCCCGTCAATTTTCGAGAGTCGTTCAGACAGCCCAATCATCACGAGGTTGAAGAGCGTCGGAGAGAGGACGGATCCCTGGGGGGTGCCCCGCTGTCCGAGCTCGACTTCCTCCGACACCAGGTCTCCTGCGCGAAGGACGGCTCTGCGCCTAGTGAGGAAGGAGCGGACAAAGTCGTAGAACCGACGCCCGAGCCCGAGGTCTGCGATCGCCTTCAATATGGACGAGTGCGTGATGGTATCAAAAGCCTTTTCTAAATCAAGGCCGAGTATGGCACGGGTGTCCTGAGTGTTTCCTCCTTCGAGAATCTGATGCTTTAAAAGTAACATGGCGTCTTGCGTAGATAACCCAGGTCGGAAGCCGATCATGTGGTGCGGGAGGCAGTCGTGATCCTCGAGGTAACGATTGACCCTGTTCAGGACAACGTGCTCAGCCACCTTGCCCACGCACGACGTGAGCGAGATGGGGCGTAGGTGGTCTAGGCTAGGCGCCTTGCCCGGTTTAGGAATGAGGATCGTGTGGGCGAGTTTCCAGGAGTCGGGTAGCACGCCCTTCTTCCATATTTCGTTGATGGTGTCAGTGAGATAAGTGACGGAGGGGTCATCCAGGTTGCGCAGAAGCTTGTTGGTGATGCCGTCGGGGCCAGGTGCGGAGCGGCCATTGAGTTCGTGAAGAGCCCGGCGCACTTCTTCACCGGAAAAGTCGGCATCTAAGTTTGTGTTGTCGGGACCGGTGTATTCAGGGTGAGGCGTCGATGGGCCTGTGGGGAGCGGGAGATATTTCTGCACGAGGGTCTTGGCGACGTCTTCCGGTGGTGCGAACTGTTTGGCCTGATGAAGTATCTTAGCAAGCGAATGGCGCTGATTCATGCGGGTGTTGGTGTCATCAAGCAGGTGTTTGAGGAGGTTCCATGTTTTGCCATTACGGACCTGCCCGTCAATCGAATTACAAACCTCGTCCCACTGTTGTTTGGAAAGGTTGCGGCAATGATCCTCAATGTTCTTGTTCACTTCGGATATACGTTTGCGTAACCTCCGATTACGTCGTTGGCCCTTCCAGCGCGACAGCAGAGACTGCTTGGCCTCCAGCAGGTGGGCGAGGCGACTATCCATCTTCTCGGTGGGCAGATCCGTACTGATTGTTTTGGTTGCCTTGTTGACGTCGACCTTGAGCTGGGCCGTCCACGTTTCGAGGCTCGGGACGGTGCAGGGAGGGGGTCGTTCTGCGCGAGTCTTACGGAAGAGGTCCCAGTCGACCCACGTGTACGACTTTGTCCTCCTGCCGATTGCGGCGAGGTGTACGGCCAGTAGGAAATGGTCGCTACCGAGGTCTACCGCGAGATTGGACCAACGGGCGTCGGCGACATTCTTGACGAAGTAGAGATCCGGCGTGGTGTCCCTTTGCGTGGAAGTGCCGGTGCGGGTGGGGAAAGTCTTGTCCGTTATGAGAACAAGGTCCATGTCGTTCGCGTTTTGCCAGAGCTCATTACCCTTGCGGGTGTCGTACACATAGCCCCAGGTGCGATGTGCGGCGTTAAAGTCGCCCGCGATCACTAGCGGGTTGGACCCGGCCAGGCGGATGGCTTTCTGGAATAGGTGTGCGAACCGTTGTCTCTGGTGGCTTGGGCTGCTGTATACCTTAAGGATGTACACGCTTTGTCGAGATGCGTTGCCGGGGAGAATCTCTACCATAACGTGTTCTATTTCGGGGATAGTGAGGTCATGCGCTATGCAGGTAATCTTGTTAGCGACCAGCGTGGCAGTACCGCGTCCTCCCTGGGGGCCGGGTAACCACTGGTATCCGGAAAACGTGGTGGTTGATACTGCGGTTTCTTGTAACAGGATGACGTGGGGTTTGGCTTCGTGGCTACGGAGGTATTGCTGCAGGGAGGCTTTCTTGCGGGCGAAGCTCCTGCAGTTCCATTGCCAGATTCGCAACTCTTCATTTGGCCTGGCCATCTTGAAGCATGTTGGGGTCGGCCTGAGCGCCAAGCGGGTGCAAAAAGGCCGTGTGGGGGGGTGGACTGGGCGTGATTGTGTGCTGTGAGGCCGGCTTACCCGCGGCGACGGCAGGGGTAACGACGTGATCGAGATAGTGTTCCATTTGGCCCAACCGATTACCGTGGGTCGCGAGGGTGGACTGCACGAGGGCCATGTTTTCGCCGAGGAAGCGGAGGCTCTCCTTAATCGCCAACAGTGTGCTCTTAAGATCGTCTAATTCGGGCTTTGAAGCGGGCTGGTCGCGGACGACCGCGCGTCTCTTGGGT
The DNA here is from genome assembly GCA_013339685.2 of Hyalomma asiaticum. Taxonomy (NCBI): domain Eukaryota; kingdom Metazoa; phylum Arthropoda; class Arachnida; order Ixodida; family Ixodidae; genus Hyalomma; species Hyalomma asiaticum. Next base: position 85,801,012 of record CM023485.1, on the reverse strand, counting down.
GCGCTCGCGCCTTCGTCGTTACCGACGCCTACGGGTTGCGATAGAGACGAGGCGACAGCATTAGCGGCGTTATCTGTGGTGGGTGTGGAGGTGCCCACGCTCCTGGCGTTTTTCAGTTCGGCGATAGCGGCCGTAAGCTTTTGTATTGTTTCTTTCATCATCGCATTTTCGCGCTTTAGAAATGCTATCTCGGATGTGGTGTGCGTGTTTTGCTCTGGGAGTGAACCCGACCCTACCTGTGATGTAGCGTTTCCTTTTCTCTGGGCGGTGTCCGCCCAAGTGAGGGTGCCTCGCTTATTCTTGTTGGCATTGCCTGCCGATGGTAGTGCCGACGGGCTCGGCGGTCGTTGACGGTGGGGCCCGGAACGGGAACCTGAGCGGGACCTGGGACGGGAACCGGAACGGGATCTGGTGGAGCCCCGCGATGCACCTCCGGCGGCGGCCTCGCGTTGCGCACTGCGGGAACGTGCCCGGGGACGGCTCCGGGACCTCGATGCACGCCTTGAATGGCTCCTAGAGCGACTCCTGGATCGGGACCGGGATCGGCTGCCAGCAGATTGACTGTCTCTGGAAAGTTGCGAGAGTTCGTCGTTGCCAGCAGCTGTCTTGGATTCGCACGTTGTGTGAAGATCGTCGCCGTCGTCTCGCATCGAGCGTGCTCGCTCCCATCGTCGTCGTCGTACCACGTAGGGTATGTGGTAGCGTTCTTTACATGCCTTGTCAGCAGTGAGGTGGGCTTCTCCGCAAAGCTTGCATTTTGGTGTACATTGATGCTCCCGATCGGGGTTCGGGGCACCGCATCCTCGGCAGATAACGTCTCCAGGGTTAGGGCAAACGTCCGCGCGATGGCCGAGCCGGCCGCAGGCGTAGCAAATATCAATCTGCCTGCGGTACAGCGTACACTGCAGTAGCACCGACCCGTATCGCACGAAGTTGGGCACGCGATGTCCATCGAAGGCCACAATTACAGCGGTGGTACTGCCGATGCGCTTGGCGGCCAAGGCGAGTGGATTTCTGTCGTTGACGATCTTTGCATCGATGTCCGTCGAACTGTGTTGCAAGGGGATCCCCCGGATGACGCCTTTACACGTAGAGTGTGGTGCTGCTTCGTAGGCACTAACTTCGTAGGTCTTGTCAGCGATGCTAATTTGTTTAACCCGCACGTATCGGTTAGCATTTTCTCTCTTCGGCGTGCTCGCCACTAGGATATTTTGCTTGCTGTTGGGGCAGAGCGTGTCCGCATGTTGTTCCATAGGGCCGATACCTGCCGAGGTGGCAATGGCATCGGCGACAACCGTTGGGCCAACCCTAGCGATATTAAGACCTCCTCTGGGTCGGATGATGATGCGGATGTCGTCCTTTGGAAGTTGCGGCATTCGGCTTGCTCGGATGAGATTGTTCTTGACGTTTTCTCTACCGCGGGGCTTGTTCTCTCCGCGTTTTAAGGCGCCGTGTAGCAGCGCAGGCTTTGGGCCTACATTTCGGGCTTGTGCTCGGCGAGACGTAGCGGTCTGCCAGCCTAGGTCTGGTGTGATATCTTTCGGATCAACGTCTTCCCCCGTCACTTGATATTCCATCGTCCAGCGACAGAATGCGGCCGAAGCAGCAGCAACGACGCGTGAGGGCGCACCGGGCCAGCTGCGGCGCCGCGCCAGCGAGCGCGCGCCACGTTAGAGCGAAGAGGGCACTCGTTAGGGCTAGCTAGGTGGCGGCCGAGCGACGGTGGAGGCGTTCAAAAACGTGAAAATAAGCACTCACTGCGCCCAAAAGGGATGTGTGTAGAGTCCTTGTGCCTTCAGGATGTCGTTGTGCACAAATATAGCGTTGCAATCACAAAAAGGCGTCGCGAAAACGTTGCGTAAAGCGGGAGCCGAAGTGAACGCAACCGCACACATCGGCGAACGCCCGCGTTCAGATTTCTCCTGTGCGTGATTAAACAATAAAAATTTTGTTCAAAACGCCGTTGATTGATGAAATAAACCAACGAAAGACGCCAGATGTTTTCTAAAAGCAAAACGAAAAGACGCCAGATGTTTCTAAAGCAAAACAAAAAGACGCCAGCTGCTTAACGAAAGACGCCAGGTAAAGCAATCGTTTTCATCTGCAACCAGTGCAAGAACCACTTAGCTTACATTTCACCGACCACAAAGCGGTCATAATGAAAGGACAACGGAAACCAGCAATAAAAGTTTGATAAAATATTTAATCAATCGTTTCACGTCATTTTTATCGGGCGAATTAACGGAAGAAATTTCACGGTTTAACCGATGTTTACTTCCAGGAGCTTCGCCCAATCTCATCATCATTCACCTCGTGGATCTGCCGTCAATTTTTTATTGTACACGTAGCTCGTACATAACCTCGTGAGCAAGCATAAACAAACAAAGAGTATGATTTTTCAGAAACAAGCATTGTGAAAGTTGATTGCTTTACTGAAGATACAATCGGCTACCAGTGCGTTTTCCAGGTGTCAACTTAAAGAACCATCAAAAATGTCACGGCCGCATTGGTTGATTCATAAGATGTTGCGCCTTATTCTTGCTCGATATGATCTGATTCAAGGTATTTCATTGGTGTCTCAGCCAATGCATACGCCTTTTATCTGAGTCCCGGTAATGTTTTGCTCCATCGTTGGCTTGTACACTTAGACAAGCTCCACCTTACGAATGCTTCAATGTGCGACGATTCTTGTTGTTATATGGGGTTTAATGTCCCAAAACCAGCTGTGATTATGATAGATGCCGTAGTGGTGGGATCCGGAAATTTTGACCACCTGGGGTACTTTAACGTGCCCTGACATCTCACAGCATACGGGCCTCAACATTTCGCCTCCATCGAAATGCAGCCGCCGCGGCCGGGATTCGATCCCGCGACCCTCGGATCAGCAGCCGAGTACCATAGCCACTAGACCACCGTGCGGGGCAACAATGCTGAGTGATAGATTAAAGAGTTTGCCGCAAAAAGGATTGGTCTACCCAAGGAGGATTAAAAAAAATTATCCTCCTTGGGACTACCCAAGGAAGTTTTATATGCGAAGCAGCGTATGGTGAGCCTGTTCCGTGCCAGCGCCGTCCACACCCCCACTGCGCATGCGCAACAACTGTCCCAAGCTGGCAAGGAACGAGAACGCGCCCTCGCCTGCGAGAGACAACTCTGACACAGTCAGTGTCTGCTAGCGAGTCTTTTGATTGAAAAAAAAAAAAAACCGACTGCTCACGCTGCACAACCTTCACCGGCCACCCCGTATATATAGTCACCGGATCTTGACCTGCAATGTGGTGCCGGTGGAAGATTTCCCTTCTGCGTAGTTGAACCATAAGGATTCGCAGCGTGCGCTTAAACTAAAGGTAATCCAGAACTCGGCGCGATCTACTATGTGGGAGCGCAGGAAGCTAATAAAGACCAGGAACATAAATTACAACGCGTGTGTAGACATGTACACGCGTTGTCACTCATTTACATGCGTGAGTGGGCAATGTCACGGGTGATTTACGCTAACACCAAACGATCCCCAGTGCTTCTCCCACTCGTCATGGTTCACTTCGTGGAGATACGTGAATTTTATAAGAAATCCTTTTTTAAACCTCCTTGGCTCTAACAGTATAGAGGGCCGTTATAAATAAACGAACAAAAATGTACGCAGCTTCCGCTAGGTCGCACAAGGCCAGATCACGGCGAAGCTGCCCGATTGTTTACTGAAACAGGCCACTTGATAGTCATGTGATGTCTTGGCGGGAACATCTCACGTGACATTGGGTTAAAGGAGTACTGCCACGAAAATTTTCAGTTGGCGCTTTTTTGCATGAAATGAAAGGCCAAGCCCTCCAGAGCCCAGAAAACGTACTGGTAAGGGTGAGCGCGCCGAGAAAATTTATTTACAGCATGCCTTTAAAAGCTGGTTTCAGTTCCTACTGTAGCCTGACGTCACGACACAGTATGTGCATAGTAATGAGCCTCTCGTGACGTGCTCCGCAAAAAATTGTGACGTTTTCTACCAGTTGTCTCTCGCGCGCAGCGCCTGTAGCAAGTGTGCATGGGGTCAACGATGTACAAAATTTTGTATAATGACTCTGCGACGACAGCAAATACTTCGGCACAGTGCAAGATGCAACGTACGACACACACGGTGGGTGTCGGCGTGGCTCCGGAGCCTGCGATAAGCTAAGGTGGCCTCCGAGACCTCCGCGGCATTTCAAGGGCAAAATGCCGGCACCATAGCGACCTTGCCTTCCGATTATACGCGGGCACACATGACGATGGAGGGTAATTCGACCTCGCTCGCTCGCTTCACGGGCATTCTTAATTACGGCGACTGAACGGCGAAAGGAGACGACCGCGTGTGACGCGCGAGCGGCCATTTTGCATGTTTTTGTACCTGACGTCATCACAACTTGCCATACTGCTGCGTGAAGTCACCAAAATTTGCACTGTAGCCTGACGTCACACTAGTGTCGATGTCAGTAGGCACGCCATGTGAAAATTGACTTTGACATCAAATTAAAATATCTTATCAGCATTTCCTGAGCATAACATTTGCTCAGTGCTGTCTACGCATATAGGAGAGTTGTATGGTGGAATAAACTCAGCTTCGAAAGTTGGTGTCAGTACTCCTTTAAGTAACTGTGGCGGGAACATGGCACGTGATCGCCCAAAGTCATGTAACGACATGTCATGTGGCATGGTCCCCCACAAGATCACGTAACTAAATGTCACGAGACATGTTCTTGTCCATATCACGTAACGCAATGTCACGTGACATGTTCCCGCCAGAATATGACATGACTTTCAAGTGGCCTGTTTAACTATTGGGCAGCTTCGCCGTGATTTGATCTTGTGCAACCTAGCGGAAGCTGCGTGCTTTCTTTTTTTTTTTTTTTCGTTGTTGTGGTTGTTTTTTTTTTTTTTTATAAAGGCCCACCATACCGTTATACCTAACCTTTTGCGGTAAACACTTAAATCTATCACTCAAGGTTGTCGCATGTCGAAGCATTCGTGAGGTGGAGCTTGCCTAAGTGAACAAGCCAAAAGTGGAGTTGTTCACTTTCCATCCGAAATATTACGGAGACTCAGATAAAAGGCATATGCATTGGCTGAAACGCCAATGAAGTACCTTGAAGCAGATCAAATCGAGCAAGAACTTAGGCGCAAGATCTCGTGAACGAACCAATTCGCTAAGACGTTCTTGATGGTTTTGTAGATAGACATCAGGAAAAACGCATTGTGGCAATTGAATATCCAGCAGAGCAATAAAGCTCCTGAAAAAAGCGTTTGTTCTTCGTTTGTTCTTGATCACAACGTTATGTATAAGTTACGTGTACAATAATAAACTTCGTTGCGAAACGGACAGCGATGTAAATCCAAGGTTAAATAGGAATAACTTTATTAAGTGCGCTTTTGTTAATTTATTTTTTGAAAAACACGTGCTATTTTACTCAAATGATGCCAGTGAATGGACCTTTCCAGAAATCGAAACGCCGCGCCTTCGCGTGGTAGTGAGGCGCGAGGCATCATGGGAGAACGCAGCACCGGCCGCCCGAACCTCGCCCATGACGCTCCATCTCAACGAGCGTGTTCGTTGAGCGGAGCGTCATGGGCCTCAGTGCAAGCTTCGCAGATCCCAACATTGCAAAACCACTCTATGAAAGGGCCGACGGCTCGGGTGTATTATCATCCCATGCAGCGTTCAAAATATGCTTGTTTTACGCGAGCTAATTTCGTCCGTTCACTTCAAGGTCCTTTTCATATGGTAAAATGTCAGCAGCAGTGTCCGAGCTAGGGGTGAAGTATACTAATGACGCTTCATCGCATCGCGTGACAGCGTTTTGACAGCGATACGATGACCGCTTCAGGAATTAACACAATTGTATAGTGACATCCGAAGAAGTAAACGATAATGAAAGAAAATTCTGCTATGAAGAACTAGCGGAGAAGCGCCAAATGACCGAATGCTCATTACGTGCAGATCAGTACACAGCCCTTGCTCCCTTACTGGTGATTTATTTTTGGTGGCGTGTACACTTAAGAAATCAGACGCTTCCTGATTGTGATCAATGTTGCTCTAGATACATCTGTTGTGTCAGTATAGTCTGGAAGAGCTACGGAAAGCCGCTATCTTTGCAAAAACGCGTTCGCATGCCCTCACGCCTCGATGCTGTAGGCAAGGCAAGCCAACGAAAGTAAAGCGGCCGCTGTGGCCGGCGCTCCAGCTTCCCAGGTTACTTTGCGTCGACCTGTGGGGACGCTCGGGAATTTCTGGAAAGGTCCAATCTTGGCGAAGCGCAGCGTAAAACACATTCGCGTTAGAATATTCAGATTCATGAATAACGGCTATTCGACTCGAATATCGAATCAAACAGGGCGCTCTTCGATTCGAAATTCCAAAATTTCGAATATTGATACAACGCTATCCAGGTAGTCTGCATGGATGGAACATTCAGGATTGTTGTGCTAGAATAATTACGGATATATTGTCCTGTGTAATATTTTACTTGACCCTAAAATCTTTACGCTTCCTCTATAACTCAGTTCTTTCTTTTATGTTTCCGAAAGGTTCTCGACTAGCACCTACATATAAACACTAAAAAAGACGAGCTTAAGCCGGAGAATTTTAACTTGACGCTAACATCCCTATCTCTCTCTCTCTCTCTCTCTCTCTCTTTCGCGGTCTATGACAGCACACCGACTTCTAGGTTTCCTAAAACTATCCCTATAGCCGATTTCCTTTAGTGCGCTAAGTTTTCTATATTTTAGATCTTAGGAAAGAAACTTAATCTTTCAGAATATCTATAAATTTTTTATCCGAATCATGTCATTTACCTGCTATAAATTCGCGTGATTAAGGACTTGACGAGGGCTAGCTGGTTCGTGATTCGTGCTGCGGATAAAACAGCGCTGCTGAAACGTCATCTGGAGCTACAAATGCATCTGTGTTGCCAACATTTGTCTCAAGTGTTTTCAATATCTACGATCTTTCTGCACCATTGCCATCTGTCCGTATGTCGATCCGACGTGGTGGCCTACTGCTAATCGTGCTTGACTGCTGACCCGAACGACGCAGGTTCGATCCCGGCCACGGTGGTCACATTATGCATGCGAAATACTAGAGGCCACTGTACTGCACGTTATCAGTGCGCATTTCTCGTAGTCCTCCACTACGGCATGGCTCATTATTACACCGTGGTTTCGGAACCTAAACATCTAGCAATTGTTATTATGACACGAATGCCTGACATATAACCATGAAAAAGACTCAGTAGCAAAAGAAGCAGGCCACCAACGAAGGGAAGGTTCAAGCGACATAAAAAATAACGATACTTAAAACAACAAGGAGTTGAGTCAAAGGAATAAGTGTAAAATGCGCAACAATAAAAACAAGAAACATTGCTTAAACAGCAAGGCACTGCGTCAGAAGCAGAGTAGTCCAGAGAAGAATTCCTGGAAATTTGGGAAGAAAGCTTCACTGAATAGTATAGTGAAGCTAAAATTTTTTCTCTCAGTGGGACGCGTGCACTTTCATGGTTCTGAGAATGTGGTTGAAAACGGCTTTCACCACGTGTAGATGCTTACAGAACTGTGCCGATGTGCAACCGTTGCACAGATGCCTGGGCCAAAAATGAAGTGAAACCGTTCATGAACACGTGAAAAGCGCTTCTCGGTGTCAACCGTAAGCTTAAACGATAGTCACTTAAACTCTCTCAAAATTTTATTTTCATGCTTGTTCTGAATATAACTGCCCTCTAAAGAAGATTAAACGACGTTGTCAAATAGACCTGTCTCAAGAATTTTGTATAGTGTGCAAATTCTTGTGCAAGAAGTGTAGCAAGTCGGTACCACACGTTCCTTTGAACTGCAACTTTAACTGTTCATTACGTACTCGTGGAGTTGTAAACTGGTGCCAAAGAGTGCTCAGACTATCAATATGCTGCAGGAATTTTTTTTCTCTACCATACAGTTGTCTCTGCTGGCCTCTGGGTATTGTTCCTCACCGGAAAAGTCCGTTGCTTTTTCTTTGCACTGCGCATATTCGTACAGTCTTAGCTCGGGCACTTCACTTACGTTTTGTGAAACACAGGGCTGCATACAACACGAAAATACGTGTCTGCCAGCGACAAGAATTTTAGGGACATCCCGTGATGAAAAGCTTAACCATCGCAGTGTACTGACGCACAATATATTATGCGGCAGCAACGGTGGCAAGCGACACTAGAACATATAAACATAGAATCCTTCTAAAAAGGTTTTCTAGAGAGGACACCAAGGCGAAACCATTTGACCAGCATCGACGAGCGAGGAGACATATCTCTGTTTTCAAGGCCCCTGTAACGCTTCTTTCATTCGAGACTCCGATAACGCAGTCAAGATACAGACGTTCTTGAGCCCTAAGAAATGTGCAGTGTCACGTTATCGTGCAGTCTCACATTATCATTCATTTCAGAAAAAGGTAGCTATGATGCTTCTTTGTGGCGCCGATACTGTGACTAGCCTGCATAGGAATGGCGAGCAGACATGTGAATGTACACAGAAATAGCCTTCCTTTTGGTTGGACTAATTTCTTCGCCCACCATACCAAATTTTCTCTAGAGCAAGGTTATGAGTAATAAATCACTTGGGGACATGGACTAGTACCGTATTAAGATTTAATTCACAGCTAAATAAATGACATCTGTCAAATATTGATGAACTTGATAAAGAAAACACCTGAACACTGTCCCTTATTGGACGGCAGTCACGCGACTAGAATTGTTGCGACTGAGAAACGCAGCGGTGCACAAACGACATGTATGTTTTGTTCGCAAAGTTAACTGAACACTTATTAAATAATGTGAGAAACCCGATTTCCTTAAGTGACAAATACATGCAGTGTAGTGTTTGCCTATAGTAATGTTACAGCATTTCTTTGCCATATATAGCACGCAAAATTTCTGACGTCCGCAGCGACATTGCACTGACCCGGTCAATCTTGCAGGGAGATTCCGGAGGCCCGCTTCAGATACAAGCCAAGGACGGCCGGTGGTTTCTGGCGGGAATCATATCTTGGGGCATCGGATGCGCCGAGCCCAACCTGCCAGGAGTCTGCACTCGGATATCCAGGTTCAAGGACTGGATTATCAAGAGCACCACCTGACCTTTCACAACACGGCTGTCGTGATCGGTGAATTTCCCATCGCCTCTTGTGTCGAGGCAGCCGCATTGTCATGCACTGTGGGACGACGTCCGACAGCACTCCCGGTCTGCAGCGTTGAATGGACAACTTGACGTTGTGAAGAGACATACGCACTTCTAGTTTGTTTTGCGTCACCCAAGAGCGTTGTGAAAGAGACCGTCCTACGCAAGTCAGAACGCAATGCACCGCGTGTCCCCTCCTCCACCCTCAACCCCCTCTCCCCCCCCCTTTTTTTTATCTCGTTAAGTTACGCAGACCACTTGCGATGACCTTTAGTGAATGGCTCTGTGAAGTGTGTGGCAGCCCTGTGCTATGATGCGCAGAAAAACTGCTTCGGTATTGTTTTAATTTTTTTTCACCTGTCTGTGCTGTGACCTACAGAGTTATTCCGCAATGATGCTTCACGCCTCACCCATGCTGCCGGATACGCACAAAGTTGTAAGTATAATTCACTCGCGAAGTGCCTTGTTAAGTTAAGCAATGAACCACCTAAGTAATGAACCTAATATAATAAAGGAAGTATGCCGCACGGAACTCAAGTATGGCTCCATCGGCTCTTAACAAGTAGAAAACGGCATAGGCGTAGGAGGAAAGCAAACTGTGACTGTCGTTGGAATAATGTTGGCTACTCACATATTGAATACTCACATGCCCCTCAAGGGGAGTAGGAGTGTCCGTATAATGTCGACATTAGTCACGCGAATCTGTAGTCGCGCTTCCACTTGGGTACAGCGGTGTGTCGCACCGAAATCCGTATTACATTTTGACCAGCTCACAGCGCAAAAGGGACGAAGACGAAGAACAGACAAGGTGGCAACACGAGCGTGGTCAAAATGAATTATCTGCAACGCGCCCAGATTTCCGTTCTTGTGCCGTATTACAAACGATAATGAGTGCTTTTATACATGTTGATACACCACATCTGACAAGGACTGCGAGTTCAAGCGGTCATACCTGCCTATGCATTTTCGCTCTTGAGTTACCGAGAAACAAGAGAACAAAATGACGCCAGGACAACAGGAAGAAAGACTAGCTGCAACTATTGCAGAACGCCTCCGCCATAGGAAGAATACTGCGGTGCTAATATTCATAGTATCCGGTGTCAGGAAGTGGGATAAGCCACCGTGTAGCCTGAAGGAAGTATCCGAATTCTAAACTTCGTTATGGTCATCCAGGGGCTGGCAATGGAGCCCCAGCTTGGGGGTAAAAAAAAGAGAATCGGCGCATGATGCTCTACTGCTGCCGGAGCACATGGGAAACTGAGTTTGAAAGAATTATGATGCTATAATTATTTCAGTCAACATAGTGATGACTATTCTTATGATACTGGTACGAACAAAAGTAAATCGAGTGTTTACGTGTTCGAGAACGCGGAACGCCAGGAGCTGGTGATCGACGTGCGCAGAATTAACAAGTAGCCAGAGCGAATGCTTCGCAGCGTGACGCACACACACACACCCTTCCCACAGGCAATGATTGATTGATTGATTTGTGGGGTTTAACGTCCCAAAACCAGTTCTGATTATGAGAGACGTCGTAGTGGAGGGCTCCGGAAATTTCGACCACCTGGGGTTCTTTAACGTGCACTGACATCGCACAGCACACGGGCCTCAACATTTCGCCTCCATCGAAATGCAGCCGCCGCGGCCGGGATTCGATCCCGCGACCCTCGGATCAGCAGCCGAGTACCTTAGCCACTAGACCACCGTGGCGGGGCCCACAGGCAATGGGGTTCACCCTAGACCGGCTAACGAGAACGCGGAACGCCGGCAGCTGGTGATCGGCGTGCGCAGAATTAACAAGCAACCAGAGCGAATGCTTCGCAGTGTGACACACACGGACCCTTCCCACAGGCGGTGGGGTTCACTCTAGGCCGGCGAAGGAGAAAGCGGAATGACGACAGCACGTGAACGGAGTATGCAGCGGGAGCAAGTGAAGCGACCGGTTGCTTCGCAGCGTGACACACACAGATCCTTCCCACAGGCAGTGGGGTCCACCCTAGACCGGCTAACGAGAACGCGGAACGCCGGGAGCTGGTGATCTACGTGCGCAGAATTAAGAAATAACAAGAGCGAATGCTTCGCAGCGTGACACACATGGACCCTTCCCACAGAGAGTGGGGTTCACCCTAGACCTGCTAACGAGAACGCGGAATGCCGGCAGCTGGTGGTCGACGTGCGCAGAATTAACAAGTAACCAGAGCGAATGCTTCGCAGCGTGACACAAGTGGACCCTTCCCACAGGGAGTGGTGTTCACTCTAGACCGGCGAATGAGAAAGCGGAACGCCGAACGCAGGGGAGCAGAGTGCGCAGCGGGAGCAAGTGAGGCGACCGGTTGCTTCGCAGCGTGACACACACAGATCCTTCCCACAGGCAGTGGGGTTCACCATAGAAAGGCGAACGAGAACGCGCAACGCCGGGAGCTGGTGATCGACATGCGAGGTATGAATAAGCAACGAGAGCGGATGATCCGCCGCGTGACACACACAGGCCCTTCCCACAGGCAGTGGGGTTCACCCTAGACCGGCTAACGAGAAAGTGGAACGCCGGAGCTGGGGATAGACGTGCGCAGAATTAACAAGTAACCAGAGCTAATGCTTCGCAGCGTGACACACATGGACCCTTCCTAGAGCGAGTGGGGTTCACCCTAGACCGGCTAACGAGAACGCGGAACGCCGGAGCTGGTGGTCGACGTGCGCAGAATTAACAAATAACCAGAGCTAATGCTTCGCAGCGTGACACACATGGACCCTTCCCACAGCGAGTGGGGTTCACCCTAGACCGGCTAACGAGAACGCGGAACGCCGGAGCTGGTGGTCGACGTGCGCAGAATTAACAAGTAACCAGAGCTAATGCTTCGCAGCGTGACACACATGGACGCTTCCTACAGCGAGTGGGGTTCACCCTAGACCGGCTAAAGAGAATGCGGAACGCCGGAGCTGGGGATAGACGTACGCAGAACTAACAAGTAACCAGAGCGAATGCTTCGCAGCGTGACACAGATGGACCCTACCTACAGCGAATGGGGTTCACCCTAGACCGGCTAACGAGAACGTGGAACGCCGGAGCTGGGGATAGCCGTGCACATAATTAAAGGGACCCTGAAACGGTTTTGACGATTTTGTGCAAACATGGTGATCCGGTAGAGCGGGTCACTAGGACCATTACAGGACAGATTTTAGCGCTGTGCGTAAAGTGTGTAATTTACAATAAGGTTTTGAACACGCGTATCGCAAAAGGTCGCAGCGGCTCGCCAAAAAGCGTTTTCGAACGCCCCCGCCATCGAGCGATCGAATGGGAGGTCGCTGATTGGCCCCGACCCAAGTGACGTGCGCGTAATTTTCAAAACCTAGCTGCGAACAACGTGCTTCTACAACGTACTCCTTCGTTTCAGCCAACGGTATCATCGCGGCATCTGGCGGCGTCACACGAGTCGCCGGCGCTCTATTACAGAGGGCTAGCACTGCCGAGGCGGGCGACCTCAGTGAGGAGGATATCGGGGCGCTATGTCACTACGGGAGGCTCGGCAGAGCGGCTGACGCGGGAGGCGCTGTCGTCGCTAGCGCGCACTCCGCAGCAGATCGAGTTGAGGAGGAACAGCAGTGGTAAGGAGGAAGGCGACAGAAATAAGGCCATAGCTGCCTTAGCGCATTGTGCTTCGCTTTATTTATGGTGTGAATGATTTCGCAATTGTGTTGCCTAATCAGTGACGCAATGTCAAAAAAACCTTTCAGGGACCCTTTAACAAGTAACCAGAGCGAATGCTTCGCAGCGTGACACACATGGACCCTTCTTACAGCGAGTGGGTTCACCCTAGACCGGCTAAAGAGAACGCGGAACGCCGGAGCTGGTGATCGACGTGCGCAGAATTAACAAGTAACCAGGGCTAATGCTTCGCAGCGTGACACACATGGACCCTTCCCACAGCCAGTGGGGTTCACCCTAGACCGGCTAATGAGAACGCGGAACGCCGGAGCTGGTGATCGACGTGCGCAGAATTAACAAGTAACCAGAGCGAATGCTTCGCAGCGTGACACACATGGACTCTTCCCACAGGCAGTGGGGTCCCCACCGGCGAACCAGAACACGGAACGCTGGGAGCAGTGTATGCTATATGCAATGGACAGCTCAGCGAAATGCGGTAGTCGTGCGCGTCACGTAGCACACACAAACAGGGCACAAAGTTCCCACTTGCTCAAGAGCCATTTTTCAGAGTCTAGTCGCACTCGCGTAGCACACGCGCAGAATTTTATTATCATTTTTACGGCGTGAGCGCCTACGCAACATATTTGCTAAGAAGTATGTAAAAATTCACTTCCTAAAGTGTAAGTTTCATAGTTCTCATTTAAAACTATCCTTTAACGGTCGCGGCGTCGGTACACTCTAAAAAAAATTAGCCGGGATGGCAGCTTTTACCAGCGTATCAGCCCTATAAACACTCCCATGCCCTCACCATTTATTCTATCGTAGTGGAGTTAACACGACACATAAGCAGGCGCCATAACTTTATTATACTCCCACGTAATTTTGGGCCACTTGGGTAGAAATTCCCGTGCGGGGTTTTAACAACCATTTGTGGTAACGACGCGCTTGCGTCGGTGTGCGTGTGCGCGTGCGCGTCTTTTTGGTGCGTGCGGATGAAGTCCCAGTTCTTTTGCGACTCAAGAAAAATTAGCACCATCTTCCCAAAGGGAACCCTGATGGGATGCGAAGCAGCAGCGTTGCGCACGGGTAGCGTCACGGGTTGAACGGCGCTAACGCGGGTGCTTCGCATCCCATCAGGGTTCCCCTTGGGAAGGTGGTGCTAATTGCGCGTGAACCGACGAGTCGGCGGTGCAGCGAGCGGCGGTAGCGGCAGGTGTTGCCGGCGAACGAACGAGGCGCAGCGGATAGCGCGCGGCAGGCGAGGGAGAGAGTGACGTCAGCGCGCACTACGAGGGGAGCGTGACGTCAACGCGCAGCTGCGGCGTGACCCACTTGGCACCGCTCCAACACCTGCGGCGAGGGGAGCGCGTTGCGGCGCGTTCGTACGGACGGAGGGACAGCGTTACACAGGCTAGTCAAATAGCTGCTTCGCATCTAGTAATCAGTACACTGTGCGGTTGCAACGGCCGATCAGTGTTTTGTGTAAACATATTGTTACGTTGAAAGACGCAAAGCTATGTGCAGATGTATTTATAAAGGAACGCTGAGGCGCTTCGCCATGAAGCAGCAGCCCGAGCAAGCCTCGCTAAAACGTCCTCCTCGTCGTCTTTACTCTATTCGCCTGTTGGCTGTCGGTGGTATACGGGTCCGTAGCGCTAGCCCCGCCGTCAAAAGCGCCGTCCCGGCGTGTGGATGATCATGGATCCGAAAGAGTGTGGTAGGCCTTGAGCCTACTGACGTGTACTGTGTCGCAGGACCCGACGGGAGAGAGCGAGGAGACATTGACCGGGGCAATCTCGTAGGTTACGGGTGTCACTTGGCGGAGCCCTCAGCTTCTTCCGACAGTCCGACATGGCGAGGTGACCACAGAAGTACGAGGTCACCAGGCGAGGTCACAAGGCTATTTGCACTGCTGAACCGCACTGTACTGTACTCTTAGCCCGAAGCCGAATATCGCGTATCGAAAAGACGACGGCACTAATGTGCAAATCTTGAATATTTTGTTACGAAGCAGCTGAGCACCGCTGCCCAGCGAGCGCTGACGCAGTTTTAGGCTTCAGAGATTATAAAAATTTTATGCCGACCAAACCAGGATTATAGGAAAACATTCTTCAAAGTCATCCAGCGGAAAAACAAGAACGAGGAGGATACCAAATTTACCCAGATAGACCCAATACTAATAAAATTATTTAGGGAATTGTCCCGGGCGACGCCTAGACTAATAAAATTATTTAGGGAACTGTCCCGGGCGACGCCTAGGCTTGGTTAGCTCCATCGAAATCTCCTAGACGGACGAAGCATATACTCCCATAGTTACCCGCAAGAGCTCCGCGATGGATGTAAATATATATTCGCATCAGCCCATCTGAAAGCTCCGTTCAGCCTTTTGCTCCACTTGACCGGACTCCGCTTAAGCTCTCATTGGGGAATTCGCTAGAGGACAAGTCATTTATTTCCATCTCGCCTCACTTTCGCTTAGTGTGTAAGAACTATCACGGCCGCGACGAATGGTGCTGCAGAAAATGTGCGAAAAATACCATATTTTCGAAGGAATCCCAGAAGCGAGCCACAGCGAGCCAGGCACCTTTAAAAATCATAAATGGTCACCAAGGTAAATAATGATTGATGAGGAAGAGCAGACGCGTAATGTACCCTTGGGGCTCGAATGCGTGAACTCAGGACTCAAACTGCAAAGCCTGATAGGAGTCGAACTCAAAGCCTTCCTTTTAATAAGGGGACTAAGAAAATATAGGGCGGATTAAGACGGATTACAGTGGAATAATATGCGATAAGGTGTATTATATAGTGTTTAAGGCGCAATAGGGAGGATTCAGGTGGTTAATGTTGATAAGACGGATTAAGGCGCTTGATGTGATAAGACAGATTAAGGCGGATTACGGAGAATTAAGACGTACTTCCTTATTTCTATATACCGCACCTCGTGGGCTATTGCAGGAATGGCTCTATATAAGGGGATTAGGAGGGACTAAGATGGATTCAGGCAGAGTGGAGTAAGAGAAATTTAGGCAGGTTAGGGCAGATTACAGTCGATAAAGGCGGGTGAAGGGGTATTAAAACGGATTATGACATATTAAAGCAAATTATTGTGATCAAGAAGCATTATAGGAATTGAATTGAGGCGGAGGGCGGATTAGGGCGAAGCAGCATTAATCAATGGTGCTCCGCATTAACGCAGCTGAATACATCTTAATCTAACTTAATCCACTTCCTTCAATCTTAATCCACCTAACCATCTTGATCCACCCGAATCTATTTTAATTCTCCTTAATCCATCTTAATACTTTTTAACCAGCTTCATCCATGATATTCCATTTTAATCCATCGTGTTCTACGCTAATCTGTCCTAATCCGCCTTAATATATATTCCTTCGTAATACGCCTGCATTTGTCTAAATCTTTCTCAGTGCATCCTCATGCGCCTTAGTCTGCCGTAATCCATCTTAAACCACCTTAATGCACCGTAATTCGTCCTAATTCCCCTTAATTCGTCTTAATTTGTTCTAATCCATCATAATCCCAGAAAGGCCATGGCCTCGACTCCTACGTTGAGTTTGGATCTTGAAGGCATTGGGTTCGAATCATAGCAAGTCACTGTTGGAGTACCACGAAAAATTAACCTTTTTACGATCACTAATCAATCGTTAACTATACTTGGATTAGGCAGAATAAGGTTAATATTGTGTGGTAATGGTCGGCTTTGCCTGATGCTCGACGTGTGCGCACGAAGACAAGCAGCTCACTGAGGACGTAAGCGAGTGCGCCCCCGAAACTGAACGCGTGTTACGAAGTAATATAATACCAGTGTCACACGGGCACATTGGAAGGCCTTCGAGTCGACGGCCTTCGAAAAGTCCGCAACTCTATCGACTCAAAGGAGTTCTGGCTCTGCTACACGGCCGTTTGAACGGCCGTTGAGTCACTGAGTGATTTCGCAACAACATGGCGGCAACCGAAACACCCGCTTCAATTTTAATTCGCACTGTTTGCTTGCTATTCGCGCCGACGGCAAGAGGCAAACTTTATACTGAGCTTTCCCTTAATCGCATATACCAAAAGGGACAAAGTAATTGCGACGTTTTGCAGTCATAATTCAGAAAACGTGCCGATTTTTGCACTGCTAAGCGCAAGTCCCTAGCGTGAGCCTCACAAGTGGTTTGACTAGTACACACCAGATGGCGCCACACGCAGTGTTTCACGCGGTGTTACAACAGGTACGAGGTAATTCGAGGTTTGTGGAAAGGTGTAATGGTGCCAGCACTTACATTCGGAAACTCAGTGGTATGCATGAGGTCAGAGGTACAATCAGGGCTGGACGTGAATCAGAGGACGGTCGGACGTCTCGCACTGGGCGCCCATGGAAAGACCACAAATGAGGCTGTTAAGGGGGATATGGGATGGTCTGACTTTGAGGGAAGGGAAGCTCAGAGTAAAATTAGGTACGAACAGAGATTAAGGAATATGAAAGAAAGTAGATGGGCAGCGAAAGTACTCAGGTATTTGTATAGGAAGAACGTTGATTCACAATGGAGGAAGAGAACTAGGAAGCTTACCAGTAAGTATACATCCATTAACGAAACGGATGGGACGAAAAAGAGCGTTAAGAGCATGGTCAGAGCGGCGGAGAACTCGGATTAGATAGCAAGAATGGAGAAGAAACCGGCATTGAACAACTACCGAAAAGGGAAAGACGAAATCAAGAGAGAAAAATTTTACGAAAATTCGAAGGGAAGCGCTTTACTGTTTGAGGCAAGGTCCGGTTGCCTGAGAACCCGAAGTTACAGAGCGAAATTCAATAAAGAAGGGGATACATGTACGTGCTGTGGAAAAGCTAGGGAAACGACAGACCATATTTTGATTGAATGTACAGATGTCCACCCAGGTGTAGCTGTGGACACTACCCTACAGGAGGCCATGGGTTTCAGGAGTAACAGGGGAAAGCTGAACATGCAGGCGATAGATATAAGTAAAAGGCGCTTAGAGAATTGGTGGCGCAAAAGTATGGAGCAAACAAAAGCGAAAGGTAGTTCGGGTAAGATTGTTACATCACAGCAGAACGATAATAGATAAAATAAATAGACGAGGGAAAAAAATTAGTTGTGAAAATATGTGTGATTCGGGAAAAGAAATGGTTGTAAACGAAAAAGAAATAAAACTAGAGCTTGGTGGCCCGGCCACCGCCCCGTTATAAAGGGGACGCTCCTAATATCCATCCATCCATCCATCCCACCAGCTGCATGGAATTCGTTTTTTTATGGCAGTGACGGCGTATTGGTTCTAGAACTAATGCAATAATGTGAGAACGTTGGCCTCTCGGCACGTTTCGAATATTTTTCATCCGTGTATAATTCTACTTATTGATTGATTTGTGGGGTTTAACGCCCCAAAACCAGCTTTGATTATGAGAGACGCCGTAGTGGAGGTCTCCGGAAATTTCGACCATTTGGGGTTCTTTAACGTGCACTGACATCACACAGCACACACGGGCCTCAACATTTCGCGTCCATCGAAATGCAGACGCCGCGGCCGGGATTCTACTTATTGCTATACAACGACATAAATGTGGACGTGGCCTCCGAGACTAAAGCGCGCGGGAGCTGCCGATGCGCCAAGTCTCGGAGTTTGCGCCGTTTCCGCTTTCGTCGCTCAACGGCCTTCGAAGTCTCGAAGGAGTTGTAGGGTGCTCCGCTGACCCGATATCAGTGGCGCACCGACGGGGGGGGGGTTCGGGGTTGTAACCCCCCCCCCCCCCTGAGGCCGACCTAACCCCCCTCCCACTCTGTAACTGCTCCTATGTCCTAGAAGAATGTGGCGCTAATGTCTCTGCGAAACGCCGAAAAAAATAATAAAAATAATCATCATCATTGATGTTACTATTATTTGGTCTTTTATTTACTTTTTTTTTACACACGCAACAACTGTGTAATCGCATGCCCGACCGTTCGTGAAAATTGAACCCCCCCCCCCCCCCACCCTCCCCCTGGCAGAGATCCTGGGTGCGCTACTGCCCGATATACTATCGACTCGACGGCCATCGAAACCGCCCGTGTAGCAGCTCAAAGCTGACCTTTGAGTCGATGGACTGTCGGTTCGAAGGCCTTCGAAGCGCCCGTGTGGCACCAGTATAACGTATCGGAGGACCAAAACAATGCAATCATCGCGCAAGCACATGAAAGAGCCGAGGCGCGGAGAGCGCAGGCCGCCAAATTGTGCACAACCAGCAGCCCTCTGCAGGTGCAGCAAGTCGCGCGCAATCAGCCACTCTGTCACGACGTTGAAGCCTGGTGACGTATCCTGGTGGCCTGGACATCTAACTCGGCGCCTCCCACCAGAGCCATATTTCTCCGAGTTGAGAAGGAATAGGAAATGCAGATTTTCTGATCGCAACGTCTTCGCTCTCAGCTAATACTTTTCAAGAATGTTTTCAGATGTGTATTTCTGAAAGGCTTTCATGCGCACCAAGCATTTGTCAAAAACAAGCGCGAGGGGTGGTTTAAGAACCCCTTGAAAATGGTTGCACATACGTTGGGTATACATAGAGTGTACGTGTTACATGAACAAGCATAGTTCGTTGTGTTTGTTCGTCATGCTTGAAAATGTTCGGAAGTGGAAAACAGCGTCAAAAAAAGACGATTCACAACGCAGAAATGCAAACGACGAACGGTGATTACATATCGCTTGCCCCTTGTGTGCCTTAGCCTGTGATTCATTTTCGACGCTGTCTTCATCTTCAAGCTTACAACATATCTCGAAAAAGCACTGTTTCGTTGGGGTAACGCTATCTACACAAATTTTATCTGAATCTGTGAATTTCATTTGCTTCTGGTGGCTACTTGATATAGGTGGAATGACAGATGCTAGCGTTAATTGAAACCGACGCTTGTGCAGTTACCACCTTCCTATTTTTCTGCGCGGTCATTTGCATTCGCTATTAATTTTATATGCCCAATGTTAGTCGTAGTCGTAATAATAGCTGTAATGTAGTTATTTTTGAGATACAATGGTTAATACGCCTCAGATCGCAATAAAAAGCTCGCGAGCAAGGAGTTACAAGTTTTCAACAGTATTCAACGCCAACTATCCTGACGAAAGCTCTGGTAATAAAATCTGGGAAGGCGAAATGTCGCCTAATCAAAGGCTGCAACTCAAAATAAGAACAACATGACGTTTCGTCACACGCCGAAATGATTAGTTTTCAGCTGCTAGGAAAATATTCCTGCTACACCATTAAATCGCCACTATAAGATTCGCTTGGACTATGTTATATGTGGCCCGATGCATTACAAATAAAATGACGGAATGTTGTGGTGTTTACCATGCAGGTAATGTGCAAATTTTGCGTGCAATGAACGTAAGCCAAGAGGTTTGATACAATCGCGATTTGTGCTGCAGGGGACCTCAGCTGAAGCTGTAATAAACAACGACTTATTATAATTAGGCTATAAGAAATATTACTGAAATTAATGATGCCAGTGTCACAGCATTCCGGGAATGAAAAATATTGCTACAGTGAGCACGTGCAGGTTTTTTCGCGACAAACGCCAGAGAATATATGTATTCGTACCCTGACTTGCACGAAGAGCTTGCCCGATGTACGCCGCATCGCAAAAAGCAATCTCTCACTTCATGTGGAACGCCCTGGTAACAGGTGATGTTTCAAAACAAATGCCAGATGCTGTAATAAAGATTCACCACAGTGAGGCGCCCACTGATCTCATGCCTTGTCCCCACGTACGGGCTGATACGTACTGCTCAAGGGTAAGGCAACTGCAAGAATAACGTAAGAGTACATTATTCTAAAGTGGGACACGCGAGCCTGAATTCCCTACTACTACGATGCTGCACAAAGGGGCAAGCTGGCAGCAAGAAAGTTCAGCACTTAGCGAACGTCAATCAAATGGGTCCCGTTGTGAACAGAACCACCAAAATTATTGCGAGAAAAATTAAAGTGACATCAAACTAACAGAGGGGAGAGAGAGAGAGAGAAAAAGGAGTTTAGGAGTACAGGCAACAAACTAACGCAAGAGCTCGGACGATATTGCAGGCCGAGCATTTTAGAGACATTTTACAAGAATCGACACTGCATGAAGCTTTTACTGGGCGAAGGTAGCGGACCTGCCACTGCCGCAGACGTTGTCTGCGGCTGAGTAGATGTGTCCATACAACGCAAAGAAAAATTTGCAGTGGGTGCGTGTACCTTTCTTTAACATAATCGAGTGCTCGTACTTTCACAAAACTGCACAAATCAAGAGGTATCTTTGTTTCTGTGCGTGAGGTTTTTAAGATGTAATCAACGATTACATCTTAACTTCAATGATTACAAGCCGAGGATTGTGCGTCACGATCACCATGTGTTCAATGAAGAGTCACTTAGGTGATCATCTTAGGTGGCATTGCCTCCGTACAGGCACACACGCTCCCCGTATACCCGCACATGCTCGTTTCAGTCCGCGCGCGCTTATCTGAGAGAGGTCGGGCCCACCCACATGCAGTTCTCGGGCTCTGGCCGGCACGGGGTGTCGCTTTTGAGTCACCGGGTAGGTTTAGAGCGCGTAAGCACCAACGCGCGCAGGGCCCAGGCCGAGGATCACGACACTGATTCCGTAAACAAGCCATTTTGGAAAGCTTTAAAGGAGAACATACAAGTTATTTTTGTTTGTATGAGTATAGCGCATGACTCCTTGAGTTTGCCGTGCATACGTCACTGACGGGACATCCCCCACGGCACGAATATATATTTCCTGCGTCGTAACATCTGTGGCACCCGTTTTGTTGCCACGGGCGCCTGACGCGTACCAGCGTGATAAATACAAGTCTACTGTGTATTTTTGAAATTGTGCGTCATAATGCCATCGTAAGAGACGTATAAATATACATCGAGCGCTCCTATGGGATGTTGGCCGGGAAACAAACGAAAACTTATTATCCCGAAAAACTAATCATTTCTACGGTTTTACGCCACAAAACCATGACGTGATTATGAGATACGCCGTCATGAGGGCTCTGGAAATATCGATGACGTGAGGTTATTCAACGTGCGCACTGACATCGCACCGTATATACGGGGCGCAACATTTCGCCTCCATCAAAATGCAGCCGCCGCGGTAAGGCTTCAATCAGGCGACCTTCGGCTCAGCAGCCGAGTGTCATATAGCCACTTGGCCACCGCGGCGGAGCTATCCTGAAGACGTATTAAGCGGGAACATATCAGTGATGTTTCACATTAACAGTGTTTCGTCCTTGGGCATTGCCTTCAGTATGCCTAAGTCCAACTGTATATATTCTTGTTAGCATTGGGTCTAATCCACAGCAATGTTGAAAAGAAAACGCACTACCCACATTTATCGACGCTGGATCCGTTGGCAAAGCATCTTCGCGTCGAAACAGAATAGCCACTTACGTTAAAAGGAACATCATTATTAAAGTATAAATGTTATTTTTATGAAGCTTTGACTTAGTGGTCCACCATTGCACTTAGACAATGAGAAGAAGGAAGCTGAAGAGCAATAGAGCGGTGGAGAAGACGATCATGAAGATATAACAGCATGCATATATATATGAGCCTCCCGCGCGCCCTGAGAGAGCGTCGGAAACAATCGACAAGCCGGATGCATGGGGTTAGCCTAAATGCGTGTCAATAACGCAACACTCGAGGCGGTTCTACTATAACGGAAACGCTGCTTTCCGCTCCGGGTGTGCCCGTGGTGCACCCCCCCCCCCCCCCCCTCCTCCGAAATTGGGTCAGTGTCGTCCATTACGCCTGGAGGAAACAAATGAGGCGCCCAGACATCCGCGTATAACAGACCCGACACGAGATGCTGCGCCAAAGCCGACCTGACCGATAGGAAGTAGTTGGTGCGTGTACAACGCTCGTGTGCGGATGGGAGTCCCATTGAAATTGCCGCGCCGTGGTGCAGAGACGTTCGACCAAGAAAGACAGCGGCGCCAACCGTGTCACGGCTGACCTGGCGCGCTCCGCACGCGCCTCGGGGCAAAACAACCGGTTTTTCAACAATGAATCAGTTATCGCCGTTTCCCGCGGACCGCAGATGAGACAGTCGGATGCCGCGGTGCTGCATGTGATCGGGGGCGAAACTTTTGTTTTGGAGCGCTGACCGGATTAGGAGCGAGAAGAATGCGAACGAAATGCGCGGAACAAGACTCCTACATTATACATACACCGAAGAATGCCCGATTTTCTTCTTTGGTACAGAGAGTTCTGATGCTAGAGTGAACTTAGGCTCCGCGGGAGTTCAAATAGCGTGGAGATGATACAGGATGACCATAGATTATATTGAGATTCGTGCTTGTGGCTTAAGACGCTCTTCTGCCTTTTCTTATTACAGCGTATTAAAGTATTTATCTGCCCAGACTTCGAAACAATGCTGCTTTCTCCAAACGCACCAGACAAAATGAGTACGCGCATGCCCAAACATGAGAACTGTTTTCAAACCAACGATTAAACGGGGACCAAATGCGCGCTTGAACAGCGCCAGCAAGCAGTCACTAAACTTGCCTCGGCGGCTGTTC
The DNA here is from genome assembly GCA_013339685.2 of Hyalomma asiaticum. NCBI lineage: Eukaryota > Metazoa > Arthropoda > Arachnida > Ixodida > Ixodidae > Hyalomma > Hyalomma asiaticum. Next base: position 85,777,656 of record CM023485.1, on the reverse strand, counting down.
GTTTGAAGAGTACAAGCCCTACAAGCCGCCCGATGCCGTGTCACCAGTTGGGGCCATGCAGTTTTAATGCATTAGCGTGAAAGAGCTAGTACCGTAGAAAATGCGACGTCGGCGTCGGCGTCCCACCATGGCGCAGGTATTTCAATGAACAATTTTTTTAAAGTCAAATCAGTAAAACAAAAAGTCACAATTTCGCCAGAAGGGCGAAGCAATGAATGCGATAGCAATACATGATATAATATACGAAGTGAGACTAGCAGCTTTAGGAGCAATCTGAACTGTAGTGAACGTGGGCTTATTAAGTATATGCAGGTGTGCTTAGGCGTGGAATGAATGACCACGACCTGCAGCTCGCAGAAGAGTGGTACTGATGAGGAACGGCGCCCGTGGGCAGGCCGTCAAAGGTTATTTACGTTCCATGTTGCTGCTGTACGGTAAGTATTGCGTGTGTACCACGCTGTGGAAATTGAGCAGAGGGGAAAGCGTCCACCTTACGGCACGGAGGAAGATAGCGCACGTAAAGGTAGAACACGAGCAGCGCCCTCAGCTCGCTGTCGAGGTCGCATGACCGCGATGCGGGCTGCAGTAGATCACACTGCACGAAACTGTGTACGCGCAGCCCGAGGCACATTTGCGAACAGTTGCTGCGGGTGCGAGGTCGAATGTGCTTTGCATGAAAGTGTTGCAATGATTACGTGAGTAGCGCGCCTTGCTTCAGCGCGAGTGGCATTCTGCTGGAGCTCTTGGGCAGGCGTTCTGATGAGGCGCGTTGGCATAATGGCGTAAGGGCCGTTTCACGGTGACAGCCGCGTCCCCGCTCCGCACAGCCGGCGACCGTATCGCCAACAAACGAGAGAGAGGGAGAGATGAAGTCGAGCGAGGGAGAAGCCTCCACATCATCTCGCCCTCTCTCTCTCGTTTGTTGGCGATGCGGTCGTGAAACGGCCCTGAAGTGTCACGTGATAGTCGACCGGCAGAGATAACGACGCAGCAGAGCTGCGAGCTAAGCTATCTCGTTTTGAATTTATGCTGAAAGCGGTTGGGTTGAATTCGTTCGTCTTTTTATTTGACTTTATTTCTTTCTGCATTTACAGAAATCTAAGCAAAAGCAAAAGGCTACAGAGCCTGACAGAGGCTTTTTCTCCGAAAATACAGTTTGGCAACAAATACATTTCACACAATATTTACATACAATTAACGAAGAACACTTTGCACTTTGACACAATCAGCTAAGCTGAAACAATACATGAATGCACTCACAGATATATAAAATACGAATAGACAGAGATCAGTAATGGAAAACAAAGGGGTCATTACAGCAATATATGACAAAAGGTGAAGTATATCAGGAACGGCTGTAAAGATGTTCCCAAGGCAACGAGAACAAAAGAAAAAAAATAGCACAGGACAGAAATTTGCAATCACAACAATTTGAACACGCTGAATACATGAACTGCACGACAAGTAACACACACAAAGCTGATTAATCTAAAACACAAGTATTATCCATATTCAATGCAGTTATTCAAGAGAATTTCTTTAAGCTCATTTTTCGAAGTGTTCTTATTTAGGTCAACAATGTGGTGCACTTTGTTTAGGAGATTCGGTATCTGATAGTTAATGTGTTGCTGACCATACGTAGTTCTAATTATTGGTGTTTTCATGCTGTGTGTACGGAGGCAGTATACTCAACACACAGAGAACTGTACGTGGGGTAAAGTTTCTTGTTTTGAATATATAAGAGCAATTTAAAATAATAAATTTGATTGGCTTGTAATACTAGATGTTTAGCAAATAAGGGACGCGTGCTAAGACGTTGCGGGTGACCATAATATGCCTCGAATATTCTTAGTACCTTCTTCTGTAATGTCATTAATGTAATGTCATTAATGTAATGTCATTACTGCATTACCTACGATGACTGTCTTCGTCTTTTTCATGACACTGCATTTGCGACTGGTGACCGTCACCTGACTGTCTGCTCTTACGGCGTTAGAGCACGCATCTGAAAAGCGAGATACAATGCTGGGTGTCCGTGCCACCATCGTGTGGAGGAGTGTGCACGCCAGTAAACGCTCTAGACGAGACAGAACGCCGTTCGTTCAGTTTTACATTCTTACGGGACATTTTGTCCGGCCACGATTACATGGCATCTAAGGAATAGCTAATCGGGTTAGTTAGGTATGCATCACATCGCAAAAAGCTTGATCGCTGGATGGCGCCTTCGAAAAAAAATGTGTCATGGGGGGAAGGAGGGTGGTGATTACTGGAAAGAACACTATAGAGGCGGGAATGAGGATCGGCTCCGGCCGGCCGAAAAGCTGTACGCTATCAAAGCGTGCTGAAATTGGCTGTCCATGTAATGAACTCTTACATGATTCCCCCATACCCTTTTTCCCTGTCATGTCAGTGCCCGTCGTGTACCACAGGGGGTTGACATTTCTGGAGTCCTCCACTGCGTCTCTCATATTCGTATCATGGTTTTGGGGCGTTAAACCCCGGAGATCAATCAATGAATCTTTTTTTCTCTGTCGAATACGACCTTCCCATAATTTTTCTATCGTGCACGCTTCTAGTCTACTTTCCGACCCTGTCTGGAACATTAATAGTATACCAGTCGCTGTAAACAAAGGTGATATCCCCCTTGGTGACTGTCAGTGTTGTACGAACCGTCGTTCCAAGGAACGACGTTCCTGGAACGTGTTCCTTTTGGGAGGAACGAAGGAACGCCATCGTTCCATTTAGGATTGGTGGAACTGTAACGGCAACGCGTTACACTTACGAAGGAACGGCAAAGGGAACGACGTTCCTTCTGCAAAGTTCCACTCCACGACCATCGCACGTACGCATTACATCATGCAGGGCGGATATAGGCTGGACTACAACAAGGCGACCCTCGAGTCCCCGTTTTCCTGCCTCCAGGATCGCTCCATCATAGAAAATCAAGTGCAAAAACGCCATTCTTTTTCTATCTGTGCTTTCGATATTCGACGAGGGTGACGCTTCCCCTTCTTCACTGCGGCCTCACGACGTCAGGCTATACCGCTACTCCTTGGCGGTGGCCGTTGGACAAATAGTTTCCGGCTGTCAGCCAACCCTGTAGGAGCGTACGGCAACGCGGGAGCAACCGCATTTAACAGCGAAATTCTCCTTATAATCCCGCCGCCACGGCTCCGTCGGAACTAAAACACTCAACGCGCGACTTACCATCTCCGCTCACTGCAATGGTTTTGAGAGCGCGGTTACAGCCATACTTGTAAAACACTCTATGTGTCAATCTCTTCACAGTGCTTAAGTTGAACTGAACGGGACGCGCTTCAAATTAGCGTCAACAGTCCCATGCCCTCGGCAAAAAGCAGAAACGAAAGGCTTCTCCTAAACGTAGTGAACGTGTGCTGAAAATGCTTACGTGCGTGCGTGCGTAGTGAATATCGCTCTGACCCGGACCTAGTTAATTATGGTCGGTGATGTTCAGTTTGTTTCTAATAAAAACTAAAACCCATGTATCATCATCTAATAAAAATTATAGCTTCATTGATGCGCGACCGAATGGTTACCTACACAGGAATAACCAAATATTGTAATGCACCAGACATTGTACAGTTCACTGGACAGCTTCGTTTGCTGGTGACAATATCCTGTTAACAACTCTCGTGTGGGGTGCGTCATTTTTTTTTTTTTTTGGCGTCCCGTCAAATGATGCATGGAGGCTATTCATTTACTTATTTGTTTCCTGCACCACAACACCAGTTCGCCCTGCGTGAAGGTCGGTGTGTCTACGAACGGAACAGGCAATTAATACTTTTTCCTAATGGGCCACGAATAAAAGCAGAAAACAGTGCCACGTTATTTAATTCCGAGGGAAACGCACAAGATAGCAATGTCGAAATTCCTCACACCGACATACATTGAGCGCAGCCCATAAATAACAACAATATAACAGCATATCACAAGCACTTTAAAATGATCAGAACTAAGTAAAAGCAATATACTCGAAATTGTCTATTAGACTATTAAAACGCTGGAAGGCTACCAATTTTGAGCAAGAATGTTTACCATCTAGAATGCTGACGATGTATATCGGGAAATCTCGTTGCAGTATTTACGCACAGTGGTATGGGTCAGGCACAAACTTTTATATGCTGTCCTAAATCCAAAGGTCTATTACTAGCTTTTAGTGCCAGGTGTATCGCAGTTACCCACGTCCATTGGTGCATGTGAGCAACTTTCTATTAGCACACTGGATGTGCAGTATCGTTATAACTACACATTTGAAGACCGACGTGGGAAGTGCCTTATGAGTTGCGCTTTGACTATAGCGCCAAAGTTGAAGTGGAGTTGTCTGTAGTATGTTCGGAGCTGCTTTAAAATATTTGCCTAGGAGTGTTTTTGTATATATTTCTTTGTCTCCGGATAATATGCTGCCGGTGACTTTAAAATTCGTGAAATATGCATAGGTCGATGAAAGATTTCAAAGGTTCACTTTATTTTGCCTCAGTGCAATCAAATGTAACGTTAATGTAACGACACGTTCCAATTTTTGAAATGTAACTGGAACGCGTTCCTTTCTTATTAAAGGAACTTGTAACGGGAACGCTTTACAAAACTATGAAGGAACGAGGAACGAGTTTTCGTTCCTGTTTTGGAGGAACGTGTACAACACTGGTTACTGTGTCACCGGATGCACGTTTACGCCATCACACACACAAAAAAAAGCATGCAGACAATCATTCCACTAAGGGCTTTGATCGATCATTGTACTGTTCACAAGACAATGCCACCAGCGCCGGGCACTGAAGCAGTAGGGGTATATACGTCCGGCTAAACCTATCTACGTTAGAGCGAGTCTGCACAACCATTCGCATTGTTCGTTACTATTAGGCGGCAGAAGAAGGTTAAAGACAAAAGAGCGTGCTTCAATGGCACGCGCGGTAAACTGGAAAAGAAGAAAGCGAGAGCACCAGGTCATGAGTCTCCAATCGCTCAGGTGAGCGACCGCCGAGGGCAGCCTTCGGCGACCGCGACCTTCCTTTGTAACCGCCGCCCGCCGACCGAAGCCAAGGCGAAGGCGCCTGTTGAAAACGTCCAGGAGGTTGAGTGGAGGGGGGGAGGGAGAACGATCGCCGAGCAAATCGCCACGAGTAACGGCGCGCGCACAAAAATGCAATGAACCAAAGCGCGACCAGCTAGCTCACTTGGGCGCGGAAAATCCCTCCGAATGCCGGGTGTGGAGGGGGGATGGCATCGTGACGCCACAAGTGGAGGCGACTGGGCTTGAGAGGAAGGAAATATAGAGGGGGGGGAGGCGTTACTGCGAGCCCCGAAGCTAGGCAACCAGAGGTCATTTTCCCACTGATGCGTAGCCAACGTCCTCAGAGGTTGCCGAGAAGAGTCCCTGTTATGGTCTCTGGTTTAGGAGCGAGTAAAGAAGGCAATGCATACACACGAAAGCATTGCTCGACCCGGCGATGGCCTGCCTGCACTGCGATACGTGGTTTTGGCCGGAATTCTTTTTCTTTTAGCTCATGGCCGCGCTCATTGTGGCGGAAAGGAGACACGTGAGGCGGAAGCGGCTTTGCCTGACCTTGGGAAACGCATTGTGGACATAGAAGCGATTTCTAGGGAATGCTTCGTTATTTTCTTTTTCCTTCATTCCTTTGTCTACAGCATGCTAGGGTATTGTAATCGGCCATCCGTTTCTCTGCGGTGTAAAAGGACGGCAGCACTTCTGAGATCGGAATATTCCTGATTTTATAAGGAGGTGCAGGGTAGGTCTTCTCAAGCACGTTCGTTTTTATCGCTGGTGCTTATGTAGGGGAATGTTGGCATTTACGGTGATTATATGCAGCTGCAGCTCTTCAGTTTCGTTTCAGCTATATTCTCCTTAAACGTCCGGAGGTATTTCAGAAAAGAGGCTTCACTAGATGTGACAATGCCTAAACAGACGAACAAAGCACACAAGGAAAAACAGAGAGAGAGAAAGACCGAAACAACAAAATTACTGTAAGAAGACCAACGGTACGTCGGCGGGATAAACAGGGAAGAGAAAAGGAAATGTGGCTCGGAAAATGAGAGTGGTAGTACTATTTTTGAACACATGCATGTCAACATGATCAGTGGACGCTTCCCGGAACGATTTGAGGACACAGAGGGAGGCAGTGTTTTTTGATATCTTGCTGCAGTGGGTCATTGTGTCACAAACGAAAAGAATGAACGGTTCAATAAAAACAATAGGGTGGTAAGACGTCCATGCTTTAGAGCGACATGTGCTTTAGGAGGGAAGATCATGCGTAAAGGTGGATTTAACAGTGCATGCCTGGAATACAGATGGCAATAATCGGAATGTCACCAGAGGTGTTGTCGCGCACTTGCACGCATTGCCGAGCGTGGCGCGCTTGTGGGGTCGTGCGGCCAGCTCTGTCCGCAAAACAGCCAACCTTCCTCTATGCTCTCTGAGACCTACACTGGAACTGGCCACCATAAGAACATCTCTGAATTAATAACAGCCGCGCGTTGAAGCAAAGGAAGTCGCAAAACTTGATGACCCCACACACACACACACACACACACACACACACACACACACACACACACACACACACACACACACACACACACACACACACAAGATGCAAATGTTTTGTGCCGATGCTCCTTTAAGAGCGGAACGTGATGGCTCGGTCAGCGCCACCTGGACGGTGTCAACACCTCCTCTCTGTAGATGGCGCTAGCTGGGCATGCCGTCGTTGGTATGGTAGATATGCTGGAAACAGGGTATTGGAGTTTCAAAGTAACGGAATTATATTTTCACGTGCATTCAAATTACACTCCGAAATATCATGATTCACGATTTTCCTGAGAAATCTTACTTTGAGAAACCCAACATTGTTCACCAACGCATCTGCGTCATGGTCTGCGTGGTCGGGGTGGTCCGATACGATCTTTTTTCCGTCCTAGATGCCGGTATCGACACGACGCCTGATTTTCTGCAGCACGAGCTCCTTTAACGGCATCGCGTTAGAATGAGTACCGACGAGATCATTTTTATGCAGTATTGCAGATAATGAGTTTCACGTGCGCATGCGGTGTCCGCAACAAGCAAGAAGACGTGCTGGACTCCAGCTTCCTAGCGCACACAATCTTCTTGGTTGCTGTGCGTAAAGATATAAAGGAAGCAAAGCCCCCCCGGTGCTCTTCACTCAATGTGAAGGCGAAGCCGACCCTCAAGCACGAAACGCTAGCGCAAGAGAAGTGAGGGTACAGATGGCAGCATACCAAGTGGCGACCTCCGGCCAAGAGTTTGCCTGATGCGTCGCTTCCGTGAGCAGGTTTGCAACTGTCTAGTCGAAAGGGCTTCCGAAGGGAAGTCGCACAGATAGAAAAGGAATACGTGCGATATACAAAAGCCTCGCAAAGGAGCGATCTTGTCTGCGTCTGACGCCGAGTCATGTATACTGGACGCGTCGAGTGTACCCCTCTTTATTTTTTCCTTCCTTGTCTTTCCTTCTTTCTTATTCTTTGTTTAATTTCTTTTTGTATCATAGCCGTCTTCGCGTGCAGGGCTTTTCGGTTGTCGAGCGCGTTTGTTCGGGGTCACACGTTTTCTTCGTACGCACTCTCGAGCACTGCCTTGGAGGAGCATCTTTACTTTAGAAGAAAGTCAGCAGATCCCGATCGTGAGTCTTAAAAGAAAGTTACCATCGTGTCCGTTTTCACTGTGCGGAAGTGCCAGACGGAAAATACCCGCTTTGAGGCGCCAGACTATATGGAAGGTTTCCCTTTCTGCAGTCGCGCTTCCTAAGTGTCTTTGTAACTGTATCCATTTGAGCGTCTCTCATATCAACTAAAACGAAAGCAAGAAACGTTGATTATTGTTACCAGTGCTTTAGGAAGCGCGGGTGCCCGCGAGGGACGGTGTCCAGCTATTTTCTTTCTTACAGGATCGCTAAAGACGACTATATGGAATAAAGGCAGCAATAAAATTTACGATACCAGTTAAACGAACCGAACATTCCTGCGCAGTCCACATACTCCTTGGTCGATTCAAGCGAGCCCCGTCATAGAATTTATTTTGTTTTGCACTCACTATACGGTTAGAAGTACTAAAGAGAAAAACAATCGTTCTGGTAACAGTGAAATACCCTTCAACATTACTAAAATTTTCATCGTTGGCGAGAGAAGACGCTCGGAAGACAAGAAACCACACGCACGCACACGCACACAAACACGCAAGCGCGTGCACACACACACACAGAGAGAGAGAGAGAGAGACCAACAGACAATATTTAGTTGGCGACTGCACCCTGTAGTTCCCACACCAACGGGCTGTGGTTGACGTCATAGATTCTGGTTGCGCCTCATGGGGCCCACATAGTTCCTAACAGCTAAAAATGAATACACTGTTCTCTAAGGGGCCCGGAGAAGTAAGTAACGTACCATATCTAGAAATTTTTTGCAGCCAATGTAGCCAAACACGAAAGGAACGAAAGGACACTTTGAAACCTGTGAAGTCACAGTGAACCCATATATCTGAGCCATGTGAATGCCTTGGATTCTCTACCAAACAAAAAAAAAGAAAGAAAGAAAGCAATAAACTAGGAAACAAAAAAGAGGAACGAAGGAAATACGGAAAGAAACAAAAGAAGGAAAAAAGAAAAAGCAAAGAAGGCAAGAAAAGGGAAAACCGAGACAGAAAATAAACACACAGACAGAAAGAAGAAAAAATAGGTCTGCCACGCACACGCCAAGCTTCGCTTTCCCCTATTTTTCCAACAGAGGAAGGGCTTCTCAATTCTCTTTGAGCGAAAGGTGCAGTTAGGGATGCTACAGAGCCCACAAAGCGCATAACGGTGATGTGCATTTGTTTTTAGGAGCATGCTGTGCAAGCTTCTTATGCTGGCGCCTCGTCCGGCGGCGTGTACACGCCGCTCAAGGCGCGGCTTTCCGGTGATTCCAAGCATGCTCACTAGATGGCGGCGCCGCTCAAGGCGACGCCATCTAGTGAGCATGCTTAAGTCTTCTTACGAGCCTGGTGGCGCACATGTCACCGCCCCGCTACAAAGGGGACGCTCATAGCATCCATCCATCCACGCACACCACTCTCAGCACGTGCGCTTCCTTTCTCTTCGCCGGGAGCTCGCGCACTGAACACTCTTCGTTACCGCTCGGCCGCATGAACACCGCATAAGCCAAGGCAGCAGCGCGGCGGGCTCGCAACGCAGCGGCAGCTCGGGCTCGCCGCCAAGACCCTGCGGTGACAGCCCGGGAGGCCGAAGCGGAGAGGGCTCGCCGTCAAGCAAACCCGGAGCTGCGGGCCAGCGAAGCAGAAGCGGCCCGCAGCTCCGGCTTGCATCATAAAGCAATCATCTTTCAAGGGAAACGAGTGCCTGAGCTCATCGAGGGACGCCGTTCTTGTACTTTGCAAAGAACATCTCTTGTGTATATATAATGTATATAGTCCATGAAAATGTATATATTGCATTCAAATGTAAATTAATAAACATTGTGTAGGTAATGTATGTATAACAACGTTGTCACGTCTATATATGATGCTAGGTGATGTATACGGAGGATTCGCGGGTTACCCGATCATCTCCCAGAAAGCTCCTCTAACATCATTCCCTTTGTGGATATGGCGGTGCTTTTTTTTAATAGGTTCTTACACTTGCGCAAGCCTAGATGAAATTATGACACTTGTGGGTATTATGACACTTCTAGGTATTACTCATAGATTTCCGCATACGCGGGACTCGACGTGAATCTTACTGCGTAATAATATTTGATGTCGAAAGGAAATAAATGTAGCAGTTGCAACTGCCTTAAAATTATTGTTATTCACAGCAAGACGAAGGCCTCTCCCAGTGATCTGCAATTTCTAGTAACAGCGATCGCAGTGTTCTTGAGAAGCTGGATTGTATGTCTGACACTACGTTTTCGAAATACGCGGCAAATATGCTCAGAAATATGCCTTATTTTGTCTTTATTCTGAATTACTTTTTCTGCGGGCACCTGTTATCATGCACCTTCTGCCGTTTAGAGAAACGTAGGGAGGTATACAACCAGATTCGTTTATGTGACTGAGTGTTACAGATTTCGGCCTGTTGTAGTATGTTACGATGGAATCGCGTCAGTTTTGTGGAAAATTTAGACGAATTGTACATTTTTTGATTATTTTAGAATAACAGCGTTGTGCTACCTCATGCCACACAGGATCCTTCAGCACTGAGGGGCCCTGCGCAAGCAGTAAGGTATAAAAATCTCAGTCCAAAACTTTTAGCACGTGGCTGCCCACGGGTATGGCCTGTGCAGCCTTCATGCAGGGCTGCACAGTATATAGTCTCAAAAGTATGTTGTCACAACACGTCGAGTAGGAAGGAGCCTTTCTGTTCGATCCATCCATTCCCGTTAATGGTTCGTTCATGCCTCTGCCTAAGTATGTCATCCTGCACTAGGCTAGCATGGTGATTGCCCAAACTAATGATTAATTAGTGTTACAGGACAATGCCATATCATTTTTTATCTTATGATTTTGTAAGAGGATCGATTTTATATAATGCAAAAGACTCATACTAAAACGCAAAAAGTGTTTTCTGTGGTTTTATGTCCGAAAACAACGATATGTTTATGAGAGACGCCATAATGGAGGGCTCCGTAAATTTTGACAGCCTGGGGTTCTTTAACTTACTACACTGACATCGCACAATGTACGGGCCTCAACATTTCCCCTCCATCCAAATGTATATCCGCCGCGGCCGGGATTCGATCCCGCGATCTTCGGATCAGCAGCCGAGCATGTAGCCACTGGACTACGTGGCGGGCCCTAAATCAGTCTGGCGCCCTGAATTACAGCTATTTATGGCCACTGTCACTGTACTAACTTTTGTTGACTGGTATTAGTAGTTGGAAGGGAAGTAATAGTTTCTACACTCCTGCCGCTACGCAGTATAGTTTCAACATTTACGCGACTGTAAAACATTTAAATTTTGTATAGTAGTCACACAAAACACCCCAAGATGTCACTACCAGCATAAGTACTCCTATCAAGGGTTCCTGTCACTCAATCACGGCCAGATTGGAAAGGCGCGCTGATTACCGCGCGCGAGTGCGTCCGTGACTCAGCTCAAACGGTTGATCGATTGATTTGTGTGGTTTAACGTCCCAGAACCAACTCTGATTATGAGAGACGTCGTAGTGGAGGGCTCCGGAATTTCGACCACCTGGGGTTCTTTAACGTGCACTGAGATCGCACAGCACACGGGCCTCAACATTTCGCATCCATCGAAATGCAGCCGCCGCGGTAGGGATTCGATCCCGCGACCTTCGGATCCGCTAGGCCCGTGTACTGTGCGATGTCAGTGCACGTTAAAGAACCCCAGGTGGTGGAAATTTCTGGAGCCCTTAACTACAGCGTCTTTTTACGCGGTTTTTAACGCAAAGCCCCAGAAATCACAGGTCCGTCCCGAACTTTATGAATGAAACGTGCCTGCTCGATTAAATGTGATGTGCTAGTGATGCCGTTTGGCCAACTTACGCAATAAAAAATATTGATAATGCGCGATCGTCCAATGCGCATACAGATCATGCGTTTGTACTTGGTGCCACGTTCCGCAACATCAGCGGGAGTGTCCGATACTTAGGACATGCACCGATTCCGAGTTTACGCATGTGACATCATTGTAACGCCTACCGCATTCAGTGGCTCCGTAATGGATGACAGGTGTGAGGCGGAAAATTCATAGCGCACGCCCTTCTCTACATTAAGAAGAAACAAAGAAAAGAGGTCAGCCGGCATCACTGACAGATCACGTGTACAAACAATATACGCTACGGAAAGAACAGAGTCTCTAAGCTTTTCCTCGCTAAAATCGCGGCATGATTACGACACGGGCTGTTACGGGGTCTACGGATTGGTTTGAAGCCCCCGAGGTTATTTCACGTGCATCTAAATGGAAGTCAAGTACAAGCACGTATTTGCATTATTTGGCCATCACAGCGCTGCCGCCGTGGCTGGGAACCGAACTCGCACCGTCAGTGGCTTGACGGTGGTTGATGCTACCGTCGCGTGTCGATAACAACTAAATGGAAGTTATAAAATCTTTTGCGTATACATATCGCATTCCACATTTCGAGACCCTGTTACTTTGGCGTCACGGCGTACAAAACAGCGATCGTTCTCGCAAAAGGCCGAGTTTCCGCGGACAACATGCAATCCTCAAGCAGCTACCGCGCGTTAATGACTGGCAACACTCATTCCTTGGTGGTGGACGAAGGGTAGAAGGAGAAGGCAAAAGGACGAGCTCTTTCTTTCGTCGAATGCAGTCGGCGGCAAACACGGACTCCGGAAAAGAGGAAACGACAGCCTAGACTGCCCGTCGAGAGGGGACATCAGTCACAATGTCGTGGTCAAGGTGGATCAAAGGCCGACGGTCAAGGTGGATGGGTGGCACGTTCGGAAAGCTCACGCCTTTTAGCGGTGGCGGCGGACTAAAAAGCATCGCCATGAGCATTGCAGGTGTGAGCGGAGGGGGCAAAGGTGTACTACACGCGCCGACTGGGCACAGAGCGAAAGTCATGGCTGCATCCTCCTCGCCCCCCGAAGCAGTGCAGGTAGTACCAGCAGCGGCAGAGCAGCACCAGGCGGGCTGCTAGAGGGCAGCCCACCAATGAGGGGAGGAAGAGAGCGACGCGCCGCGACCTGGCCAGGAGCGCACGCGTTCCTGCTGCCGGTCGTCCCTCGTGAGGAGAGACTCGCCAGCCGCCGTCGCCATGAGAAGCGGGCTCGCGACGCTGCTCCTCGTCGCCTCGCTGCACACGTGGACAGCGCTATCGCTCAGGGTCCTGGATCACAGACTTTTCGGTGAGTGCCATGCAGTGGCTAATGACTTTTTTGGACGAGCACGCTTTTGGGCGGTGAGAGGGTGGTGGCAACCCTGCGGTGTCCGAATCCAGCTGTTCGCGGGTGCGCGTGCGTTTACGGGCGATCACAACAGGCACCGCTTAAGACGACCGTTTATCGAGTGGAGTAAGGACTTACGTTGTTCCGTGTTAGTCCGACGGCTCCGGTTATTTCGCTCGTGGTTGCGAAGGTCACGAAGAAGGTTGGGCGGTAGGGGAGCACGCGTGCACGTTGGCTTTCATAATTGGGGTTCACGAAGGTCAGGTTCGCGTCTCCGTTCCCGCGTGTTTGTCTTCTGGGGCACCCAGTTTCAAAAAGCATCGAGCCATACATTGCCAAGTTCGAAGAAATTTTCTTTCTTTCGTACACTGCGGACTGCACTAAGACAACTTACGAGCGAGACTAGCACGCTGTCGTTTCTTCCGAGTAGGTTACGTCATCGATCTGTCGCGACGTTGCATTTGTCGAAAGCACAGCACCGGGGGCGACTTCCGCAATGAAACACCGTTTTTGTTTGTTCGTTTTTGATCACCACCGTTCTCGAAGTTGAGTCCTTTGGTGCTCTTTCGATCTTTGCCCAGCTTATCGTCATGGAAGCGATCGGCTAGTTTCACATTTGGTTGAGCAACTGTAGAATGTTTTCGTTGCAACCTGTGTTTCAATTCAAGAGGCGAATTTCTAGAGCTGCGGGCCACCGCAGTCAACCACAATCGCCGAGACCACTAGTTTATGGATTGCTATCGCTGATCGCTCACGTCAAAATTTTGCCACCGACAAGAGCAGTGGGTGAATGTGTCGATACGCGGGCTTGTATAAGATCACGTGAGTCAGCACTTGACTGTGGAACGAGAAGGCGTGACAAGGTAAATATTTCGTCACAAAGAGAAAGCGAAAGCTCCGAGCGCCTCCTCTGTTTACCCTTGATCAGCGCCAAGTGTCCCTGAACTTGCGAACGAGCCAGCATCATGCATGGATGGCTATGGATATCGTATAAGGGCGTGTAGGCATTTTATAACCACGCGCAAAAATGAAAAGAAGAAAATTGTACATATATGTTATCCAACCTGCTAACCAATTCAGCTGTCACGACTACGCACGCAGCGTTAGATAGGCGTATGGGTTCCGAGAACGCCCATGCTGCTCCAGCTGCAACGCGTGCCCCACCTCGACGTCTGTATATACACGCACGTTTACCCCGTTCCGAAAGGGTGACCTGGCTAAGCATGTGACACGGCCGTGTTGTACTTGTTTTGACCTTGTCGCTGTGACACGTTCGCGAAACGAAACCGAGTGTCGATGCGTGCCACCGTTTGATAAGAGAGCACGCAGTATGCTCGGGACGTCCTGTGTCGCGCAGTGTTCCGTAAGTGAACCGTGGTATAAGCATCGGGCGGAAATAAGCAGGGATGCGTCGGTTGCTAAGGGGGCGTATATTTAGCTATTAAATTCCTCTGCGTGTCAAATAAAAGAAGGTAGGGGAAGCACAGTGTCGTAAAGATGGTGTTGTGCGAATCGGCATCTGGCATTGAGGCGTGCTTCCTCAAGTTCGGCTGCAAAAGTCATAGCGACATACTGTATCCCTCCTGAAGAGCTGTGTCATCCGCACCAGCATGCAGGTGCCGAAAACGTGTATGCTAAACGACTGTTACAATATTCCGCAATACCCTTTTTTCATTATGCGGCAAGGAACAAATACAGCAGAACGTCAAGAAAGGTGCATAACGATAGTTAACGATGGAAATTATCGCCGCTTTAACAATGGCATCGGGGCGAGCATCCGCGATACAGCGGTGTGTGGTAGTGAAGATGTAGGAAGAGCCTCTGTTTCAAGATTGCAATATAGTTTCACGTGTTTACGAAAGCGTTGTGCTGACTGGTGCTTAGACAACCCGCTTATAACGCCTACTATGAATATGCGCTCACGTCGTTTCAGAGTGCCATGGAGGCCTTCGCTATCGCAATTTTTCGTCAAAAGAAATGTCGTAGCGTAGGAGAGGTAATTAATGCTTTGTGATTTCGCCCAGTATCACAGTACGTCGCTGGCGGAATCGCTGTACCCACTCTCAGCACATTTACAACGCTACGCCGTTGCTTGAGCCGGTTGAACTTCTTGCTGTGGTTACAGCAATTGATAAGTTCGTCGATCGGATATCTGCGTTTTATGCTGTCATTGGTGTCCTATAAATGGAACGTGGTTTAGCTGCGCGAGAAGTCAGTGACGTAGAAAACCGAGTCTTTGTGCATTGTGCCCTCTGCTGAATGAAGTACCACGTTCACGTCCTCGTCGGATCCGCCTCGGTGGTCGTCGTGCTCACGTTTTCACCGTTGATGCCGTGCCATCGTTCTCGGTCACTAAGTGCTTTGTGAATCGCGTTTCTATTTCAAATTAATTTCGCCTCCCGGATATGAGCCTGTACGTTCGATCTGGAAAAATATGCAGTACTGAATACTTGCAGACCGTCCACCTAAAAGCGTATCTCGATGATTCGTTGGGCATGCAAAACCATGGTCTGTTGATGCGCCTTGCTAGTACACAGTTTTGTGTCTACCGGCTGACAAAAATCTAAACGCCTTGTTAGTGTTTTTATTTCCTTCTTTGGAGATTGGCCATGAGATAACGACCGGGGATTTTAGAGAAGGACAGGTTATTTTTTTTTTAACAGGCCAGTCAAACGACCATTATATCTTTATTTCTTCATATCTTCGTTGGTGTACCGTGTATTCTCTCATTTAAGCCACTGCTGGCACTCCGTGTCCACCATTCCGTTTTGCCGAACATGCGTTTCATCTTTCAGAAAGCGTCACCGCAAGTCGTCGTCAGGGTCCGCGCATTGGTGAGTGACAGCAACGTGACACAAATGCAAAGCACTAGTGAGTTCGCAAAAAGCGGTAATAATAACCGGTTCCGGAGATAAGGATCACCAGATTTCGTGCAATAGGTGACTACGGCTCGTGTAAAAAAGGTGCGATTTGACCGATGCACTCTATATACTCTGTTCGTGACTAATCTCGGCAACTTTTCAGGCTTATTATTCACCGTGCCCAAGCTGTTAACCTGCGCACGAGGATTCCATGCGATCGGCCTTCGTCGGAATAAGCTGTTGCAGTATCTTAAATCAAAGCCGCGCGTAGTATGCCAAAAACTGGACAACTTCTCCAGGGCAGGATGTAACATTGTTGCTATTGTACTGTAAACATTGTGCATGATTGGTTTGGTAGTGCATCGCAATCAGGCAATCGGCACAGTCCATGTCAGCAACATATGCTGTTCGAATAGTTCCTAAGCGTATACATTTCTTTTGCTCAATTCTATAGATGATAGGCTTTTACGTACAAGCCCCCGCCATTTAAGGGTGGTATAGCGCGTTGAAAAGCTGAAACGTAAGCAAGAACACCCCAGCACGACACACATGTCTTGCACAAAGTTGAAACATCGATAACAGCAACGACCTAACGCGAACAAAAAAAAAAAAAGAAGACAAACGAAGTACATGGTGTACCCACGTGGTGTACTTACATGGTACAAGCACAATGGGAAACAACTTTCGAGAAGCTGTCATCTGTCAATGCGAGGGAAATTCGTGGTATAGTAAAGTTTTTCTTCTTTTCTTTTCTTGCACAAAATTTACATACATAGGTAAATACGAAACACAGTCAATTCCACGAAAGCTCTTCTCTTTCGGTAGCATATTGTACCTAAGGGTCACCCGACTCTTCAATCAAAAGGGCTAAATGGCAGAGCGGCTACATTGGCTCCTATCCCCCGACCGGAATATGCTGATGCGAGCAACGTACAACTATACACGTAAAACGAATACCGCCTTAATGAAGCCGCGGGATCTACCGGCAGGCATAAAGACGGTAGTTTTCACTCCTAATCACCGCCAGGAAGTCCAGGCTGGCTGAGCGGGTAGCTCTTTTCCTTTGTGGGTTTCTTTCTTTCGGCAGGCCGCGAGGACAACCCGCAAGCCGGTGCCGCTGATGACCGCCGCAGGAGCGGGTCCTCCTTATCAGCCGTCTCGGCCCGGTGAAGACTGCCTATCCTCCGCGTTCTCACTGGATGCATTGAACCGGCTGCGAATGCATCAAAGCGAACAGTACAGACACACACGGAGCCGAAATTACGACGGGACTATACGCTGAGGGGCGTCATTTCTTTCCTCCTTCGCCCGCCGCATATTAATTGGGCCGCAAATGAACGCCGCTGTAACAGTGAATCACATGTGCGCACGCGCTGTGAGCCTCCATACCGAGCAAGTATGATTTAGTGTAAACCGTTGGAACGGTGCGTGCGACAGGTTCGATAGCATTTGCTGCAGCCTCCTAATCCGGCCGCGTCCCGTGCCTGAGGAACGTTTAAATAATCGCGCTGTTATAATAATTTCTCAGGGTGGACACTTACGTTGCTACGCAGTGTTGATACACAGCTACGGTGGAGGTTCTAGACCATTAGCAGTTGCAAACCTGGTTAGTGACGGTCGCTCGACCCCTACAAACTCACGGTGGGTTGCGGCCTGAAATCTGACTGCCGGGTTCGCAGCGACACCATCGGATCAAGTCTATACAAAATTCGGGACGTAGTGAGGCGTCCTGATTACAAGGCGATCAGTTGACTTCAAAGTACCAAGGACAGCCTGAATAGGCTGAGCAGTTCCGCATAGTGCACGGGAGTACAAACCATTGTACCAGTCTTGGTGAGCTAGATCTCGACGTCGCGTTAGCCATAGTAATGTTTAAGGAAGGTTAGGTTCATGTATAGTTGTGACGATCTAATTGAGTCTATAATGCTCAGCTGTAGGTCGGCTCAAGAGGTGGATAATATCTGATCAGCGGGTCGCGAGACATGACTGGAATACGAATTTTTCAAATGTAGCTTCCTTTGTAATCAAGCGACCTCATATTCCTCAAATACATGTTGTGCGCTCTGTGAAAGCGGCTATCTACTGGTGCAACTACGCTCTTGACGGCAGCAACACTTCTGCGGAGTAATGACCACTTAATATACTTGAACCGTTGTGCACGCAAAACGAAACCGCAAACTTGGCTTACCGACGCCTACTGTGGCGGTGGAACTTCGGTTTCGAGGTGGCTTCATCCTCGAACGATTACAATGCATTGCCTCGAATACTCGCTTTGGCTAGAGCTCTATTGTTCCTTTGCCTATTAAGGAAGCAGCATTTTTCTTTCTTATTGTTAACCCCATTTAAGGAGACCTTGTATGGCTTGAGGTTCTACTACTGTTACTTACTTGCTTCTAAATCAGTTCCATTACATCACGGTTCAAGGTTATTGTAATCAGTAGCAGCAAATATCTGCAAGCAGGCTCTCCCGCAAGGATGTTTTCCAACTGGAAACTCGTTCACCACCGTTCTCTCGTTCTTAGAAGGGTTCTTTCACTCCAAGTGCTTTCACCCCTCCGCATTCCAGGGACAACGCACAAGCCCCACGAAGGCATTCCAAAAATTGCTATGGGCACATGATTACTGTAGACAGAGCAAGCACAACGGTATGCAGAGAGAAAGAGAGGACCGAAAGAAAAGGAAGGAACGAGTGCTAGTCTGTCGCCGACGTCATTAGCTCGGAAAGAATATTTCCTCGCGCATGCGCAGTAACATTTCCGCAGATTTTCATTGAGTGAACATACAAGCCACTAAACTCTTGTAGCTTCGTCTATACGTCATGGGCTGGTGAATTCTCCCGGTGACCACGGGAGCTAAATGTGCGGCTCAGGCCCCGAGCGCATGATGTTGCATTAACTTATCAAGAGTGTCCCGTGTGGCAGATGACAGCTTAAGCAAGAAGAAAGGAAGCCACGCACCCACATGCATAGAAGTCAGCCCAGAAGCCTTAAAGGTTGGCCGCGTAGGGGAGATTGCATGTAGTGTTGCGTCTGCTGCTAGAGTCGTTACGATATGCGAGTTTAAGGAGAGCATCAAAAAAAAAAAAAGCGGAAGCCTCAGTTAGGCGTTCAAGGTGAGCCTCACAAAGCAAAGCACGCGCCGTCCTGGGCACCTGTCATACAACGGGGGAGTCGTACGTCCCGCAAGAGACGTCCAACGCGAGGCAAAGAAAAGTAAGCTGAGCTGAGATGACTGTTGTGGGGGGATGCTGAAGACGCAGAAGGCGGCGGGGGGAATAGGGGGGACAGGGGGAGGGGGGGATAGCTAGGGGGTGCCAAGAGTGGCGTCCAGGTTCCGGTTTGGCCAGTAAGTACCGTAAGAGGGCGTGTTCCGCGCCTCTTTGAGAGGACCGGGGGTGCACGCATTCTTACAGCATTCGGTCACGCAGTTCTGACGGATCGGCGTTTCGGCCGCCCAGCGAGAGAACGCCGCTACGGTGACGACCGACGCGTCACCCATTGCGTGAAACGACGTGCGTGCTTTCGGGAAAGGTCCGCAAAAACTGCTTATGCAAGCGCACGACGGTCTAAACGTGATCCGGCACGGCATCGTTGAGAACCCACGTATTCAGCAGACACGGCAGGCTTTTGCCTAAAAGCGCACCTTCGGCCACATTTAGAATGCGAACCGCGTGCATGACCGCGTTCACTAACGCTTATTAGTTTTAGCGTTAACGTGACACCTTGCTGCAAAGTTTCGTGGCATAAAGCGAGCTTCAGTTTAGAGGGAGTTCGCGCCTCGGCATTTGACAAGTGGCGTCGCCTAGCGAAGGATGATTGTGTTCAAGAGAATTAGAGGGAAAAGAACAAAACGAAAACACCATAATGCTCGCCTGTCTTATTCTCAAAATTTTGAGAATAGGAATAAAGAAATGTGAACCACACTCCAAAACCGAAAATTTATGCGTTGCCGAGTTGTTTACAGCTGTCGTCATGCTAGGCCTTGCGTCATCCGAAGGTCGCGGGATCGAATCCCGGCCGCGGCGGCTGCACTTCGATAGAGGCGAAATGTTGAGGCCCGTGTGCTGTGCGATGTCAACGCACGTTAAAGAACCCCACGTGGTTAAAATTTCCGGAGACCTCCACTACGGCGTCTCTCGCAATCAGAGCTGGTTTTAGGACGTTAAACCCCACAAATCAATCATCAAGGCCTTGCGTCGTTTGAAATGGGAAGCGATCTCGAGAACTCTGCTAAGTTATACATACCATGTAGTCGAAGATGTCTGCAGCTAAGCGAAGCCATTTTACACACTAATTTGCACACGAACGAAGCTTATCCCACAACAGCAACGCCAAATTCAGTTCGAAGAGGGCATCCAAAACCACCGCTATGTATTAACATGGACTACGTAAACACGCAGACGCGCAACGTTGAATCCGAGAAATAGCGCGCACAAGGTAAGCCGTATTATTCGTCAAGGAATTATTCGTATTATTCGTCAAGCTGCCTGATTATCTGTTAACCTGTGTGTGTGTGTGTGTGTGTGTGTGTGTGTGTGTGTGTGTGTGTGTGTGTGTGTGTGTGTGTGTGTGTGTGTGTGTGTGTGTGTGTGCGCGTGTGTGTGTGTGTGTGTGTGTGTGCGCATTGTAGAGAGATCGTGAGTAAAGCAAAGAAAAGAAAAATAAAGAGAGACAGAGAGAGACGCCGAGGAAGTCAGTCTGTGAGGATGGTTGATGCCACGGTCCCATCTAATGGCAGTTTACGCTTTCTTTCACATGTAATAGGCACATGTCTTACAAGTTATATGTCATGTCTACCAAGTGCTACGACTATCACAGCGCATAATACACTGCTCTTTTAAAGGAGCACTGACACAAAATTTTGACGACGAGACAACTTGGGAGATGGACTCGCGTGGACACACGTACCTGATCTGTCAAATGTCAACGCCAAGCAAGCACAGCCTAGGACACATTTGAAATCACGTGCAAAGCCCGTAGCAACCAACAAAGGACAACGCAAATGTTTTTCTGCGTAAACAAACAGCAAAGAACCACGTGCCCAGTTTGTGTTGGCGGTCACTGCTGCCCATACCAGTCTGCTTCGCTGCTCGCTCCATGCCTGTCTTTTCTTCCTTCGTTCGCCCCCCGTGTCAAAGAGTTCTATTGTTGGAGGCCACAAGCACTAAAAGCCCCGCGTTCTTTTGTTTCCGCCCCACTGTCGGGGTTGCGTGGCGCCTTCGACATCTGTTAACAGGTTTGCGTGCAAGCATGCACAGGTTTGACTCCCACCTGCACGTGTAGCCAAGCGCGGCACACGCGTCTGCTTCGTGCTGTTGCGTGGTCAGCTGTGCTTGCACAATATATATATATATATATTCATCGGTGCCCTCTGAAACCGAAACTGCGACTGGCCGCAGCAACAACAAAAAATATTAATAATATCCTTAATAAATAATCATCGTGTGCTGAAGCACGGTAGATATACGCACGTGATAAATGGGTCATTAGCAACTATTCCCGACCGAAGGAACAACGTACGGTATTTGTTTTGTCAGTGCCCCATTAAAAATAATTTGCATTTGTTGCATTTTCTAGTTCGTGTTAGATTAGTGTGCTCTATTGATCACGTGTCGCTATGATTTGTGAGAATTATGCTCACTGCGCTCGACATTCTAAAAAAGTTTTCCTGCGCGTCATTTTTTGCAGGTGCGTGACGTAATAAAATTATGTAAATTGACAGTAAGGCATCATCCCACCCTCCCGCACCTTCTGCTTTCGTGTTGTTTTTCGCGCTAGAACTAGCTCGTCAGCGCAGCACGTGGCTAGAAATGTAGCTAGGTCTCCCGAAAAGCGTTGAAGTCGATGGAAATTTTGTTTGTCTGATCAATAAACACAATAGATATACGTTCATCCAGGCATATACATATTTTGTTACGCATTGTGGCACGTTTCAGTGCTACTCGCGCGTTAGACTATTTGTGGATTCGCACCTGCTTTGCCACGGAAAAGGACGACAGCCTTCTGCCTAATAAGCAATGAACCAAAACCGAAGAAACCGCAGAAAACGGCAGGCGCGCTTGGTCTGGGCTCTGTTCTCAATGAACAAAGGTTTGAAACACCCCAAGAAAATGGTAAAGGACACAGAACTACCGTTTCGTCATTTTCTTGCCACTTACGCCGCTCTCAGGGGTTTATCCAGAATTTAGATTCCGTAGAGGGGGTTATAAGTCCCTGGCTGCGGTATTCAAGGCGCTTACAGTATACATACCAAGTTCAAGCTGAATTGATGGTGCTCTCGCTAAAGAACGTGTACAGTCCCGAACATTTTAAAGCGTGATCCCTTAGGAGAAGATACCGCCATCGCGTTCGAGAAGGGGTTGTAACGATCAATGGCTGCCCAGATGCCTTGGTGCGTGGCATCATCTGGAAGCATACGGAGCATTCAATCTGTACGTACACGTGAAGAATCTATACGCAACGCTGGTAAAGTGAGTGACTTTTTAGCATCACGCCACACTCCTTGTGCATCCTAACATTGTGAAAGAGAAAGTGACCGGGACGCCTTGTAACACATCATCGTGACAAGTTTTAATTATAATCCACTGCTTCAAAAACATTTATCAGGTTGGCTTAGGAAATTTTCGTTTTCTTCAGTGGCAGACAACAGGGTTACCTGTGTTCGCAACGTAGCTTAAATTTCCTTAAGATGTTGCGTAGTTTATATGGGACAGGCGGGAATGTTCATTAACTAAAGGTTACCCTCAAGCGACAGCAACTTAAATTGAGAGCTTTCATTACATCATTTAGAGTACTGTCGTTATCGTGATTACAAACAATTTGTGTTCATACAGTGCATGTCATCATCACTACTATAGACCAAGTGAAATAATCAACGCTTGCCACATGTTTCAGTCGCGTGTTAGAGTCCTTGAGAGGTCCGCTAAACACCGGTGGTGTGGAGGTGCGCAAGCTGACATGCCGTTTTGTTTGTCTTTCACTCTTTGCTATAAATCTCTCGTTATTAATTAGTTAAGCGCCCACGTCGCGTGGTGTGATCCCTCGTATGTGTTCGCGACTCTTGTTGCGTTACCTCTCGCAATCATTACCAACTCTCCCAATTTTACACTGTGTTCCAGTAAAGGAAGCAGCGAACGGAAGGCCCCACTGGAATATCTTCATCGTTTCCTAATTGAACATGCAGTTAATGTAGAAGTAAACTGCATAAACGCTCGTCTGTTTTTTAGTGGGTCTACATGGTCAAAACTGATAAGACGTGTTTGACTTGGCCCCACATAAACATAGCTCGAACCTTATTCAGACGATTTCCAATGGCCGTTTTCAGCAGTGCACGTTCCGTGTGAAATACCGGTTGAACGTCCCTCTTATCACCGCTAGTCCACTTTAGCCCACTTTTCGAAACCTCACTCACTCGTTTGGCAATGCAAACCGAGTGTTCGCATTCCTTTTCCGTTGGTCATGCATTGGAGCTGGTTAGCGCAGTCGCCGACTTGGTGCCGTCGAGTCTGTGCGGTGTATATATGTTTATATTCCTTCTCTACTCCCGGAAGTTCCTAAATAGAACGCGACTACAGAAAGCAACGTGCGGCTCAGCCGCCTGTCGTCAACGATACCTGTATCTTGCGCGGATACAAAAACCAGTTTTGTTTTGTGGTCTTCTCGCCGCTCGAATGCCCGAAAAAAAAGAAGCTCATCGCGTATACGAAAGTTCGAAAGTAAGATACAAAATCCCCTCCCTTACCCAATTCGGCGAAAACTTACTGCTTGGCCGAGAAAACGCGGTGAACCAAAAAATACGGTACGGACAAAACATAAAGAAAAAAAAAAGCCGGAACGCACCTCGAGCGATTAGCCTGCTTCTTCCACGAGGCTTACAGAGAAGCCAACAGGCGGTCGGCCCTGAACTTGAACTTGTCCCGCGACGCTACAGCAGCAAGAATGGTCGCACGCGATCTTAGAGAGCAAGGAGGAGGAGACCGATAAAACGCAACAAAAGACCAATAGCAATCGGCGACCGCGCCTCGCCAAATTGCCTCGTGTCCTAAAAGCAGCCATGATGTATGTGCCACGTCCCGTCGGGACCGGCAAAGTGAGACCCCCCGGAGGCGACACATCTCCGATGCGCCGGGGCCGTCGTCTCCGGCGCTGCTTAGCCCAATTTCGAAAGCACCAGCAGCAGCAACAGAGTTAATCCCGGGCCGCAAATCGAACGACCCGGCAGGTGATTATTGCTACCGGGGGGCACTCCACCGCCCTCCTTTCCATCACAGTTTTTCTTTCTCGTGATTCCTCTCGGCTCTGATGAGAAGCCCGAGGCAAAGCGATCAGCATCCTCACTACGGAGGACGTTTATCCAGGTAAAACGCAATGCGCTGCCTCTGAGCACCCTAGAAAAACCGACCTTGGCATTTGAGAAAGAAGAGAAAAGAAAAAGAAAAGCCCAAAAAAACGTGCGATGAAGGTGAACGACCGGATGTCCTGCACTCATCTTTGCCTTACTGCCTACGCTGTTGCAGGAAAGAAGCAGCAACAGCAGCGGCAGTTCGACCCCCTCTCCCAGTTAATGTATTTCTTCTTTTTTCTTCATCGCCGCGGCCGCCGCCGGGGTTGCCTTCTCCCCTCCTCGTTCCTCCCCCCCTTTGCCATCGTCTTCACGCTGTGAACCGCGCTGCAGCACGAGTCTTCCGCGTTTGCCGGTTCCGCCATTGGTCTTTCCCCTCCTCGCAACCCGTTTCCTCTTCTAACCGATATTTCGACCAGCAAGGTCACGCGCCGCCTGGGACCAAGAAGGTAGACCCATCTCTCCCGCCAGCGCCCTCCGCTTCGCACAGGTGTGAGGTGAGGGTGGGTGAGGACGACGCCAAGGGTGAAGGTCAATGTGTTTGCGGTGTTGTGGGCGCCCTTCTCCGTCCTCCGCCGCGGCCACCAGACATGGCTTCTTTCTTCATCCGCGTGGATCCACGGGGTCTCGCGATGTCTGAGCGGAACGAGACGCTACGGCGGCAGCACTTGCTTGTCATTTGCTGCTCCGCTTGCAACCCGGGTGACCTCCTTGCATTTCCTTAGAGGACCGCTTTGCGTAAATTAATTTTCGTTTTTGGAAGGCAAGTAAGGCGCGTTCGGCCGCGTTCTCGGCTGGCTGCCGTCAGCTCGCTGCATTGCCACGCCTGCTGCGTGCGCGTCTGGCTTGTGTTACGGAGATGTCTTTATTATGTTGACGTCTCAGGCGTTGCGGTTGCGTGAGTATGCCGCGGAAATAAACAAATCATATGCGCGCGGGTTCGTGAATAACTACTCGCTGACCAAGTTACGTGTGCAGGCGTGGCTCAGTTTTCTCAGGTTGATTGCTTGTGCGCTTCAAAATTGAGGCGCGAAACAGGAGTGGCGTTGTTTGAGAAATCTTTCTCTCTTTTTTTTTCGTTTCAGGCGCTACACGCACGATAAAGCCCAAGCCGTGCCAAAACAGGGTGACCGGCCACGAAGGCACGTGCATGTTTGCCTGGGACTGTTTCAGCGCTGGCGGTACCCACCTCACATACTGCACAGACTCTTTTTACACGGGTAGCTGCTGCAAACTACCGCCGGGCGTCGTCGTTCAACCACATGACGCGCCTTCAGAACCGACCAACAGCATCGACTCGGCGCCGTACGAAAGCGACGACGACTACAAGAAAGGGACGAAGCGGCCTCCGACGAGCACGCCAAAAACGACGCTGCAGATGTCGTCCAAGACTACGCAACCAGTAACTTACGATGTGACGATGCCAAGCCACAGACCGTTGCCAACCACAACGGGGTCGACACCTTTTGTCGGCCTGTCGACCTTCACGCCGGGTCTCATCACGTGGAGGCCTCACGAGACAACACTGCCATTGGTCTCCGATGAACTGTCATCAACGGTGCCAAATGACTACTGGTCAACCACAAACGTTCCGGACACAACTGCCGTTCCGACGACGGTTACTGAGAAACAGACCACGCGACAACCTGTCACGACAACACGCATACCGATTGTGGCAAGCACGTTCCTCGCTGCCGAAGAATCAACGACGGGACGGCCTTCGCTGTCTTCTGCTCAGACTACGACAAAAGCCACAACGGAACGACCATTCGAAACGAGCAGCAAGGCGACTGAGACGGCTGGGTACGATACCACATCACAGGATCACACAAAGCCGACAAAAGCACCCTTGACTTCCACTCAGGCCCTCGCTAGCGACACTACAACTCCACAGACCAGTACTCAACGCCCATCGTCCACGACAGTGCAGAGTCACACGTGGATTGTCAACGAACGAGAAACCACAATGGCTATCCCGCAGTCTGTGCCTACAGAGCAGACTTGGGTAGTAGTGGACGAGGCCGATGCCAGTGGTCAGCAAACAACGACCCCAACACAAAGTGAAACAACCGGCCAGCCGAGTTCCACTTCTTCGATGTTGGATTGGTCCACGGTGACCGATACGGTTACTTCGATCTCGTGGGTCGATATGACGGAGCTATCTACGACGCAGAAGCCACCGCCAGATGTGGCGGACACATCGCCGCTACCTTCAAAGCCTCCTCCTGAAAAACCAGTTCTCCCCACCGCCTCTAGCACGGCAGCAACGACGCTGAAGGCTACGACAGGCGCTGATAGCACGGAGAGTGATTTCGTTACGATCAGACCAGATACGTCGGAGGCGCCATCGCTCGAACTGGTTAGCGCTACTGCTACTGAGACTTCCACGAAAGAAGAAATGAGCACGCAACCGCAGGCAAGCACCCAACAGCAGACGTCAACTGTGCAACCGACCACGTCCCAGCCTAGTAGTACTGCCATGCCAGAGATAGTCACGGTGGTAACGACGCGGCGAAGTCCCATACCTACCACTATCTCGCTGTCCACACGTCACACAACGACGACCACCACAGAAGGGACGACCGTGCCAATCACGACGACATCTCAGACGACGTGGAAGTACACGACGGTGCCGACTTACACCGTTTCGGAAGAGCGAGAGACCACGACACAGATGCCGACTACCAGAAGGGTAACCACGCCGCCGCCGACTGTCCAGTCGACCACCCCGAAAGCAACGACCACGACAACCGTGCCGACAACGGTGACGACGGCGCCATCGACTCTCTCTCCTGACAAGGATATTCGGAAAAGTAAATTCACGCTCATCTTTCCTTTAACACAACTTGGAATCGTAGCATGAGCTGTTTGAACGGCCGATTCTCATTGCACCAACTTTTCCAGTATGCGGCCGGCCGAGGACAGTGGCAAGTGCAAGGATTGTGGGAGGAGAACAAACAAAATTTGCTCAGTGGCCCTGGATGGTGAGTGTTCTGACGTCGGCAGTTGTTCAACGGCTGGTTTCCTGGTGCATTTATTTACGTGTGCGTAATGGGCCCGTGTGTTTCTCTTGTGAATACGAAGGTCGCCTGAAACAAATGTGCTGGCTGTACGTGACGCGGCTTTTGCTCTCGCGCACTTTCAGATCTCACTGCGACAGTTCAAACGCAACAACTTCCTGCACAAGTGTGGTGCGGCCTTACTCAACGAATATTGGGCGATAAGCGCGGCCCACTGTGTACACAAGTAAGTATATCTCATGGGTACTCGGTTCTATTCCATATTATTGCTTTGTGTAATGGAGGCACCCTGTCGTTGTCACTGGGTCAGTGTTCCATGCTGCAAATCTGCTGCTGTTGCTCGCGTGAATGGCTTGGTATACATATCCCCTCGTCCTTCTGTAAGACAGTACATGCGTTGCCCTGGAGCGCGGCTGTGGCACTACCCTTCCGAACATGAATGAGGTCGCGTGTTCGACTGTTAGATGTGGTTGCTACGTAGTAGTGCGATCATATATATATATATAAGTTCACTTAACATCGCGTCTTAGAAACTAAAAGTTCACTTACTGATCTGAGATCTGCTAAATGTAAAGGGCCCTTCAGCACAGATCCACTTAATGCACACAGTAAACTCCGTGAAGCTATTCAGTGGGCCGGAACTGCTACAATGACAGCTTGCCTTCTCTTCTCATTATTTAGAAAAGATATTACTGTTACATAACGTAAATTCAGCGTAGGCTTGCATTCAAGTTATTGATAATAAATGTAGGTTGGGCTGAAAGTATTCACTTGGCACCCACGCCTTTATTGTGAATTTATTCTTTTACGTTTCTTCTTTTTATCGTTTAATGTTTCCACATTTGTTCAGCAGGTCAACAGAATATATCTCATAGTGATCTAAGGGTTAAAATTGTAATCATGGTGAAGAATGCCTGCGGCGGCGCTCGCAGACGTGATTGCTTCCGATTAGCTTCAGCTTCAGTAGTGCACTTGTTCGATTAAGTATTGTGTTCCCGTTAGGTGAACATTGAACAAACATGCACCAAGAAAATTTTTGGACACATTACCGTTTAAGTTGCCAGTGTCCAGTAATTTGTAAATAAAAAGCCAGACCGCCACAACGGCGAATACATTAATGCGATACTAACGCATGGATTGTTACGCAGTGTAAGACTAACAGCTTTAAGGGCGATGTGCTTCCGCTTTGTTTCACCGAACTGCACGATCCTGTCCAGCGTTGAGCACGCCCAACCGCACGTTGTTCCTACTTGTGGAGTGTCGATACGCGCTTCTCGTTCAGTGCGACTATCCTCTCGGCCGGCCGTTAGATCAACGCCCTGCAGCTCGAGATTCTGGCACATTGGTGGCTTCAATCGCTGCGTGTAAGTACTTCTCTGCTTGCGTTGTAACAAAGCGTTGTTCATCGGCTTCGCCCCTTGCACAACTGATAGGTGCAAATCTACCAATATGAACTGCGCGAGCTACCTTAGATCTCGCGATGCCTCTCCGTGGGTTGGTCTGGCTGACAGTCCTGCGTGTGTTGTCTGCTGATGCGAGGAGACTATTGATCACTTATTGTGCCGCTGTCCACAGTTCGAGGAACATAGACTGTCTATGATCGAGTCGTTCAAGAAGCTCGAGGATCGTGCTCCAAGTGAAGAGACAATCTTGGAACTGCCTTCACCGACCAACGGCTCAGAAGGCACTCAAGGCGCTTTTCGGCTTTCTGAAAACATCTGGCCTTATCGAGAGCTTGTGACTATATATGACTGTCCTGTAGGCATTCCCGCTCTCTCCTTCTCTTTACTTCACCTTTTCCCATCCCCCAGTGTAGGGTAGCCAACCGGACCCCTGACTGGTTAAAATCCCTGCCTTCCCTTCTTTCTTTCTCTGTCTCTCCGTGAGAGTGTCGCCTCACTCAAGAAGAAATAGCTATACTAATGCAGATGGTGAGAGACCATTACAGTCCGACAGAGATGCTGCCAAGGTAGTTCGAAAACAGCGCTGGCCACGCTTCCGTCGACGACGTTCATCAAAGAGTGCTACACGCAGTGTCAGCAACTCGCTCGCCACGAAAGTCTTGGCCACCTCCTTTGCCACCCACGTCGAGCCTAATGTTATTAGATATGTATTTAGTAAAGTTGGAGGAGCCAATGATCAGGAGGCCGTGGAGAAGTTGACTTCAGACTATGGGGTTCTCGTTTCAAGGTGCATTCATCCTTTGAACCTCAGGGTAGAGCAGAGTTGAAGTCAGCTCTTTCAGATAAATCACAAGAGGAAGACCAGGAGGTGGTCATCGTAGTGCAGCCACTCGCAGATTCTCTAAACAGGGTTCTAGTAACACAACACTGTCTTCTCATAGTGTGTAAAGGACGCTCCCATTGCTCGCATACCTTCAGAGCACTCAGTAAAATCATTCAATATAAGTATCGATATACTGGGCGAAATGCCAGTGGCTAATGCGTCCCTTATCCCACCGTTACATCGGAAAATTTTCATGCATCAGCTGCCATGACCTATCACTTTAAATATACAGTTGGATGCTACTGCCTTCAAGGACTGGCGCACGCAAATGGTATTTGTGCCTAGTTTGGGTGAACTGTTCGAAGCGCGGGGTCAACCTAACTATAGCTTGCGTTTCGTGGGCCTCGCATGCGTTCCCATGTGGTTCCAGACGCCAGGCATGAAATACGTGCTTCGAGCTTGCAGGCCGATTTCAGCGGATCTCAGTGACAGATTATGATGTCAGAGTCTAAGCGCGGATTGCTTGCTTCTATTAGACTACATTCAGCAGCTGGTTGTCACTTTTAACCTCTAAAGATGTTTTTACAACGAATTTATTTACATACTGCATGGTACCTGTGACACTATACATTTTCTTCATTTACCCGCGAAAAAGAGCCGCGGCTGTAAAAGGATGATGAAATCTTCTTCGTTTATGAGTATATCATTTCAAATGAATAATTTGTAGCTTGGCGTTGTCATACAGGCTCTGTTTCAATTAGCCATACTTATACTAGTTTTATTTCGATTCGTCGCAGCGTTTCGCCCACTGACATCCTTCTCCGGCTGGGAGAGTACGACCTGAAGAGTGACCGTGAGCCGCTATCGCACGTGGAGCGGCGCGTGCAGATTGTGGCCACGCACCCGCGCTTCGATGCCAGCACTTTCGAGTACGACCTGGCCTTGCTGCGCCTCTACGAGCCCGTGCCCTTCCAGGACAACGTGATACCAGTCTGCGTACCCGACACCAACGATTCGTTTGTCGGTCGAAGTGCCGTTGTCACCGGATGGGGACGTCTGTACGAAGGTGAGACGCCAGCGCGTTGTCATTGATGCAGGGGTTGGCACCATGGTAGCGTTATGACAGGACAGCACCGCAACAGAGAGCTTTAAGACTATCTGAGCTCAGATCCACTTCGGATAAATGGGTACAGTACATAGTGACACAAAGTGTCCTCGGTGGGAACACCGCCCAGGTGCGTGTGCCACTATCAGACACCTAAGTCAAGGATTACGGCAGCCTTTATTTTTCTTCTCTCTTCTATTTATCTTTTTTTTTTATTTTGCAGCATGCAAAGCCTAGTTCAAGCGCTATCGCAAAAATAACCGTGTACTAAACTCAGACGTAACCCATGTCATCTTACTTCCTTGGCGCGTACGTGATGTGTCTACTGCAAGGCATTAGTCATGTTGCTTGGAGGCAATGACGTCCTCGCTTAGACCCGTGCTGACTAAAAAACATCCGTTCGAACTTTATCATTCGTTCCCAGCTTCGCACTAGCATTTATTATTGCTAGCACTGTTTCCCTAGCGACGTGCTTTTTCATGGTGCAGATATTCGACAAGCCATCAGTTTAGCGCTCAATATATGCCGGATTCTATGTTTTCTTCCCCATTTCTTTTTAACAAGATGCATTGTATCTTTTTCAAACTCCTAGATAGCTGTAGCACAAAGCATTCATTGCAAGGATGTTTTAGGGCACACAACTGTGATGTCACCAACAGATAGCCGTGAATGAATGTACGAAACGCTTAATCTACAGGTGAGACCCAGAAAGGCTCGGAGTTGTTCCTGGCCACGGTGTTCGCTTTTCAATGAAGATGAAATACCAGAGGCCTATTACAGTTCGACAGCAGTGCATGTCCCGTTCGTGGTCGAAATTTCCGGAGCCTTCCACTACGACGTGCCTTATACTTATATCGGGGTTTTGGCACTTAAAATCCCAGCAATTATTCATTCAAGTGAGCCCGTAGCTAACTGAATCAGACATCTGCTCGTTCGACATCAATATTTCTGCACTCTCCCATCTTTACTGCGTGTGTTCGAGTCATTTATTGCAGCACGATTCAGACCAGTGATACTGGCCCGACACGGATGAAAGACTCACTCCCTTCGTGATAAGGGGCACTAGACAGAACCGCTTCTGTAGCGGCGAAACGGGGAAACCCCGGGGATCACCTCTCCTGCGGCATTTCTAGCCTATGCGGTTTTATCGTCTTTTTTTTTTTTTTGTGGTGCTTGCTTTTATCAAGCTAGAGATAAAGGTACAAAGATGAAGCACCTGACTGGTTGTGTGCAGGCAGGCTCGTTGCACCACGGAATGAAATCGCGTTTTCTAAGTACTGTGCCTGACCTGTCTCCTGTCGCGAGATGCAAAGAAGGCAGACGCTAGATAGCAACGCGGAAGCACGCAAGTAGGAACGTCAGACGGAAAGAAAATAACGCAAGAGTAAGCGAAGGAAGCATTCATTCACAGCAAACGAAGTTGACGATCCACGTGAGCGCTTGCGAATAGCACTGGCCGTGCAATTTCGAAGACCGTTAAGGAAGTCGCCTTACCCAGAAAGAAACAAAAATGGAAAGAACTGAATCGTGTAGATTCGAGGTAAGAGCTACGTATTCTCGCATGTCTTTACCTACATCGCAAGCTATCACTTTGCGATACTTGCAGGCGACGTCAAAGGGGTTACTGACCACAGCCGACCACCCAGCGAGTGAGAGAGAACGCTGATGGCAATGCGTAAATTACTTTCGTCAGGACATTCGGTACCCTCGCTCTGACCTGAAAGGGTTCTCATCGACTGTGGGAGTGAACGTTCCCTCGTAATGCAGTGGGTATTCGCACAAACGTGTTTGCGCGTCTGTAATTTGAGCACTAAAGAAGGACGCGTCAGGCTTCAAAAGGCGCCTGGGGGAGTTCCCAATGTGCGAAAATGTCCACGCCCTGTACTTCTGCTGTCGCAATTACGAAAATAAGCCCATCAACGAAAATAACCGTCCTTACACCCAAGATAAAGAAGGAAAGGCAATGGAAAGGCGGCTATAGGCTAATCAGATGGTATCCAGTTGGGAATACCGTGTATACTTGCGAGAGGAGAAGGGGTTGTGGAGAAGTATAAGAATTTATGTAGGCGCCAAGGTGTCATTATGACAATAATGATGTCCTACTAACACGCCAGAACGCTTTCCAATGCGCAGTCAGAATGTGCGCTTCAATGTGGTGTTTCCAAGGAAACGCGTCAATGCCTTGCTAGCGACTGGCACTGCAGGTAGCGCAGGCTAGTGCTCAAGTGTTTTTTTTTTTTTCTGCCAGGGGGGATTTGACTCTATTGCGGATGACATGGCTGCTTTTTGTTGGTGATCGCAGAGAAGGTACGCGATTTTTTGTGTTCTTTCGCAAGGTCCACTCCCATGATAAATTAGTGATCATTTACGGATTTGATTGATTTGTTCCAAAACGTCCCAAAACTAGCTATGATTATGAGAGACGCCGTAGTGGAGGTCTCCGGAAAATTCGACCACCGTGGGGTTCTTTAACGAGCATTGACATGGCACAGTACACGGGTCTCAACATTTCGCCGCCATCGGAATGCAGCCGCCACGGCCGAGATTCGATCCCGCGAACTTCGGATAAACAGCCGAGTGCCATAGCCACTATTGGCCTCGAGGACATATCGTGGCGCCATCTGCCGGAAGCTCTCCGTGACGTAGAAAACGACATCACGTGATACCGGCCGTGAAGTGTACATGTACAATGTCGCAGCTCGTTCAGACACGGTTTTTTTTTCATGTTGCAAGCATTACCTATCTGTGTCTTAGCTGCAAAAGAACCTGTTGTACAGGTCAGCAAAGTATTTTATGAGCGAACCAACCAGAGGCATCGCCGCATCGTCCACGCTTGTCGGTAGGTGTGCATGCGGTGCGCACGACGAAGTTGACGAGGCCGCTCGCGTAAAAGGTGCACCGCCACGGTGGTCTAGTGGTTATGACACTCGGCTGCTGATCCGAGGGTCGCGGGATCAAATCCCGGCCGCGTCGGCTGCACTTTGATGGAGGCGAAATGTCGAGCCCCGTGTACTGTGCGATGTCAGTGTACGTTAAAGAACCCCAGGTGGTCGAAATTCCGGCTAGTCTCGAGAGCTAGTCTCGCGACATCCTCCTCCTTTTCCAGTCGCTTCCCCCGTACTTGCAAGTGGGGTCGTCGATGGTCCGTGGTTAAAGCGTCCCCCTCTGGTGCGGGAGGTATCTAGGTTCGGTTCCCAGTACCTCCAGGCACCGTTTTTTTCTAATGGGGAGGGAGGTAACTCGACTTAGCGCTAGGTGGGGGGAGGGGGGTGTAATCTCCTGCCTAGAAAAAGTGGTCGCCCCCTTTCCCATTGCGAGAGTTGTGTACCTCAACTTGGCGCTTGGTTGGAGTGTAATCTCCTGTCTTGAGAAGGAGGGTCTCGCCTTTCCCATTCTGAAAGTTGTGCCTAAAAAGGAAACTGGCCCTTGATCCGTTACCTCTTCCCCTGTGAGCGCTTCGGATGACGTACCCTCGGCCGACAGACACTACAAACCGAATTTCCTTTCTTTCCAAAAGAATCTCTCCCCTATGGTCCACGCAATATGAAGGCCGAAGCGAGCGAGGGAGCGCTGTTAGGATGACAATACATTTCTATTTTCTAGTCCCTCGCGAACATACCGTTTGTGCGAACTCTACTTCTGGCTGCATTCCTAGAGGTTGTGCTGAACGGTGTGCTGATTTCAACGGCCTTATATGTGTGTATACACGCACAGCTCCGAAGTGGTGTTAAATAGCTCCAGCTCAATAATTCTACCTCTAAGTAAATCCCATTTGCGATTAACTAAGCTGTTTTTCAACGGTAAGTGAAACAACGTTACCCAAAAGAGGAGGCGATAGCGCGTCACAGGCCCATGACGCAAATAAACTATTATGAATGTTATTATTCTGAACATGTCTCGTAGATGTTCGAAGCAACGCGATTGCAGCAAAGTGTTCGAAACACACGCACTTCGTATGCTGTTTCTTAGCTGCTTGCGTGCAGCCAGTTAAAAAATCTTATGAAGGGTCAATGATCTGGAGTGCCATTTGCTCGTCCTCAACAAAACTGCAGTGCCACGAGTGCGGAGATACCCGGAAATAAATAATGCGCAAACCATATCACCCTTCGTGAAATACATCCAAACAAGAGAAATTGGCGGCAAGATGGCGGTTTCTAGTGATGAAAAAGTGATTTATCAGTGAATGTCGCTGGAGCCAGTGCTTCGACGAGTGGTCTTGACTTCTTGGCGTTTTTTACTTGGGCGGTATTTCTATATGCGCAAGAAGATTTGTTGATTGGGTTTCCAGATGCTGGTGTGAGGACACGTTATGGAGCTTATCTTCTTAATGCGATCTAAACTTTCAGCAAATTCTGAAACCATTACAACTACAGATATCCTTTCTTCGTAATACATGAAGATCAGCAACCTCGGTCAGACAGGTCGACGTGCCCTTCTGGCCATATACAATGACTCGTGGCGCGGTGGACTGATTCCTCCTTCGTGGAAGTCCAGTCGCCTTGTCCCTCTGCTCAAAACAGGTAAATCTCCTCTTGACTTGGCCTCCTATCGCCCCATTGCGCTGGCTAGCTGCTTAGGAAAGGTGATGGAGAGGATGGTGCTGACTCGCCTTGAGTGGTATCTGGAGCACTATGACATATACCCTGATGCTATGGGTGGTTTTCGGCGCGGACGGTCTTCTATTGACAACGTTGTAGACCTTATCTCATCTGTACAGCAGGAAAAAAGCCTTAAAGGGACAGACAACCACCCAAAACTTGAATTGAGATGACCCCACTGGCTGAAAGATAGTGTGTTGCATTGGCTCAAACGACGCCACCTTTCATCAATAAACACGGGTTTATGTTTTTATTTCTTCATGCAAAGTCGCGAAAACTGACGTTTGGTAACTCAAGCGGCAAACATACGAACTAGATTTAGAGTGCGGTCACGTTACCTTCTACAAATTTACGCAATATTTTATCTGTTTATTAGTATCGGACCGCATGAAATTTTTGATATTATAAGCTTTTTGTCACTTAGAATGTGCAGATAACTCTTCGTTTGTAGCGCGCGTTGCTACTACACGCTTCTGCCGTCGCGTGCGAAAGCGTGGTTTCGGAACTAGCTGGCCTGGCTTGGCTCGGCAATGTCCAGAGTGGCAGCGCCAGAGCCCGGGCATTCATGACGTAGGCGCGGACATGCGAAAGAAAGCCTTACAAATACAAGATCGGCCTGGCAAACAATGCTAGCTCGTTGCACCGTCTTTTTATTTCAAAAAGTAGTTGAACAGGTCAAAGTGTGAGTAGTTATTCACAGCTACGCTCACTCCTGCGAAAGCGGAACGATGTCCGGAAGCGAGGCGGATTATCGGCATCGCGATCACTTTTCAACGTTGCTAGAGTGCGCACTCTGCCTTTTTTAGAGGCTTCTCACATCGAAAAATTCCGCGTGCGAAATATCCACGCGCTTTTGGAAGTAACCGCTGCAGGTGAAAACAGTACAGAGGGCGAGCTTTCGATTGCGCCATAAAAAGAAGGGTCCTTAAAAATCGGTTGTCAGTCCCTTTAAGAGATTATCCGCAGCAATATTTTTGGACGTAAAAGGCGCATACGACAATGTATTGCATGGAGCCATACTGGATGTTCTGGGCAATGTTGGACTAGGTGGCCGCGTCTACACATGGATCTACAGCTATTTAAAGGACAGAACCTTCTTCGTACAAACAGAGGATGGTACCACAACGCACCATTGTACCGGTCGCGGCGTGCCACAGGGCGGAGTCCTGAGCCCCACACTTTTCAACCTAGCACTCCTCGGCCTCGTCGACGCACTTCCACGGTCTGTCCATCTTTCTATATATGCAGACGACATTTGCATCTGGGCGTCTGGGGTGACACACATGCACGTACGGGCCCGGCTACAGAGAGCGACCACAATAACCTCGAATTACCTTCATGAAAGGGGGCTCGAACTGTCATCCGAGAAGTGCTCGTTAGTTGCTTTCACACGCAAGGAAATGGGGCACTACGTAATCAGAATTAACGGACAGGCTGTCAAGTGTGAGAAGACCCACCGATTCCTGGGAGTAATAATCGACCGCGACCTGTCTTGGAGCCCTCACATCTCCTATATGAAAAGGAAGCTAACCAATATCACCCATGTGCTCAGGTTCCTTGCGGGAAAATCGTGGGGTGCATCTGTACGAGCGATGCTCCAGCTTTACACAGCGTTGTTCCTTGGATGCATGCGCTATAGCCTACCAGTGCTGGGCGGAACACGTAAAACTAACGTGCGCGTTCTCCAGTCGCTTCAAGCCCAAGCTTTGAGAATATGTCTTGGACTGCCGAAATGTGCATCAACAGCAGCGACTGTAGTCGTCGCACGTGATCAACCAATCATGACATACCTTCGTGTGGATGCCCTACGAGTACACATAAGGCATCTTGCTCGAATTCCATCGCACCACCTAGCGTCTCTTTCCGTTTCAAGGCCAGACTCCGAATTCAGCGCCATTATTGCTGCTCATCGTGCTGTCCTGCCGTCGAGTTTCACGCCTCCAGCAAGGCCATCATTACCATTGTGGTGTCTTCATCCCCTCGAAGCGCTCCTGACCATTCCCGGAATCAAAAAGAAAAGCCACTTGTCATCTATAGCTTTACAACAAGCCACCCTAATGTTCCTGCATGAGAAACACAGAGGACGCCTTCACGTTTACACGGATGGGTCAGTTTCCTCTGTAAGCTCCACAGGAGCAGTGGTCATTCCAGCAAAATCCGTCACCATACGATTCAAGACGTCCCATTTTACAACTTCGACGGCTGCAGAACTCGCCGCCATTCATGCTGCGGTAGAGGTCATAATTGCAGAACCTTCCCATGCATGGTCAATATTCACCGACTCCAAAGCAGCTCTTCAGTCCCTTATATCACCGTTTCGTCATGGACCTCACGAGCAATTAGTTGCTGACATAAGAATTCTTCATCACCATGCAGTCGAGCAAGGACACGACATCACGTACCCGTGGATACCGGGTCACTGTGGGATCAGCGGCAATGACCTCGCTGATGAATGCGCCCGATCTGCCCACGATGATAACCACTGTAGAGGAATACCGTTCTCCAGGACCGACGCATCCGCAAGGCTTCAATCCCTAGCACGTGAACTTACACGTGCACAGTGGAATTCATCAGAATTCACCAATGCTCGTGTCCACAGTTTGCACCCGGACCTTCGGTTCCACCTTCCGTCAGGAATACCTCGCGCTGAGGAGACGCTTTTGTGTCGCCTGTGGCTTGGGGTTGCCTTCACGAGGGCCTACTCATTTCTCATTGGAATGACGAACGACCCTAAGTGTGAGAACTGCGGCTGCGACGAAACGATACGTCATCTTCTTTGTGAGTGTCCCCGTTACAGTGGCCCTAGGAAAGAACTTACCGCTGCTCTAGACAGACTTGACAGCCGCCCTTTGTCCGAGCAACGAGTTTTGGGACACTGGCCAGGACCATCGTCAGCACGGAAAGCGCTGAACGCGCTGTTACGATTTTTAAGGACGAGCGGTCTAAAGGACAGACTCTAAGCAGTGTCGCGTTTCCTTTCTTTTTCTGTGCGTGTTTTTTTTTTCTCTATCCTTTTCTTTTCTCTTGTCGTGTCTCCTTTCTATTGTCTTTCATTCCCCTCACCCCACTTCCCCTGCACAGGGTAGCCAGCCGGTCTCAGCACTGGCTAACCTCCCTGTCTTTCCTCCCTCCTTTCTCCTCTCTCTCTCTCTCTCTTTCTTCGTAAATCTTGGAAAAATAGAAACTATCGCAACGATTCCTAATTTATAGAAGTAACGACGGCCTTATGCAAGCCTGCATGCATTGAAGGACTTCAATGAGGTTTCAACGTGACGTTGGTGTTTCAAGGCAAATAACGTCCTTTTTTGTTCCTCAGACACCCTTGGTAGATTAGACTTCTCATCTCCCAACCTTCAAAGGTGCCCTCTGTCACTAATTTAGTGAGAAAAAGACAGCCTGCCTGCACGTTTCTGGAAGCTCAGTTTTCTGGACTTCGGAGGCCACATGGGATATTACATGTTGCGGATCGGAAGAGGCAGTAACGATAGGTGAAACCAGTGGGAACACTCGGACGTATGGAATATTGAGAAAAGATCGGTGCATAACAGGTAGGTTGTCTTCTGTAATAAACTTCGAAAAAGTTAACAAAAGCAAAATACTATTTAATAACTGTCTTTGTTGATTCTGTGAGAAGTTTTCAATGTTAATCGATAGGATAAAGATGCGAAATTTCTTCTCTGAAGTTTTCACCCAAACGCCTGATGTCTCGATGTGGTGAATTTTTATTCAATGTAGCCTTATTCGATGTATTCTTATTCGATGTGTTCGATGTAGTAAAGTGTTATTAATTCCTGAGGATTTTGCGCGCTGAAACGACGATACGATAAATTTTGTCCATCTAGTGCTACATAACGTGAATTCTGTCCATCTAGGGCTAGATAGCGTGCGCCGAAATCCGAGCGCGCGGTCTCTGCTGCGTTTCACACTCATCGAAATGCGGCTGCCATGGATGTGAAACAAACTCCCCTCCCCGAGCTTAGCGGTGTGACACTTTACCTGCTGAGCTAGTACGGAGCACCCATGGTAAAGAGCTCCAAATGCACATGCATAAACCCGCGATCATAAGATTCGTAGACAACTAAGTCGGTTTCGCTGGTTTTGGAACCCAGGATTGCTGGGGCAAGGCCGGGAACTTCGCAGCAGTGACGCTGGTAGAAAGGTCAGGCAGGGTCATTCTGCTGAGTTTGAAAAGGTGTTACTTTAATGCGCCTTTTGTTCCGAGCGTGAAAAAACAGTGCCATGGTCCCACCTGGAGGTGTTAGAATGTTATGCTTGTACTCTTGAGTTGCTAGACCGTGAAGGTCGTAACATTGGTTAAAGAGCCTGAATCGTGGATTATGCTTTGGCTAGCACGTTTGCTAGCTTGGTCCCGTCGGCTCACGAGTACTGAAAGTGCTTTCGTTATTACGCAGATGGACCCCTTCCGAACATCATGCAGAAGGTCAGCGTCCCCATAATCACCAACAAGGAATGTGAGAGCATGTACCGTAAGGCTGGCTTCATAGAGGACATCCCCAACATCTTCATCTGTGCCGGCCTCGCCAAAGGGGGCAAGGACTCCTGTGAGGTAAGGCTTATTTACATGGTGGTCCTCCTGTCCCGGTGGCGACGATTCGCGACGCCATGAAACGTTTCTGTTAAAGCGTATGATGATTCAAGGTATTCGTTTTTTTTTTCTTCTGGCAATTGTTCGAGTTAAACGAACGATATGGTTATGAGGCACGCCGTAGTGGGAGACGCAGGATTCATAGCCATGTCCGTTCCTTTCATCTGCATACAAATATCAATATTTTGTTTTTATCTCGAAGACGACGTTGCTAAAGACAGGATGCAATTACATCGTCACGTGATCTTCTACGGTGGCGTTATGATGACATCGGAGGATATCGTTTATTCGTGGACATTTTAAGCTTACAAATATCTGGTTAGTGGAGCCGCTGATGGCAAGA
Organism: Hyalomma asiaticum; assembly: GCA_013339685.2. Taxonomy (NCBI): domain Eukaryota; kingdom Metazoa; phylum Arthropoda; class Arachnida; order Ixodida; family Ixodidae; genus Hyalomma; species Hyalomma asiaticum. The sequence continues at coordinate 85,737,662 of CM023485.1, read as the reverse complement.
TGGATAGCCAGTCATAAGCGCTCCTTTATATTAGAGAGGCAGCCCTTGTGCCACCAAGCTCGATGTTCAAGCTGGCCTAACTAATCAAGTTGGCCTACATAAATTATGGTCTTCTTTCTTTAAGTAAACTTCTGGATTCAAAGCTTAACTTTCTGCGTTCTATGGCAGAAGCAGAACTCGCAGTGGCTTATTCAGGCGGTTTTCTTAAATGCAATGCGTTTAAAAATTTGCTCTGTCGCGCCACTGTTCTTGACGAAACAATGTAATGAAAGTAGCGTAAATCTATCGTCACAGGCAGCGTTTTACACCAGCAATTAAGTGAAACGTGTGGTTCACATCAATATTAGATTGGCGTGATTTTGCCTAGCTTCTCCATCAGCATGTGGCGCCACCGGGGCTGTCAATCACGCCTAAATTTCCGGCAACCCGGTATCCGTAAACGTAAAGAGGTATACGGGCAGACTAAAATCACCTTTGTGATCAGTACTTATTGCAATGACGTCACCGCCTGGTCACGTGAGTTTTGGTGCAATTCGTACCACGCCAGACGCAGTTTTCGACTCTGGGCCAAGTTATGATGGTTTCGCACTATTAAAAGCGCACCGGCGATTTCACACTTCATCCCCGCCGGAATTCGGCCGCCATGACTGAAAAGCAAAGCCTTTAGCAGTGCAATGTCGTTTATGCTAAGCCAACAGTCGGGGTAAAGTATTTTATGGAGGTATATGGCGGCATAGCTCTTGGAGGCAGGACCCTGGAACGGTCATTCAAAGCAGTCTATTACGTGTTTACTCACAATGTGAAAAGGAGAGGACGAGAAAAGAAAAACGTTAATTTGACACCCAGAACTACGAAAATGCAGATTTTTCTTCAATTTGCGGACGAAGCAACGTTACACAAACTCATCACATCCGTGTAGTGAACATTAAAACGATGAACGATGTGGCAACTGCGACCAATGGCGTAGCCAGAAATATTCTTCAGGTTGTGTTGTACATCGCCGGTACAAAAATAGAAAGAAATAGAACGTGCGCCCGAACAATATCGCAGTCACTTTCCCGCTTTAATAAAACGAAAAGGATAGTGGCGTAGTTTACGGTATTTTCTAGATCAATATACAAGTGCTCACCGAACTTCAAGGTTTTGATTCGTAAAGAACATTTATATTCTCAATAAAAGTGCCCTTATGAAAAACAGCTCTAATGTACTAGAAACTTCCTTCAACAGCTACAGCAACACAGCAGCAGCAGGACCCATTTTTTTTTTCAACAAATCAATACTCCCTTCCCTCCCTCACCCCTTACACCTTTGTCTACGACTGTCATCTCGTGGTCGGCTTTAACGTTTCCATTATTCATGAAAAAAAAAAAAAATTCAAATCCCGAGAGTGTAGTACCGGTTCATGTAGCCCTCTACGGCAGTACAAAATAAACTTATATTATTATTACAAGCGCAAAGCCAGTATTGATGCAGGTTAAGCACCCTTACGGGAGCAATAGTGGATAACCGTCGGTCAAAGCCGTCGCTCAAGTGGGGCTTGAATTGGAGGCGTCGAGTGTAAACGCAAGAGTCTTATCCATCGTGTCACCTAGCCATTTAGCTTGCGAAATCGCTAACATGTCACTAATATTAAAACAAGGAGTGGCATCAATATTCTGCTAAATACTATTTTATTTGCGTGTCGTTAGCGCACCTGGCAACTTTCACTATTTTCCCGCGAGGCTATCGATTTCGGAGCTGTCTTTCCGATTTCGCGGCACCGAGATAAGTGCCCCGATAAATTATTCTAACACCGCCGTGAAAAGATAATAACAAAGGACAGCCGTTCTGAAAATTTTCTGGCCGTGAGAAACTTAACAGCTTGCCTTAGGATCCTCTCTTGTAAATATTGATGTTAAGGGAGGGGAGGCCACCGCCTTTGTGTGTCGCCTTGCCCCACCGCGGTGGTCTAGTGGCCATGGTACTCGGCTGCTAATCAGAAGGTCGCGAGGTCGAATCCCGGCCGCAGCGGTTGCATTTCGATGGAGGTCATATGTTAAGGACTGTGCACTGTGCGTTGTCAGTGCACGTTAAAGGGCACCAGTTGGTCGAAATTTCCGAACCCCTCCAATACGGCGTCTCTCATAACCATGTCGTGGTTTTGGAGTGTAAAACCCCAGAAATAACCCATTTTTCATCTCCGGCACGGCGTGCTATCTTTAACTCAAACAGAATTGTCGATAGCGCATACGATATACATATCGCAATGCAGCGGCGCTCGCAAAGCTAGCTTTGCCACCGCTCTGTGCTGTTATGCAGTGGGGCGTATTAAATGTGGGAAGGGGCGGCTAGCTTTCGAGGGCCATTGAAAATTTTGCTCATTTTGCTTTTCGCTCGTGAGCAATTACTAACATGCGCGCGATGATTACATGTACTAGTGTGACTGCCGATGCTCCGTAGATTTACTGGCAGTTATTAAGGTCTGTGTATGGCGTCAATTGCGTCGCTGAGAAGTAAATACAAACGTGTGCGAGTTCTCTTTTCTTTCCTCATTGTTGCCAGCCCCGCGGATGTGTTGTACTGGCATAATAGTAAAAAAAAAAGAAAAAGAAAAATTGACTTGGTGTAAATAGACCTCTCCTGGGGTACGTCACGAAAGGGCCGTGACGTCAGCCACGTGACCCTGGCGCGCACGTGCGAACGGACTGGTTGGCAAAACATTGCAGCGTTCGGCGTGGTTGCATGCTGCCGTACGGGTGAACCGAGTTCGTACTCGTTTGTTTTGTGCACGTGCACATGGCCGCTTTGACATGGTGGTTAGCTTTTGCGATGGAGGATATGCCAAACGCGCGATAAAAGGCAGTGGCATCGGGGCCTTGTTTTTTTTCCTCGATTTCCGAAGTCCAAACTACACAGTGATGGAAAGCCTGGGTGCGAGCTGTGCGCAGTGTAAAAACAGTGTAAAACAGCAGCCGTCGGACAGCAAGAGGATTTTTGGATTACATTTCATCGCTGGTAGGTGCTAGCCTGTTACCTAGAGCTCCTAGGCGTTTTGTTATTTGTGCTTCCGCAGCATTTGTGAGCATGTATATTTTATCAACTCGGGTGCCCCGTCTCGATTTTCTGAGCTGCCGGAGTGGGTAGCTAACGTTTTTGCTAAGAGGACTAGCGTTGAAGCACAAAGAAAAAAGTGTGAGCGTTTTGAACGCGCTTTGAAACGGAAGCATTCCTTCTGTAAGCGGTAGTTCCGAATGCTGTGCAGATTTTCTCATTTCGCGCTCACTTCGCTGTAACTTGCGTCGGGCTGGCACTCCAGATGAAAATTTTGCTTGTGTTCTCGGACGCTATAGCACTACCAGTCTCGCCTGTTTCCGACCGTATAAAAGTTTTGTTCCTGAGCAGAAAGAACGGAAGGAAATGCACATGAGCGCTGCAACTCAATCGGCCATGCAAGTACAGTGCGCAGTGTGGACGCTGCCTGCAGCTCGTAAGGCATGGCGGTGGTTCTCCGCGATGGTGTTTGCTTTGAAAAACATGCATTCCATGCCTGGTTGGCAAAAGTCTCAGTGTTCGGCGTGGTTCGATGCTGCTGTACGGATGGACCGTGTGCGTACTGGTTTTTGTGCGCGTTACCTGGCCTCTTTGACACGGTGGTTAGCTTTTGCGCTGTAGGATGTGCCAAACGCGCAACAAAATTAAGGCAGCGCATCGTAATATTTTTTTTTTCTGGATTTCCGAATGACAGCAGTCGACGGAAAGCGTTGGTGCCCCAGTTCGAGACAAGCACTAGATGCACGTGGCCTTTCACTAAGCCGTACGCTTTGAGCGATCAGTAACGGTCCATGGCCTCTGCATTGTACGGGCCAGGCATGCTCGCGAGGTACACACACAGCTGAACGTTTAGTCAAGGTTTTAAGGTCGTTCTTCCATTCCGAAATGGTGCAGGGGTATAGATACTGCATTCCAATAACTTGCAGCTTCTCTTCGACAAACCTCCACCGCGCAACCTCGGGAAGGGACAGTACCATCGCGTGCAAAGCCCGAGCAAACTGCTGGAGCCGCCGGAGCTTTTTGCCAACCACTGCGAAACTGGTCCGCCGCGATGTCGATGGCGATGCTCTGCGTGACGTCACATTGTTGACAAACAGGGACAGGTCTATTCCTTGTAGAGTTTGAAAGTGAAAGCTCAGTGAAAATTTAGTAATGCATTGACTGATACATCAATTCATGCATGAGCTTATGCATTACCAAATGCAGTAGGCTTTTACCCTAGTATGCTGGCATCGCATCCCGGAAAGTGGTCCACATTCTGTCATAGACGAAGTAGAATTGATAGACACGCGGCTTACGTTCGCGTACTGTACGGCTACAGCCTGGCCGGTACGACACCCAAGCTTGCATCTTCAGTCCGCCAGGCTGCGCATTCTGGCGCTGCTGTCGCGTGTGTGCTTCATAATCGTGTCATGGTTTTGGCACGTAAGACCCCAGAACTTATATTGCAAGCCCGAAATATTTTAGCAGGACATGCGCAGTAACGCGCCCACATTATCGGATGGCTCAAAGATGGTCTTTAGCTGCGTGATTCATATCTTGTGAAACATACATTGCAACTTCCATATCTGACCGCGGTTGCAATGCTGCGAACAACTACACAGAGTGTTTGTTTTCAGGGCACCTCGTCCACATTTCAGCGGATACACGTAAGTCTCCTTGTGCTGCATTTTGAACGTTACACTGGGGCTGATGAAGGCTGAAACGCTGCACATTATTGAAGCGCTGCACATTATTAATTACTTATTTGGTATGGAAACCTGTACGCATAAGGACATGACGGAAATAGGGAGAGAAGGCTGCATAGGTGACACACACAGAAGACAGACACGGAAACGGAAGTGACACGAACAATGCGCAATGTGTCTGTGTCCTTTGTGTGTGCCAATTGTTTTTTTTTTTCTGTTTGCATTTAATAAAGTTTTACTCCTCCACCTGTGCAGCGCTTTATCAACCCCAGTATGCCATATCGACAAACCCCAGTCGAAGTACTACCTGTGTCACACGGGCACATTGGAAGGCCTTCCAGTCGATGACCTTCGAAAAGCCCACAACTCTATCGACTCAAAATACATTTTGGCGCCGCTACACGGCAGTTTTGAACGGTCGTTGAGTCGCCGAGTGATTTCGCAACAACATGGCGGCAACCTAGGCACCCGCATCAATTCTAATTCGCACTAGTTGCTTCTAATTCGCACTAGTCGCACCGATGGCAAGAAACTAACCTTAAATTGAGCTTTCTCCGAATCCCATGTACCAAAAGGGACAAAGTAGGTGCGACGTTTTGCAGTCGTTATTCAGAAAACGTGCCGACTTTGACACTGCTAAGCCTAAGTCGCTAACGTGAGCCTCAAAAGCAGTTTGATTCATAGGCACTAGATGGCGCAACACGCAGTGTTTCCCACCAGTTGCATGGCGTTTGTTTTTTATACCAGTGACGACGTATTCGTTCTAGAAATAATGCAATAAAGTGAGAGCGTTGGCCTCTCGGCACGTTTCCAATATTTTTTCACAGGTGTAGGATTCTACTTATTGATACAACGACATAAATAGGGCCATGGCATCAGAAACTAACGCGCGCAGGAGCTGCCGGAGCGCCAAGTCTCGGAGTTCGCGCTGCTTCCGCTTCCGTCGTTCAACGGCCTTTGAAGTCTCGAAGGAGTTGTAGGGTGCTCCGTTGACTCGATAGACCACCGACTCGACGGCCATCAAGACCGCCCGTGTAGCATCTCAAACTTGACCTTTGAGTCGATGGACAGTTGGTTCGAAGGCCTTCGAAACGCCCGTGTGACACCAGCATTAAACGTTACAATGCTGAATTCGTGCCCTCACCCCGTCGCACCCGTAGAGGTGGAAGCATGTACGCCACTCCCCTTGCCATTTCACAATGTGCGTTGTGGCAACATCCTTCCTGTTTCTCTCTCTCTCCTAGGGTGACTCTGGCGGGCCACTGGTGCTGAAAGATCCAAAGACGGGACAGTGGTCACTCATCGGCATCATATCGTGGGGCATTGGCTGCGCGCTGCCAAATCAGCCGGGCGTGTACACGAGGATCACGCATTTCGCCGACTGGATTCGGCAAATAATCGTCTTCTGATGTGCAATCGTATTTTTAGACGGCTATTCTACTTCACTAGGGCGAACGACCTTACAGCGACGAAAGTACTCATCTGCACCGGTTAGGAGGCCAACGCGGCTATGGTTATTTCCTGGGCAGCAGAACCAGCGTTGAAAAAGAACGCACCAACAAAAATAAGGGTGGGAGAAGGTGTTCATATGCTCAGTCTATGGTCATAAGCTGACCATGTTTCGCTGCAAATGGTAAGAGCTGTCACCACATCTGGTGTTTTCTACCTGCCTCCCGTTTCACGCGCATTTTTACACCCTGCGTAGCCATTTTGTTGGTTCAGCTGACGTCGCACACAGTCGTTCATATGATGTTAGGTTTGCATTTAGTCGTACTTGTGGGACATCGATCAAAACAGCTCGAAGCATCACCGCTGTGCAATCGTGAAACTGAAGGCCTATCAAGATTTTATATCACTGGAGAAAACACTGCTGTGTATATATACGCATACTTTTTTATACCAGCATTTTTCTTTTTAATGCGGGGCACTCATATCGGGCAAGGCCTTAGAGTGCCAAAGGTTCCCATGCTCTACTAATTGGGATAGAGATTCAATGCCTTTTTTTCTTCTCATTTTGTAGGAAAGCCCCATTTGTTTCATTATTTATTTCAACTGCCATTCCTCCAATAAGTCCACATTTTGTCACTTTTGAGCCATTATGGAGGTTTTTTCAGTGCATGAGCACATTGTTGTGTGTGTGTTTACTTGTGTCGTGTAGCTCTATCATCTGCTTTAAGCTATTGGGATCGTTTGATTGGTATACAATTCACGTGAGGGACGCGTTGGCTGCATCTAGTTCTGGTAGAGGGACTAGCAGGCATTTTTTAAAATTACAAGTCCTTTTGTTTGACCTGGCAAAGAAACTAAATATTGTCACACTTTTGGACAAGTAATTTTACCGCTGAATTTGTTTTAATGGATTAACTTTCTTTCCCTCATTGTTTAAGGGAACAAATCACTGGGCTGCCTGGACGACAGGCTGTCAAGCAATACACAACCTGTGATAGTCAAAAGTGCCTTTACATATAGTTCCAGATGAAAATTGCGTAAGCCAATATTGAGCGTTTATAATGTAGTTCTCATGATTTCGTGCTTGTTATGAGCGCAGTGTCTACATTGAAACACATCGGGTATGACTTATAGAACAGTAACTGAATTATCAATGATGGCAAGGCGCTTCACTTAGTGTGCTAAAGATAGTGTTATATAACGATTAGAGGAATAGCTGAACCTCGTATTAGCCAAGAAATAACTCGTATCTTTAGAATGCTTTGACAGAGGCTGCAGTTGTGTCTTAGCAAAATTAAAGGCTGCGTACCAAGCACGATGAATGCGGTACATCAGATTTCTTTTCAAGAGAATATCCCGGTTTCCTGAGATTCTCATTTTTTTTTTCTTTTTTCACTGCTACATACCCACAGCCATAGACAAGAGGGAACGCGAACAAGAAATTGCAAAGTAGCATATGTCTGACAGGTCTAGAGAACACTATCGCAGTTCTCTAATTATGTTTAAAAAAAAGTTTAGGCTTCAAATTAGGGCGCAGACCGAAACAATGTCCATACTATGTGTTCTGGCTGAAACGAGAACTAGAAAATGTGTTCAAGTTAAGCGTAACTTGTTCGTACGTCATTTGTCACGAGTGGACATATTACCGTTACTGGCTGTGTTAACGTATTTCCAGAGTGTATACATGAAAATTTTGCCGTCAGTGCGATGTGGTAAAGCTCTATTCGGGTAAAGTGAATGCATTGCATGGAGTTACGGCGCACTCTTGTGTGTTTACGGTAACATCTCTGCAAAAAATTGTCCTTATATTTATTCTCATGGAAAGTGGTTAGACTGTAAAAAAATCCATTGGATACATTCAGTGTAATACTATTGAACACAACGCCGGTCATAGGTACCGTTTCGGTCACATTTCCAATTTGTTTTGGACTGTCAAAACTTGGATAGTAATTGTATAATTCTAATCTTATCTTTTACAAATATGAGACTGTTTATAAAAGTTGAATGTTTGAAAGCTGGCTTCTCAGGCGGCCTATAAACTATCGCACCAGCTCGAAGGCATTACTGTCCGTACATTTGTGCTTGTTATTCTTGCAATTGTGTCGAGTTTGAATATACTTATGGGAATCAAAATGATGACGTAACGTTGAATAGTTACGCCAACTTTGAAACGTTACGCGAACGTGCTAGCTTATGCGGCGGGTAGGGACATATGCAGTCGAATATTCCAAGGGATGTTTCACAACACATGTCATTCGGTGTTCTCGACTTAATATTTCTTTCGGGCAAGCGATTCCAGCCATGTGGCCATTTCACATTAGATTTGTCGTAAATCTATTGAGTCTAAATGCTCAATGACGCTTATCACGTAGAAGCCTATTTTTACAAAGTGTATGTAGTTATTTATTAAACTCATTCATCGTCAACTTGTGTGGGGTTTCTTCATTCGCTAGCCCAAACCATGACACAACACGAAGAGCACAAATAATAAACGGACCCTCCAATACATTTCAAACCACCATGTTTCCTTTGTAGTTGCAGATCGGCAGTTGCAGAGATAAAAAAAGCGGCATGCTATGGTTACACAGTCCGAAGATTTAAAGCATTGAAGATACAAAAGCTCAGAAAAGAGAAAGCATTCCTTCAATTTCGATTTAGTGGGGTCTACTGTCCCCATTATATTCTTCCATTGACGTAAACACTTGTAACCAATGGTAAGAGATCGAAACGTCGATACTCTTTTTCATACATCAGGTGCAACGCCGTCAGAGCCAGTGCTCTTGTTTGCGCTGTGTCCTTCCGCGACCAAGAAGTAGTGCGTTGCTTGCGGCGAACGAGGAACAATAAATGTCTCGCTGACACACCTATCAGCTTGACAAAAAGAAACGCTCGTATTGCTGGGGAAACAATGGAAATATGAGACTTTGAATTTTATATTTACAGTTCCTTTGTCGGAGTGATACACATCCCTTTTTCTTTACGGACTACTTGCGTAGCCGTCGGAGGGCAACTCCGGCGGAGGGCAACTCCGGCGGTTTTTTGACCACGTTCTGATATCAACGTTTTCGAATAGAACTTATAGTCCTGTAGCAGCCAGGGTGCTTCAGTTTGCTCAGAAACACACCAATAATTTTAAATAACCGACGGAAAGGCGTGTTTAAACCGAAACCGATACGGGTAGACGCTTCTTTCAGCGTATGCGATGACGTCACAGCCTTCCCGCCGTCAGAAATATGGAGAAAAATGACAATGGTGAGGCCATCCGACGATATATTGAGTTATGCCAGGTTTTCTGAACTTGACAGCGACGATTTGAACGCTGAAGTACCGCCGTTTTGCTTTTGATGTCCCGCAGGCTCGGGTAGGCAGCGTTGAAGGTGATGACGTCAGAAACACAGGGTGGCCCGCAGGGGAATCCGCTAAAAAATTTTAAAATTCGTTTGCAGGAAAACTAAATGACTTGCAACCGCCTGGTTTGGCATATATTATTGCAGTGCCGAGGAGAATACACATTGAAAATTTCATTAAGATCAGTGGATACTGAAAAATCGCCGGTGTTACCCTTTAACAGCGTTACACCTGATGTATGAAACGGTGTACCCTCCAACTTCTCCCTTTCATCTCCGCTTTTTCTTTACTGGCATACCGCTGCTTACCGAATGTGCACACGTCCGCTGTTTTTCTATAGAATGAATATGATATTGTGGCTACATGCCTATTTCAGGGACAATGGTAAGCTGTCATTTATTATCCGAGAATGTCTGCCGCCCAACTCTTATGCCTCCGATTATCTCAGCCTCATGGTTGGAATCAGGTGTCGCTATTTGGCCTAAGTAGATATATTCTCTTCCCACTTTCAATCTCAAAACGCTGTGCTCTCCAAAAGTGTATCACAGCTGCATGTTACCGGTACTGCGGAGCAGAAAGTTTGCTGTTCACTAAACGGTTTCAGCTAAATTGAGGAGGGCCCAGCGAGAATTGAACGGAAAATGATAGGCGCGCCGTTAAGGGACAAAAAGAGAGCGGTATGGACCAGGGAACAATCGCCTGTTAGACATATATATATATATATATATATATATATATATATAGCAGAAATTAAGATGAAGAAATTGGCGTGGGCAGGGCACGTAATGCGAAGACAAGATAACCACTGGTCATTAAGGGTAACAGAGCGGATCCCCAGAGAAGGAAAGCGTGGCAGGAGGCGGCAGAAGGTTAGGTGGGCAGACGAGATCAAGAAATTTGCGGGATAAATTGGTCACAGCACAGGACCTGGATAATTGGAGATCGATGGGAGAGGCCTTTGCCCTGCAGAAGTCGCAGACGGGCTGATGATGATGATGTATATTTATTTGAATATCCGAAGTATACTGGTATTTTGACTTTACTTTTTCAAAAAACTGCTCCCGTTGCACGTTCTCTAAGTTCATGACATTTGTACGACGCCGTACTACACAGGAAAATCAACATTGGTCTTAATGTTGTTGTATATTACTTGCTACATATAAGAAATACCAAAAGCACCTGACTATTTCTCACGATCGGCGCTCAACTGAATGCACAGGAGGCCCCGCATAAAAAAAAATAACATGGCCGCATATCTCCTTGCTTCGCTGTGATTGACGTCAAAAGTCTTCCGAAGCCGTCCCCGATACGTAACACCCTCTCTTCCCTTCACACCGGTCATGCTCTTCGCTTCTCTCACTACTCCCATGATGGATGCAATGGAGGTTTAGCCCCGCCACGGTGGTCTGGTGGCTAAGGTACTCGGCTGCTGATCCGAGGGTCGCGGGATCGAATCCCGGCCGCGGCGGCTGCATTTCGATGGAGGCGAAATGTTGAGGCCCGTGTGTTGTGCGATGTCAGTGCACGTTAAAGGGGTCGTGAAAAGAATTTGAAGATGCCCGGTGGTAATTTTCACTGCTTCAATACGCATTCGAAAAGCCGATTCCGAAGTATTTCGGCAAAATATTGAGTGCACATTTAACAACGCCCGTTTTAAAACCCAGCTTTCTTGCGCTCCCGAAACCACTATGCGACCCTACCGGCAGGCGTGGTACTATTCGGTGACGTTGCAGTAAGATAGTTTTAAGTTCAAATGCATAGTGAACTCACGTTCGCTCTAAAAGAATCGATTTACTTGAAAGCTAGAAAGAAAGAGAATACTTAGAAACCGTGCGGTGCCGCCATTCGGAAGCAAAGCTGCAGCACGGTTTGTTTTCCCGTGGCCTCCGAGGGCGCGCGAATCTCGGAGGTATGGCGACTACTAACATGACGTCATCTGCAGAGTTGAGGGGAACACGCGCAGTGAAACCGAAACCGCGTTTTTTCTGGCTCTAAATCAACGCACACGGTGCAACGGAACGAAGCATATTGTTGATTGGAGGGTCAGGATTCCGAATACGCACTTTGCACAAAATGTTCAGAAAACGTTTCACGACCCCTTTAAAGAACCCCAGGTGGTCGAAATTTCCGGAGCCCTCCACTACGGCGTCTCTCATAATCAGAACTGGTTTTGGGACGTAAAACACCACAAAAACAAAAACAAAAGCAATGGAGGTTTAGCTGAATTTAATTTAAATTTCTCGCGCCCGATCGCCCTTCTCTCGCGCCATCTGTTGGGATCTTTTATTCATCATCATCATCATCAGCCAATTTTATGTCCACTGCAGGACGAAGGCCTCTCCCAATCCTCGCCATCCTTGCCTGTCCTGCGCGAGCTGATTCCATTTGATGCCTGCGAATTTCTTGATTTCGTCCCCCCATCTTACTCTCTGCCGCCCACGGCTGCGCTTACCCTCTCTTGGTATCCATTCCGTCGTTCTAACTGTCCATCGGTTATCTAGCCTTCTCATAACGTGGCCTGCCCATGTCCATTTTTTCTTCTTAATATCGTTCATTATGTCGGCAACCCCCGTTTGTTCTCTGACCCACTCGGCTGTCTTCCTATCCCTTAGTGTAACGCCTATCATTTTCCGCTCCATCGCCCGCTGCGCGGTTCTTAACTTCCTCTCTAGCTTCTTTGTAATTCTACAGGTTTCTGATCCGGAAGTCAGTACTGGCAGGATGCAGTAGTTATATAGTTTCCGCTTGAGTGATAGTGGTAGGTTTCCGTTCATGAGTTGTGAATGTCTCCCATATGCGCACCATCCCATGTTTATTCTACGGTGTATTTCTTTTATATGGGTGGGTTCTCCAGTAAGTAGCTGTCCTCGGTACAGATATTCTTCTACGACTTCTAATGTATGGGTTTCGACCTTGAATAGACGTTTTTTCGCCGTGCCACTTAGCATTATCTTTGTTTTCTGCATGTTCATCCTTAATCCTACCTTAGCGCTTTCTCGGCTTAAGTCTTCAATCATCTTTTGCAATTCGTCGCCATCATTGCTAAAGAGTACTATGTCATCTGCAAATCGCAGGTTACTCAGATATTCGCCGTTAATCCTGAGCCCTGTCTCTTCCCAGTGTAACCTTTTGAAGATTTCTTCCAAACATGCAGTAAATAGCATGGGAGAAATTGTATCTCCCTGTCTGACACCTTTCTGTATTGGGATTTTTCTGCTTTTCTTATGGAGGAGCAGGGTGGCTGTAGAATCTTTATAGATGTTGGCTATTGTGTTTATATAGCTATCACATATTCCTTGACGACGTAGTGCCTCCAGAACTGCTGGTATCTCTACCGAGTCGAAAGCCTTTTCGTAATCTATGAAAGCCATATAGAGGGGTTTGTTGTATTCAGCGGATTTCTCGATTACTTGATTGACCGCATGCAGGTGGTCCATGGTCCATCTTTTATTACTGTTGGCTAAAGCCGGTTTCAGAGCCGTGGCTTCTGTCATGTTTTTAACGCGTAGCGTGTCTTCGACACCATTTTCTAACGCGTTGGTTTTGCATTCACTAACGTAAACACCCGCCAAATGTGCATTTTTAATTAAATGGAAGCTGCGGATCACGGTTCTGTGCGTATTGCTACGAAGAAGCAAGAAAGAAAACGTTGACGACTAAGAAGACGACGAAGCAATGAGCAGGTTTGTTCGCTCCGTTGCATATATACCTTTTTGTAAATACACAGTGTACATGGTTTTCCTACACCCGTAACGTTTTGGTGGAGGTGCTTCGCCACGGAGCTCCGCAGTCGACGCCTCACCCAGCTTTCGACCATGCATCTAGCGGACAACATCCCTTCTGCAGCCACTTCAACATCTGCTTCGACCCAGTATGTTGCTCTGCCTCAAGCGCAAAACCCCGGCAAGCTCACCGGCCTCATGTGATGTCTACGTCGAAGAACGGTTGAAGACGCACGTGCGTGTCAGCATGGTTAACAGGTGGGATCTAATCATAACGCTGACCAATGCCGTGTTCTGCCTCCACGGAACACCGCGGACACTGCTCTACACACACGAGTAAGAGATTACTATACTCGGGTACAGGTCAAGAAAAAAAAAAACGGCTTCTGCCAGACAAAGGACCCAGGACAAGAGGAAAAGCGGCTTCTGCCAGACAAAGGACCCCTCCTGCAGCCAATGGTGCCGCTCTGTCAACGTGACGTCGCGGCAGACCACCTTCGCGCCGCGCGGAGAGGGTCTACCGAGACGTCACGTTGACAGAATGGCACCATTGGCTGGAAGGGGGTTCCTTTGTCTGGCAGAAGCCGTTTTTTTTATCTTGACCTGTACCCGAGTATAGTGGGCACGGTGCTACTGGCCATGCAATTTATGGTTAATAAATGTTTTCACCACCACCACCACCACCCACAGGTTCAACATGGCCATGACCGTGTCAGTGCCTACGCCAGCAGTCTTTTGCCACATGCGGAGCGAAACGTACTACTCTATTACAGAACAAGAATGTCTTGCCCTTGTGTGGGCTGTTGTGAAATTCCGACCGTATTTTTGAGGTCGCGCGGTCCCATGCCCCCCATTTCCCACAAGGGTGGGTGACCTCCCAAGCGTACAGATCTTCCATCTGCCGAGCACGAGGCCGGAAGCGCGCTTGTCTCTATTTTACGGGTAGGTACATTTTCTTTTCCGCGCGAAATGACAAAAAGCTTTTCCCCTTGGGTGTCACGGTTATGGCAGCCAAAGGCACAGCAACCCGGCATCGCGACAAAATGAGCCAGACGCACGCGCGCACATCCCACGTCGTGCTCTGCGTCCGGCGAACATAGCACAGTGGTACTTGGCGCGTCCAACATGGCGCCGAGTGTCGGAGGAAACAAAAGGTATATTCGATTCAGCCAAGGTTCCCTGCACCTTCTGCACCTTTTCGCGGTGCGCTGCACCACTTTCCTCGATTCCTCGCGGTACAGCGGCGCCCGCTGCACCTCCGTCCTTGATTGTGGCTGGGTGCAGCTAAGGTGCCGCCGCGGTGCCGTGCACCTTTGCACCTCCCAGCTTGTGGGTGCAGCGTTTTGGTGCAGCCTCGCTAGCCCGTCAGGCGACGCGTGTGCAGACGACGGCGTCGGCAGATGGTTAGGACGTATGCCGCGGCGAAACCACAGCAAGCAATTCTCTGAAAGTGATAAATGTTCGACATTTTTCTCTGAAAACGTGGGCGATGACGGCTTGTTTTCACGTTCACTTTTTCTTTTTACAAACGGTAGGACGCAGACTGTATGCACTGATCGCGTCGTTCGCGTCGGCAAATGCGTGGATGCGCATACATATCACGCCTTGCTTCGCACGCCCGCGCGCAGGTTTTGTTGTAGCATATCACCATGCATAGTTGTAGCGAGCACAAGCGGGCTACTAGAAACAAAAACTCATCGAGCTGGCCGCGCAGCAGACGACAGGCCTGTACCTCAACGTTCGATTCACGCATTGGGGCGGCGGCGGACGGAGTTCCATCTGCACCTCGAAAACGGACGCCGGGAACTGCTGCACCGAGTGTCGACACCACCTGCACCTTTCTGTGCGTGGTTCCGTGAACCTTTTCTGAATCGAACAGACCTAAAGCACAAGAAAAAAAGGGGGGCTAGCGCTCTACCACGTGACCGCAGCAGCCCTATCGGAGGCGAGGAGAGGAGGAAGCGGCGTAGTTCAACGAGCGCACTAGGCTGCATAGTTTTCATGACTATGAATCCTAGTGCGCACTAGGCGCGCTACGACTGATAGTCATGAAAACTGTGCAGTAACAATAAGGAAAGATAAAGGGAGGGATTTTTGCGGATGAAGTTTAGATAGCGTATTCGCAATGTCCGCGAACTATAGGTGGCGCGCAAGTCGAACCAAAATGGCTGCCTGGAGGAGGATAGACTATCCGCATTCCCGGAGTGTACGCCGTTCGCCGCGTGTCGTACAGAAGCCTCAGCGGGTTTTTACCATGTCCGACACAAATTAGCTTCCTTTTGCGAAGCCGATTTCATTAGCGACCATTTTGGAAGCTTCTGTGAAGGCAGAGCTGTCGACAGCAGCCTCTTTTTACGTGGTATCCACAAGTCAGAGTCTGCACTGCACGAAGAATTGTCTCAGTCAAATGGCAGGAATTTGTGACCAAAAACTGTAAAAGTCACTTGCGGATCCAGAGGGGTGCCGTGCCCCCCTTCGCGTGTATCTCGAAGACACTCTCAGGATACGTTGACAATGCTCACAAAATGCTTGGTGTCACAGGGACGCAGCTTGTCACTGTAGCTCGCAACCAACTGGGTGATATTATTTTTTTTAACCCTATTGTCTGCGCAGTGCAGCTACCGAAGTGAGTAAATATCGGCGTCACATGGGCACATTTGATAGCGACTGGGATCGATCAGGGTTATATTTCTTAATCGCAATCAACGTTGGTCGCAGCTACATGGTCCAACCTAATCGCGATAGAGTTTAGCGCTGGCTTCGGCCTCAGAGCCGAATCGCGATGTGCAGATGGCGATCGTCTTGAGATCAGTGCATCATGCTTGATCACGATCAACAGTGATCGCGTACCAGCACCTGTTCCAGATAGAGCCTAAAGAGGATCGGCCCAGATCGCGATAAAGAATGCGCATTTGGCACCGATGGGAATCGATGTCAGCACTGATTTAAATATAAACATTCGTTGATGTGTGAGAACGTGTGTAATATGTGAAAAAAAAATGCGAATGCCACGCAAACAAGCAACTTTGCGGCTTGCAGTGATTCGCGGACTTCTGTTACATTTAAATGCCGCGTTACCACGCTAGCAGGTGCACGCATCTACAGAAACGACCTTCTCACTACACACACAGCCTGACCACTGTGCGTTTTAGCCAAAAAGCGAAAGCGATTTCCGCCTACCCATATTGCTCCAGAAGAAATTACCGGGAGTGAAATGTGCGCTGCTCACTCTCATCGGCGGCGTCGCTTTCCGATGCGAAACCTCCCTATCCATCCCTTCTTTCGTAGCGGATCTTGCGGAAAGGAATGCCGGATTACTTCGTCGTGAACAGATCGATTTGTGCATTGGGGCATGCAGCACATGCGGTTACTGTTGTGCTTCTTGGGCATCACGCGCAAATACGTACACAAAGGTGCGGCGGCGACGGACAGTACAGCGCGTCGTCTGCCTATCCTCCTCGTGGCATTTCTGTTGTGCGCCGCGGTGCGGCGTGACAGTCTACGGACAGTGCGAATTTTCTTCAGGAGACGACAAGAAACAACGAAACGTTAAGTAATGCAATTGTTATCGACATTTGCCTCTTAGTTGTAAAAAAAGAAAAGAAAAAAACCAGAGAACCTGGATAAAAAAATCTGACCGCGACATTTCCTCGATATTCTAAGAAAGACAGCAGTGCCGCACACCAGGTTTAAATCTGACCAAATTTCGGAACGCTAGAGCATTTGAAAGTGAAGCACATTTGTCATTGGGTAAACAAAATAAAAAGAAAAATGACGCTCGTGTTACTGGGGAAACAATGAAAATATGCGACTTTGTATTTAATGTCCTGCGTTTATTTCTCGGAGTGCTAGCCTTTTCGCTTTTTCTTTTTTTTTTCGACCACAGTATTGCACCTCATGTATGAAACGGGGGTATAAGCGGAGAAAAAGTTTAGACATGTTTTACGCGTGTGCTGCTAGAGTCGTTGGCACCGTAACAATGTGGATATTCTCTCCAACCGAACAGGCGCCTCACAACAATGCGACAGGGTAAGAAACTCCCACCGCCAGAACCACACAAGCGCGTCCAAAGCTGGTACAGGTATGCGTAGACGTGAGAACGTTGTCGTTTTGTGCTCGGGGCCAGCGTGGTCGACCATCGAGGAAGAGCAGCTCATGCGCATACACAAGTGGCTGGATGTATTTGTCTTGCTTGCTGCATTCTTAGCCAAAGCCGCATTCTTGCCAAAGCTGACACGAGTTCATGCCATAAGGTCCATTCGTTTCACCACGCACAAGCTGAACTGGTTCACGGTGGTGCTGTTTTTATGCCGCCGTCGCCCAGGGAACGCTTTCAACAAGTGCAGCCACAAGGCGATGCTGTAACGAATGCGGGAGCGCAAGCACCTTGCAACGCTTCTGCTATGCGGTCCATTGTTCCGCAGTTAAAATACACACGAACACAGCCGGCCTTGTCGTCTGCTGCGGTTTCAGCTATCTTGCGCTTGCACAAACTCTACACTTCCTTGCGAGAAGGTGCAGAGGTGTGCACGACGGCTGCACTTTTTCGAAGCGAATAATGCGGCGCCGAGGCCGCCATGTTGAACTCGTGAAATCAATGGCGGAGTGCGGCCAACACCGCCTGTAAGCTTGCAATGTAAGCTTTTGTGGTGAAACAGATTTGGTTAATTCCTCACTTCTCATGTTTCTCTCCCGAGAATAAAATATGACTTCTGAAAGCCCCTTGCATTCAGAATTTCAAACAAAAAATATTTGAAACGTAACTTCATGAATCTACGTATCGCTACATAATTAAATTAGAAACAGCATGTCGAAAGGTAAGGGGTATACCTTCACGCACACGAGGACGGAAATAATCAGGCTTTTTGCAAGAAAAGTACGATTCACAAAAAAGAATGATTCTTTCCAAGCGGCATTCTCAGCATGCCGAAAAGCCAAGGGGTCGCGGAAGCCGACCGTCCAGCGCCGTCGTGCTAACGTGACGTTACGGAGCCGTGGAGAGGCGTTGAAAGTCTAGGTTGTGTTGGCGCAGCGCCGTCGTGAACTGATTCACGAAGTGCAGGCGAAACGAATGGACCTATCACTGCACAAGCGCAGGGTTGCTTTCATTCCCGTGCGTGTGAAAGCACGTGTGAGCTCATGGTTCTTGCACCAAAGGTGGCCACGAGAAGAATTGCCAAGCCTTTCAGTTACCCGTGCAATCTGCAGATTCTGACTGCTTTTACCAGTCACTTGGAAATCTTCCTGAAGGCATGCGAAAACGCAGTTTCGCAGTATTTTTTAGCAGGTTATAGCGCGAAATTTGCAGTTGTGGCCGCATATGTCCACATACACAGCCACATACAAAGTTACAATGTACTAAAACTACACGAAACTAACAAGTTGCATTTCGAAGCGCATTTTAGAATGGCGATGTGACCCCTTCCCCTCCACCCCCTCCCTTCAAAAGTATTGCAGGAGGTGATGTGCTTCACTGACCAGTGCATGGACTGCGCAGGGAGCGCTCAGCACGAACGAAAGTTCACCCTTCTACACCATTGTGTACCTGCTCCCCTTGAGTAGACTCGGACCGCAGTGGTACCCTTCTGTGACGCACAGATGCGACGAGCTTTCCCAGCGCATTAGCACCATTTACATGGATGCGATATGCCAGTGGTCGCGTCCATGTTAACGCTGCTCCAGTTGGCTAACCTAAACCTTTCCCTTTGTCTTCGCGTGTGTGCGCTGTTTGAAAAAGTGCGATTACAAACCCCCGCCAGTGCTTTATTTTTCTTTTCTCCTTTCTTTTTCTGTGGGGGGGTGACACGCATATTTAGCGCAGCCCAGCGGTGGTTATGGCACCCCAGGAAGCCTTCCGTGAAAAGGTGCACAGCTTTCTGGCCCCAGAAGCTTTGCGCGGAGTCCACCCTCCCCCCTAGTGATGTAAAGGAAAGTGAGGCCGCTGCGCTTGTGTGGCCTTCGCTGTTTAATGTTGGCATGTTGGCATTAGTTCGACGAGGAACTTGTAAGCTGGATTTCTCCCAAGGATGTTTTCCAACCGAAAACCCCTGTCCACAGATAGATTTTCTATACTCGGAGCGTGCTCACATCTGGACATTGCAGCGAAGGTGCAAGAGCACCTCAAAAGCTTTTCAACAGTTTTGCGGGCCGCGTGCCATCACTGTGGCGTGCAAAAGGACAGAATCGAAAGAAAAGAAAGGCAGGGATGGGCGTTGAACGGGATGAACGCGCAGATGTGAGCGCATTTTTAGCAGGAAAGCAATCTGTGGACGAAAGCTTTTGTTTCGAAAACGCTCTTGAAAGAAAGCCAACTTACAGGTTTTTTTGAAAGAAAAAGGTAAGTCATAATAGTCCACCGCACCTCACTCAGATTTAGCTACGCCGCACTACAGTCTTGCTATGCGGTGAGACATGTTAGGTGTGGGAAGGGGCCACCAGTTTTCGTGTGTAGCAGTCTTGCAGAGTGCGGCCCCTGCGAGTGCGTTCTTTTTTTTTTTTTTTCACTCACGTCAAGCCCCCGCTCCCTCACCTTCCTTCTTTTTTCTAGGTCTCTATTACAGGTTGTCAGCGGCCGTGGCACGAGGTATACGCATGAGCGCACGCGAGGCAAGAAGAGAAGCTTTTAGCGTGTGACTCCCAAATTTGGACTGGTCATGCCGATTGTACGAACGTGGCCACGAATCTCCCCATAAGTGCCGTGACCGCCGTGACACCACCGCGAGAAGAATATAACAAAAGGACAGCGTTTCTGAATACTATGTGGCCTTGAGGAATCCCGGCAGCTTGCCGCGGGACCTTGCCTTCTTCCTCCGCGATTGTGTGAGGCCGTCATCTACGGTTCGGCATGTTACCTTTATCTGGACGAAGTACTCGCGATCACATATTGACGGGTTGCAAAATCTGGAAGGCAGCTTTTCTGCACGGCAGAGATTCATGCGCAATGGCGGCGACACCCGCCGGGACTGATTTGTTATAAAAAAAAAACAAAAGGAAAAGCGTTGTTGTTTTGTGGGGTTTAACGTCCCAAAACCAGCTCTGATTATGAGAGACGTCGTAGTGGAGGGCTCCGGAAATTTCGACCACCTGGGGTTCTTTAACGTGCACTGACATCGCACAGCACACGGGCCTCGACATCTCGCCTCCATCGAAATGCAGCCGCCGCAGCCGGGATTCGATCCCGCAACCCTCGGATCAGCAGCCGAGTACCATAGCCACTAGACCACCGTGGCGGGGCAAGAAAAAGCGTATGAGGCGTGCTGGCATGCATGATGGCTACTGAAGGCACCTGCATCTAGCCCCTCCATTGCTCCTAGGCTCCAGTACACTCTTTTGGGAGCTACTTGCAGCACAGGTTTTCGCATAAGCTGAACCACCCACTCTAGCTGAACATGCGAAACGCTGCGCTGTACATAACCGCAGCAAGGATTTGCGGCGCCGCCATTGTGCGTGAATATCTGCCGTGCAGGAAAGCTACCTTGCAGGTTTGCAACCAGGGATTTATCCAGAATTCTGACTTAAGGGGAGTGGGAGGGGGGGAGGGGGGGGGTGAGGATACGGAGTTATAGGTTTGCTGGAGAACTTTGGGGGTGGGGAGAACTACCTGGGGGGATGTTAGGAGGCTGTGGGGGTGGGGGAGAATGACGTATCACACAGCCGTGCAAACGGAGAGCTTCGCCGCCGTACAGCGGTGTCACAAAGTGAAGTACGATAGGTATGTGAGGGGCGACAGTTTCGGTAGGTCAGCATATTTCGCCTTGCATGCGTGCATATCACAGGTGCGCTATAATTACTATCACTGGAATGATCGCCGACGCTTAAATGTATTATTGCAAACCATTCAGAGCTGTACATGAAGTACCTGCGGCACTGAGAATCCAGACGTAAAAACATGCGCGGGTTTTCCTTTCTTTTCCCGTGCCGCACCCAACCCCTTCCCCACCCCCCTTTGTATGCGAATTTCCCAATTTTCGAGGCCCCTGGTCTGGCAGGTATAAATTCTCCGAAACAACGAGCGATGGTAAGAGCCCAGGACATGCATTATTGCTCAATTATCTGGTGCTGTTGGCGCGCCTCCTTACTTAAGGATATGCCCACAGTCGGCATCGGATTAAATTTCATAGGATCAATTACATTTAAACGTATTTACATTTTAAATGTAATTAATTTACATTAAGAATTACAGCCGGCCGGGAAAGGGGTAATGGTACCGGGGCTTACATTTGGGAACTCAGTGGTGTGCATTGAGGCCAGAGATACAATCGGGAATGGATGTGAATCAAAGAACTGTGGGACGCCTCGCGTTGGGTGCTCACGGGAAAAACTACAAACGAGGCTGTAAAGGGCGATATGGGATGGGCGAGTTTTGAGGCAAGGGAAGCCGCAGAGCAAAATAAGGTTTGAAGAAAGGCTAAGGAATATGAAAGAGGTTAGGTGGGCAGTGAAGGTGTTCCGCTATTTATATAGAAAGAGCGTTGACACGCGTGGAGAAAGGAGAACTAGGAGGCTCACCAGTAAATATACGGCTCTAAGAGAACTGACAACAAAGAGCGTAAAGTGAAAAGTCAGAGAGGCGGAGAAGATTTACTGGAGGACAGCGATGGAAAAAAACCGACTCTGAATAACTACCGAGAGGGCAAAAAACGAAATAAAGAGGGAGGCATTTTATGATAATTCAAGAGGAAGCGCTTTATTGTTTGAAGCGAGATCGGGCTGCCTTAGAACGCGTGTTTATAAAGCGAAATTCAGTAAAGAAGAAGAAAAATGCACATGCTGTGAGGAAGATAGGGAAACGACAGAGCATGTTCTGATTGAATGCGGAAATATCCACCCAGGTGTACGTTTGGGCACCACCCTACATGAAGCCTTGGGTTTAGGGCGAACAACGGGAAGCTGAACATAGCCGCGATTGAAATAAGTAAGAGACGGTTAGAATACTGGTGGCAGAAAACTAGAGAGATCGGACAAAATAATTATAGGGAAAAATATGGAATTTCTGCCATAAGGGGCAGGGAACTGGGATATGAAATTCCGTTTTGATATGGCATGATCGATTTGATTGAAGCAAATTTAAAGGCATGAGGAAAATTAAAAGAGGAAAAAAAAGTTCTTAAATCTTCTTACGAGCCTGGTGGCGCACATGTCACCGCCCCGTTACAAAGGGGAAGCTCATAGCATCCATCCAGCATCCATCCAACTCTCCCGGCTCTCGCCGCGCGAGCCTGTCCGCGAACCAGTACGGGACGCGATTTCTGTGTGTGTCGACGAAATTCTGCACCTCGCTCGCACGCCCTGTGACTACAACGTGTCGAGGTGCTTCTATTGTGCCATTGCCTCCTATAATTTTGGTCGTGCGCGGCATTATGCCGAGCAACTGTTGCGCGCCGCTGTGTGGCACAAACGCAAGGAAGGACCCTCAGATACGGTACCACGAGTTTCCGTGCGACATAGATCGCCGTAAAGTATGACCAAAAAACATTTCTCGACAGGGAATAACTGGAAAAGGAAGCGTGTGCGAGCCAAATGACAGGTCGCTGGTGTACTCACGTCGCTTCCCTGACGGTGACTATAAGTCCACGAAGCTCAAGATATATTACTTCCAACGGCTGTTCCGACGGCAGTTCGTGCGCTTGTCATCAACACTTCTACCAAATTGTGATATGCCGCGAAGTGACGTGTGACAGGGGTGAACAAAGCCACACCGAGGAGACCTGTGAGGTGTTTCTGAGCAAACTGTTGCGGCAGACAGGGTTGGAGACCTGAACGCAACTGCTGAGCGGTTCAAACTCGCTTACAAGCCTCTGTTACGGAAGGTGCTGCGACTTTGATGCAACAAGTCGCCTTTCCGTTGATGTATACATATTGTAACTTCTAAATAAAGAAATGAGCCTGACACCGCCTTCCTCGACCTTTTTTTTTTTTTTTAATCAGCCAATCCGAGCTAGTTCCGTCCTTACATAGAAATGCAAACACGCGTCTACAAAGCGGCTGAATGTTCATTTAGTCGTAGATGTCTGCCTCATATTTATAAAAAGCTGGAACTAAAACACTATATAAGAACATTATTTGGCCAATTCAGTAAGTCGTATGCAAGCATTTGTAAGAACGTCTAATAAGACGAAGATCTTGCATTTCAGCCACTACAGAAGAACGCCGCTCTATTGTGTTTATTTCACAAGTAGATTTAGTAACAAATTTTCACAGTTTGCCGTTCCTACTCCTTTGCGCACATCTCGAAGCATTCACAACGCGCGTAGTTTTCATGCAAGTCATGTCGCACACAGGCATTTAACTCATCACCACTACCTAGAGCCACTGCACACTGGAACGGTCTCTCACCATTGTATTCATGCTAAACGTGAAATATCAGTGATAACCTAATTTTGTTGGTGTTATCATTGTATAACGTTCTACTGCTTGTAATATTTGTTTGTTTCTTTCTTGTATATCTTACCTTATTTTTATTTGTTTAAATTTTGTGTATTTTTCTGTTTGTATCGAATGTCCCCCTTACTCAATGCCCTTCAATCGAAGGTGCAAGAGCACCTCAGAAGCTTTTCAACAGTTTTGCGGGCCGCGTGCCATCACTGTGGCGTGCAAAAGGACAGAATGGAAAGAAAATAAAGGCAGGGATGGGCGTTGAACGGGATGAACGCGCAGATGTGAGCGCATTTTTAGCAGGAAAGCAATCTGTGGACGAAAGCTTTTGTTTCGAAAACGCTCTTGAAAGAAAGCCAACTTACAGGTTTTTTTGAAAGAAAAAGGTAAGTCATAATAGTCCACCGCACCTCACTCAGATTTAGCTACACCGCACTACAGTCTTGCTATGCGGTGAGACATGTTAGGTGTGAGGAGGGGCCACCAGTTTGCGTGTGTAGCAGTCTTGCAGAGTGCGGCCCCTGCGAGTGCGTTCTTTTTTTTTTTTTTTTTCACACGCGTCTAGCCCCCGCTCCCTCACGTTCCTTCTTTTTTCTAGGTCTCTATTACAGGTTGTCAGCGGCCGTGGCACGAGGTATACGCATGAGCGTACAAGAAGAGAAGCTTTTAGCGTGTGACTCCCAAATTTGGACTGGTCATGCCGATCATACGAACGTGGCCACGAATCTCCCCATAAGTGCCGTGACCGCCGTGACACCACCGCGAGAAGAATATAACAAAAGGACAGCGTTTCTGCATACTATGCGGCCTTGAGGAATCCCGGCAGCTTGCCGCGGGACCTTGCCTTCTTCCCCCGCGATTGTGTGAGGCTACGGTTCGGCATGTTGCTTTATCTACGGTTCGGCATGTTGCCTTTATCTGGACGAAGAACTCGCGATCACATATTGACGGGTTGCAAAATCTGGAAGGCAGCTTTTCTGCACGGCAGATTCATGCGCAATGGCGGCGACACCCGCCGGGACTGATTTGTTATAAAAAAAACCAAAGAAAAAGCGCTGTTGTTATGTGGGGTTTAACGTCCCAAAACCAGCTCTGATTACGAGAGACGCCGTAGTGGAGGGCTCCGGAAATTTCGACCACCTGGGGTTCTTTAACGTGCACTGATATCGCACAGCACACGGGCCTCGACATTTCGCCTCCATATAAATGCAGCCGCCGCAGCCGGGATTCGATCCCGCGACCCACGGATCAGCAGCCGAGTACCACAGCCACTAGACCACCGTGGCGAGGCAAGAAAAAGTGTATGAGGTGTGCTGGCATGCATGATGGCTACCGAAGGCAACTGCAACTAGCCCCTCCATTGCTCCCAGGCTCCAGTACATTCTGTTGGGAGCTACTTGCAGCACAGGTTTTCGCATAAGCTGAACCCCCCACTCTAGCTGAACATGCGAAACGCTGCGCTGTACATAACCGCAGCAAGGATTTGCGGCGCCGCCATTGTGCGTGAATATCTGCCGTGCAGGAAAGCTACCTTGCAGGTTTTGCAACCAGGGATTTATCCAGAATTCTGACTTAAGGGGAGTGGGAGGGGGGGGAGGGGGGGGGTGAGGATACGGAGTTATAGGTTTAGCTGGAGAACTTTGGGGGTGGGGAGAACTACCTGGGGGGATGTTAGGAGGCTGTGGGGGTGGGGGAGAATGACGTATCACACAGCCGTGCAAACGGAGAGCTTCGCCGCCGTACAGCGGTGTCACAAAGTGAAGTACGATAGGTATGTGAGGGGCGACAGTTTCGGTAGGTCAGCATATTTCGCCTTGCATGCGTGCATATCACAGGTGCGCTATAATTACTATCACTGGAATGATCGCCGACGCTTAAATGTATTATTGCAACCATTCAGAGCTGTACATGAAGTACCTGCGGCACTGAGAATCCAGACGTAAAAACATGCGCGGGTTTTCCTTTCTTTTCCCGTGCCGCACCCAACCCCTTCCCACCCCCCTTTGTATGCGAATTTCCCAATTTTCGAGGCCCCTGGTCTGGCAGGTATAAATTCTCCGAAACAACGAGCGATGGTAAGAGCCCAGGACATGCATTATTGCTCAATTATCTGGTGCTGTTGGCGCGCCTCCTTACTTAAGGATATGCCCACAGTCGGCATCGGATTAAATTTCATAGGATCAATTACATTTAAACGTATTACATTTTAAATGTAATTAATTTACATTAAGAATTACAGCCGGCCGGGAATGATGACATTATATTACTCTCTTACCTTTGAAGAGTAAGGAAGTTTCCTTGCGTACATGAGCACTGTAGAGGAGGCACTGACATGAGAGAGCACATGCAAAAACTTACAAGTTGGCTTTCCTACAACGATGTCTCCCAGCCAAAAACTCTCGTCCACAGATTGCCTTTCTGCTCTAAGCGCGTGCACACCTGCACATTCGTCACGCGATTCATCCCGTTCAGCGCCCGTCCCTGCCTTTCCTTGATTTCGCCTCTGCCCCTCTCTTTGTAAATCGCTGAAATCGCTGTGAGTGGGCTCACTCCCGGATCGGTTGAGGTTTCCTCGCTGAGAGACAGTTATCGTGCACTCTTCACCCTACTTTCCCCGCAATTTTTTTAGAAGTTTTTTTGGTGCTTGTGCACGTCGGATGGAGTGTGCGCTTAGAGCAGGAAAGCAATCTGTAGACGAGAGTTTTTGGCTGGGAGGGATCCTTGCGGAAAAGCCACCTTACAGATTTTTGCAAATGGTCACGCATGTGCTCTACCATGTCAGCGCTTCCTCTACAGGGCTCATGTACGCTTCATTAACAACAAATTTACATTGAAATTAGCGGCTAAATCTTTATGACGCAGGCTTATTCCTGTTTCACATATTTCCGTGCCTGTTAATGACATCACCCGTCACTCGCGGAAAATGGATGGACTTCCCCATTTCGTAACTGCTTCGCCGATGATAAACGAGAATGCAATAAATGTAGCAAGTACGCTCCAGCTAAATCTCAAGAGAGACTGAAAGGAAAATAATTTTTCGTGTATTACTAGATTGCCCTTTCACAATACCAACAACACGACTCTTGCCGCAAGAGAATGCTAGGTGAGAAAAGTAATTGCTCGAATTTGGATGTCTAATTCTGCATGAATTATGCTAAGAAATTTTAGACCCGATAGACGTTTCCTACGCGCCATGCGTGCGTGATCGAGACACGCGGAGAAGGAGGGGAGCGAGAAAGCAAAAAAAAAAAAAAAGGAAACTCGCGCAAGCTCCAGTTTATTACTTCTAATTCACCGCAGTGGCGTTATATACACATGTTAATGACTGCCAGTTAAACTTTCAGATGTTGCAATCAAACCAGTACTCGGGACTACTGGTGCGTGTATAATTGGTACCAATTAACCACATATGCGCGAAAGGTAGCGTATGCTGTGACCCGCGAATATAAACATATATATAGTGGCCCCTTCCAATCATTGGTATGTTTCTCCGGATAACGCAATTGTGTAGCGGCGAAGATAACCTCGCGTGCGCTGCAGTGTGATATTTAGGATTCCTTGTCGAGATAAAATGTCGATTAGCAAATAACGAGGCTCACACAGAAAAGTGACGGCCCCGCCTTCCCTTTACATCAGCGGATATAGTCCATCAAGGACAGAAGGCTTTCAAAACATCTGCGCTTTCTTATTTTAGCGGTGGCGTTCAGGCTGCTTTTTCACTTTCACTTTCACTTTCACTTTATTTCCTTAAAGGCCCCGTTTGGGGGCATTACATAAGGGGTGGGTGTACAGGAAGTTTGCATAACACATGACCATTCAGGATGAGAAGTGCACTTTTACAGCAGCGATGAAAGCGTCTGGGTTGCTGATGGCAACGATGGTGTAGGGAAGGCCGTTCCAGTCCACAATGGTGCGTGGGAAAAAAGAAGACGAGAAAGTGAGAGTACGGGTTCGAGGACGAGCAACACTTAAGCCATGACCTGTACGAAGAGATATGCGAGCAGGCGGTGAGATGTACGGTGGCTGATGGAGTGAACTGTGGTAGATTTTATGAAACAGGGCTAGGCTGGCAGTGCGACGGCGACAGGAAAGGGTGGGCAAGCCAGTTTCCGCCTTTAATGAGGATACACTTACGTTATACGAATACGATGAGTGGATGAACCTGATGGCGCGGTTCTGCACCATTTCCAATGCGTCTATGAGATAAGATTGATGAGGATTCCAGATTGCGGACGCATACTCAAGCTTTGGACGAATTAAAGACTTGTAGGCGATGAGTTTAACGTGAGGAGGAGAGCTTCGTAAATGACGCCTGAGAAAGCCTAGGGTTCTATTAGTGGATGAGATGATGTTGGACACATGCGGAAACCAATTCAGATCTTTGGAGATAGTTACACCGAGATACTTGAAAGTACTAACAGACTCAACTCGAGTGCTAGAAATTTTGTACGGATAAAGGAGAGGGTTACGCGAACGGGTGAAGGACATAACTTTACATTTACTGGGATTTAGAACCATGAGCCAGCGATCGCACCAGTTCAGGATTTCAGATAAACTGCTCTGCAGCACAGCCTGGTCGGAGGAATTTCTTACTGACTGGTAAATAACGCAATCATCTGCGAACATTCGAACAGAGGAAGTAACTTCTAGTGGCAGATCATTTATATATATCAGGAACAATAGGGGGCCCAGCACAGAGCCCTGGGGGACGCCAGAGGATACGGGGACAGGGTTAGAAGGAGATTAATGGCCGCATACAAATACAATCGCAATGTGCTAGTCTGAAATCGGGAGTTCCCTCGGCAAATCGAAACAGTTGGCAAGTATGGAGATAGTGTTTTCGTTGGATGATCGTACAAGCAGCTAACAAAGATATGATTTAAAGACAAATATAGAAAAACCTTAGCGGCACAGCAGCGCTCCTCGCACAAATGGTTGCACAAAGCTTGCGAGAAGTTTAAGCTCGTCGGCCCTGTCTAAAAATGTCTTCGGAAACCTTACGTCTAGTCACTGCATTGTATATCAGGGTGTGGAACAACAAAAAAATAATAACCGTTATGTGATTTTACTGTTCCTTCCAACTGTCTTTAATGAAGCTAGTTCCACGAGTTAGGGAACTTTTCGATGATTTGGTGAATCGATCACTTGTTGCTCATACCTACATATCCAATACGGACTTGAGTCACGCATTGTCTTTTGTGGGTTTGTTTGTTCTTTTCCTTTTCCTTCCATCCTTCTTTCCTTCCATCCGTCCTACTTCCTTTCTTTCTTTCTTTCTTTCCTTCTCGGATGCTCACACCCGCATCGCATATAAAACCGGTGCGCGCGCGTACCTTCATTTAATTAATTTTCATTATTTCCCTTATGATAAATGACTCTTTTATGAGCTATGAACCGCACCCTTGATATACAACAGTGACTCCAGTCACTGCAGATTAATGTTACATTTGCGTGCGCCAAGTTGATGAAAAGTTCGTTGCCCAGTTCGTCCCATTTGCCGCCTGCTTTTGCCACTCTGCCTTGCTTCGTTTTTTGCTTTTATTTAATTTTAACGGCAGGTGAGAGGCGAAGCTTGGCAGGGCTTTGCGACATGTTAAATCTAAATAAATGACGTGGCGTTAAGTGCAAGAATAAGGTAACATTAACTTTCACCACAGGGGATTCCTTAACGCTGAAATGTGAAAACATCCGTACGCTTAGATTTACTAAGTGTACGGATATTTTTTTACATTTCGCTTCCACATAAATGTTGCCACCGTGGACGGGAACCGAACACAGCACTCCGCAATTAGCAGCGCAACACCACAGCTGCTAAGCTACCGCAGCGGATACTTCTTAATATAGGTGCCGCATAAACGGAGCTGTACGATAGCCTGCTTCAGTTTGTATAACGACACACCTAAACGCGGCATGTAAGAATTAGCTAGTGATGACGGTCCTACAGAACGAAAAACAGGTAAATTGAATTCAGTTATATGAAATAATTAACCAAGTGGTGGTAGGGACATTTAAACATTGAATTAAACGAACTAAAATGTTCAAGTGCTCGTAATAACCGCCTCATACGTAGCTGCACATATGGCCTCTAAAGGCGGTGTTCTTGTGGAAGTATACGAACCATTACACCGATGGTATATAAATTTAAGATGGTAGGAACAGAAGTGCGTGCATTACTCAGTCCCTAAATTTTCGCGTTTCACTGCCGTGAGTACTGCACGTCTTATCGCTGGCAAGCTGCCTCTGTCTTTTCTACAGACCACACATGATCAAGATGGCATAAGAAACAAAATGGAGAGCTATTAGGTGCACGCACGCATGCACGCAGCACGCACGAAAAGCAACAAGTATACCGGTTACGTGCACGAGCGGCACCGTATATACACGGAGCTGCACCAGCCAAGCCAACATCCCACCGGGCACGAACGAGAATCGGCGCTCGCGAATATGACTCGGGCCTGCAGTCATCCTCGCGATATACAGCACGACGTTTCTTAAACCCCGGCTACACGCACAAAGCGAGAAGTAAACGGACCACTTCCCGATTGATAGTATAATACAAACACACGGGCATCGCACTTACGGCCGGCGCCTGCAGGCCCGCAGCCGGTTCTTGCGAGTGCATGACGGCCCACAGGCGGCAAACGCCAGGAACGGGTTGGCCGTGGTTCTTGCTTATCTCGGCGGCTCGATTCCCGCTATATAGTGCCGAGACACGGCCGGCATTCACGCAAGCAGTATACGAAAAAACGCACGCGAAAGGAGGCATCTGTCTCTGATCGGCGCATGCACGCACTCCGTAGCATGCTTCAGCCTCGTCTGGTGTGTACCGCAGACGCCCATCGCCTCCGCCATTGGCCCCCCTCCCCTTTTTGGCTATCCATCCTCGTTTGTGTGTACACTGCGCGCTATACGTAATAACGCGCGTGCAACAGCCAGAGGCGGAAGTAATTGCCGAGGCAAAGGGGAGGTTGCATCAAGCTATCAAATCGGTCCGCATATGGGATGCGAGCGCGGTCCTGTTTCTTCGCTACGAGTCGAAATGGAGGCAGACGTCGGCTGGTGACTTCGCTTATCATCAACTTGTAAACAGAATATCGCAGAGGCTGCAAGGAATGCGCTGGTCACGGAGGCTGCAGACAAAGATAACGGACGCTTAAAGGGCGAAAAATACGCGCAATTGAAAGACTTGCGGTGACACCACATCCCATCTCGTCGGCTGAGGTGTGGCCTTAAAGAACGGCCCATGCTCGGGGGCTTTTATATCTTCCCTTATCTGATAAGAAAGAAGGATGGGGCGTATTTTATTTTACGGCGATTCTTCTGGCCCACTTGACTGCTTATGACTGATTGATTTCTGGGGTTTTACGTCCCAAAACCAAGATATCATTATCAGAGACGCCGTAGCGGAGGGTTCCGGAAATTTCGACACCTGGGGCTCTTTAACGTGCAGTGAGATCGCGCAGTACACGGGCCTCAACATTACTCTCCCATCGAAATGCAGCCGCCGCGGCCTGGATTCTATCCCGGGGCGTTCGGATCAGCAGCCGAGTGCCATAGCCCCTATACCACCGTGGCAGGGCTGCAAAGAAGTACTGCACTGCATTCTAAAGAATTTAAAGCTTCAACATAACATTGTCAATTTTCGCCACGCGTGCTTACGATTATTGCTTATCTGTGAAGAACTGAAGACTTGGACGCTAATTAAGAAAATGTTTAGGGGAAACGGTTTTGAAAACACCTATTTAATTAAAACGTCCGAGATACGAGAAAATCCTCTCGAGGAGCTGACAGAGCCGGCGTGCAATAAATTCCTCTTTTAACTCGAAAGTGCTTTTGCTGGGATCCACCACGACCCCACAACATCGTTTCCGTAACGGAAGTGACGCAGTAAAACATGCTGGTGAGAACACGAATGAAAAACACGCACAAAATTATCATTAATGCGCTGAGAATCGAACACGAAGCCGTTCTGCGACGAAAGGTGGCCGATGTGCTACCGCCTCCGCTATCGCCGTTCGAGACGCTCATAGCCCCGCCACGGTGGTCTAGTGGCTATGGTACTCGGCTGCTAAGAGGGTCGCGGGATCAAATCCCGGCTGCGGCGGCTGCATTTCGATGGAGGCGAAATGTTGAGGCCCGTGTGCTGTGCGATGTCAGTGCACGTTAAAGAACCCCAGGTGGTCGAAATTTCCGGAGCCCTCCACTAGAAGCGTCTCTCATAATCAGAGCTGGTTTTGGGACGTTCAACCCCACATAAAAACAAGAGACGCTCGTCCGGCTCCGTAGCAATTTGCCTGAAACGCTTCCGTCATCCAGTATAGAAGTAAAGCTGCAGTGCTTCACCGTGGCCTCTGTGATCTGCTGCGGCGATCGCGGAAACCACGGAGAATCGATCGAGGAGCCAGTCAGCTCCGAGATCTGTTACGACACGCTGCCGCCGCCGATCGCGGAGGCCAAGGCTTCATCTCTCCTGGAGGTTGTTTCTCCATGGAGTAGTCTACGAGCGTGATGGCACACAATAAAATCGCTGTACTTGCCCCACATGGCGGGTAAATGCCGTGCAAGTAAACATGACCGTTGGCGTTGTCGCGCGGCATTTACTATCGACTGTGTCCAGTTTTTACGTAAACTACTTCAGTTAGCCCAATGGGTTCGTCACGGTCATGGTTGTTATGGAGGCGATGCGTGAACGTGGGTGCCGGGAACGTGAACGGTGCCGTACCAGCGAAACTCCGAGAGCAATGGGCAATACATTCAGCTGCTTCTGTGAAGACGCATTTCACGTTCATGTTGTAGCGAATCTTATGACAAAGGAATCAGTGGCATGTTTTTTTTTTTTCGTTCTCCTTCTGGCGCAAGGGGCTCGGGACGATGTGTGTGTGTGTGTGTGTGTGTGGTGTGTGTGTGTGTGTGTGTGTTGTGTGTGTGTGTGTGTGTGTGTGTGTGTGTGTGTGTGTGTGTGTGAGAGCCCTCCGTTTGGCTCCAGCAAACCACAAGTTGAGGCTGCAGACAAAGATAACGGACGCTTAAAGGGCGAAAAATACGCGCAATTGAAAGACTTGCGGTGACACCACATCCCATCTCGTCGGCTGAGGTGTGGCCTTAAAGAACGGCCCATGCTCGGGGGCATTTTTATATCTTCCTTATCTGATAAGAAAGAAGATGGGGCGTATTTTATTTTACGGCGATTCTTCTGGCCCACTTGACTGCTTATGACTGATTGATTTCTGGGGTTTTACGTCCCAAAACCAAGATATCATTATCAGAGACGCCGTAGCGGAGGGTTCCGGAAATTTCGACCACCTGGGGCTCTTTACACGTGCAGTGAGAATCGCGCAGTACACGGGCCTCAACATTACTCGCCCATCTAAAATGCAGGCCGCCGCGGCCTGGATTCTATCCCGGGGCGTTCGATCAGCAGCCGAGTGCCATAGCCCATTACCACTGTGGCAGGGCTGCAAAGAAGTACTGCACTGCATTCTAAAGAATTTAAAGCTTCAACATACATTGTCAATTTTCGCCACGCGTGCTTACGATTATTGCTTATCTGTGAAGAACTGAAGACTTGGACGCTAATTAAGAAAATGTTTAGGGGAAACGGTTTTGAAAACACCTATTTAATTAAAACGTCCGAGATACGAGAAAATCCTCTCGAGGAGCTGACGTAGAGCCGGCGTGCAATAAATTCCTCTTTTAACTCGAAAGTGCTTTATGCTGGGATCCACCACGACCCCGCAACATCATTTCCGTAACGGAAGTGACGCAGTAAAACATGCTGGTGAGAACACGAACGAAAAACACGCACAAAATTATCATTAATGCGCTGAGAATCGAACACGAAGCCGTTCTGTGACGAAAGGTGGCCGATGTGCTACCGCCTGCACTATCGCCGTACGTGCTTGAAGTTGGGCGAACACAGATTATTTCTTGTCTTAGTTCTTTCCCTAACGTTCGAGACGCTCATAGCCCCGCCACGGTGGTCTAGTGGCTATGGTACTCGGCTGCTAAGAGGGTCGCGGGATCAAATCCCGGCTGCGGCGGCTGCATTTCGATGGATGCGAAATGTTGAGGCCCGTGTGCTGTGCGATGTCAGTTGACCCCAGGTGGTCGAAATTTCCGGAGCCCTCCACTAGGGCATCTCTCATAATCAGAGCTGGTTTTGGGACGTTCAACCCCAAATAAAAACAAGAGACGCTCGTCCGGCTCCGTAGCAATTTGCCTGAAACGCTTCCGTCATCCAGGATAGAAGTAAAGCTGCAGTGCTTCACCGTGGCTTCTGTGATCTGCTGCGGCGATCGCGGAAACCACGGAGAATCGATCGAGGAGCCAGTCAGCTCCGAGATCTGTTACGACACGCTGCCGCCGCCGATCGCGGAGGCCAAGGCTTCATCTCTCCTGGAGGTTGTTTCTCAATGGAGTAGTCTACGCGCGTGATGGCCCACAATAAAATCGCTGTACTTGCCCCACATGGCAGGTAAATGCCGTGCAAGTAAACATGACCGTTGGCGTTGTCGCGCGCCATTTACTATCGACTGTGTCCAGTTTTTACGTAAACTACTTCAGTTACACCAATGGGTTCGTCACGGTCATGGTTGTTATGGAGACGATGCGTGAACGTGGGTGCCGGGAACGTGAACGGTGCCGTACCACCG
Source organism: Hyalomma asiaticum (assembly GCA_013339685.2). Lineage (NCBI taxonomy): Eukaryota > Metazoa > Arthropoda > Arachnida > Ixodida > Ixodidae > Hyalomma > Hyalomma asiaticum. The sequence goes on along the minus strand of CM023485.1, from coordinate 85,703,399 downwards.
AAACTCCGAGAGCAATGGGCAATACATTCAGCTGCTTCTGTGAAGACACGTTTCACGTTCATGTTGTAGCGAATCTTGTGACAAAGGGATCAGAGGCATGTTTTCGTTCTCCTTCTGGCGCAAGGGGCTCGGGACGATGTGTGTGTGTGTGTGTGTGTGTGTGTGTGTGTGTGTGTGTGTGTGTGTGTGTGTGTGTGTGTGTGTGTGTGTGTGTGTGTGTGTGTGTGTGTGTGTGTGTGTGTGCGTGTGTGTGCGTGTTTGCTGAGCGCCCTCCGTTTGGCTCCAGCAAACAAGTTGAGGCTGTCCATGAAATATCCAAAATTCCGATTAAACTTTAACAACCATATATGAAGGATGGGATTGTTTAATTTAACAGCAGCTCTTTAGGCTAAATCTTACCAGAGCACATCTTAGCGCAGGAAGTGTCGAAATAACGCTTAAGTATGATAACATTGTCATTATTAAAAAACAAACATGTGAAACTCAGTCAATAATTTTAGAAAAGAGGTTTAGTCGAAGAAAACGAAATAACCGTCCCTCTATAAGGAGAAGAGGTGGGGGGACAGACTTAAGGTGTATATAGTTTCTAGCAATATTATTCAGCCAGTGGGACCAAAATAGGAAAAACAAAAAAAAAGAAAACAAGGAAGAAAACACCTTCAAATCTGCAACGTCGCAGTGATGTGCATGGCAGAGATTTCCGCGCGAAATTTAAAAATGAAACTTTGATCTTCGTTTTCTCTTCGGCTAAAAAAGCGCATATTAGAGAGTTTTAGCAGCGGCGGCTTACCGTACGGTAAGTACGGTAATGCCGTACCGTCGTCGTTGGCACGTGGAAAATTGAGCTTCTGAGGGCTTCACCAGCAAGTTTTATCATTCGACGACGCTTCCGTACTCACCGAGCAACTAGTGCAGGTCTTTCCGACTAAAATAGCCGCGTGCAGACCATGACGGTACGGTATTACAGTCACTGCCGTACGGTAAACCGGCGCTGCTAAAACTCTCTATTAACTAACGAGTAGAGTCTCCAAACAATCATTTCTCAATGTCGATTGACTTATCGTCCTCTTTGGTGTCGCTTTAACGCGTAGTTTGTGCTACCGTTCTAGAAGCGTGTACGTTACTGGAGCCCAAGTGGTCTAGGTGCTACACGTCACTCTGCTGCTGACAGGTCGCGGCGTCGTATCTAGACCGGGGCGACTGCATTTCTATGGAGGCGAAATGCCGAGGCCCGTGTGCTGTGCGATTTCAGTGCACGTTAATGAACCCGTGGTCCTAGAAATTTCCGCAGCCCACCACTGCGGAGTCTCTCATAACCACATCGTGGTTTTGGGAACGTAAAACGGCAGAAATATTGTTACGCTGAAGGGGCGCGTTTTAAACTGTATAATTGATCAGCGTAACCATTACCATTAGGACGAAAACGTTATGCGTCTCGAGGGATCGTGATATCGAACACACACATACACACGCACGCACACACATACACAGTGGCAGAAAAATATAGTATACAAAGAATATCGTAGACGAAAAAAATGAAAACGCATGCCTGACTTACAGGAAACGCGTGATTAACGTGATTAGTAGGACATGGCATCCATAACTTCACACCCTTGCCATTCATTTCACGAATAACGATAAGTACGCATGGCTCATACACGCACACCCAGTGCGGGTCTGAGGCGCGTCGGATTTGCGGATATATGAGCCACACGTGACTGAACGTCCGCCTTTACATTACATTGCATTCGCGCGTTTTCTTCGACGGCCAAGAGTTCCTCGTTCGAACCCTTAGGCGCCGGGTTCGACTGCCAAGGTCGTGGCTTCGCGAAGGACTCCTCGCAATATAAATTTGCTGTAGTTAAGCTTTGCGGTGTACTCAGTATACACTTTTTACCACTCTAGCGCCTAGCCACCTACATGAATGAGGTTTGGGAGCTAGGGAGCGTCCCGCCAGAATGGAGGGCCGCGACCGTCACTCTCATTCCCAAACCCAACAGAACCCTGGAGCTCGACTCTCTACGACCCATCTCCCTCACGTCCTGCGTGGGTAAGGTCATGGAGCACGTCATTCTCCGCCGAGTCACCAAACATGCAGAGCAAAAGCACCTCTTCCCATTCAATCAAGTCGGGTTCAGGCCGGCTATGGCCACACAGGACGTACTCCTCATGCTGCAGGAGACGTTACTTAGAGTAAGGAGCAAAGACCTCAAAGCAATTCTAGCTCTCGACTTAGAGAAAGCTTTCGATACTGTAAGCCACGCTCATATACTGCACGAAATTCAGGAGGCATGATTAGGCCGCCGCTTCTACGAATACGTCCGCTCTTTCCTGAGAGCCAGAACGGCTACACTTAAAGTTGGAGATCTCAACTCACACACCTACAACCTCGGCCCGCGCGGCACCCCGCAAGGGTCGGTGCTCTCACCGTTCCTTTTCAATTTAGCCCTCCGACAACTTTCGCAAGAGCTGAAACACATCGAAGGCGTAGAGCACGCTTTCTACGCCGACGATATTACTATATGGCGCACTGGAGGCAGCGACGGACAAATCGAAGCAAGCCTTCAGGAAGCAATCAACAAAGTAGAAAAATTCTTAAAGCCCACGGGCCTCAAACTCTCGGCATCTAAGTCTGAGTTGCTGCTTCTGCCACCGCAACACGGCCGCAACAACGGCGAACCAACCATACACCTCTCCACAACGGACGGCTCGGATATCCCGATAGTGTCGTCGGTTCGAATTCTGAGCGTTACCCTGCAGGAGAATGGCAAAAACGACTTAACAATCGCACATCTCGCCAAAAAAGCTGAGGCAGTCATTCACCTCACCCGACGCGTCGCTAACAGACACGCGGGACTCACAGAAGAGAGCTTACTGCGCATCTTTCACGCGTTCTTAATGTGCCACGTTCACTACGTTGCTTGCGCTCATCCCTGGAGCAAGGGCGATGAAACCAAAGTAGACAACCTCATCCGAAAAGCCACGAAACGAATACTTGGTCTACCCATGACGACAAGCACGCAGCGCCTGCTAGCTCTTGGGGTACATAACACGTTCAAAGAAATCACAGAGGCACAAAGAATGTCCCAGCTCATACGCCTGTCCTCGACAGCCGCGGGCCGGGAACTCCTCTCTCACATAAGTCTTCCCATCCCAACTGAAGTCAACGATCTGACACCACTACCGCAACACCTTCGCGATAAAATCACAGTGCCACCCTTCCCCAGGAACATGCACCCGGTGCATAATCAGACTCGCAGGAGGGCACGCGCTCAAGCCTTACTAAAAGCGGCCACAATACACGCGACATGTGGCTTTCGTAGACGCCGCTAAATACGTAGACAAACCCTACTTTGCGGCTGCGGCGGTCGCCCCCGACGGGACAGCCCTCAATGCAATTACCGTAGAAACAACGAACGCCTGCGAAGCGGAACAAGTGGCCATTGCCCTTGCCCTAGCCCTCCCTCAGCGCGACACAATTTTTACCGACTCCAAACCCGCTGCACTGGCATACCGCCGCGGCACAATATGCCAGGCGGCTTTAAGCATTCTAGCAACCACTGAAATAAACGTAGATAAGCACATCTACTGGTTTCCGGGGCATGAAGGCCTCAACGTTCAACCAGGGGTCCCCAACGGTAATGAACTGGCCCATAACCTCGCGCGAGATCTTACGCGCCGCGCAGGGACGCGGGCCGGCTCACCGGCCGGGGACCCCAACACGCACCAGGAGCCTCTCCTCTCCTATCACGAGATTTGCTCGCACTATAAGCTATCTAGAAAGGAATTCCCCTCACCTCACTCAACACTAAATAAAGCGCAACAACTAACGCTTAGACTTCTGCAAACGCACAGTTACCCCAGCCCCTATATCTGCAACAAATACCTCCCGGATATAAGGCCCGAATGCCCCAAATGCCAAAATGCAAAGTGCGACTTAAACCACATGCTGTGGCAGTGTCCCGCGCTAAACGCTAGCTTCGGGTCTCCTGCCACCGAGGACGAATGGATCACCCACCTTAAGAGCCCCGACAGAGCCCTTCAACACCAGGCCGTCCAGAAGGCCCAAAAGGTGGCTGGCGAGCTCAGACTCCCAGTCCCCACATGGGTGGAGCCACCGGGCCGGCCCCCGTAATGGGTACCCGTGCCCCTTCAGGACCTTTAATAAAGTTAATTCTCTCTCTCTCGCGACACTGCGAGAGTTACTGATATGGATCCCGCAGGTAGCGTCCCTGAACAGGAACCGAACTTGAACCGAAAAAAAAAATAATGATATCGTTTCGGAACAAAGCGGTTCAAATAGCTACAGTGCCGAGATCTGCCAACAGCATCTCGTCGCTGCTATTGATTCCGGACTGCTTGTCCCTTCGCCTTTATCGGTTTAATTATTCGACTCACTTTTTTCTACTATAGTCCTTTCTTTTGCCGCTGCAGTGGTCCAGAGGCATTGCAACCCCACGGCTCTGGGTTGCAATGAAAGGCCCACAGAAAACAGCGTTATTTCCTTAAGCGAAGCACGACTATTTATCCCTTCACTACGGAATGTTTCGCGAAAGCTAACGCCATTCGGCGAGCTGGAGTCGAGCACGAAAACATATTGTTGTCATCGCAAACTGAAATTTCTGCAGCTAAAAAAAACCATCTTCCAGTAAACTTGCGAAAATAGACAAAGTGAAAACTGCGATGTTTACACCGGGCGGCCAGCTGCTAGGCCTCAACATTTGCCAGTGCACGTTAAAGAACCCCACGGGTCGAAATTTATGAAGCCCTCCGCTACAGCATCTCTCATAATCATATCTGGTTTTGGGATGTAAAACCCCCAGATGTTCACACCGGCAAGCGCTTAATGTATATGCACTAATGGACAAGGCCAATGCACACTGCAGCATGAGATCTGTGTCGATTTTGCTGTGTAACTCTGTGATGTTCGAGCGCCCTTTAAGAAACTTATGCGCAAGCAAGTCTCCCCTTTATGCTATACCGATCAATTGTCTGCGTCAATATGGGCAAAGCTAATTTTTTTTTTCGCCATTCTCTGCATATTTGTCTTCGCTCATCATTGCGAGTCTACTCCACGAGGTGGAGACACCTTCATGCCGTATAACGTTTCATAACTAATTTCAATGTTAACCTCTGCATGCAATACTATCGTGGTGCCCATGTATCAAGTTATGTAGGGCGTTTGTTTTGCGGCCAGGAATAAAAACTCTACGAAACACTTTCTTTGATTTCGCTTTACTCGATATTGAATAATCGTTTTTCTCTGACGGTGTTACTCCAAACGTTAGCCTTCGAACATTCATATAAATTCACTGTTTTAATCGATTCCTGTCGGATGTATGTGTCGAAGTTCCGCAAAAGCTTGTCATGTAACGCGGTGCTGTTTCGCATAATGCCTGCTCTAGGTATATTTTCATTAAGTTTAGCTGATTTATGCGAAAACATCGCTAGCTGTTTCCGATATGCTTGCGGGACCTTCCACCGCCTGAAAAAAAAATTGCGCACGTACTCTGCGTGCTGTGCAGCCTATAGGATCGGAAACGAAGTTGGAAGTAAATGGAAAATTACAGAATGTAAGTTCCGTGGGACTATGATGATTGTGGTTCGGTTAGGAAAGGACGCTAATTTATGCAGCCCATGTAGGGAGCACGGCTAAGCGTCCGTGGGGGTGGGGGAAAGGGAGTGAAAGAGATAGAGAGGAGAGAAAGGCCGTAGTGGAGGGCTCCGGAAATTTAGACCACCTGGGGTTCTTTAACGTGCACTGACAACGCACAGTACACGGGCCTCTGGCATTTTCGCCTCCATCGAAAATGCGACCGCCGCGGCCGGGATCGGACCCGCGTATTTTGGGTGGCAGCCGAGTACCGTAACCACTACACCACCGCGGCGGCTACCCTATGTGCTAAAAGGTTCAAGTGCGCGAGTTATACCCTTACCATTGTCCGGCTACCCCAATTTTTTAGCAGCATAAGATATTGTCCGGAATTTTCTGTGATAGACAACTGTAGTGCGACATGGTTCTTTTCTTTGTTTTTTTTTTTTTTTTGGGGGGGGGGGGGGGGGGGGTTGATGTCTAGCCCAGGTGAACTTACGAGTGCCGCTACTTGATCACTGCTGCTTGGAGTGTTTTAGGCTAGCATAAACAGCGCTGCCAAAGTCAAATGTTAAGTTTACTACCGCTAACTGTTTCTTGAACTGGTTCAGTGTTGGGAACCTGTTCGGGAACCGGTTCAAAGGTTTATTTCTCTTAATCGAAACTCAACTAGAGCGCGTTGAACCCGAACGTGGTGCTCCACATTTCTGCGGAAACTGCATAATAATAAAAAGAAAAAAAAAACACGAAGGAAAAGAATTATGTCAATAGTGACCTTTCACTGGCATCGCACCATCAAACAAAAGAAGAAACAAACAAACAAACAAACAAAAGATACAGACCGTACAGTCGGCACAAATTATGGCAGAAAAAAAAAAAACGTAAGCATACATACCAAGCACGAAGTGCGCGCATATCCTTACGCTAACATAATTACAATACGTGGTCAACACAGTGATGCAGCTGGAATGAATGTTATTTGGACAAGAGGATGCCGTTAGTTATTGTAACAACCAAAATATACTACAGCATCAGCGCCAATTCGACCAAGTCGACCACTGTTACGCATATATAGATGTTCCCCGATTCTAAATATTTTACTGGCAGCAAGGTGCGAACTCCTTAAGTTAAAGTCAAGCGTGTATTCCGGTTGGCACAGCAAGCTTTAAATATTTTAAATGAATCTAAGGATATTTCACAAGCACCCCAACAAAACGTCACATTCTACCATGTTTTAATAATCGCAATGCGCTTAAACCTTGCCGCGAGCAGAGTCAATTTTGTGTCGCGCACTAGTGCTTAATTACCGCATTTTCGCGTTCTAAAATTATTTTCTATAAAGATGCAGTGCAATCAATCAATCAACAGGTACCTATAGAAATCTTGCATTCCTGCACAGGACGTCGTTTTCGAGAATGGAACAAAGTGATTAGTGTTGGTCTCTTCAGTTGGCGCTGCCACGTGAAGATCGCTGGAGCTGACGCTTATCCGATGTTTTAACCCGGTTATTCACTGAACACGTTACTCGCTATGTGAACTCAGCAGATGTAAAAGTCGCACCACACAAATTCAAACACACGGAAAGGAAAATACAAGAACAATGTAGGAGGGGTGCGGAACGCAGCCAACTGACTTTCCATGGGCGCTTCCCTGGAGCGTCGTAAACGCCCCCTTATCATACCGATGACACATGAACATTCGAATAGTGCGAAATTCAAAGACAGAGCACTATATTTCGCGCGTAATATCTATTTAAAACCATCAGTGAAGAATAATCTGATGCAGTAAAATAAACATTCTTGTTCTCTTCATTACAAAGCTATTTTTTGTTAATAGTGTTTGTTCCCCTCTTCACCTGGTCGCGCTTCAATCGCAGCCCCCATGTTGATGGCACTGATAATTGGTTTTGGATATCTTTTCGTCCAAAGCTTTGCGACTATGTGAATCGACCTTGTACTGAATGCTCGTGCCGTTTCAATTCTTTATTGATAATGCGGCCACACTGAAATCGCGTAACGATTCCTGAAAGGCTGTCTCTGAGTGCGCGCTGAAACAGCAATAAGCCCAAAATACATGTTCCGTTCAAAGTACTACTTTCTTTTGTTGAAGTGATAGCAGTCAGGATAACGCTTTTATTGTTTTTCATGCGTTGATGTATGATTAGATCGAACAAAACAACCGGCGCACGCGAACGGCACTCGAAAAGGCTCTGAGTGACGCCCTATCAAACTTTATTCAAATTATTCACAGCCAGCGCGATACACATTCGCGTTAGCGAGACATTAAGCCCGGTATACTTTTCACTTAATCTGCAATAAGGAAATGCCCTCAAATTTTTACGCACTTCAGTATGAACGAAAGCTTGGGAGTTGCAAAGTGATACTGTTCCCGGCGCGCCTCCGGTGCAGCTAAGCTGGGCCATCTGGTGGCAGTAATGTCTATCGACTCGCAGCAGAACGCCTCGACGCAGGCGAACATTATGTGGACATTATGCGAACATTATGCGCGCGGTGTCAACACCTGGACTGTGGCTGTGCCTGCCATTCTTACACAGTTGTTTTAACAGATCAAAAAGGCTGTCGCTCGCGCAGCCATAGGCAGCACGACAGGGCGACTTGCTGCTGCGCTAATTATCTTTGCAACAGCAGTTGTTTCAGGCGTAACCCACAGAGAGGCAGCTGACACATAAACAGCGGTGTCCAGTAGACGTGGGGCGCGGTAAAAAACAAGGAAAGGGATATAGCTAGATAATAGAGGAGAACTATTTACATATTTACACAAAAGTACATAAAGGGGCAACGTTCACTTTCGAAGCTTGTTCCTGTCACCTTGCCCCGCACGCCGGCACTGTTACGCCATGGACAGCAGCCGGCGGACAAGGTCGGAGTTTCATCGAGCCCCAAGTACCTCACGTGACCGCGTGACACATTTCCTTACCAGGACCAAGACGAATTTTGCCGTCGACCACGAAGGCTTTTTTCTTTTCTTTTTTTTTTTTTTTTTTCCACAGGAACCGGCACGCGTTGCTTCTACAGCTTTGCGCGACAGAGGAGGTCACCGTGAAGAATTAGTTCACTGAAGCTGAAAGCTCGCTGTGGACGGAAGGACCTGCGCACCTGCGCGCTTTCTTTTGCCCTCATCCCGCCCCCTCCTCCACGTACGTTGCAGGGATTGGAAGTGCAGTTGAGCGTTGGCAGCTAGAGTTCCCAGTAACTCTGTATTCGCGGCCAAGGAGGAATGTGCCGTGTCGGATTCTCGGAGCCGTGGGGGCCCAGGGGTTTTCTAAATGGAAAAGAGATGCCCCTACCTGGTGCTCTCGCGAAGTGATTAGGAAGTTTCTTCAGGTTGCTTTTTACAGAACGTAGCTTTTTACTGGAAGTATCCCAAGGCACGTGGCACGCCGGCGGCAGCCATAGTCCTTCTGTGCCAACGTGTGCGTCGAGCGAGCTCCTCGCTCCGTTCGGCGGAATGGGAATATTTGTGTTTCTTGCTTCAAATGGATACAGCAAGTGACTCGGATATACCGATGGACAACAATGGACTTCGCGGTAAGCTTCGTCACTGTGTGCGAAATATATGAAGGATGATCAAACTGCGCTACTGGCTAGCTCCCTGCATGCTCTCATAGGTCTCATTTTGCGTGAAGATATTATGCACGCGCAAGCTCCGAAGCTGCGAACAAGTATGCGTTTCTTGGCTACGTTGTATAAACTACAATTTACTTGGAGGCACGATGCATGTCCGAAGCTGTGTTACGCTTTAGTTCGACAGCCGATAGACTGACTGCATTGTGGTGCAGTTCGTGTTGACGTTGCCTTCGTAGAGCTCCACCGCATCTTTCTAGTGATTGTTGAGTGATGTCGAAACACAAAAAGCAAGCAAAAAAAGACAGTGCGTGCTGCTCAGGTGGTTGATTTCAATACTCGGAGAGAAGGGCACGCGGTATTTGTAAGCTTCGTGCTGCGTATTTACATAGAGGGTATGCACTAAAGTCGCCGTACATTCCGTAAAGCACAGCCGAGGTTACGCGGCAATCAAGCGTGGGTCCTTGCGAAGCGTTGCAGCGCTCGTCGATAGCAGACAACGGGGCGCACGGCTTTCCTCCCTGCGTGGTAGAACACGCCCGATGTTTCCAGTGCTGTACGAGACTGCTACACGTGACGGTGAAATTTATTTGAGCATGTCATTTTTTTAAATGGCTCACAAAAACAGAAAAGCTAACCACCTTTAAACACCTCATTCACACGAGATGTTGCATATCTGAGTATACAGACATGAAGAAATATCGACACGTACGGTTGAACAGGTGACAATATGAACATTATACTTGTGCGCGTCGATTTCTATTTCTTTTATATGCTAAACTTGCGGTGTAGTTGCAGATCCTCTGCCCAGGGCAATGATTCCGCTCTTCAATTTGCTAGTACGCTAACAGATGTGTGGCACTTGGTACCGCCACTAATTTGAGCATTCTTTCATCATCCACTCCTGGATCCTCGAAGTCAGTACGGAGTGGACAGTTTCCGCGAACTCTTTCAGAAGTTCTTGAAAACGGCCTTTGTGAGAAAAGCACGAAGGACCTCTTCAGAAAGAAGCTGTTAGCTGACGCGGGCGTCAGGAAGTCTCAAGAAAGTTCTAATTAATTTTCTAGCTTATTTAATAATCACTAATTAACTTCTTAATTAGATACATTTCGTGGTTACTGTAAACGGCCAGTTCTTAGCCATGCACATGAGGATGTCATAGCAGTTTTTAAACCAAACAAAAAGGTCATTGCCTGAAGCCCTGCAGCGCGAGAAAACCTGGGCTCCTTTCTGCACCAAAACGAAACCGAGCGTATGAAGAGCGCCGGAATACACTTGCAAATTCAACATCTGCTGGTGATGTGTTCCAAAGATTGCGGCGGCAAATTCGAAATGTACGATCTGCTTTCTGTGCTATTTCCTGTATGGTCACAAATCCTCAACTCTGTGCTTAGGATTATCCCAGCGTTATCTTTTGTTTATTCGCTCGGTGCAAGAAGAAGCCAGTTTATCGCTTCAAATTGCGCGCCCGTGTATTTTGAGAACGCGTACGCACTGTAACACCTTATCAGCAGGCATTGCGTTAGCACGTGACTTCCGGCGCTGATTTTTCATCAAGTCACGGAAGGTTGGCTAGTCGCGAAAAAAAGAAAAAAAAAACGCCAGATTTCCGTGAGCCGCAGGGCCTCAGAGATTTTTTTTTTATTTTTTGCATTAAGGAACTGGTATGGTAATTAGAGGATCTTATATAATTAACAACGCGAATTACATTTTTCTCGCAATTGCTAACGCCCGCCTAACCTTCGGAAATTTTTGAAAGTTCGCTGAAACGTCTGTTAATGTATACAGTGCCGTGGAAATAAAGCAGATTCCTGATGCAGGTATTTTAACGCGCCAGCTAAACTCTTTCGAAGTCGTGAAGTGCATGAAAAAAAAAAAAAAAGGAAAGAAGAAAAGAGAAAACATTGCGGGCGTATTTTCAGAGATTCTGATGAAGGAATCGACACGTGAATGTGCCGAATTGCCATTTTCCGGTGACCGTCTCGTCGGCTAATCCGCTCCACAGCGTGACAGTATAATTTTTCCCGTGCACGCAGTGATAAAAGATTTCCCGAGAAGCTAATCCTGAGTACATTATGCACGATTTAAGCCATATTTCAGCTGTGTGACCTTGCTGTTACTTTTGTCAGCGTCTAGTAAAAAAATGCTGCTTCAGAGAAAACGGAGGCGTGCCCATAATCAGTTCGGTCAAAAGGAGCAGCACACACAGTGCTACGGTTGCATGCCCCCCCTTCTTTTCTATGTCTGCAGGGCACCTGTGTTTATGTGTGCTCTAAAATGCTAACACGTGTTCGTTGGGGGACGCTGTATTTTCAATTACCGTGCGTGCACCTAAAGCGCTTAAAAGGCATACGGCGATCAATGGTCACTTCGTACAAATAGGGCACACACCGCGGTGGCGCCGCGCGGGAAGCAGATGCTTCTCAAAAATTTTGCCAGCAGTAGGCAATGCATGTTAAACATTACAATGAAAAAAATAAAAAAATCAAATCAGAACTCCAAGAACTTACAACTAACGTAAACTGCTGGGCCAGTTGGATTACGATTAAAGCAAAGAAGTATGTACAATCTGAGGAAGATATGCTACACAGCGGAGGACGCACACTTACGGCCACTGTTTCTCAGAACACCCCCGAATTATACAGACGCAGGCACTCCGCTAAGCATTCTTTAGTTGTTCCCCTCAGTCCTCATGATGATTGTGAGCTATGAAAGTCAACATGAATTACGAACATGCCGAATCATTTGCTCTCTTCTGCCTCTCAACTGCTCCCTATAGCTCTTACTACAACGCTGCTGCGCGGCGCCCCGTTATGAATCGCAGAAGTAAGCGTCATTTGTAGGCTTAAACCAGTGATTCACAGTTTACACACTGCACCGATTCAAAATACACATACCTCCCACTGCCAATCACGCTTTGCCGTTGCTCTGCAACAAACACGAACGGTCTAATTGGCAATTTCCACAATGTTACTGCGCGTGCGTGAGCTCTAATGTCGTGTAACCGAACAACCTCGACCACAGACAGTAGGAGGAGACCCGTTCAACATTCGCCCACGACTTGCTTCCTTTTCTTCCTTGCTCTCAATAATGATCCAGTGCCTAACCAATGAGAAGTTTATCAGTCAGCATGTGTAGCGCAGCAGTGAAACGCAATATTTCCGCAGGAAGTTTTGAAAAGCCTTATGTGTGTTCTTCCACATCTTCACAGACAGACAGACAGACAGAGAGAGAGAGAACTTTTAATTCCCACATCTTCACAGAAGTGAAATAACAACTGCCGGGTTTGACATGTCAGTGACACGATATGACTGAGGCACGCCGCAGTGAAGGGCTCGGAAACTTTTGGCTACTGCCTGGGGTTCTTTGACGTGCACTGAAAACGCCTTGTACAGGGCTCCTAAAATTTCCGACCTCATCGAAAATGCGACCGCACGGTCGGGATCATTTCCACGGGATTAGGAAGGAAGGAACGGAGCTGGAGTAAAGCGAGGCAGCAGTAGAGATCGGACAGCTTGGGACCCACGTGCTTCGCACTTTAGAAACATAAAAATAAAAGACAGCCCTCTGAAAGACATCTTTTTATGAGGAAAAACAAAATGCTTGTGGAAAAGCCTGTTCACAAGTTTTTATCCGTCTGCCCATGCCCTAGTGCCATGCAGACGAATGTAAAACTGAATGTCCTACAGTTGCATTACATATAGTAGCTTGGATTTATGCTGTACTAATTTCGAAGGACTGATAAAGAAAAAAAATTCCCCTATCAAGCAACGTCGTGTCGCCTTATCCCAAGGGGCGATTTCGATCGGCGCTCCAGACTTCCAAAATGACGTTAAACTCCCGGGCACACCTTCGCACACGCACGCGTACGCCGCCTGAGCTTGTGTTTATGGAGGCGAGCACATTATGCGTTACCTAACAGGCGTTGTAGAGACCGTGACCGCGTCTTCCGCAGTAAATTTGACCGCTCTTCAAAGACGTCGGCCCACCACCGGTCAAAGCTGTACGTGGGCGCATCGCGTGACCTTAGAGAATGCTCGCGTGTCCGACGCTTTAAGTGTAAAATAAATCCCGGTTGAGTAAACAAAAAAAAAAAAAGAAAAAGAAAAGCAAAACATAAAGCGGTAGCTAATGCAACGAGCGTCCACAGTCGTGCCTTGAAGCGAAAACGACGCATTGTCGAGTCGTGCCGGAAAGAAAACGGTCGACGTGAAAGGGCGGTCGCATAAAGATGACGCTAAGGCGCTACAGAAAACAATCACAAAACAAGAAAACGGCACCCCCTTCCAAGGCGAGGTGAATGTCGTGTTGCACAGCAGCAGCGAGGCGCCGCTATTCGGTTATACATATATATATTCGTGCACACGCAGTGTGCACGTGGCGACGACTCGCGTGCGCGGGCACGCGCGCAACTGTGGCGACATTTGCAGGTGCGGGAATGGAGATGAGGTGAAGGGGAAGGAGGAGGAGGAGGGGGGGGGGGTGATCCGAGGGACGCCGCTCACGAAGTGCACGGCTTTTCGCCGTCGGGCGGGGGCGGTTGGCGACAAGAATGGGTGTCGTGAAGCTTGGCGCTCCTTTCACGCACTACATGCTGGGTCAGGCACGGACGAGGGTTGTCGATGAGGGGCACAGCGGTGCAACGGAGCGGCCGCACGAGCTTCTCGTCTCGTGTGCAGGGTTGATTTGCGAGCTCGAAAAGTTTCCGCTCTCAGCGGAATCGGGGACAGATATTATCAATGCCGGCTAAACCTTCTTGTTGTTGTCATACGCCTCAACGTTGCAACATTGGTCCAGCTAAAGGAACACTGCGGAAGTAACCTTTCGAGGCTCTTAATGGTCGTGTTTCAAGCTGTAGGCAGGCATTTGCATAAATCATTACTAAGTAGATATTGCCTTGACAGGTAAATTGGTGAAGAATGAACGTCTCTGGTTCTTCCCGAGGGGGCCGAGTTTCGCATGTATAAGTGGCCGTATGTAGGTCAAGCCTGCCAAGGTCACATTGTAGCATGCTACGTTGAGAGGCGCGCGCGAAGTTTATAATAAACGATCGCGCGCTCGTCGTATCAACGCGCCGTACATCATGTACCGTAACGGCCGGTCCGACAGCACAGATTGCGCGGCCAGATCCCGCAGGACAGACACCACACTTCCTACAGGAAACTTCTAGAAGCCTGTAGCAGGGGGTCGCAGCTTGGTACATCCGAGAACGGCGGGGGGGAGGGTGTGCAGCAAAAGAAGAGCATAGGGGAGGTGGTGAGCGTGCGGTGAAGGAGGGGGGTGGCGCACCGCCCCTCCACGGTCACCCATCCTACCTCCGCAAGGCCGGTCACCGAGACGCGCGTCGTCTCGCGGCCCCCCTCGTGCTGTTGTCGGACGGCTCACTGCATCCGTCGCGTTGAACGAGGCAAGGTGGTCGTCGGAAACCGGTCCCCCTAGCCGAGCAGGCGCGATCACCGGCGGCAGAAGCAGTGCGACCGAGAGGGGCTCTTCCCAACGCGGCAGCAGTGCGCGAAATCCGCGAACGGGCAGGTCTTCTCGCGAGTGCGACCCTCCCTGGTGGCCCGCTGGCCCAGCGCCGGTTCCCCAGAAGTAACGGAAAAAACGAGAAGGAAGCAAGGAATGTCCGCCGAGGCGGCCTCCGCTGCTAGCGCGGAAGTCGCGCGGCCCGCGCCGCGATCATCATGAGCATGCCGGCGATTTCGTCCTCTGGAGCGGCGCGTGCGCCCTGTCATCGCCTGACACGACGTCCCTGCTGGAAATGGTAGCCGCTGCACGGGAATACCGGTCACAACAGGTGAGTGGCGGCGAGTTTAAATGTACGGCGCCACCCCCACTCCCCCGCCCGGGAGTTTCGAAGAGGGACGATTTATTTTATCTTTACATGTTGAGCTGGATGGTCACGTCTTTCGTCGTCACTGTCTACGTTTAGTGAGCGAGAAGAACTTCAAGATCCCCGTCCATCTCCGTTCTCACCGCTCGTAACACTTTGGGATGCATAACACGCAGTGCTTGAAAGGTGAGACGATGCCGCAGCTAATTACAACGCAAGCTACGCGGAAGTCGTAACGTCTAACGATGTGCTGATCGATTAGAGTCACCGGCACTGTCGAACTCTAATGTGGCTCTGGTTTAGCTCGCTGGTCGCATGTGACAATAGCCGACCGTTTCTCTAAAGAATGAGGTGAACCTAAAGTATGTCACTGAATCGCAGTAACCTGCGAGTTATGGAAGCGCTTTGTTGACAAATTTAAATGATCGCCTCCTGTGCGACGAGGACAGGCACATTATTTGATCTTACATGCCTTTGACGAATAATGAATACCTTCTTACGCTAGTCGCTTATTTTGTGCACGATCGGCTGACACCAATGAATCACCTCAAACCACAGACTATGCAACAATTAGGGTGTCGAACAGAACACGAACTGAAAACGTAGCCGTACCGGAATTGCGGCCGGAACGGAAGGCGAACCGATAATCTCTGAAAGGGCCCGAACTCGTTCCTCAACCCGAACATGTACGAGAAACAGTGTCGCTTATGAGTTAAGCAATATGAGTTTTATCCGCAATGCTTGTTATATGGAGAGACATTCAAACGCAGCCCCGTCAAGGATATTCCGGTATACTGCTACTGCTGCCCGGACTACTGAGCTTGAAAGAGAACATAAAATAAGAGTCGCAACCTCACAACGACAACGTGACGCCATTTGCCGCGTGATCAGCGCAGCACGACAGCGACGTCGAAGGCGGCGCAAGAACGTGCAAAACGTGGACTGGGATAGCGGTGTGAGCCCGATGGGCCGAAATTCTGTCGGAGTTTTGAAAGTGATCTCTAGTAACCCAGTGCTTGCATTGGTGTGTGTGCGCGCGCACGCTTTCGTTTTGTGCGTCCGCGTGAAGCTCCATGTGCATTTTGTTTTGGTGTAATGAATCATAGGTGTACGTGCGTGCGTGTGTGTGTGCGTGTTTGTTTAGTTGCAATGCAGGCAAACCAAGGCAAGGAACCTGGGCGCGCAACAGAGGGTGATGCAGATAGAATACAAGTCAATCATTCCCTTCGCTCGTGATAACTCAGTTTAGGATAGTTATACTTCAGCCATTTTCTTTAACAGCTTTGCTGTTAAAGAAAATGCTTTGCTGCTAAAGGGGCCCTGAAACCATATTTTACTCGCTGAGTTTTGCATAGGAACCGGTTCTCTGTACTGTGCTGAGGTAAACGCAAAAACAATTTCCGAGATCGATGCAGGCAAACGCAAGTTATTCAACTTACAAATTCAAAACTAAAGCAGACGACATATATCGGCATCCCGAGACGTGCATGCTGCTTCCAATCAAAACGCAGCTTACATCTTGCAGAACCGGAACCGTGCTGCCCTGTGCGGAATTTTTACCACAACCACCACATAGGCCGCACAGCGCTCCATGTGAGAGTTACATGCAAAATGAAATTGTAGTGCACAAATCCGTACCTTTTAGTAGCTTTAGCAAGCATAAAACACGTTCTCAGTTTGAAGTTTCTTATACTGGATGCATTGTGGGCATGTGTGACGCATATATTTATTCCCTACTGTTCCCGGCCAATAAGAACCTGCAGCAAAGCCATCATGGTGATGCCATATCCGCTCGAGAGAAACTGTTGATGTATGGCGCTGCAGTCAGCGCGGAAACCGATTTCGGGTACAAATTCAAATATAATACGGTTCGATTTCGCCGCTTGCACTGGTGTGTCGGTCATCGTCAAGTCCCACACAAAGCAAAGGTACAATAAAATCAATGTGCGTAAAATGCGTTTCAGGGCCCCTTTAAGCACGGCATGAAAACGTCCAACGGCAAGAAACTGTCACCATCTCATTAGTTCTGGTTCCCAATAGTGCGCATGCACTTCTATGCAATGCCCAATGATGATGATGATGATGAGCCTCTTTTATGGCGCTCACCCACTGAGGGGGATAGGCCAAGAATCGGGCGGCAGTAGTCCGTAAATGTAGTATTGCTTCAAGAGGGACCGAGCCAATAAGAATAAGAACAAGCAAAAAGAAACAGAGAAAGAACAGAGAAGAACGGATGTGATAATGCGGCGGGATAACTGCGGTTCTTTAACGGGTACCTGAACATAACATTGGGCAAACTGGTAGTACATATTCGTCATGCCATAAGCCCACTACTACAATGGCATAACTGCGGCTAGCTGCACGTGTTGCACGTGTATGCACAAGAAGAAAAAGAAGACAAAGACTGTGTGCGTCAATTTTCCCGGTTCACAGCGCCTAGCAAAGCTATGCGTTTGTGCGCAGCTTCGCACACGTACTTCTTCGCTATTCGATTGGATTGAAAACATCTTCATTAGCGCAAGAACGATGAGCATGTGGGGTGGACAGCCTAGTCCGGCCGTCTACTGGTCGACACTGCCGCGTTGGCTCTCTCCACCAGCCAAGGTCAGGGTCATCGCTGAGCAGAATGGCCTCCCACTGCTCCTCCGAGGGGTTTCGGATGGGGTCTACGTAAGGGTTGTATTGGCAGGCCCATACCATGTGGTATAGGCTGGCTACCTTTCCACAGGGCTGGCAATCCGGGGAGTATAGTGTCGGGTACCACTGGTGCAGTTCAGTTGGTGTAGGGAATGTGTTTGTTTGTATTCTTTTGAGGGTATTCTCGATCTTATCAAAGTAGCCTTGTTTCGCGCGCGTTTCGGTATGTGAACCTTTCACAGCTTCTCTGCATGTTTCAGTGCTGACAAAAGGTAATTCGGTGAGTAATAGACAGCCATTTCTTGTTAAAGGTCGTCACACGCTTCTGTAACGAGTCGAGGAACGAGCCAGAAAGCGGAGAATGCCCACTCGAATACGGACACACCGTTATGCTTTTGAGGTGCACTAACGCCTTAGCGACAGCACACCCGTGGTTCGGGTCTGTAGCCTTTGCTTCATTGCCAAGAAAAGTTAACAGGGGAACAGCGATACGAAGTCAGGTTTTACTCCCTGGCTCCAAACAAGCTGTAGGTCTACACTTTCAAATAGGTACGATTACACTCCGTAGTACTGTTGTGCCGAGGGTGAGGATGAAGGTCTTTATTGGCATCCCGCTTTGGAAGAGGGTGGAGACAAATATCTACCTGCCTATTTGTCCTAACTTCTAATCGTATCTGATAGTATGAGTAGGTAGTGTAGTCTAGTATATTCTAATAGCATACTGGTCTGTTTGTCCCTCTCCACCACACGTGCACGCACGCACGCACGCGCGAGAAAAATCTGAGCTTCACTCTCATACACTGTCCCGTTTTCCACTTCGTACGTCTTTTGCTTATCTCGACTCCTGCTCTCATGCGGCTGGTCTTGCGCTGCATGATATATCCTGCCGGTCGTTTTGTTACATTCGTAGCTGTTTCAGGCATTTCGCTGCAGTAGACAAACACGATGATTCTGCGTCTATTTAGTGTTTGTATGGTTTTCCCGAAACCACGATGTGATAATGCGGCGGGATAACTGCGGTTCTTTAACGGGTACCTGCACATAACATCGGGCAAACTGGTAGTACATATTCGTGTTCGACGTCGCGCGAGAAGACACAATGATGCTGTTGTTTCTCCCCTTTCTTCGTGTGGCATCTTCTGGCGCAACGTCGAAGTTGTACAAGGGGTGTTGTTCGTTGCATTTCGACCCATGGAAACGCGATCACTGTTGTCTGGAATGAAACCCGCGTCCTCGAGCTATAGACTAACGTTCAGCGGATTAGTTCCGAAATGAACACCACGCCTCCAGGCGGCCAGCTCAGGCCTTCCCTTTGAGTTAAGTCGGAATCGCCTCCCTACCACACCCGCTTGTTTTTATCGGCGAAACTGTTATTACCCTCTTAGTCAAGGTTTTCCCAATTCGATCTGAGTATCGCTAGACGGAGAAGCCAACCCGCCCTAACCCTGGGCCCATCATCCACATTCTTGCCTTCAGCCCCCAACCTCGTGATAGTGCTTATGCCGGAAAGCAATAAATAAATAAATAAATAAATAAATAAATAAATAAATAAATAAAAAATAAAAAAATGAAAAAATAAATATGAAAAGAATGAAGGAAAGAGTGCCGGAGGGCATGGTGAAGTACTACATAGGGCACGTATGGTCTGTTTCAGTAGTTGCGTGCAGCACTGTCGAACCTACAGGCCCCTTTGTCCAATCAGGAGGGCAAACACATGTTGAACGTATCCTTCCGCGCCATGGCACCTGCCAGTAGTGGACGTTGCAGTGGCAAGGGCAACCTTGGAGAGAGTAGGACGCAGTGGGGCCTTATATTGGCAGGAGTTGCACGCAGGTGCGTGTCCGAACAATGACATTTCGTCTCACCTCGGAAGAATTCCGCGCTCGATGGCCTCTTAGCTCTGTTGTACTGAACTAGTGAAACAGACTCTAGATTAACTAAATGAACTCATTCATTAAGTTGTTTCATTAAGTTGTTTTTAACAAACAAACGAGCCCTTGTCCCCTTCCCTTACGTCGGCCTGTAGATTTCGGAATTATACCCCTCCACCTTCCAATAACACCTCATCCACCCTCTGCCACCTCCTATGAAATTCCGGGTAAACCCTTGCCGTAGATAATGGTAATGGATGTTATGACTAAGAAAGTCCTCAGGTCATGACAACAGCATGACATTCTAGCGAGTTACGTCACGACTAACGATAGAACTGATTCGCTGTTCCGACGGCTTTCATGCCGTGGAACTGGCTTGAATTTTTCTCACTGCCCTACTTGTAAACCTCCGAGGTTTCTTTCTTTCTTTCTTTCTTTCTTTCTTTCTTTCTTTCTTTCTTTCTTTCTTTCTTTCTTTCTTTCTTTCTTTCTTTCGCGTGCTACATCTTTGTGTCAGCTTCATTTTGGCAATTCGTGGTTATATATTCATATTTTGAATGACCCTGTACTTGGTAGCTAGCTGGGTTCTTGTGTACTCTGTTGAAAAGTTATAGAGCTTATTATCAATGGCAGGGTGCATACTTAGCAATACACGTATAGGGCGCCCATCTATCATGAGCATTGTATTCCATGGAGTATACAATCGCTGTCTCGTCACATTTTGACAGGTAAGTCAAAGACTTTAGACTACTGGAATGGAAAAAGAAAGGATGTAGTTTGTAGACCCGGCATTATTAAAGCTGTTAGCAGATGTATATGAAATAAATGAACGTAGGTATAAAGCGAAAAAAAAAAAAGAGAAAACCGTAAAGAGATAACAAGAATACTAGGCTGCAATCAATGAAATAACGCATCATTATAACAATGTGGCATACCGGATACTTGTCGCCCCCTCAATTCAAAAAGGAACACCTCAGTATGTACCACCATCAACATCGCCTTCATCACTCATCGTCACCATCGCTGAGATCTCTCGATAACTGCTCTGTGGTTCAGTCATGCACTGACCCAGTTTTCACCGCCTTTCCTAATTGCCGATGCCACACCCTGTATGCTGGCGTTCGGTGTTAAGTACGAGCAGAAAATTACAATAATCATGAAATAGGGGCGCATGCACTTCTATGAAATGCACAGAATTTGCGCGCGCACTTCTTTCTTCTCTTGCGCTCAGGCCCTCTGCAAAGGCGGATGCGTTCATAACATAGATTGGTAAGTATAGCCAACGCCTCCTTTACATAGCAAGGGCGTGGGAAAGGGAATTGAAGGTGAGGAGGAGGGGCAAGAGTAAAGCCCGTTTACTACGGCTACGTCTGAATAAAAGGGCAAGTCGGTTTCCTCCGGCGCGGACATGTGCCGCTGTTGAAACTTGAGGGAGGCCTTCACAGTGTTTGCGTACAGAAGTACGCGTTTGGTTGAAAGAGCGCGCGTGTAGTAGTTGCCCGTGTGTGAGCAACTGAACATGCGCACTTTCGTGCACGGTCGGGAAAGTGTACGCTTGCCTGTGCATGTGAATTCCGGTGTGCTTGTGCGTACATGTGTGGTTATCTCTCTGTTTATTGTACATATTTAAACAGCTCTTGAAGTGCAGCTGCTCGCGGGCGAAATGTTTAGAAAGCGTACACCACTTAAAATACTACACTTCAACGAATTGAACCAGATCAACTTATTATCTTGTTGTATGTGTACTCACATATCCGTATGCTCTTGTATGTGTTTCAGTGCCTGTGTGTGCTTATGCGTCTGCGCGTAAGGATTTCGAGTGTGTATGTGTGCCTTACAATTTGACGCAGTAGTTGCCTATCTATCGACAACTTCATTTTGATCTCAGGTTGAATACAAGATACTTTTGCAGGGTTAGCTTTTTTTTTTTTCTCAAGTTCCTCGCCAAGTGTATGGACGAGTTGCAATACCTAGAAGCTAGGTTTCCTAAGCTACAAAAATTTGTGCACAATGCCGGCGAAAGCTGTCAAAGCTGCCTTTGTTAGGCGCAGTGAATACGGTATGCCGGCGCGTGCGTGTTTTGTACTAAACACGTAGCCACTGCACTGATCCTTTTACGCATGTTAGATTCCATCATTCTCTGCTGTTACTTACTTCAAGAATGCAGCACAGACTTTCGCAGAAAGTGAATTACCCGCTAAGGCTGAAAAAAAGAAAAAAAAAACACAAACACTCCATTTCACGTAACAACCGCCGCCTTCGTGCACGCATTTTGACGTGCAGGAAGCCTATATTGTAGGTTTTCTTACCCAAGGAATTTCGCCTGTACTCGCGGACAACCTTCTGTAGCTGCGAACTGGGAAGGCAGCAGGCGCAGAGCTGTCACTCGTGTTATTGCGCAAGTATTGCGGCACATGCACTCCGTAATCTTAAGGAAGTGCAAATAGGGCACCACGATCCGATATACTCGTTCGTACAACGGCGATAATACTACATGCAAGCCTTTAAGAAAGGGAAGGCAGGGTGGTTAGCCAGATATAGACTTCCGGTTTGCTACCCTGCACTATGGGTTGGGAAAAGGGAAATAAATAGGGTAGAAGAGCGGAAACAAAAAGAGCAGCAAACAAAGAAAAAGGGTGGTGGTGGTGGTAGTGAGAGTAACGGGAGCAATAATACAGTCTCTTTAATAGGCCATGCCGCGGAGAAACGTCAACAAAGCTTTGCCCGACTTCTACTGCGACGTCACTTTTGGTCGGCATTCTAATACAGCCTGTTCCGAGAGTCTGTTCCGACTGTTACCGCAAGTTACAGTGGCTTCGACGTAGTATATCCGGTGCTGTGCTTAACCTGCTTCACCGTGGCAATGACGCCGACGGTACGCTACATTGTACGTTATCGCTCGCTGTGCCAGAATAACGGCTCGCGCACAGCCCAGCGATGAAATGATAACACTCACGTGACGTCACGAATTTAGCCTCCCACTTCTGATATTGAACATGGCGGCTTCAACGACGTCAATGCAAGCCATGCATCTAAAGAGAGAACGGACACAGTGATAACAAGAATCATGTATATCGCCCCTGTGCTTCATTAATAAGCATGACTGCTTTAAAATGGTCGTATCGGACACATGTGACTGGCTACGCCGGCACCTGATACGAGCTCTTGTTCCCACTGCGTGGAAAGGGTTTCCTGAAACAATGTATCCCGGTGTTTTTCAGCGACGTGATGGAAATTCGATGGACAGCGCTAATCATCACCAGTGGCTGTCTGTGCATCAGCGTGGGCTTGGTCTCGGCGAGGACTCCCAAATACTACACTTCAGTCACACCCTGTGAGTCGTAGTGGCCTTTTAGAATACTCTTTAAACAACCCCATCGATTTGTCTTGTTCAGTATGCTGCTACTTCAAAGGACTTGCGTTTTATTGTGGGCGTGCTTGTGTGTACAGTGTAGGTCAGGTTTTGTGATGCTGTTTTGCTGTAGCGCAAGGCATTTCTTAAGCAAACGTTTTTCTATGCTTATGACCTACAACGTTGACGTAGTGACCAGAATTCCGCGGAATATTGGATTCTGAATGTGTTTGTGTCCTATTTAGTCACGTTGCGATTGGTAGTGTGCAGCGAGTGACGGGATTCAGCAGAATGGAGCGCATATTTATTGCCGAAGGAATCGATGAAAGCAAAAGACGCCGCAGTCAAAGCATTGCATATGTGTCACTCGTCCTTTGCAGGCGTTCATCAAGTTGCTACTAAAATCTAGCGTTAAAATGCTCCTTTTCTTGTCTGAACAGGGACGAATTCTTTTTAAAGCACTCATCCTTCTGATGTCGATTACTGCAGGGAAACAATGGACTATTGGAAGGAGGCCGTGCGAAGGCGTGCAAGGCGAAACCGGCCTTTGCATGTTCAACTGGGAGTGCATCCGCCAGGAAGGCACCATGCTGTCCGCCTGCATGGACGGCTTTCTGCTCGGTGCCTGTTGCAAACTTCCTGACGAAGCAAACATCACAACTTCCACGTGGACCGAGCCCACCACGCACGCTACTGAGGACTTTTCCAAAGTCAACAGCGTAATCGCAGTCGACGCCAGCACTCTGCCGTCTCCCTCTGACACGCACCCCGAAGCATCGCGTCTCCCTCCCAGTACGACGACAACTACTGAAGCGCCCACGACGGTCAGCGTGAGGCCAACGACAGTGCTGTCGAGACCCAGGCCAACGACGCTGTGGCCAGTGCTGAGGCTGCCCACAACACTGAAGCGGCCGGTCGTCGTGCGTCCGACGTCACAACCGCAAGCCACGACGCTGACCAATCACCACAAGCCACCGAGCATTACCGCGCCGGCCGTGACCACATGGATGACGACGCGGCCCAACGTGCTGTTCACGCCGACCAAACTAGCCATGCGCCCTTCACCATTCGTTCCTTCAACAATGTACGTGCAACGACCATCACTGCATTCTGTGCTCGCAAGCACGCCAATAGGGATGCTTAGCTCTCTCATAACAAGGCCTTTCTTACGACCGGTCACAATGGCCATGCAAATGCGCCCAACTGTGGCCACATTGAAGCCATCCAAAAAGACTACCGTGGTGACCACGCAGTCCGACGCAGCGACCACACCAACGCAAGAGGACACATTTTCAACGGGGCAGGCATCACCTTCGCGACCTGCTCCAACGAAAAAGTACGTAACAGTCACAGAAACGCCATCGCAAACCGTGACATCGCAGAAGTACGGTTCTTCCATCGCTGCCTCTTCGCCGACAACGTCGGCGCAAACGCATGCAGCCACCACTGAATCCACGTTGCAAACTGCTTCGACGCATGAGTATGAACCTTCTACAGCGATTCTGCTGCAGTCTACTACCCCGCAAAGGTATGAATCCTTGTCACCTCACTATGCGTCATCTCAGTCATCGGTTCACACAGTACCATCCACGACAGGAGGATACACATCCCATGCTGTCAGCAGGCTTCCACCATCAACACTGAACGACCTTTCGGATCTCGACCTCGAAGTGAAAACACCCGGACACTACACGACCATGGGTGTGTTTCCGCCCACGGAAAATGGAAACATGCCCTCGACGCATCATCCGCAGTTCGTCGATCTGACAGAGATGACCACGACGCACCCGCCACCGACGAACGTGATGGAGTACACTTTGGACTACGACGTCGAAGATCGACCAACAGTGACAGAGCACGTGTACGGTACGACTACTGGCCAGACATCCTACGGAGAGGTCACGGACGTCACTGTTTCTAACGTTGCATCAGCGGTAGTCCCGTCTTCCACAGAACCGTTCTCCACGCCTCGACCCTCAACGACGACCAAGAAGCTGAAAACGCGCTCTCCAATGACGACCTCCCAAACAAAGGTCCGACCGTCGACTGCAGTCTCCAAACCTAGCCCGACCAAGCCGCGTCCGCCAGCGTCCCCAACGACGATTTCCAACGACATACAGCACATGACGTACCCTTCCAAGGCCACGCTCTGGCCTTCGACAGTCTTCAAAATTCCACTGAGGACAACGCTCGCCGCAAGGCCGTCGACAAGCGCGCTATTCGCAGGCACCGTCACTCGACCAACGTCAACCAGTCAGTTCTTCCAAACACCAACCACACCTCAAACGACGACCACGTTTCCGAAGCGCACAAAGAAGCCTACAAGGACGACGACGCAGGGAGTGATTGAACCGATACCAGTGAAAACGACAATGGCGATGACGACTGCGACGAAACCTAAGAGCACGCCGAAGCCTACGAAACCAGTCCTCCCCATGCCGGCTCGCCCCGCGAAGCCCACAAAGACACCGCTGCCGATCAAGTCCCCGACAAAAAAGACTACAGCGAAGCCGCCGTCCAAGGTGCCCACGCCGTCGAGCACATTCACGCATTTCCCAACAACGAGCTTGACGCCAACGACTGAGCCCTTCGCAAATGGCACGGAACTGCCGACATCAACGAGCAGGCCACAATGGGATTACAGGAAACGTAAGATCGATTCGCTGCCCATATTTTTTGCTCCTTTTTGACTGCACTGATTTCGAGTACCACGTCGTGCGTGGCAACGCTGGCACGACAGCACTATTCGCGGGAAGTTCGAGTCAATAGGAAGATTCCGAACACTATATATATATATATATATATATATATATATATATATATATATATATATATATATATATATATATATATATATAATCAAATGATCACGTTGAAGAACAAAACATTTATTTCGAAGTTTCGGCGGCGAGACCGGCCTTTCTCCGCGCAGCAGAGACACTCTTTAGGCATATCCTGGATTGGAATTTCCGGAGTCCTGTTCTACGGCGTCTCTTATAATAAAATGGTGTTTTAGGACGTAAACCATCACAAATCAATCATGCATTTCCCGGACACCTGTGATCTTTAACGCGCACTTAAATCAAAGTACACGGGCATTTTCGTTTTTTTTTTTTCTCTCTGATATTTGCCGTTACCTGAATTGCGGTCGCCTTACTGAGGAATGTGAAACCTTAAAGCCGCTGAGCTACCATCGCGACTTCGAGTGCTTACTTCCACTGTAAAACACGACAAATAAAAAAAAAATCGGAAGGTGCGTGTGTGAGAGGGAGGGGGCGGGGGAGTGGCAAGAACGCTATGTCCCTGATATAGTAGAACACAGCGGCTTATTGTTTCATAACGTTCAAGTTGTTCTGCGCAAGGGGAACAGCCACAGAACAACACAAAAGGCACAAACTACTAACAGAGCTTGGTTTTTGCATGATCACAATATTATACGTACGCCAAAGGGCGTACGTATAATATTGTGATCATGCAAATCAGCGCGTGCGTGGTCGCCTTTCGCGGATGTATAGATGCACCTCCTTTGAAAATAAGCCTCTGCTGGTAGTCTGCGTCGAGACTGTCTTATTGCCTTTATTTCTGTGGCTGTTACCGCCGCGCTATTCGACCCGAAAGTCACGTGCCGTAAGCGTTCTGCTTCAGTTCATTGTAACCTGCCCTAACCCGGCAAAGTGATCTAACCACTCAAATCGTGTCAGATATCGGGAGCCAAACGATGACTTTCCGGGCGCCTACAGCACGTATCAGCGTTCGTAGCCCTGACGTGATTTTCTCTCATGTTGTATATTCTTTTGCTCTTTCCTTTTGACCCATAAAGACTGCGGAGTCAGGCCGCTACATCCCCAGGGCCGGATCGTCGGCGGAAGGAACTCGTTCATCGGCGAATGGCCGTGGCAAGTACGTTTTGCAGTACCCGCAAGTCTTCCTGCTTCCTTATTTACGACTAGACGTGCCGTAGGCGATGCTCATCTCAAGACGCTTGGAGTGTCACGGGATCTACACATCCTTTGACTTCTTTTTTTCGTTTTTTTCCCCTTGTTTTACAGGTGCTCGTAAAGGAAGCTACGTGGCTCGGCCTGTTCATAAAGAATAAGTGCGGCGGCGTGTTGATCAGCGACAAGTACGCTCTAACTGCAGCCCACTGCCAGCCGGGGTAGGATACCTTTCTTTTTTTTTCCACTTTCTGTTTGTTTGCACGGAAGTGCTCGTCCTTTCGTAATCTGCTTGATTGCGTTATCTTGACGATAAAGCTGAACTTGATCATTGCCGAAGTGTGTACCAAGGTGCGTATTTAACCGTAAGGGGACCAAATATTGCCAGCATTAGGAACGATCAAAACAACTTGATTCCTTTTATTTCTGCGCAACAGTCGAGAAAGGGGGTGCAATGACACAGGTAAAGGAGTACTGACACGATTTTGCGGCGGCGCAAAATATACATTTTTCGGTTTGTAGTCATGTATTGTTAACGCCCTCCGCACACGGAAGCCAGAAAACCCGCACAAAATATTTTAGTTTGGTTTTAAAGTTTTCGTCGAACAAGCACTGAAAGCCAGCCCCAGCGCAATGGACACTACGATGACGTATGAGTACAGTCTCTTAAACATCTCCAAAATCGCTGTCAGAGTCGCTGGACGACCGTGAAATTGTCGTTGTTTGCGCGCCCCACGTGTAACTGACTACAGACGACAGAGTTGCAGCGAAGCTATCACAAATTGCTGTCCTTACGTGACTTAAACGTACTTCCGACTCTGCTGACACCTCACCAGGAAACCGCCCCCTGGAAATCGAAACCGAAAGTGGGCTTTTAAAGTAGTCACATTAAAAATACATTCATTGCGTTGCGAGGCACCATGATGCTCTTTTTGTGGTCCTCCCCGCCAGTGCTTTCACTTACACCAACAATACGAAAATGTCAAAAATTCATGTCAGTACTCCTCTAAGCTAAGACAGCGGAACATAGCGGTGACCTTTAGAAATACCAACGGAGGTCCATTTATTCAATTCAAATTCATAAAGCGATCACATAAATTTTTTAAACATTTTATACTACACTGCCACTATTTGATGTGGCTGGGAGAATAAACAATAGGGCATTATGCCGAAAAAAAAAAAAGCAGCTGTACCAAATCGTATCAACGAGATTCTACTGTGCGGCTTCGAGAACCGACGGCAACAGTTTACGAGCTGCCTTCTGCATGGACACACGCTTTCTGCACGGACGACTTCAGCGTATACGAACTGCCTGCTGCATGGACGCTGCATTGTGCACGGACAACCACGGCATACGAGCTGCTGCTCTGCATGGACAATGCATTGTGCACGGACACTGTTCTCTTTTGTTATTTTGCGGTGTGTTGGAGACGAGGTGTTTTCGACATTATGCTCAGACAGGCCCTGCGGCACAGGTTCCTGTCGTCGCTGCTGGTGATCCTGGGCGAACACGACCTGTCCGGCGACATCGGCCGGTTCAAGCCGGTGTCCATTCCCGTGCGGCGCATGATCGTGCACCGCCGGTACAATCCGGCCACCTTCGAGAACGACTTGGCGCTGCTCGAACTGGAGCGGCCGGTGGTGTTCCAGCCGCACATTGTGCCCATCTGCCTGCCCGAAAGGAACGAGGACTTCACCGGCAGAAATTCCTTCGTCACAGGATGGGGAAAGCTGTCACACGGTACGCTTAGTTGATGTATTATCTAATCGTATTGTCCGAGAACGTTATATACTATCTAAAATCATTTTAGCCCAGCCTTTTAGCGTTACAGTGCCTATACGCACAAGAGGGCTAGTCCGTCCGTAGACTTCTTTACGTTTACAGATATCCGTTTACCGGTGCCGTTGACGGCAGAAGTGGAACTGGTAGCGACATCTAGCAGCGGTTTACTTAACTCCGATGCATTTCGAAATTTCTTTCGTACCTTTCAGTGTACGTCGAAATAAATTAACGAATTTACTGTGAATTCATGATTTCCTCACTGTCATTGCTTTACACGAGGAGTTAAGTATTACATCACAATCGCAGCAATACGGCTTCGCGAATCTCAGGTTCCGAATCCTCGGATGTCGCTACAAACGCTGCTGATCACGTGTACCTCTCTGGTGACCCTGTATTGAAAAACGTAAAAAATCGCCTACGGACAAACTAAAATCCTCTGTCATGACTGCGCATGCGCGAAGTTTAACGTGCGCCAGTTGAAGCTTAACGCGGAGATCCCACGCATATTGTGATACGCTGGCAGTTCCAATGTTATCCTCCTGTGATTGATTCTCTCTATCGAGACAGTAATAAATAAATTGTAGCAGGGCCAATAGTTTTCTCTAATGCGACGCTGAGGACGAAGTGCAAGTGCCCTCCTGTCTCATTGTTGAGACCTGCTCTATGTTCTGACACGGCTAGGCATACAAAAGAGCCATCCTGGCGGTAGTGTGTCTATCGTGAGCTAACAGATGGAGCCACTGCTCACCTACACTTTTGTGGACTTGCCATATTACGCCCGAAGCGACTACAGGAGCTAGAAGCGCGACGTGGACACTAGACGTGAGATGAGACTAAGTGATTCCATGAATGACGTTACTATTTACTAATTTCTGCTGTATATATATATATCGTGTAGTACGGCTGAAATAGCATCGCAGAGGGAGCGGGAAAATGTGGCGCTGCCTTGTCATTCATTGAAGATGCCCGGCTACGTGGATACTCTTATGGATACTTATGGAAACTCAGTCGATACACTCTTATGGTAGCCGCTCTCGGTGAGATGTTGAGCTTATTGCTATGTCATTGCTTCATGTCTCAAGAACTCGATGCAGTGCTGCGATCCAACGAAGGCTATGATCGGTTCTTTTCAGCCTATCATGAATAAGCCTACTGCTAGCTTAGTAATGAAGGATAACTGCGCATAATTGTGTGCCAGTGACCTTTTCGGTGTCATTACATCAGTTACTTATAGATATACATCTTCAGCTCCACCTACGGTATTCAGGGGCCCAGGGTATTCAGGAACAATTCGCAAGAAAAAAGACATATCCCATTTGAAAAGAAAGACAGCGATTACAAAGAAAATGTTCCTGCAACAAATAAAGAAATTACAGATTTTTCGGTACCTTAGGAACCGTGGAATAGTTGAATATTTTCACAGAAGCTTCGCACGTGTTTCCTGAAGTGCCAATTTAATTATAAACAGGACCGGAAAAATTTATTTGCTTTGCTACTGCGTTAATTAGAAATCCTGCGATTAGTACCGAATTGGAATATTATAGACAGTGAGATGATTTCGAGGCACGACCTTTGCCAGATGCAGTGAACCTCACTGAGAAACTACACGTGCTATAATTAAGGTTGGCGTTCTCAACGACACACGCTAGAACTTGTCCCCTTTTGAATGTATTACCAAACGTGGAGCCGCCTTTCGCTCCCTGTAAAATCCCGTGCGGCTAATACACGCATATCCCCGGCTACGGTATGCGGGTATGTGCCACACGTAATCGGGTATGTGCATTTCCATGGGGCTTTTGCTTCACTCGAGTGGCTCACCTTGTTTTTCACGGTCACCCACTCGATGAGTGATCTAAATCTTTCGCGTTAAGTCATATCATTCCTTTGTCTGCTATGTGCATACGCGCTGTGTAAACGAACGCTCGTATGTCTAGTATATCTAACAATCATTGCCCTCTCTTGTGCCCTCCCTCAGGTGGATCGGTGCCGAATGTGCTGCAGTACGTCCAGGTACCGATACTGAGCAACCAGAAGTGCCAGAAGATGTTCTCCCTGGCTGGACACTCCAAGGCCATCAAAGACAACTTCGTCTGCGCTGGCTACGACGCAGGGAGTCGAGATTCTTGCGAGGTACGTTGATGCAGCTACGACGGACACATGCTTAGCATTCTCTCGCTGTGGCTAAAGGCACCGGTGTTGCGATTTGTAACACGCAGAGTGCTACTACGCATAAAAAAACTGCGGTTAATCTGGCCTCATTGACAAGGGCAGCACTAGGTGAAGGATTTATTGGAGGAACGGTTTATAAATTTAAGGGAACTACTCATACGGAATGTTTGAGAGGGCACGGGCTCCCGCGTAGGTAGTAGCCTGCTTCATCAATCATTCCTGCCCCAGTTATATCAATGCAGGGCATATTAGCGTTCATGCGCACGTTTTCTCCAGCCATCATTAGAAGCAGCACTCTGTGTCACCCCTGCATGGTAAAAGCGGCGCGGGACGACCAAATTTGCTTAATGGGGAAAATAAAACGGCGGGTGGGGGGGGGGGGGTAGGAGGAGGCATAATGGGTTCCTAGACCCCACGTTCTGTGTGTGTGTTTGTGTTTGCAAGGGGGGAGGGGGTGCGAGTGTGCATGTACTGAGTTTGCATGTACAGGTGGAAAGGAAAATGCGAGCGCGTGGCTTCTGCTGTGCGGCGACAGCATGCACCGCCAGCCAGTGGAAGTAAAGGAGATTACTTCCGCTTCTGAAGTCACATATAGGCGGCTAGAACAACTATTTATCAGGTGAGATTCAAGCTGCCTATCGGTACGAGCGGAGGCCACGTGCTCGTGTGTTCTTTTTCATAAAGGAGAACGCTGTATTGTGCATGTGCAGCCCGGCTGTCGCCCTCTCGCTTTGCGAGGGCAAATTTTGATGACTGCGATTCGCAGGGCGACTCGGGTGGTCCGCTGACGCTGATCCGGGACGACGGTCGCTGGGTGTTGGTGGGCACCGTGTCGCACGGGATTCGGTGCGCGGAGCCAACATGCCTGGCGTCTACATGCGCACCTCCTCGTACCGCGCCTGGATCGACAGTGTCACCGGAATGGGGTCGTGACGACCGCGGATCACATGGCTCTGCCCTCTCAGAACGAACTCACGTGAACACCTCTTCGCTTTCTCGTTGTGCTGCGACGGGTTCGCAGCGCCAACTCTTTCCACAAGCCGCATCTTGTTGCAACGAGGAATGCCGCAATGACGGTGGTTAATCTATGCAAGGCGAGCACTGGGCTGGCGACGCCCTTTCGACTTTCATCCCTGTTCAAGGAACATCATAACCATCTTCGAATGTTCATCGTCTGGGTTATTCACACCAAGTGTCTTCTCTATCATTCTTGGGCAAAGCCTTCTGGACAACTCATTTAGCCCTCAAGAGCCTTCGCTGAAGGCGGGTACGAGTGAAGTGAAAGGAAGCTGCTGAAAGCACCGTCGGGGAGTTGGTCGCCGTGGTTTAGTTACGGAAAGAAAAAAAGAGATGGTCGCCGAAGAGCAAGTGAGGAGGTCCCTGCCTGAATGGCTGTGTACTTGTGCGCGTGTTGTGCGTAGCCTGTTTCATGCGGGAGCCAAGACAAAGGAAAATATGCCTCCCGTGTACCGGGATTATGAAATTGCATCGTTATTTTAGCGGCAACGGACGACCGGAGTTTAAATGATGTCTCATTCTTTTTTTCTTTTTTTTTTGGTTTAAATATTTATCTTGACACAGGACAATCTCACGTGGGAGTCATATCATGCACAATAAAGGTAGAAAATCGAGGATTACTTTCTCAGCTACCGAAGTTGAAGATGCGCAACGTCCACAGCGTTCAGCGGCTTTCCCGTTTTGTTACTTGGCGCTCACATCGTGCAGTTTGGAAACACTCGGAGACAGCAGTAAGGACCTATTTGTAGTTACGGCTCAGTGTAAGTATCGCATGCGGCCTTGTGACCTTGGTGGGAACGAAAGCTTTTCTCAAAGTACATTTCAGATAAGCATCACCACCAGAAAATCCGTGCTTGCAATAAGCTAAACCTGCCCAAGGATCAGTGTCCTGCTTCCGATGTGTGGCAAGAAGCCATCAATCTTACGCACTCGAATGACCTATTGACATTAAAGGGACCCCGAAACTGAATTTTACTCGCCGAATTTCGCATTGAAACTGGTTCCGTGCATTGTCCAGAGATAAATGCAAAGGAATTTCCAAGACCAGTTTGGGCAATTATTCAACTTGCATATTTAAAATAAAAGCAGACGACGTATACGCACATCCCCAATTCGCTTTTCACTCGTCCAGCGACGCTTTATGCTGTTTGCAGTCAGAACGTGGCTAACATCTTGAAGCACCGGTACCGTACCGCCCATTGTGGCCTTCGTACCACTAGGGTCACGGTGCTTTATGACGGCGCAGTTGCCACCGGCCACAACAACCGCACGGACCGCACAGCACTCTTTGCGCCAATTGCACGCAAAACTAAATTGCAGTGCACAAATTTGTCTTGGAAGCTTCAGTAAGCATAAAAACACTTCATATTCAAGTTCCTTATAGTCAGCACATTGCAGGCACGTGCGATAGGTACTGCTCGACTGTTCTCCGCCAATCGGAAACGGCAGCACAACGTCACATACACTCGCAGAAACTGTTGACGCACGACGCTGCAGTCGGCGTGGAAGCCAAATTCAGGTACAAATTAAAATATAATACGCTTTGATTTTGCCACTTCCCCTGCGCTACGGTCAGTGAGTAGTGCATCAGGTAAAAGTACAATAAAAACATGCGTTATTAGCGTTTTAAAGCCCTTTTAAGAAGGCCCCACAAATGCCGGCAAACCTCGCTATCACAAATCTAATGGGATACTGTAAGGGTTGTTCGTATGCGATAATTCCTTATAAATGTTTAATCCTGAGGATCTTTCAATGGTGGCACTAACTTGCAGTTAATTTGTTCGTGTCCTCTGTGCCCTATTTTTTGCGGTAAATATGACACAGGACACTAAGTAGCCCTGAAACATGTCTTTCCGCGGTACAAACGTATCCAAGATTTTTCAAATGTTCGCTCGCTCTAGTCACTGCGTGAAATGGTGACAACGAATTTTTCATGGCAACAAAACCACATCACGCAAGACGATTAATACATTTTAACACACGCGCGTACCGACCTTGCGTCGTGTATTCTAATTCAGATGTAATATATATGACTACAGCGAGAAGTCGGGCGTGAGGAGGAGCAAGAGGAAGTCTACGCAAAAACTCTACGTCTGAAATGCTTTAGAGCATATCTGGGATACAAGTTTAGTGAAATAAGTAAAGTGACTTCAGTAGCCTTATGGCCTTCAACGCTTTGACAAGAAGTTTTCTTAGAGTGGTACTCAAATACGCTGGGAGTCCCTCTCACCCCCCCCCCCCTTTTTTTTTTCCCCCGCAGTGGTTGTTATTACAACTGTTTTCTGCGTAAATTTAACTGCATATCCCAAGAACGACACCAACAGCTAATGTCGACAGATTTAGGGGCGAATCGTAGTCGCTTACAGGACATGTTTTCGCAAAAATCATAAAGTAATCTGCGAACCACTTCACCGATACCAATCAAAGCAGTCTTCGCTGATTCAGTAGCGTAAATCAAAGGCAGTAAATGCCATTAATCAACTTGCCTGCGGCCCACACTAGTTAACTCGAAGCATTAGTGTATGACAAGCATTTTTATCGAGTACGACGCCATGTAATTAACGCATCAATTAAACGCATCAATTAAAGCACTGCTATGCAGCATTCTGAAGCGTGACACTTCATCCTATGCGTTAAAAATGAAGACACAGCTTATCGACCTACAGCCTCCGTTATCGAGAACGAGATTTCATGTACGTTTGTGACTAACTGCGCTGCTTTGTACAAACGCACGCTACCCATGTTGATAAGGTTCTCCAATTCTAATCCCAGTAAGACGCCTTCCAACTACTCTCTCAAATGTTCGAATAAGCGACCTCGATTCCCGATCATGGCGAGAGAATTTCAGCGAGGTCGGAATGCAAACACACCGCTGTGCTTAGATTTACATTCCCGTTCAAGTTCTAGGAGGTTCAAATCAATACGTAGTCCCCTACTGCGGTGTCTCTTGATCATCGTGGTATATTATTATTATTATTGGGATACAAGTTTAGTGAAATAAGTAAAGTGACTTCAGTAGCCTTATGGCCTTCAACGCTTTGACAAGAAGTTTTCTTAGAGTGGTACTCAAATACGCTGGGAGTCCCTCTCACCCCCCCCCCCCCCTTTTTTTTTCCCCCGCAGTGGTTGTTATTACAACTGTTTTCTGCGTAAATTTAACTGCATAACTACGGCCACGACCAGGATTAAGTAAAATCATTCAAGAACTCCAGGAATGTCCCGTTCACTTCGGAAGAGAAAATTTCCTGAAGGGGACACTGAAGTGAATCGCTGAAGTGGTTCAGACTGATGAATTATTAATGGGGAACACGCGTGTTAATTTCGCCATATTATGTTCGACGCTAGAATAGAAAATGAAGGTCAAAGTTAACTTTTAGCTTCCTCTTCGAATCCCGTGCCAGCACTTTGAAGAGATGACGTCACGACCCCATTGAGCCTCCTCATCTGGCGGAACAATAAAGCTGTTACAACAACAACAACAACAATAATAATAACAATAATAATAATAATAATAATCCTTCTCACGTTTTCTCGCCAAATCGGCTCACTCCAATTCTCTGAAATTCGCCATGTTACGTCTCTGGCTTCTTTAGAATGCAATGTGGTACATCTCGCTTACGCATAAATAGTTATGTAGGACTTAGCAGACGCCGTCAAAAATGTATGACGTCACAGATATTAGTGCGGGAACCTCCGATCAGATGTCGCAACTTCTATGTCCATTTTGCTCATTTTCTAGCTTCGCAAGCCTTTTCTCCTCGCGACAGCGGTGCTTTTGGTAGTATGAATTGGTAATTCGCTTATACGAGAAAAATTGCAATTCACTTTAAAGGCGCACTGACACCGAAATTTCGCTGCTAAGGTAGCCTGCGGGATCGATTTTCGTGGACATGCATATGTCATCTGCCAAATCTCAACGGCGAACACAGCTCCGAAGGTAATTTAAATGAATAATGAAGTTTGCATGAGCAATCGAGCGCTAGACTCCGTACATCGCGACATCGAAGGTGACCTGAAGGGGACCCCGAACTTCCGCGACGTCACCACGGCAGCCGAGCTCCGAACAGTGCAGCTAGCAATGATGACGACATGGCCACCATTGCCTATTCACTGAACCTGCGTTAGTAGACTGCCGGCGACGCTAGACCACAAGAAAATAGTTGCCACCTAACGACGATGACAGCAACAGCGGCAACAACGCGCAGGACGTGCGACAGGCGAAAGAAAACGAGCACGAGTCGGTTGTCGTGCGAAAGTGCGTCACAGTTATGTGTGCTGACGTGGTCGAACTCGCGTACCCCCTTGCGAGCGCTAGATGGCGCCAGTTACATCCGGCGCCTTGTCGTTTTTGGAGCTCTCCCAAATCAAAACTGAAACTAGTGGGTAATGAACAGGCCGCAAATAATTATCTGACTTGCGCTTGAGCAATTGGTGTGCCGTGTTATGGCTAACAGATCCTAAGCTACGTATTGCAACAACAACAACAACAACAACAAAAAAAACATCAGACGAAAATTTTCGCGTGAGCGCCCCTTTAATGTCCCTCCAAAACACTGCCTTAAAATTGTATTTGGTCTGGCGTCCTCATAACTGCCTGAGATGTCTGCTATAGATGGATGCTGGCCGCTTTTTCTTAGTCCGTCACCATATTTCATGTAAAAAAAGACGTTTCAGGAAGATAATTTGGGACAGCGGAAATTTTTCCATTCAGGGCATTCTTCTTAGAAGCCATTTTCGGTACACTGCCACAGGAATGTTCGCGCTACAGTAAGGCAATTTTTTTTATTCCTACAGCGCGACTGTCGCAACGAATCCTGCATAAATTAATTCTCATTCATTTATTCAAATTTTCGTCGGTTTCCTTTCGATACAACCCGAAGGCTGCCCAGTGTGCCGCAGTGAGCAGTGGTCATGACTAAAGGAAGGCGGAACAAAGCATGAGATACTTTAGTTGCGTAAATGCTCATTATTTAGGCAGATTAGTTGCCTACTGCTTTAAGTAGTCCCGCCACGACTATGGCACTCGGCTGCTGATTCGAAGGTCGCGGGATCGAATCCCGGCCGCGGATGCTGCATTTCGTTGGAGGCAAAAATGTTGAGTCCCTCGATGTCGGGGGTCCAAGTTGTCCGAGCTCCCCACTACGGCGTCTCTCATAATCACATGGTGGCGTTGGGGCGTAGAACGCCAGAAATCAATCATTTTTTATTTTAATTATTCTCTTTCCTTGTCAACAAGAGTTTTCAAGGTTAACAACAGCAAATACTCAAACTTTTTCATTTTTTGGCCATTCCCCTAGTGCGAGTTGGAGACATATGTGTGTCTGGGTTATCACCTTTATCACCATCGTCATCAACAGCATCACCGCGTCTTCTGGAAGGCTGGGTTAGGCTAGCACGCTCAAGAACAAGCTATCAACCAGCAAAAAGGTAAGCGATGTTCATAGCTTTCGTACAAGCGTTTGCGTAGTTATCAACACGTATGCACGGCCAGTTTCAGTCAATCACAGTCCTCAAAGTCGGCATGTGCGCACTTCCTGCGCAATCTCTGCCCGACGGACTGTTCCACCAGAGCTGTGCTCCTGTTGACCGATACTCAAGAGCTGTCTGTCACTACTATGGGGTTCAGCATTCTATAGTCCGTTTCACCAGTTCCGTGCAGAAAAGCCAAGGCCAACAGGCCGTCGAGCGCCGAATCTTTCCGAGGCGAGACGAAATGTCATTGTTCGGACACGCACCTGCGAGCCACTTCATCCAATTGGGGCCTCACTCCCTTCTCCTCCTCCTGCTTTCATGGCTGCCACTGCCACTACAGCTTTCACCATTGACAGAAGCCATGGCGCGCAGGGATACGTTTAACTAGAGTTACTGTATATGCTCCATATACAGTAACTGTTCCCCAAGGGGAACATATACAGTAACTCTACGTTTAACACGTATTTGCCCTCCTGATTGGCAGAAGGGGCCTGTAGGTTCCACAGTGCTGAGCGGAACTCCTGCAAAGGCTATACACGCTGTTTTGGCTTGATTCGGGTTAAACGCCTGAGCACAAGGGTCCCCGTTTGAGCCGGTTAGAACCGGTTCTTAGACCTGCAAGACGGCTTGGAACAGGTCATTCAGAAAAGGAATTAGGAAACAGCGGCGTTCAGATTCACCCGTGATATCTATATCCGCATATAATGTACAAGCGAAGCGCGTATAGGTATTTTGTTAAGAAACGTGTGCGTCTGGGTTCTGCTGTTTCTTGTGGAAAGCTACAATGTTCGTTTCTCTGAAGAAGAAAAAAAATGCAAATTTTGTTCGCCGCCGTCATGCTCTGGTTATGGCGTTCGGCCCCTGACACAAAAGACGCGGGTTCATCACGGCAGCGGTGGTAGCACTGCAACGGGGGTGGAAAGCTACAGAGGCCCATGTACTTGCCGTGCGATGTCGGCCACCATTAAAGGGACACTAACGTGGTTTATAGATTATTGTTCGGGAACTCCAACGTCATCGATTCGCCATCTCAGGTTCAATGTCAGCAGAGAAAACCAACATCAAAGTTTCATCATAATTTCATCTTTGAATACCGTGCTTGGACCTTTAGGAGATGACATTACGAACCCCATTCTTTTTTTTTTTTATTTTTGCGTTCTGTCGCCGCACTGCCTCGTGGAAATTGTCAGAAACACGCCGCGTTCAGTCTCTGTCTTCCGTAGAACGCAATGCATATCTCTTTTGCATTTAAAAATTTATGTAGGACTTAAGAGACGCCGTCAAAAACGTGACGCCACGCACTCAGTGCGTGACGTCACATTTTTGTGACGTCGCGCACTTGTGAGGTCAGGCGTTTAACCGGAATCAGGTGTTTAACCCGAATAAATGCTGCTTAGTGCACTTGGTGCGTCACGTCACGCAGTAGTCGACGTGTACATTTTTCTTGCCCATTTTTTAGCTGATCAAGCGTCTTCTCCTCATGGTGGTGCGTTTGCTAACGTGAACTGATACTTGACTCTTACGAGAAAAATAGTAATTCACTTTAGTGTCCTTTTAAAGAGCAAAGGGTGGTCAGTATTGCTGGAGTCGCCCAGCCCGGCGTGGCTTTGGCACCTAAGCATCAGCAATGAAATTATTTAGCAGAGCATTTAGGCTGCCTTGCTCCAAGGCAATTCAAGAACGCTTGTTCCCAATGAGGGGTTCCTATTCGACAAGGTATATGCGATATGAGGGTATTGCTTCGGGCTGATTGGTAGCAATTTACAGAAAGGGTATTTGCTCACCGTTAAACAAGGAACGACACAAATAAAGGCTGCTTCTGTTTATTGTTGTCCTTCACCCTTAAGCAGTGTGCAAAACAACATTATCTTGAATGTATGCAGCAGTTAGTGCTTTCTTGCATAGTGTAAAACATTCACTTTTTTTTTTCTACAGCGCACCCAGGCGGTGTATGCGCTTCTTTCTTTCTGAAGGTGAGTGAAGCTGAGATGCTCTCATGAGCACAGGCTGTTTTCATATGGGTGTTTAGATTTACGTACCTTTAACGTGATGGAATTATGCGTCATTTTGCAATCCAACGTGTACTTCGAGTTCCATTATTTTATGGTCGTGCGCTTTGTATAGGGATTTCGTATCTTCTTATTCGGTTGCCATATCCTATACAGTTGTATATACATGCACATCCGTGGCCAGATGTTCCTCAAATTGCTTCTGAGGAAGGAGAATAAGCTTGAACCGCGCTGAATAAAAAAAGAAAAAAAGAACAATTTGGATTCCCCAGGGAACAAACAGTATGATTATTAATTACGCGTGCCAGTTCGTTCCGTACATCCTTCGATCTCCTCATTTTACCGTAATTTTCTCAAGATATATTGAAGTACAACCGCGGGAAGAACGTAAGCTGTTCTTGACGTTATGCAACCATCGCGACTAAACTACACCTGCACGGTCAACGAAGCAGCTGCGTCAACGTCCATCGCACGCAGGGTTTGTTAAACAAAATTTATCAGTCTGAATTGAGGCGCTTGAAGGCAGTACATGCGTTAGAAGCGATACCAGTGTCTTTAAATGGTAGCATGAGCTTCGTCCACAAATCTAGATGAGTGACGCGATCCGCCCCTCTTCTAAGTTCGTTTAGAGAATACGACATAGTTGACCTTTGTCTGAGTTAACCACTACGACATAACCCCTCTCCCTTTGGCGCCTGTACATTAGCGATGACGCCTGGCAGGACGCCTTATATCTCGATTCTCGATGTATCTTATCATTTAATAGAGCGTTTCTGGTGTTTCAGCAATGCATCTTAGCAAATTAGCTTTATTTATCAAATACACTCCTTTTCCTATGCCGAGCATACTTGAGGAGCCCTTTTCATTCTTTCTAAAACAGCCAAATCTAGAAACTGAAACTAGGCTAAATTTCACAGGAACTTAAAGCACAGGTAGGTTTCTTTCTGTTCCATAATAACTATAATAAAACCAGGTAAATCCCCCATTCTAGCATAGACTAAAAAAAAAAAAGTTTCGAATCAGAATTGAGCCAAGCACTTCATCTGCTTGAATCAAAATGATCCAGATTCATTCAAGCAGTGCATTATGTAAGCAAAATTCGTGCAAAACCCGGGCACATAGGAAGCTGAGTGGGCAACACGAACATGACATTCGTACTGCCCGCGCCTCTTCCTTCGTGCACGTGCTTTGCGCGCCTTTTTCCTTATATAATGAATCCTTGCCAACTCCCCTCAACTTTCCTTTCAACCAGTGCTGGGTGCACTCGAGCCCCAAACAAGAAATCTAGCCGCATCCAAGACGTTCTACGTGTGCTACTTGGTTTGTTATTGTGCTTCTGGTGACTTCTTGTCAGAGGCGGCACGCTTCAAGTGAAAGACGAGGGAAAACTAACAGGTTGGAGACCGGTCTATTCCTAGAATAAGGAGCTATCCCAAACGGTGCGTCTCAGAGCAGGCAAAGACGAAGCGGCTGCCAAAGTGCGCTCACAGGAAAAAAAAAAAATTAAAAAGGCCTGTCGCGCCGGCAAGATTCAGAACAGCCCCAAAGGCCAGCCCTGCGTCCCAAAGATGCAGGACCGTTATGCTCTTGCAGCAGAGGATGAAACAAACAAAGACAAATTCGCGAAAGTATTGCGCGCTGATATTCTTACATTTTTTGTGTGTACAATGCAAGTGCAAACAAATTGGTTCAACCGAAATGAGCCAATTACTGTGTTACATACCTAGAGGAGTCAAATCCAAACTTTACTCCTGGATTACGGTGGTGGTGGGCCACATACATGTTAACTGCAACATAAATATGAGGTATTTTGGTGAGGTGAGCGCACCGGGAAAAAATTGTTAGAACAGCCTCGACCATATTGCCAGTAGCAAGCTGTTTTTCTCAGTTCTACTTAAAGGGGTACTCACATGATGGATTTTTCGATGCGTTTTTCGTTTTCGAGCCACGCGTTGTTAACGCTCTTTATACACAGAAAGCGAGCTTCTGATACATTTAGCTTATATCGGATTATGAGGCTGCCGCGACAGGCATCGGTATTTCTGTTCAGCTAAAGTCTCTAGGTATTTTTTTCATGAAAAAGTGAAAGACATAGGGACTTTAGGTTCAGCAGCCGCGCACCATATAACCACTGTGCACCTCCGCGGCGGAACCATGACTCGGAAGGTGAGAGCTCGTTTACAGCATGCAAATTAGCGGACTATATTCGTTACGCTCGAAAAAAATAATCTCGATGTTCATACATTACAAGTACATGGGACGAACACTCATTCCGCTCCGACGACGCATGAAGACGAGCAAAACCTGACAGAAGAAATTCTTCTCGGTTAGTCGAGCCTTTCTGGTGTAGGTCGTTTTGAAACGCCTTTTCGTAATACGCTTTCACCACCGAAGTTCTATACTATAGCCACTCTGACAGGAAGTATATTAAATACATATAAAGCCGCCCTAAAGTTTCTTACGAGCGTTTTCTAAGCATTTCGTGGTTTCCAGCACTAGTGAATGCTTCTGTCGCTGACCACGCCGTACTTGATTCCTCGTATCCGCAGGTCAGACCACCACATCACCGGGAGGCTTCGTATAGCGTCCACATGTCGTGCTGCAACGCGTGCGTCCTCCTGTGGCGTCGGCTCGTGCTACAGACTGTGAGGCGTCACTATTTGGCACTCGCCTTGGAAATGGCCTTTGTCGTGGCAACGTTTATGTTTGTTCTGTACTACGACCGTGTAGACCTAGCCGAAGTCAAGACCCTGAACCGCAGTTATGTCGGGATCAAGCCGCGTCGTGTCGGCCACGAACGCCGTTACGAGCCAAAAAGAATTCATAGCTCGTTCCAAGCAGTGTACGCCCCAGGAAACGACTACACCGACCAGATAATTCAGAGACTGGTCGACAAATTGTGTAAGTGACGTTATAACCATCCTGTTGTGTGTATGGACGACGGAAATTATGGAATTAACGACGTTTTATATAGTCTAACCTCATCTTGTCATGCTTGCGCCGGTTCGTTTCGAAATCTGCGTAACGAGCAACAGCTCCCCCTCTTACCGGGAAATGCTACACAACAGTGCTGCCAAAAACCCTTAATGCCTCCACCCATCTGTCAACCCCAACCCCCCTCCCCCCCCAAAAAGAGAAAGAAACTAGAGAAAATGCAATGCACTGGAACAAAAATTTACTGAAGGACATTCGCTTTAATCGCTTTTCGAACGCCACAATACTGGAACTAAAATGCTTTACTAAGAGCCATTCAGTTTAATCACTCTCGCATCCGTCAGAAGAGCCTTCAGAGGCATGCCTGAAAACAATTCCACGCCTTCGATTTCCTTTTTCACTTACACGGTCAATGAAAACGTACCCAGCTGGGAGGTCCTGCAAGTATACCTCCCCAGAAACTCCCATGACCACAACATTTACCCCCACCCATCGCGGTCGAGGAGGGTATATGAGGCACACGCCGTCATCAACCTCCCTAGGGGCTATAACGGCGCACTTCCCTGACGATACCCCCATGGATGTTGATGAAAAACCCCCATTTCATGCCGCAAAAACTCCCCTGCATCGCGAAACGGGTTTTGGCAGTCGGAGGAGGGACGTCGCCGCCCGACCGACGGGAGGGCCTCGGGAGCCAGAAATAACATGGCGGCCGGACAAGCGACCACGTCGGACGGAAGCGAGACCTTTGCGAAGCTGGCAAAGGCTATTGCCACGTTACGAAAAGAGAAATCTTTTCGCCTATCCTGTGACTATTACAAGCGCCGACGAGCGTCAACGAAGGTTATGATCTACAGTGTCAAGCGTCGAGGGAAGTCAAATTGTGTGCCGGTGTTGTGCAGTGAACGAATACAACCACGGATAATGGGCGCAGCGGCCGCGTTGGTGAGTGAGGTCTGTATGCTATTTCAACTA
The DNA here is from genome assembly GCA_013339685.2 of Hyalomma asiaticum. Lineage (NCBI taxonomy): Eukaryota > Metazoa > Arthropoda > Arachnida > Ixodida > Ixodidae > Hyalomma > Hyalomma asiaticum. The sequence continues at coordinate 85,660,235 of CM023485.1, read as the reverse complement.
CTTGTCTCATTTTGATATAGAAGGAGGGAAGTTCGGTACCATTCGATAGGTCACTATTCGTGATTCCTGGTATAAACTAGTCTCGACAGGAGTAGTTATAGTACTGAATATATCGCTGAAAAGGCCTGCCGAATTCCGGAATATCCATTGTTTGGAGCACATGTTCGGAGAGCGAAATAAATGCGACCAACGTGCGTAATTTTGGAGATAAACCTTTACTAATTGGCATACTTAGCGACTGCCTAAGTATCTATATCATCAGTGGAAAACATAATTGTATCTATTTCACTTACAGAGTTATAACGAGTTTACTGTTAAGAAGCTGTTTTGTTGTATTTACTATATACGTAAGTTAAATTTCCGTGCGCTAAGAAGCGCTAGGTAAATATCTGTCACCAGGTGCAATTTATTTTCAGCTATCTTGTAAACTGACCAAAGAAAAACATAAAAACTGAAATCAGCAATATACATTTTAATAATTAGCCAATTGCGCTAAGGATTCCTTTTTGATATCGACTTTAAGAGCACATCGATTCACTCATCTTGGTGAAAAATGAAATGCTTTATAGTATCACAAGATAAGAGATATCGACTTAGAAATTTTATGAAAGAATTTCTGTCTCCGCTCTCTTTTCGTTCACGAAACCGTGGTCTCTGTTGCTTATTTTTTCTTTTTTTTTTCTATGCTTCTGCACAGCGGGCAAGCAAGACACGACCGGACAGGTTCTGCGAAGAAAAAAGGGGAGCTTTCCACAACCGAGTCGGCAAGCGCCTTTTGTGCGGACGCCGTTTCTGCACTGTTCCGATCTGCCGGCCTTGGCGCCAGCTTCGGCAGCTTTTGCAGTACCCTCTCCAGTTTTCAACCCTCCAGGGATGCACAGCTGAAGGTGACTTTCATGTACCTGCCCCCCGAGCCAACAGTATACAAGCGGGAACAAGAAAGTGCGCCGCATATGTTTCTTTTTTGTTGCCTTTCGAAAGACCCTTAATTCTTAGCAGCTCTCCCCTTCGTGCGGGTTCGTATGCTCGGTGGGACTTGTGTGTGTGCTTCGAACGCCCCCCTTCCTTCCTATTCTTTCATGTCCCCTTCCCTTTCAGGGTACCCCTTGAGGTGTCCTCACCCCCCCCCCCCCCCCTTCATATTTCCGTGTTTACAAGAATCTCTTTACTGCTCGCTCTCATGAGACCCCGACCACTGTCAGGTGAACGCGGCGGCAGAGGGCTATTTTTACGGAATGCATCCTTGGCAATCTGTGGAACCCTGCCCTTAAACGTACTATCTTTGTAAGCGAGAGATGATATCTGTACATGACGGTCTTGATTATTTCAGTTGTCCGTTTCTCCTTCTTTTATTCTCGCTTTTGTTTTTTGTGGTTTTTTTTTCAATATCAATATCTATATGTTAGGACAGCTGGATGTAATGTTTCCTCCTTCCCACGTTTTCGTATTGAAATAAGAAAAAAAAAAAAGCTGGAAGAATGCTGCAGCTCGGAGGAGGCAAGTGAGAGGACGATACCGAACACTCAAGGCACTTCACATGATAACGATACGTTAAACATTGTACCGAAATGAGAAGATTTGTCAAAGCTTATTTTCACTTGTGCAATCATCACTAATTTTAACAAAATTCTCATGCGCGCTTTCGTGCCGCAAAAGCCCAGGTTTTCTCGCGATGCAGAGTTTTATACAATTCGTTTTTCTTTGTTTTAAAGGCTCATATGGCATCGTCATCAGTGTGGCTAATACTCGTCCTTTGCAGTAATCACAAAATGTCTAATCAATGTCCTAATTAAATATTTCTTTGTTACCCAATTAATAAATGCTTTCCTGAGCCTTCGTCACGTTTGCCTCAGCGAACAGTTTCTTTTGAGGAGATCTTCTCTTTCTTTTTTTCTCGAACAGCCTATTTTTAAGAAATTTTGCAAGTTTTCACTGAAACACCCTGTATATCCTTACATTGTACTTGTGTTGGGGGGCGATTAATGCGGTCAGCGGGGTTATTTTTCTGAGAATCATTTTCTTCAGCTCGCTGGGAGGTATTAAGCGCCAATACATTAGCGGCGTGGATGGTGCTGGTGTTTTTTTCTTGCATGTGCTCGTCAAACTTCTGTATCATTGAAGCAGTCCGTATATGATTGCTTGTTTTTTAGCATATATGTCATTGTTTCTTTTTTGACAAAGTTTTCGAACCCAGTCGTAATGACTGTGCCCCGGAGTTATTTCCACTGTGTGTGCAAAAAATTTAACGCCCAATCGACATATAAAAAGGACGAGAAGAGTCAACAAAAAGGTCATCGGTTTATGCAAATACAGTTACACACGAATGCAAGTGAAGTTGCCAGTAAGCATATATAAATCTCAGCATAATTTTATTTTGTGGTTTCTCTACATACGAATAAGCAGTCATACAACGCAACGGCAGCTTACACTGTGCTATGAGCTTCGAGTTGAGTTACCCTTGCCCTGTGTTCATCGTATCTCTGTGATTTTATGAGACAGTTTCAGAAAATATGTGCGAAGATCTTGTATACACAGAACACCAGATATTTGCGTAGTTCTCGCGGAATCGCTTCTTTCACGGCAGCGCGCACCGTAATATGGTAGGAGTGAAATCGAATAGTATCACAGGATTGACTAACTTTATAACCTGAAAAGCCATGCTTTCAAGCCTAATTGAAAATGGAGTTTACTTATACTGGAAGTTCGCGCCCAACATAATTGCTAAACCGCGATGCTGCTAATTTCTGCATATCGATAAAAATCTGACTAATTTCACTCAGGAAACACAAACTGAATGGTGTAAGAGCGCAGTTGCAGCTACAATTGGATGTGCCCAGTGTGACGTATACCAGTTTTCCTCCCTAGCCGGCAAGCGAGGATAGGCAAGTGTCATCAAGCGCCAATATTTATTGTTTCTTTGCTACGCCTGCTCACGCTTGCCAGAATAGCCGCTTTACAACGACACTCGTTCACTGTTGCGCGGCATAGTAAGGGTAGCAACTATGTCGCACAGAGGACCACGGAAAGTACCGACAACAGCGCTTTTTCACCATTCAATTTCGGTTTCCTGAGAGAAATAAGCCGGATTTCATCGCGCTGCGGCAATTCGAAAAAGGTGCCCTTTTACAAATACTACAACGGATATCGAATTCCCGTATAAGTAACATGCATCTTTCCATTAGGTTTGAGTGTCTGGCTGTTACTGTCTGGGCATTAATCGTTCTAATATTGTCAATTACCGTTAGCATTTTAACATCCTTTGCACGGTACGTGCTGCCATGAAGGAAGACCGCAAAGATTTTGCAGATGGTTATCTGTGTTCAAAACATTTTCGCACACATTTTCTGAAACACCCTTTATAGCTTTACGTAGACCATTAGTCTTCCCAAATTTTAATTATTGCTCTGCTTTCTGATTTATGAAGATGGGACATGAAATGTCCGCGTTATGTGTGAAATGTTCAAAGATTTTTTATTAGGGGTGTGCGAAGACCAAATTTTCCGAATACGAATAGAGTAAAAATATAAAATTTTATATATGGAATAATATCGGATATCAAAAGAGGAATGCCTCTTCCGTAATAATAACGTACTTAGTACAAAACTTTACATTGAAGAAGTGCGTTATTAAGCTATCAGCATAAAATGCAATGCTATCCAAATATGCAGTATTCAAGAATATTCGAAACATTCCAATATTCGCACACCCCTATTCTTGATGTACAAGCACCTTTCTCTGCTTAGTTCGTACAAGTTTCACTTCTGCTCTAGAGCAGTGATCTTTTTACACTGATTAGCTTGAAAATTTTGCTGATCGTTTGAGAACCTTTAAATGCTTTTAAATTTTTTCCTGTATTTATTTGCAACGGCGATAATATAATGGAAAAATACACATTTTCGACATTTCCTTCTCCTATCGCTTTGGCTTAGTCAAGTGTGCGCCCTGGCTTTGCAATATGTCAACTGTGGGATTTCTTGCTAGGAAGCACCCATTCCAGTTTACTTCTAAGTTGGAATAGTAATGAAATTATCCACACAAGTTGATGCTGTTCTGGAAGCCTTCGTTCGCATTTAGCATTTTGCTGAACGTGTGTTGCCCTATGTTTGACTATTAATGCGGCTCTTGCAACTCATCTCTGTCGCGTGTTCTACTTTCTTTTGCCCACTGCACATAAAACTGATTGCTCTTGTTTCACGTTTCCTGTGATCTGCCTTTCTGTGTTCTGTTTATCGGTCGCTTTTTGTGTCCTTGTTTACTCCTTGTATTTTTTGAACATCTGCTTGATCTGCAACCGCAGACTGGTGTTTATTGTGAATAAACCAAATAAAAACTGAATTGCCCTTTTGAATACCTTCTTGCGCTATTTGAAGAAACCACTCGAACGCAGAAGGGAAGTGCTGTCATGAATATTCCATTATGTAAAGATAGTGCTGATGCGTAACACAATATACTACCAGGACGCAGTAAAAAGTGGGTACAACAGAGAAAATACACCAAATATAGTCCCGGCGTGCCAAGCAAAAATTCTGTCCGGCACGGAGTACAAAAATTTATCTATATACTCCCAATGTGACTCTTGAAAACTCCGCCAAACACGGAGTATGCAAAAAAATATATACTCCCAAGGCACCACGCAGGAACTCCGTCAGACACGGAGTAAAAAATGAAAATATATACTCCCAGGGCACCACGCAGGAACTCCGTCAGGCACCGAGTAAAAAAATAAAAATATATACTCCCAAGGCAACACGCAGGAACTCCGTCAGGCACGGAGTAAAAAATAAAAATATATACTCCCAAGGCACCACGAAGGAACTCCGTCAGGCACGGAGTAAAAAATAAAAATATATACTCCCCAGGCACCACGAAGGAACTCCGACCGATGCGGAGTAGAAGTTTACTCCTACCCTACGGAGTATAATTTACTCTCAATGGGGGGGGTCGCTAGAGGACACGGCATTTACTCCCATAAGGGAGTAATTTTTTTACAGTGTAGTACGGATGCCTGCAGCCATGTCACAGATACGCCTGGTACAGTCAAACAACAACAGCAACACTGCGAGCGCCGCGAGGTTAGAGTACAGTGACCCAGATAGAATTGGGGAATTGCTCGAAACGGCCACATTATGAATGCGTCGAAGCTGAAGCAAAAATAGGGTCAACCCGCCCGTGGCGCTGCGATCGTCAGCCTGCAGAATACGGTAGCGCAGTGGTAGAATGCCTGCTTCCCACTCAAAGAACCTGGGTTCGTGTTCAGCGGAGGACGCAATTCTCATTTTTTATTATAATATTTTCTGTTAGAAATGTTTTTTTTTTAAGAGTGACGAATATATACTTCATTTGCTACACGTCAACACAGAAATGAAGGCGCAATTTAAGGAAATAATGTTAATATAACCAAATAATTGCGATGGAGGCAAATGGTTGCAGCGCCACCACACGGGACTTGCGAAAAACAAATCAAAACATGGCCCCTGAGATGCTGTGCTCGCTTGTTAGCGTTTGCCTGGAGTTCTTGGATACTGAATTAAACGAAAGCGCAGTCGGAAGTGTTTCTGGTGTCTGGCCCGCTCTTCGGAATGGGAGGAGATGGGGAGCGTATCTTCCTCCGTAGCAGACGAGAATTCCAAATGTGCGTATTGTGAGAGGGGCGGGCGCTTGCACGTGTGGGGGCATTTCATCGGCATTTTATGGTGGGTAATTAAGGGGTAAGGGCAGCCCTATACCCCCCTCCCGCTGTGTTTTTTTTCTCTACGTACGCCTATTGAACCTTTTTCCGACACAAATTTTGCTGGATATTCATAGGAGAAAATCTGATGCTTCATTACAAGCACGTCAGTTCAAGTGCACTATGAACCAAATGTTTTTCCTTAGGAAGGTGTAGTCTACGTGTCCTGTGCCCCACTGAATGCGCAGCCCAAGCAGCAAGGTGTTGTTCCAGATACGCGATCTAAGAACGGTCTTGAAAACACAGTGTTTCGTGGGAAGCGCATGACAGAGAATATTTACTCTGGAGAATGGAACTACAAAGACAGTCAGTAGGAACGGCCGGACGAAAGCGCGTTCGCTGCTGCTTCCGTGTATTTGAATAATATACATGCGGCCAAGCCAACATAACGAAGTGTTACATGCTGTTTGAAGTCGCCAATTAAGTGTGCGAGCTTTCCTTCTTTTTCCGACGCGTGTGAATGTTCAACGATCGCTCTTAAATAAACGTAAGTTATCTCAGCATTATCATCCGTCGTTCGATCATCGCGCTTAGTTGCTCTGAAAATCAAGCAACTCTGCAATATCTTGCGTCTTTCTTTACTGAAATCTCGTAGCAAGCACCAACCTTCTCCGCGAAGGTAAACACACACACACACACACACACACACACACACACACACACACACACACACACACACACACACACACACACACACACACACACACAAACAGCGCGCGCAGCCTGTGGCTTCCTTCTGCCCCCCTCACGGTTCTCACCACATCGGGGATCGGCCTAACCACAATTTTAGCCTACGGACGAACAAGCCGCGTCATTGTGGTAAAAGTCCGACCGAAACCACCCAGATTTCGGAGGGAGGGTATAGGGGGCGTTCAGGAAACCTGGGCCTCCTGAACGCCCCTTCCCCCGTTTCCCCTCTTCGGCTACGCTCCTGTAAACGACGTAGGCACACTTTGCACGCTCGTTTGAAATGTCACTGGTCAAGTACGCTTGGTGCCCCAGCGCGTGAACATCTAGCAGGACGTACAAGAATAAGCAGACCACCTTTGATCGAGGTCGGAAGCGCAAAGGATAAAGAGGTCGTGCAAAGAAAATGTAACATCCCAGTCGCAATTCAAATGCTGATTCTAAAATATGTGGGCGCAATATTCAGTGTGCATTTAGTAACGTTCGTTTGAAATCCTAGCGTTCTTGCGCTCCCGAGGCGACCATGCTATTCTAGCCACCCTAGACCACGCGACACCATAGGCCACCATAGCCAATATTAGGTGATGTTTCGGTGACGTCAACTGAAAATATCTTTAAAGAATACTATATTGTTAATTTTCATTTGCATTAAAATAACGTATCTATGTGAACGCTGGAAAGCGAGAAAATAGTTGACCACCGCAAGCAAGGCTACAGCACGGTTTGTTTTCCCATAGGCTCCGAGGGAGCGCCAGTCTCAGAGACCATGGTACGCACTAAGATGCCGTCAGCTGCAATGCTGAGGAGAACGAGCGCTGGGAACTCCAAACCGTGCTTTTGTCGCTCTAAATCAACCCGCACGACTGCAGCGAAACAATATATATTATACACTGGAGGGTCAGGATTTCCGACAACACATAGTGTACAAAATTTTCAGAAATGTCTGACGACCCCTTTAACAAGTTCTTTTTTTTATGTTTCCGAAGATAGAGGCGGAGATATTGCTTTTTTAATGGATAAAACACTTAAATCGAACAAGTAGCATTACCGAGAACGATTTCGTGATTGTGCTATCAGCCAACGCGACTTGTACCTGAAGCTAGGAAGTCGGTCCTCCTCATGGCGTAGTTTGCCGGGAGATGAGGAGACTATTTCCGGATCTATATTACCCGAAGTTATGATTCGCTGATGCGTGAATTAAAATAATATTGGCTAACGTGCCTTGGCCTTTCCTTTGATAAGGAACTTGTTTCAAAACCCCTTTAAATATCCATTTTCCCTAAAAAGTACATTTTACTTCAGTATGCATGCCATTTTTCTTCCTAAAACACCAACTTTGTCGATTTAAGACAATAAGACAGAAGAGAGGGCCCAGAGCGCTGGACCTGCAACAGTTTGTTGCTTTAAAAACGCTTTTTACGTTCCTTACGCGTGCTTCGCATTTCCTTGATTCCCACTGCACGTGGGATCTGCCAATTTTTTTCTTCTGCTTCGATGATTTCGCGTGTAGTGCGATCTCGGGACTCAGCACTCACTTCGAAGTCTGAAAATTTTTGTCTATAACAACACGGTGCTGCACTGGAGAGAGGGCCAGCGTTGCTCTGAGAGATGAACTTTAAAGTGCTCGTACAATCTTTCGTTTTACTGAACGACTTGTCCGTCCACAGCAAAAATTTCCGTATGACAAGGCGAACTGGTATGCTAGGTTGCAGTCACAATCCCTAAACTTATCGTTATGGTTGGCGGGACACCTTTGTCGTGGTCGAGGTGCAGGGACGGACATTTTCTACAGCTTGCTAAACTTTTCGGGAGCAGAGGAAACCGCGTTGACGTTCTCGCGCTGCGTTATACAGTAGAACCTCGTTAAAACGAACCACTGGATATAACGAAGAAATCACAACTCCCCTTGAAATTCCCATAAATGAGACGGATATTGGCTATAACGAACTGACGGGTATAGCGAAGTAATTACGGCTCCCCCTTTCACTTCGTTATAACGGGGTTTTACTGTACTTGCTTGAAATTGCGGGCGATTTTGTGCGTACTATACGGATTTTCAGCAATTGCCTATTTCTCTCTGGTATAGGCTCGAATGCATTAGTGCTCGCTTTTCACTGAAGGTCACGAAAAAGCCCTACGGCTACAGAAACTTGCACAAAGTCAAGGTAGCTAGCCGAGTTAGCCGTTCGGCCTGCTCCTGAAAGCCGTCGTTCATCTTGTGCTCGCAGGATTTTCGTAAAGAATTCATAAAGCAAGACTTCACAATACCACGCTTAACAAGTTTGGAATGCGGAAAATAAAAAGGAAAGAATTGGCTTATTCTCACGCCGGTAGTACATCCAGCAAGATCGACCGTGAAGCAAAAATAACTCAGGGAACCTAGTTTGGCCTTTTTTTTTTTAAATAGAAAATCTGTGGGTAAGGTTAGAATGTTCAAAATTTTTCCGCATAAGAGCCAAAACAGCTCAAGCGTCAGTCCTGTACGAGTCAACATCACTGCCTTAGCTCAAATCTTGTAACGCATTAGTGTTAACGAAAACATATGAAACAGACCTATCAAGCTTTGTTGAAAACAAATCCTCCATGGCCAGTTCGGATAGCTATCCCGCTATTAGAAAAGCCAAGTCAGCTAAGGCAATCGAACACATTACTTCCAGCATTGACGATCGCTTTACCAATGGATGGCCGGTGAGGATGTAAGCACACTCATTTTTTAAGAAAAGGCCGGCTCCCTTTTTGATGTCTTGCACGTTCCTTCGAGCTCCCCTCCACGACGCCACGCCGCGCTGCTTTATATATGGACACCGAGCATCTTTCCCAAGCTCGATGCACAATCTCTACTGCGCGTGCATGTAGGTCAGCTTTGATGTTACCTAACGCCGGTATACCAGCATATCTTGCTCTGTATGTTGGGCTTAGCGATCTCGCTCCATAAGCAACTTCGACAGTCATTTAGGGGCGAAGCACATTAGGTCTCGGACTATCGGTTTCTCTTGTCGTGTCCTGTCGTCACGGTACATCATGTTGTCAAACAATGGTCAGAAAACAAGTGTATGATGGATAAAACCGGTTGGAAATAAACTAACATAGCTTAAACTAATTTAAAATAAAGGAATAGTGAGAATTTAATTGAATTAAGGTTATAAATTTATTAAATTCGGTTGCGAAAATTGTGTGGGCCCATGCTGGAGGCAGTGCGCCCAGACAGTGTGCATGTAGCGTTGTCGCGTCAGAAGCGATTCTAACGAGTTTTTGCTAATGCGCCCGGGCTGTCGGCGTCTAAACGTCGTCGTCGTGGCCATTAGCAGCGACTGACATGTTCCTGCGGGAAACACCGGCGCATCACCGCAGGCTTCGTACCTTCCCAGGCTTCGCATTAGTGGAGCTGTCATGATCTCTTGCGGTGCCCGGGCTGTCGGCGTCTACTCACGTCATGCTCACGCTCAGAAAAGAGCAGTTGAAATCGGGGCCAGAACATGGTGATAACTGGTCAAAAGTGGTTAAAGCGGATCCAGAGTAAGAATGGTTAAACTAAGCCAGATTGGCGTAATAATGTAAATGATGCACATTAGTTGTAATTAATAGCATAATGCGATCAAATTAAGCGAAAACAATCCGAAAACGAAGACTATCACCACAAGAGAAAGAACACGAAGGAAACGCGAGCAAATCACTGCGCCGCAGCTACACAAGCTTATGCACACCAATGAATTCTATTGATATCAGCCAATAATGGTTCAATATAAACTAGACGGATCCAAATTAAGCTTAAGATTAACCAAGTTCGTAAAATAATGTAAAGTATACAGATTAAGGGTAAATAATTAAATTATAAGACTAAATAAAGTGAGAATAATTAGAAGACGCCGACGGTAACGATAAAAATGCAAGCTGTCAGTCCCCAGCTTTGTACACCTTTCATTGTTGTGGAATTACCTTAGATATTGGCAAGAGATGCATTTTTCTAAAAAAAGAACATTGGGTTTTTTTAAGAGTCAGCGTCGTGTATAATAGCAAGCATTCTTTGTACGTTAGTTTTCTAATATTACCAGTCGCTTTGCTTTTATAAACCTACGCTTTTTCTGGCCACCGACAGATGACAAAGAATATGGGAGTAAAGCCAAGCTGATAAGACTTGACAACACAGCTGCCGTGGGCCAAGCCTGCCGTAAGCTGATCAGTGACCACCTGCTCCGACAGAGGTATTACCTCCATGTCTTATCGCACAACCTGTGCGTGGAGTTCCTGCCTCCTACTGGCAGGAACTCCGAGACTCTCAACTACAACCTCGTCCTCGTGCTGCCCCATGGAGCGACGTTTCCGAATGGCATCTTATACGACCTCTATGATTTTTACTCCGACTACTCGATCCATGCAAACGAAGACCTCTTTGCTGGAGCTACAAGTAGGTTTTCCTTCTTCGTTTTCTAACTCCTCATGTATCAGCGACAGGAGAAGAATCCGAGTCGAGAGTTGAATCAAAGTTGAAGTGTTCTGGCAGATCTCCAGTGTCCTCGCTAACCCTGCTCGACCTCCACAAAGGCTGTTTCGGTGAACTTGTTTCACTGCGTTGAAAAATCCACGTGCGCGTTACGAGTATACAACTAACTTAATATTGTCGTCGGCTTAACCGTCTAACACTGCACTTTCTATTGACCTTAAGTATTTAACTATTATTAATTAAACAACTTTAACACTGTTACTTTAAACGCACAAATGTTTAATGGAGAAGTCGTGAAGTATGTTACTTAGCGGCCACATAACGCATGTACTCTCATGCGAATAGTCTGAATGACGCGATGTTTGAAAAAGTGGCTCGTGACTATAAGCGATTGCGTGCACCGATGTTAGCGTCCTAAAACAAGTGATCCATGATGAGCATCCCTGCAGTGGTATGTAAAGGCTCTCTGATCCCAAAGGAGGACTTCCTTTTGCAGTGTTATAAAGGAACTCACAAGAGGCAGAGATGGTAGAGACATCTTGTTGTGTCTTGTATATTTACAGTATGAAAATCATTTCTCAGTTGCGCCAGTGACCTCAGGCAGGAAGACAATGTTAAAGGTGCTGCGAATAAATAGATTGTCTCACTGCCATTGTCTCACTACCAGAAAGTTAGCATATGGGTAAGAATAGTAGCTGTGCGTGACTCTCGTTGGGCTCTGCGTCGCCTCATTACATCAACTGTTGCTCCTGGTAGGCTCCCTGCACGCGTTCGAAGCCTACCTACGCATAATATTTGCTGGCTATTGGCTCGAGTGCTATGAAGTGGCACAAAATGGCGTCGAATATACCGCTGCGCTGCTACGAAGAAAGATTTGCGGAAGCGACAGCGATTCCTTGCTTCCGTTGTTGTCGCCGACACTGCAATCAGTGGGCATGGCTAGCGTGTCATTTAAGTGAGTCCTGCAACACTTTTTGAACACAGCGAGAAGACGCTGCAGAATAATTGTGGTGGCCCCTGTGAAATATACGCTAAATATTATTGCACTAAACGTGGCATGCAGTTTTCCTATTCTTGTCATTTTACCGCCCCTCTGCTCACTCCCGCTCCATTTCCTGCGTACGTTAGCAGCGCGCATGTCGAGACGAAAAGAGAATGATGATTGCTTGCGGGCAGTGGAACTCCCGACGCGGCAAATCCGCTAATACCGTACGAATTTTTTATGTCGCTCGAGAATTAATCGTCTGGAAAAAGTGTCTCAGGGCCCCAATAATGCGATAGCATTACATACCTTATCAAGCAGAAATCTCGGTGAGCATCCTGCCGTTGTCCGGCATTAAATTTCGATGGCAAAAAGCTAACGCGCAGGGCTTGACGCAGGCCGTACTCTGACGTGTACGCGTGTTCATTTTTGTTGCGTTAGCTACACTGGCCGAGCTGGAACAGTTTCACGTGCTCGTCCGAGAGCCGTGCTGCGCATGCGCGAGGAACAGTGATATCACACAGCTGCCGCACAGGAGCCACCGCGTCCGCGTGCTCCGCCGCCGCCGCCGCGCGAGCCTCGCCGGTCTGCGCATTCCAGAGGAGTGACGTCATAGCCGCGGCAGACGAACTAGCGCCGGCGCGCGCGCAGCTGCGCGCCTCCGTTGTGCAGTCGCCGTCTGACACCGCGCCGGAGCCGCTTGATAGCGCCTCTCACTTTGCGCGCATGCGGAGGTGTATCAGTAGGGTATACATACAGCGGGAAGGAGGAGGAGGAGGAAAAGAAAAACGGAAGGACAGGAAGGTTAGGCAGTTGTAATATCGGCTGGCTGGCGTTTGCCAGTGTGCTATAGCCACGGAGGAGGATAGAGCCGTCTTTGTGGCAATGGAGAAGCAACCTGACGTTGAGCAAAAATAAGTATACATGTGTCACATAATGCATATACCGTGTGCGTGTCATTGAAGCAGCAGTAAGCATGATAATCAAGCTAATCTTAGACAACCAGGAGAGCTAAGAATAATCAGCCGAAGTAAGCCACTGCAAACTTTTTTTCACGCGGTTGCTTAGCGGGACATGTGTTACGTTTGGCTATACCACCAAAACCTTTGAAGAAAGCGTTAATAGAGTCCTTTTAAGAGATTTTGTGTAAAGGCGTCGTACTGTTCGAAAAATACATCCTGTAGTTACTTCATACCGCATGTTATACCACTGTAACAATGTTACAAATAAATAAATAAATAAATAAATAAATAAATAAATAAATAAATAAATAAATATACCTTTGGCCAATTTCTACACTTCTGTTTTCATCGCATTACGTTCTATCCACTTTCTTCTTTTGTTACGCGCAATATTACGGCCATGAAGGCTAACAGTAACTGTAAATACATGCAGAAAAAATCAAGGTTTCCAAGAGTCTCGTATTTGATAATATACAATACACACTGACAGGGCTCGGACGACAGAGAAGTTTTACCTTGGGAACTAGAGGTGTCGCAGCATATTTGAGAGCGTTAATGCCGCTTGGCGCAAGTGCCTAGTCAAGCGGTACTAGTTTTTCAAGTATCGCGCACTTCCTTAAAAGCCCAGGGGCGAGATCGAAAATTAGTGTTTGCGAACGCAGGCAGTTTTGTTCGCTTTTCATCGCATGTCATTAATTGGCAGTTGATATGCTTATGTCGTAAGCAACAGGGCACGGACACGTTTTTGCATGAGACTTTTTCTCTGCATGTCACACGTTTAAGCCCACAAAAAAAAAAAATCTTTTTTATACAACAGTCTGCTTGCCAATCAAGTTCTAGAGAACCGCTGGTGCGAGGGCGTCATGCTGTGCTGACCTCATTTTTCTTCCTACAGATGCCATGCTAATGTTTCAAGAAACTATCGACGCTATACACACGCGCCTGCAAAGTAACGGCACATACGCATATCATAAACCCGTGAGTATTCACGCACATAAGTGGATCTGACTTTCTTTCTGGGGTATTACGTCCCGAAATTGCGATAGTTATGAGAGACGTCGTAGCGCCGGCCTCCGGAAATTTCGTCCACCTACGGTTCTTTAACGTGCACTGGCATTGCACAGTGCACGAGAGCTGATACGACAATAGCCACACAGCGTAAGGTGGGGGACCAGGTTGAGTTGAGTTTATTTACCACGTACAGTTGTACAGTAAGTGGTTGGGATAGGGAAAAAAAAGCTGCATGAAACAGCTTGACAAGTGCCCCACATCCCCATGTTCACTGTGGCAACAAAACGACAAAAGCAAAGTAAACCACAAGACAATTTAAACCAGCAATGCACATGCTTTGCATCGGAGCAAGGAAGTTATACAAAGTTATACAAACCAGCAACGCACATGCTATACATCGGAAGAAAGAAGTTATACAAACAGAAATAATACTCGGTGGTCCGCCAGGTTTCTAACGCGGACTGTTACGGTGTGTGATGTGTGAAGTGCGCGACCAGAGAGTGATTTTGAAAAGTGCGCGCGAAAAGCAAAAATGACGCAATGAAAAAGAAGACGACGTGAGAAGACGCTCGCGGACCGGGAGGACGGCACATGAAAACGTCGACGAATGAGAAAGAAAGGCGTGGCGTTGCAAAATTAAAATAAGAGGAGCCAACCACAAACATCCACGAAGTTCCTAGCGGCCACAGGCTGAATAACACGGTGGCACAGCGGTGGCCAATCAGAAAGGAACAAGTAGGCAGAAAGAAAAGAAAAGCGAGCGGCATCGGATTCTTCAGGGGGTTCCACGAAAGAGAGTTCAGGAGAGTTCCAGGAAGGAGAGTTCGAGGAAGGCAGCGGATGGTCCACCAGGCCGGGCGTTGAAGACGGCAGTCGGGTTCCGGACCCGAGCCACCAGGGCTTCACCCGACCGGGACCTCCTGTTAACCAGACCTCAGCCATCGGAACCCCAGTGGCTCGCAAGCTCCAGGCGAGGACTTGCTGAATCCTGTGCCCGTAGGCATAGCGGGAACAATCGGGCTACGGGTCCGAGTTCCACGCTGAGATGCCCGACCAGGAGGCTGCTACCCCCTGATCGAGCCGCCTAGCCGCCCACGTCCTCCGTCGCCACGAGACGTCTGATGCGGTCTTTTTCACAAGCCTGCTGCACTTCACTCGCTCGTTCTGCACGAAGTTCAACGACAATTTGGTGAGCCGTCCGATTCTCCCGCGTCGCCTTCACACATCTCTCTCGGACCCTTAGTTATTAAATCGCCAGGACTCTCGTAGCACCTATGGAGACTTTATTAGAACTAATTTCTCCGTTTCGTCATGCTTTTATTTCTCAAGAGCTTGCTTTTTCATTTTCTTTCTTTTCTTATTATATTAAAAACTTTGTGTGTGTGTCGTGTTCTGTGAAAAACGGCTTTGTCCTCGGTCAGACTCTCGGAGGCTTCGCCTGAGAGAATCGTCCGAAAACGAATCTATAGAAGAACCTGCTTAAAATATCATCACACGGTGCAAAAAAGCCTAGCGGCTGGCGCATGCATTCCTAACCAGTCGAGATCTCTATACTCGACTCCTTACCTCAGCGCAAGTTTAACGATAACGCCCTCGAGGTGATTCTCAGGAAGATGTATACAGTCGTCTGCACGGTTAACTCGAACGCTCCGCACCGTGGCCCCGAACGCCTTGGACTGACGCCAGCTCGACCAAGTGTTCGACGTACTATGTTTGCGGCAGTTGACGATAGATGGGTCTCGGCTCGATTTCACCGGTCAATTTGCGTTTCGCTTCTGCCTGGCTGGTGGGTTGAGTGGACCCACTTCGCCGATCCGTTTCGGCATGTTTCGCCCATGGCTGCGATATGACGTGCGCCGAGAAAGTTCGTTGCCGTATGCTTATTTCGGCAATGAAAAGCAACTTGCGACCGCTCGCGAGCCTTTCGAGACTCATCTCAAGCTGGAGCTTGAAAGAAATTACGCATTAGGAAAGCAGAGCAAACACAACGTGGTGACATTCATAAATGTTGCGCAGTAAATGCGTCCGCAAATTAGGTGGTGTAGTGGTTTATTATTGTTGTTTTGTAGGGTTTTACGTCCCAAATCCAGTTCTGATTATGAGAGACGCCGTAGTGGAGGTCTCCGGAAATTTCGACCACCTGGGGTTCTTTAAAGTGCAACGACATCGCACAGCACACGGGCCTCAACATTTCGCCTCCATCGAAATGCAGCCGCCGCGACCGCGATTCGATCCCGCGACCCTCGGATCAGCAGCCGAGTACCTTAGCCACTAGACCACCGTGGCGGGCTGTGTAGTGGTTTATTAGTTGTCAGACAACGCGCATCGGAGAGCTCTCGCGCAGGGATTCCGCGCTTCTTCCCGCACTACGGGAAGAAGCGTGTCATAATCACCGGCTCGAGAGGGGCCTGCAGAAATATTTAACAGCGGTACATTCCTTTCCTGGCGTACCGCATACTTCAATATAGCCACTACCCTGGGGGACCCCGCGTCTCGAATGATTGTGTGGGCTCATATGGGCCTCGAAGCCAACGAAACGGCATTGGCCGCTGCCCGCGAGCTCATTCTCCGCGCAACGCCTTCAGACCCTTCCGAAATGGATCCCCAACCCAATCCGGCCCTCAATTTTCGAGAAATTACTCGATTGTGTCAATTCGGCCATGCGATTCATCCTAAGCCCTCTAACGGCCTCACAAAGGCACAGAAACGCCACACTCTTCCGCCTTTACACCAAAACAGTGCCGTGCCCGGTAGATTCAAAACACTACGATTCTGCCCATACTGGAAAATGCCCGCACTGTGCGAAGAAGTCCATGGACATCTTCCACATCGTGTGGGCATGCCAATCAGCCCCGTACCTTGCCTCAAAACAGAACCCCTCCCGGGAGGACTGGGAGGCAGCCCTCCCCGGCTGCTCCGAACTGTCGACCGAGCTCGAGCCGCGCCATTCGCCATTGGTCTCCTGTAATGTGGAGCCCACCTAGTGTTTGTGATATATATATATATATATATATATATATATATATATATATATATATATATATATATATATATATATATATATATTTATATATATATATATATATACGGGAAGGGAAGTTTAGTTGTCAGAAACGAGTTAAGCAAACAACAAACGCTGAGGCCCAGGAAAGCACAGGGGAAGTTATTCCAATCCGTAACCAGCAAACATTGAAGCCTTGGAAGCACAGGGGAAGGTATTCAAGTTCCTATCTATGGTGCTCTAATTATGGAGTAAGTAGTGAGCAATTCCAGTGGACAAAAAGACAAACTTGCCTTCGGTGCGAACCGAGCCCACGACCTTCGGATAACGAGCGTCCGATGCTCTAATGAGCTACGAAGGCGGCCGTCCCTCCGTCCACTTTATGCGAGGGCTTATTGGGCAGCAGTCATCGCACCATAAGATCAAGTTCTACGAGAAGCCTCCCGGCCCACGGCCGGTCTGGACGCGCGCGCTCGCTCCCTCTTTTACGGCCTGAGCAGCTGCCACGACTACAATGGACCTGTTTCTATACAGGACGACGACGCGTTCCGCGCGAGGGCGTCGCGAGCCAACCCCCCAAAGCGCGTTGCTCTGCATGCGGTTCCTATGGTAAACCAGCTGTTCCCGGCCACTTTACCGTGCTAATTATTTTTTCCGCATGTAGAAAGTGGTGGAAGCAGTACAGGTGCGTGTGGGGACAGTCTGGCTTTCTAGGTACTCATGCACTCGGCAAAAGAGGAGGCACACTCAGTGCTACTAGCAACAAGAATGGGTTGGTTGGTTGGTCAAACTTGACCATCTTATATTTGATGGAGGCGGAAATGCTTGGGGCTTGTGGGCTTGGATTTAGGTGCACCCTAAAGATTACCAGGTGGTCGAAATTACCGCAGCCTTCCACCACGGCGTCCTTCATAAACATAACGCAGTTTTCGGATGATAGACGGCATGCCGATGCAGATGTCCCGAAGTGCGTCCTTCTGCTTAGTTTCTACAATGAGACGGATTTGCTCAGCCTTGTGGCGAACCGCTCAATTGTGTTATTGTCAAAATTTTTCCCGGAACCATCATATGAGATTGTGACGTTCTTCGAGAAGGCAGTGAAATATCTTTACCGAAAGAAAATCCTCGAGACACTGCAATTTACTGTTCAGTCATATCTTGAAGATTCGCCGCTTCTGGACTGTCCGGAAGGTGTGGACAAGAGTCACGCCAGAGTGTCGGCGCACATCATCTCTGAAAAGTTTCTCCGGATTCTTCTTGTGAACTACACAAAAAAGTTAACAGATCAGAATGACAAGCCTTCTGGCTATATTCACAAGCCCACGCGGAAACATTTCCGGCTGTGAACGATGTGACTACTTTAAACTAGCTGTAAGCATCACGACAGTGTTTTACCAGCAGTGCTTTTTTTCTTTTTCAGTTCTTCTTGTGCATTATATTATTTTAGTACCAAGGACAACATTCTGTATGATGCTGAACGGTTTCTGTGAAAGTTCTTTATTTTGCTTCGCCTACGGCGTACGTTATTGCATAAGAAGATTTTTCTCATCTCTTTACTTGCACGCTGAATACCGCGTCTGGACACGTGAGAGCTTGGGAATTTATATGCATGCAGGGACTCAGCGTGGTGTGGTGCGAGTTTTATTATTATTATTATTATGTTCCTTCTGCTGTGATTGCGACTCACGGCTACTTGTGGAGAGTGTGACTTTCCCCTTTTCGAAGTATTTATTTTAATAATAAAACAAAAATTGCGATAGCTTGAATAAAAATGACCATATTTTATTATTTTCAAGTACATTAATGGTTGGCATATGTGCATTTGACGTAAACGTTTTGGAAACCAATTTCTTTCAAAAAGGAATGTTTCGTGTCATTTGTTCTGACGGTCGGTGACGAATCATGCGGCCGAGGCTTCTGAGCGCGACGCGCATCGGTAAGTGCTCTCATGAGCAGCAAAAGCGGGCGAATCAGTGGCTTGTGCCTCTCCCTCGGAAAAGCGGAAAGCACCAGAGTTGCCATATATATGCCTGCTGCCGTATTCTCATCGCATTGGTACCATGCATAGCATATAGAGGAGCTTCAGAAAGTGACACGGGAAGTCTGAGGCCGAGCATTCCCAGCGCGCGCTAGCCTCCGCAACGGCCGGGAGCTGGTTTAGAGCGGGTTGGCTCGGAGCGCCCCCGCCAAGTTGCGGCGATAGGTAGCAACAACCCCCCGTGCGCAGGCCGTAAAAGAGAGCGAGCGAGCGCGTCCAGACCGGCCGTGCCCGGCCATAAAAGCGTTCCACACCCGCCGCCGTGGCTACGAATGGCGCTGCCTAACACTCCGAGAATTACATATATCATCATCATCATCAGCCTGTTTAGGTCCACTGCAGGACGAAGGCCTCTCCCAACGATTTCCAGTCCACCCTATCCTGAGCGAGTTCGTTCCACTGTATGCCCGCAAACTTTTTAATTTCATCGCTCCATCTAACCTTTTGCCTACCTCTGTTGCGTTTTCCCTCTCGTGGTATCCATTCCGTCGCTCTTACTGTCCACCTATTATAAATAGCCAATAAAGTGGACGGAGGGACGACTGCCTTCGTATTTCAGTGGTAGAGCATCGGACACGTTATCCGAAGGTCGTGGGTTCGGTTCCCACAGAAGGCCGGTTTGTCCTTTCGTCCAGTGTAGTTCCTTTCTACTTACTCCAAAATCACAATACTACAGTTAGCAACTCTAATAACTTCCCCTATATGCCTTCCTAGAGGCTTCAGTGTTAGTTGGTTCATGGTTCATTAAGCTGTTTCTAAGAAATAAACGTGCCCTTGACCCCTTCCCCTTCGTGACTAATATATATATATATATCGAAGCGTTTTGGACGTGAGTGTTCGAGCGCAACAGAGCAGCGCGAGGTAGCACAGCTGGTCGAGCACCGATGACCAGTTTTCCTAACTCCTCGCGCTCTTCTGTTTAAGCTGTATGTCCACTGCCCCTTCATTTACAGTACAATATATAATAAAATATATACATACAAAGTTTTTTCAAGCAAGGCCTCAACATTTCGCCTTCACCGCGACCAGTTCCTTTCACGAATGAATCTTGAAAGTTCGTTTGGTTAGATAACCTTGCTAACTGAGTGAAAATGCGCTATAATGTGCACTATTTATCAGTGGCCTATAATTTAGTAAGAATTTCTCAAACATTCATCGGATTGTTTTACATTTTTCAGCGTGGTGTATTGGAAATTCCAACAGAAGATCCAGTTCTCGACCTTCACAATTATCGCAACGGATTTTTCGTGGCTCTGTCGATCGGATTCTGCCTACCGCTTGTATGTCGAATACGGGACATAACGACGGAAATCGGATCGGGCCTTAAGGTATAAAATTTTACACTTTTGCGACTTGTTTTATGGTATATATTGCCACTGACAAGATTTGTGCTATATTCTGCGCTAAGTCAAGGCGGAGATGCTGTTTAGTAGCGGTCATACCTGAAGTTCGTTCAACAATGAAGATGTTAACAACGAGACAGAGACGTGGAAATGCGTTCTCTAATGGTTTTATGGACTATAAGATTTTGTAAATAACTGTAAGAAAAGGGTATTGTAATAAAAGGGTGCTGCATAGATGAGATTACATACGATTCAAGTTACGCAGTAAGTCCATCAAAATCGGCATCAATTGCGACGGAAAGCTCTAACAAGAGACGCTGAATCTACTGAGCGCACGCTCTATCATTATGCAGTGCACTGTATTTCAGATTGCGTTACTATTACAGTAATTCCACTTTTATAGAGGTCGCGTAAGGCTCTTACTGGTATATAAAGACACGTGTTATGGAAGTCGTGTAATACGTGTGTATTCCTTTCGAGCGTGTATTATGATGGAGTGCATATAAACGCCTCAAATCACACATAATTTCCCTGCCACTCCATATTGTATTGCAAGAAAGAAAACGCAGTTATATGCTGAAATACCCGGCATACACTAATTAATTGTTATTAGAGCATAATGGAATATAAATTTATGTTGACGTCAGTCACCCTTTATTTTTGCGTAAAATGTATCACAGGTCAGACTTGAAACGTGCGTGCAGTGTGTTGTCAGTTGTGCTCATTACGAGTCAAGGAAAAAAAATATTTCCGACGTCGCCTCTGGAACGTATATACCACGTCAACCCCCTCGTCAAATATAGTAATGCTTTTGCAGAACTAACATAAATTTATATTCCATTATGCTCTAATAACAATTAATTAGTGTATGCCGGGTCTTCACGTATTCGCCGTACATTTTTTATAAAAGTAACGACACAGTTACGGTTCGTCGCACTGCAAGCTCAGTGTTCCTTGCTCTTTTGTGTCCACTTGCCCACCACGGAACTGCCGGAAATAAGTTGCGTACACGTCTGTGCACCGCCGCTCAAGAGGATTTTACAGGATTACTCTTGATGTTTCAGTATAAAATTAGCTTAGTCTCCTGCCTTTAAGATACACGACGAAAGGCTCCGTGCGAACGATAACCGAAAAGTATGTTATCCTTTAAGCGTCGTTTATATACCGTGGTCTCTGAAAGTATTTGGAGCGCAATAGTGCGGTTTATTATTTATAGATACCCCGAACTCGATACAGCTGCTGAGCACTACATACCTTAAATGCCAACTTCGGTGATTTTTCTAGGTTACTGTTTCCCGACAGAATTATGTGGGTCCATTGCTTTGTATAATTCTGTCGTTTATGTCGTCCATCGACAACTGGAAGCACATGGGCGTGAATATATGGCAAATGAGTTCTGCGGAAACCCGCAAGATGGAGTGACGCCACCATATATTTACGCCCATCGTGCTCCCAGTTGTCGATGGATTCGCCCTCGCGCTCTTAGCTAAATTGGCAGAACGAGCGCCCCGGACAGGCGTTGGTCCAGGATTCGAACCCCGGACCACGACTAATTTTTCGGCAACTAGGAGGCTTTCATTCCTGAGTGAGAAATACGTATGGATTTCCGTATTTCCTTGCAGCCTTGTGCTGCAAAACGGGTGGATGCTAATTTTCCCTTTCATAAACGTTACTCCACCTTGGGGGTTTCCGCAGAACTCATTTGCCATATATTAAAAGTGGCGCGATTAATAGCCAGCAAAAAGTAAAAGAAAACAAATAACGTTGATTACACATATCAAAGCCGACAAATAAATACACATAAAATTTAGCTTACATCCTTAGAAAGGAATACGTTAAGGTCTTTTGATTTTTCGGACTGTGGTAAGATAAGGTGATACTCAAGTTTTGGCATGTGATTTGTGAGCTCATGTCACGATTTCTTCTTTTTCAGGAACTGCAAGAGATCATGGGGCTGTCGTCTAACCAGTTCTGGATTGGCCATTTCATTTCCGCATTGCCCATTATTATGGTCGAAGCATCCCTGGCTACATCCGTGGTACTTGCACAAGTGGCACCGTACCGGCAGTCGACACCGTATTCCGTCTACATAAGCGACGACTTTGAGAAAACAACAGTGCCCACCACAACGCCGTTGACGACGACGACTGAGCCGCCTCCGTATGAAAGAAAGCCAGAAAAGTATATAGGCGTCCACGGGAAAATTCCTCCCAACACTACGTACCTGCGGAACGCGGACAGTTTCCTCGTGGCAGCTTCCTTTGCTCTGTTCAGTGCCTGCCACACCCTCCTGGCTCTCATGATCGCCTGTGCGTTTCCTTTCGGTGAGTTCGCTTTCGGAAAGTTTTGGCGGGTGCCTTCTAAATGCCGACGATCGAGATACAATAACTGGCGTTGACGGATGACGCGCTCAGGTCTCCCGAGATATTTGTTGAGCATATATGCGAAATTTCGTGTACATCGATCCATAATACGTGCTACAGTGAATGGCCAGGGGCACTGAACCTGGTAACGGTGTCGCTCCAGGGGCTGCGAAGTGAAAACTGCAGCTTTACTTCCCCTCACCGTTCCAGGCGCGTTTCAAAGTCCGCCTCGATGCACGCGTGCGGAGCCGAGCGTGCATCAGAGAGAAGCCTGATGTGTGGGTTGCTAATCGAGCGGCCGTGCCTGATGAGAAAGAACTTAGCCGCGTTCGTACCAGCTTATGTGCACCGATAGCGCAATGGCAGCACCGGTCGCCTTTCGTCGTAGCGTTCCGACGCCGACCATTCTTTGAGCGTAATGGCAACAAGAACACTAGCTGCTGTGTTAGGCGCCCAGGCACGACAACAACGTTGATGGGTCAATATATATGACTGATACCATTGTCGCATGGAATTTACTCTGGACTGTGTCCGGTTGTTACGTAAACCTCTTCAGTTACCACAAGGGGTTGCTCCTTTATGTTATGGAGGCAATGTGTGGACGTGGGTTCACCCACGACAAACGTTGCCATACCGGCGAAATGCCGATTGCAATGGGAAAGTTCACCTCGATGTAACAATTAACATTCACCTGCCTATTCGAACACCCATCTCGCTTTCGTGTTATACTGCTCCCTTTGACAGAGGGACCAGCCATTTTATTTTATTTTTTATTGCTTTCTTAGAAGGTCTAGGTGTACAAATTTCACAAAACTTACTAGATATATCAAACCAGTGAACACCTATATTTCCGTTACGACGAATATCGCTGTTCCTGAAACTCTATATCCACACTCTCTTAAAATACACGTTTAGGAGCCCGCATGGTGGCATTCTTCCATGACCGCGCAGATGTTAACCGTAGCGGTAGCGCCATTTGTTTGGGTTGGCCAAAAAACTTTTGCAATTCCGGTCGACGGTGTTTATGGTGTCACGTAGGTGTTTGCGCCACTGTAGACACAGGAACGTTGTGGGGTGAAGAAGTGGTAATGGCCATCTCTTCATGGCGTCGCGCGGAAGAATGGTTCACTTGGGATATCTGCAGACTGAACGTGCTCAGCGGGAGCTTCTGCCGATGTTGGCGAAGGTGGCAGGCAGCGAAGTAGCTCCGAACAGAGCGATATAGCCAGTGCCAGAGAATTCGCCTTCGCGCTCGCTCGTGCTTACGATATACACCGTAGTGGCCGGGCATCGTGGAACTTCCACAGAACAGTCGAGCGCGGATGATGGACGACCACTAGGAGTACTGCGTCAGAGTAACGTATATAGTACCATCCTGTATAGCACAAACATGTGGAGGAAAATGTCCTGAAACTCCAAAGTGAGGAGCTCGACGACTGATCGGGAATATGCGTCACGACGGGCTGTTCGTCGGCGATCTGAGCGAAGTGGGTGATTGACAAAGTACATCTATCTGTATTGGTGCCGTTCGCATCGGGTGCATCAACAGTATAGCGGGAGGGGGAGTCGGCGACCTTATGCAGTTACCCAGATTAATAAGAAGCGGAGAAGGTCTGCTCTTGCAGGGGTAAAGTGCAGCGACCGGGACGGCCCGTTGAATATTTGTGTGAGAAGATCCAACATAAAACATGACGGCCTGCCCCGACCGAACAGGTAAGGGCGGAGCATAGCAATGACGTAAAGAAGGGCAAGGCATTCACTTTCATTTATTGAGGAGTTCCGCTCTGAGGTTAAAAGAAGGCGGCTAGCATAAGCGAACACGCACTTGGTATCGCGCTGTTGTTGGCACAAGACAGTGCCAACACCAAGGCCACCTGTGCATCAGTGCGTACTTCTGTGTAGGCAGACGGATCGAAATGCCCCGAAACAGGTGGATTTATCAGGCGACTAATAAGCGCTGAAAATGCCTAGGCCTGTTCGTGCCCCTAACGACAAGCGCAGTATTTCTTTTAAGGAGGTCGGTGAGGGGACTAGTGATTTCCGCGAAGTTATGAATGAAGCGTCAAAAGTAGGAACACAGCCCCAGGATATTTCGGACGTCAGCGGTGAACAAGGAAGCGAAACTCACTGATGGCGCGAACTTTGTAAGGGTCAGTCTATGCCAACAGCTTCGACCAAGTGACCAAGCAACCAGATATGACGGAAGTCCGAAAGGGCGTTTGGCAGAAATGAGTGCTAGGCCGCCCTTTCAAATACGTCAAGGACGACTGAGAGCTGGTGGAGCTGGCTTTCGAACGTTGGTGAAAAAACAATGATGCCACCAAGGTATCAGAGGCATGTGGACTATTTAAATACCACACGTAGAAGCTATAGTCCATCATGCGCTCAAAGGTGGTAGGGGCATTAGAGGCAATCAGGGGTGACGAAGGTGCTCCTTTCGCGATCTCGTTCATCTACTGCGATATGCCAGCGGGGAGAGCACAAATCAATTAGCGAAAAATAACTGGCGCCATGTGAGCAGTCAACGCACGTCCCTCTTTCAAATTTTATTCAGATGACGATAACGGGTACACAATCTCCAGGTACTCTCCTTTTTTTTTTTTATAAACCAACAGGCGATGCTCACGGGCTGCAGGAGGACTCAGTGATATCTTTCCCGAGCACTCTATCCACCTCTGTTTGGATTACATTTTCAGCTGCTGAGACACGGTAGGGCATCCTGTGTATATGAGGAGCGTCGCCACGGGTTGAAAACACGGTTTCGACGTAGAGGGCGATTCCCGAAACACAGCCGCTCGAGTGCATTTTTACCAAGTGGCCATGTCCGAAATCAAAGATGTCTTCGTAGGACACTAAAATGCGATGAAGGGCGTTGGCGTATAAGCAGGTCGCAGGCCAGGAGCCATGATTTTCGCTAACTTATCGCTGCGTTGTGCAGGAGGGTCGAAAGGTGCAGGAGAGTCAAGCAGTAGTTCGGGCGTTAGAGCAGACACCCCACAGCCTTCGAAAGGGGACAGCACAGCGAGGAACACGGCCTCAAGAGGAACTTGGGAGACGGATCAAGCTTCAGTATAGGGACGCCACGTATGTCTGTTAACAACTGTTACAAGTGAGCAGGGTAGTGCTATTTGGCGTGCCAAGAGGACTTCGTAAAGTGGAGACACCACATAATGACCACCTACAAGGGATGGGCAACGCTGTCTGCGAATTTAAGTCGCCGCGTCAGGTTGCAGCCGAACAAATCCAGCGCAACGAAGTAGGGATTGTTGGTCTACCGCTGTGTCGGCAAAATAATGGGAGAGTTTAAGCCGTAGAATGCCGGCAGAATAGTTGAGTGCTGAATGGGCAGTCCCCAAGTAGCAAGCTCGGTATTGTATGGTTCAGAGAGAGGCGACAAAGGGCGAGGGCCTCGACCGAAAAGCCGGTCAGCATATAGTCGAGGCGAGGAGTCCAGCGGCTTCAGCAGCGGCGGGAAATATGATTGACCCGGGAGCACAAGAAACAGACTGACCTGTTATCCGCTGTTAGCCACTCATTTGGGTTCCAGAATGGAACAACTGTCGGGGTGCTGAAGAGGCAATGATTGGAGCGGTAGGGGTGCGACGTGGGCTAACGGCAGACTGGATGTCCATGTTGGCAATTTCTTGAACAGCTTGAAATTAGCTCACGACGCGTTACTTGAGTCAGACTTGAAGATGCTGGCTTCAGACTTGATGATGTCTTGTTGGAAGGTCGTTGCAGGAAGAGGTGGCAGCCGTATTAGGCAGCCGGTCGAAGAGGTACACGATGTGCTTAATTGCTTTTTACTTGGTCAAAGCTCTGACACTCGTCAATGACTGAGTCAATTGTGGCGCAGTTCCTGCGAAGCAGGAGGTTGAATTCATCGTCGGCGATTCCTTTCAACATGCGCCGGCTTTATCAGCCTCCAGCATGTCCTCGATCGCTTTTCGGCAAAGAGCTAGAACGCCTTGAACGTACGAAATTTACTATTCGGTGGCCTTTTGGGCACGGCATGCTAGCTCTATTTTAGCCTTTATCCAATGTTCCACAGGCGTTCTAGAAAGATCGCGTAGCTTTTCTTTCGGCGGCTGCATTTCGATGGAGGCGAAATGTTGAGGCCCGTGTGCTGTGCGATGCCAGTGCACGTTAAAGAACCCAGGTGGCCGAAATTTTTGGAGACCTCCACCACGGCGTCTCTCATAATCAGAGCTGGAATCGGGACGTTAAACCCCACAAATCAATCAATCAACTTTTCTTTGCCGGTGTTAAAGTCGGCTTCGTGCGTTCCTTCCAAGTAAAAGATACCGTTGGCCAGTTGGCCAGCGTAACTATGGGATCCCACCTGTTGGGCTTGCAGATCCCATTGTTATCACGCAAACTAGTCTTCAACGTCGACCTTGCCAGTGCCGGTGAAAGTTTCCGGGTCACGTAGCTGGGTGATGGCGACTTCCGCTGGTGTCTGAGCGGCCGGCGTAGCGTCGGTTGCCCTAATAGCGGAACCTTTGTGACGCCCACTGGGAAGATACAGGTCCGGCTTTTGGCGAGGCTACCCAGCACCTCCACGAAAATGTTAAGCGGTGAATAACTGTTTATTTACAATATATATACAAGTAGAAGACGCAGTGTTGTGGCAAGGACGACGCGATCCAGCGGTGCCCAAAGCTGGCGTGCGTATAGCTATGGACACAGTGACGCAAAAAGAAGTGGCTAAATATGGGAACTGTGCTTTCAAACGGAAGAAAGGGTAAATATGATCAAACGTATTAAGCTCATGCACCTTAAGGAACAGTTTCTCAATGTAGCACTGTTTACTTTGCTAATACACACAATTTCGCATTTACTCTCGATTTTCTTTGTTGCACAGAGAAAGAGAGCACTAGATGTAAATCATTTGAATATAACGTTGGTGAACATATATAAGTGAAATATATTTTGGTTCAGTCATTTTATTTTTGAACTGCTGAATTTTGTGGCACATTTTATCATTGCAGGTCGCTGGGCGATGGTGGCAGGATTTGCCGTATATTTCATCTTTCCCACTTTCGATGCTGATAAGCTAAGCTTTCTTTTCGGCAAAAGCCTTATCGCATACTTGACTGAAAGCAAACAAAAGAAACTACGCACATCTTTCTACCCTAGTGTGGGCTTGAACATTGTCATGAAGATCATGGGGATCTACGACGACTTTGAAAGTAGGAATCCAACTTGTTTCCGGTTCTTTCTGTCTTCTGAGAAGAATGTTCGTGTGTGTGTGTGTGTGTGTGTGTGTGTGTGTGTGTGTGTGTGTGTGTGTGTGTGTGTGTGTGTGTGTGTGTGTGTGTGTGTGTGTGTGTGTGTGTGTGTGTGTGTGTGTGTGTGTGTGTGTGTGTTTATTGGAACGCACGTTTGTAACCTTAATGGAAACCTTTGATGTAACGTCTGTAGGTCTTACACAGTTTTGACGTGAGCATCTTGCCCGAGGAAACGGTGCAAGGATTTAACGCCTCGGAACACAAAACAAGAAAACAACATGGTTCGGTTTACACATCTGTAGCACCTTGACAGAAAGGTTTGCTTCGCGTTTCTTGATACGTGAAGTCATACATTTGCAACGTAGGTACATATTGTAGCGAGAGGCTTTACTGGGCCTTAGTGAGAAAATAAACGTGTTGCCATTTAAGTTAACGTTCTCAGGGGCATTATCAAAGAACTTACGCCCTTCTAATGCATGAGAAAATCTGGTTTAGATGCATCTAAGATCAAGTCTGGCGTCGGCACTCGCTTATCTCGGGCGCACATTGGCCTGCATTGTCGACTCTTGCCACCGAATGTTTTACTCTACCGCGGTCCGTCCGTTTCGTGGGAGTTGGACACGAAGGACTTCTCGCTTTTCACGTTGTTATTATTACATCGGATCGTCGGTCCTCGGTGAGGATGTGCCAATAATAAAAAAACAGAACAACGTAGTAGCGTTCCGCGCGACCTGCACTTCTGTTTCTCGCATGAAGAACGCTGCATTGGTTAATGGTCATATTCTTTTTCTGAAAACTCGACTTTTGCCACTTTCTTATGAATAACACCTGGAGTGCGGTGTTAAAGCAACGTTCGCAAACGTGCGCGAGGCGTAAGACGATTACCGATATGATTATTGACGGTGCATGTGCCGTGCGCGTGCTTGTGGACAAAGCTCCATCCAGCTGTCTACCGAATTTCCGAACAATGTTGCAAAAGTTCTGATGACCCGTACTGGCACTTTATTGACCTGTAAGTGATTTTCTCATTTTCTTTGCCCTCCTGCCGGTTCCCATAGCGTGTCAATACGTTACAAATAAATAAATAAATAAATAAATAAATAAATAAATAAATAAATAAATAAATAAATAAATAAATAAATAAATAGGGGCCTCATTAGAGCTTGTTGCATAACAGCGCCTGTTGACGTCAACTCTCTCATCGATGCGGCATTTCTCACAGATTCGGCAGGCTGGAGCATTGTTTACCATCGTGCAATGAACCTGGACAACGTTACGATTATAGAAATATGGACAGTGATGCTCGCAATGGCATGCCTGTTTATGCTGGCAATCATGTACCTGTCGAACGTTCTTCCTTGGGTGACACCGAGGCCGCTTCCTCCGATGTTCCCCATAATGGTGAGCTTCAGGTTCAGTACTATACATTTGTTCTGCTGCACTGACATGCGCCCGACTCTCCCAAGTAAGCTAAAAAAATACAAACCTCTCAGAAAACCTTATTCGCAATTTTTACAGTTAGTACTGGGAAATGCCTAGTGACACGGGAGGCTTTTAGAGATTTTGATATAGGTCAACAAGCTAATTTTGGTGTAATATGTTTACAACTAGCTACTGACATGATCATGTGTGCATTTCGATTAGGTGATGTAGTCGGTGGAGTAACTGACCGCCAAAGCTTGGTGGCTCCTTGTATGCAGTTGCAAAATGGCCGTCTGCCAAGGAGATGCAGATTCTCGTGACATGCCTCTAAATAAAGCACGCTTTATGTTCCCGATGCTTCGGTTGTATGACCTCGCAGGTCCTGCTTTGTTTTTGTTTTTTTCTGGTGCATATTGCGAAATGTGTCCCTCTCGTTAAACACATCATCACTTATACACATTTGTTAGGCGTCGTGCACTCAAAGTACGCCTCTGATTCTTTCCTGTTGTTAATGCATTCATCGTTGCAGTCAAGCTACTGGGTTCCAAGGACGTTTCCTGTAAGTAAAACGTCACAGACTAAACTGAACCCGGAACGATTTGAAGCGCTACCAAAATTGGACATCGTCATGGAATGCAGACATCTTGTAAAGGTAAATTGTTTGCTGCCGTTCTCGTCGTTTATGAAGTATTTGCCCTCGAGCTATTCCACTGTCAGCTCAGTACATGTATACGACGCATGCAGAGCCTTGCATGAAATCCTCTTTGCGTGAAACATGTCTAATAAAATTCGCGTGGATTGTCCACTCGTTTTAATTTATTGTTTCATGGTTTATAGCTGATTTCAAAAAGCCAAGAGTAGTTTACACACCTATGTTAGCCTATATGCAAATTGTTGGTTTCGACGTCACTTAATTTTTCTCATACGCAAATGATGCATGTAGGATGATCGAAGTTGTGTTTTATATTCAAGAATAAGTTGCCAAGATGCACGATAGATTTGCCTCTGCGAATTAGTCATGCGCCCACAGTGACACAAAATGAAATAGCACCTGAGGTTACGATCTGCCTAATCGTTTAAAAAGACTTGCTGAACCTCCTCATTCCAAAAAGATACCCCCTTTGTAGTTCCTTAAAGGGAAAAGTCACGAAGTCTAACCGCTTAACTCACGCCTTGGGAATTATCCAACCCTTGGACTGGGCTGTTTTTCCCTTACTTTTCGCAATGGCAAGATTACTGCATCAGTACAAGGATCTTTCTTTTTTTTGGGCACACTGTTCTTCTTTAAAGGAAACGACATGTTCCAGGTGCGTCTGGTGATCCGCTGTAAATAAACATGGTTGCGCACTTATTGATGATCAGAGGTAATTAACTCTGTTAACACCATTTTTATGGTAAAAAGCTCGTTATCCCTTATTTTTCATCATTTCTAGGTTTTCGGGGGCATTGCTGCTTTGAACAATCTGAGCGTGACTGTCCACAAGAATCAAGTGACCGTTCTCCTTGGCCACAACGGTGCAGGAAAGACGACGCTCATGAATATTCTCACAGGTATTGTCTGTCCTCAAACCTCATTGTTTTAAGCAGGGGGAGGGGGTTATGTTCACAGGCCACATCCACTATGTGATTACAAGGGTTTTGGTTACAACCTCAACGTTCTACGCCTTAGGAACAGTTTTACAGCATCTCGTGACCGGAACAAAAGCAACCAAGCAATGGAATCATCACGCCTTGAAATATTTAAAACAACGTGTTCCTTGCCAAAGTAAAAAAAAAACTTCAGCGGATCCCGCGCATTGTGGAAATCGATGTCATTAGAAGCAATCGGCGAGGAATTTGCCTATGCCAACATATTTGGCGTTCCGCCAAGCGTTAGGAGTATAGGATCAATGTCTATATGCAAACTAAGCACAAGCTACACAACCGCGACTGCTGATGCGACAGGTTTGCTTAGAATACATGAAGCGCTGGAAGAGCAGCCGTGGACAAGTGGTATCCTGCTCGCCCGGCACCACGGCGTCACAGGTTCGATTCCTGCCTACCTAACGAGTGATAGGTTGAGGCTTGTCTGTGTTTGCCTGTTACGTCTGCATTTGCATCGCGAGCTATAACAAACGGTGTGTCCTTCTCTTGCTTTTGATCCGCGCAAAGTGTGTTCACGAAATTTTCACTTGGGTTGATCACTGATGAACATGAGCTGCGACGTTAAGATTCAATCAACTGTGCCGCCTACCCGCATAATAGTGCTCGAGCACCAGATATATATATATATATATATATATATATATATATATATATATATATATATATATATATATATATATATATATATATATAACCGACCACCTGGGCTTTCCAATAAAACATGGACTCCATGCGAGCAACGTGACAAATATCTGGATATGTATATTTCAGCTGTGCAAAGGGATATAATCAAGGAATACGAAAAACGCCGACCTATTCGCAGCAATCTATCCCAAGAAGAACGACATGCTTTGCGCAGCCTAAATGATAACCCAAATATCATTGTCAAACCGGCCGACAAAGGTGGTGCTGTAGTTGTCCTCGACAGGACCGATTACATCAATGAAGGGCTTCGGCAGTTGGCTGACACAAATTTCTATGAAGAACTTCCCTGCGAACCCACACGGGTTTATGAAAAAGAGATTACGACTGTGCTAACCTCATTACGGAAAAGTGGGCAAATAACGAATGCTGTATTAAAAATGATATCTCCTAGCAACTCCTGCGCGGGCCGCTTTTACTTGCTACCCAAGTTTCACAAAGCCAATAATCCCGGCCGCCCTATAGTTTCCAGTAACGGAACTGCCACTGAAAAGATCTCCAGTTTCATTGACTCAATAATCAGGCATATCCCAGAATCATTTCCGTCATACATTAAAGATACCAGCCACTTTCTTCGAGAGGTCTCAAATCTAGTGGTACCCCCTGGTAGCCACCTAGTCATTATGGATGTCGCGGCCCTGTACACAAATATACCCCACACTGAAGGAATCGCTGCCGCGGTCTCAGCGTATAGAAAGAGCCCACCGCCAATTGAGTTTGATGGAGATGCCCTGGAGGTGCTTCTAAACCTTGTACTTAAATACAACCATTTTGAACTCGACGGAAGACATTACCTGCAGGTTAACGGAACTGCCATGGGCACCAAAATGGCTCCTAACTATGCAAATATTTTGATGGCATCATTAGAAATCCCATTTCTTGAAAAATCTCCCCTCAAGACAATATTCTACCGCCTTCTCGACGACATATTTTTTGTTTGGGCCGATGGTGAAGACAACCTTGCAAAATTCATCTCTGATTTCAACTCAGTGCACCCTTCGATTGCGTTCACACACACGTGCTCACAACACAGTGTACCCTTCCTAGACGTCACCGTAAAAATCAATGGCACCGGTATTTCCACCTCTCTATACAAGAAACCAAGTGACCGCCAGCAATATCTCCATTTCAGCAGTAGCCACCCCCATCACTGTAAAACAAGTGTGCCCTACTCCCAAGCCCATAGATACAGGCGGATTTGTTCGGAAATTTCACAATTTCATCTCCATTCGCAAGAATTGAAATCAGCTCTTTTGCGCCAAAAGTATCCCGAAAAAATTCTCGATAATGCAATACAGCGTGCTCGGTCCTTGGACAGGGAAGTCACAATGCAGGCAGGGCAGAGCAACAGAGACGAAACGTCATGTCCAAATTCAGTTCTCACCTACTCCGCTGCTGCCCCTCGTGTAAACTCTATCTTAAGCCGCCACTTTAACATACTTAGGCAGAGCAGTCGACTGTCCTCTGTCTTTCAAACCGCACCTAAGGTGGTTTACCGCAGAAATAAAAACATAAGAGACCTACTCGTTAGGGCAAAAACACAGATGTCTGAGCGCCACAAAGGGTGCAGACCATGCGGGAAACCTCGATGCAAAGTGTGCCCACACATGGTGACCACAAGTACGGCCGAAGCCTCTCATTCTGACTTTGTTTATCATTTAAGGATGATCTTAATTGTGATTCGAGCAACGTCATATACAAAATCCGATGCGAAGTTTGCAAAAAGGAATATATTGGTCAAACAGAAACCGCGTTCCGCCTGCGTTTCAACAATCACAGGGCACATGTTACCGGCCTCCCTAATTTGCCATTTTCCAAACACATAAACTTGCCCGGTCACTCTTTTGAGCGCATCAGTGTTGTGCTTCTACAATCCGGCTTTCAGCACACACGAGAGCGCGAACAGCGCGAATCCTTCTTTATAAATAAATTCAGATCGTTCTCGCATGGAATTAACGAGAGCCCAGGGCGGCTCGCTTTCCTACGCAACCAAACGTAACACTCAAAAAACGATATTTATTATGTAGCTATAGCTAAACTGGTGTCGACAGCACATAAAAAGAAAAATATCACTCCCACTGTGTTTAACCCGTACTTCCTCCAATATTTCTTACGCCCTTGTTTCTTTTCTTTTTTTTCTTTTTTTCTCTCTCTCTGGTTCTTTTCCCTCGTTCGTGTCGCGCCCGACCTTATCTGTTGTTCAAAAAGGCCAGAAACTACATGCAGCTGGAGCGCGTCGCCCTGTTAAAGCATGCCGCCGCGCTTTGCTCACTCGACTTTTACCGCAGGCTCATTATTCTGGGTGGCCCACCTACTACTTTTTTTTTTTCTCCTTTTTCACCTTTATTTCGCGCCTTCGCATTCCTCACACAAAGCCTGCACCCAGCTTGTTTCTCATTCCTGCCTTGCCACTCAAGCCCTTATCCCGTTCACGTGACTCGATAGTTCACACGTGGTAACTATTAAAGAACCAGCCGTTGCACCTCTGGTGTCTTCCTTATCGAAATCGTTTCTGCCCTCTCCTCATGTCGTCTGTCTCCTTCCCATTGAGCCACCCACGTTGGTCGTTGTTAGCTTATGTGTTTGTTTATTTATATATTTGTTTGTTGGTTTGCCTCCTCCTTTCACTTGTAACTCTGCCTTTGCACTTGTATTCGGATGGCCGTTGTGCTCATTCGACTTAAACCTCCGAAGAAGGCTGGTCCTCCAGCCGAAACGTTAGGAGTAAAGAAAATTTTTATCTGTTAACATTGCAGTTTGCTTCAAAGTTCTTTATATATATATATATATATATATATATATATATATATATATATATATATATATATATATATATATATATATATATAGTGACACGAACGACGTACATAGCGCCACGGGTTTCTGGGCTAAACCGGGACATGTACGGGCCCTGTCGGAAAACAACGAGCTGGGCTCGGGCCGTGAAAATCGGCCCGTGCAGTTCACTGATACGCACTGTTCGTTCACAGGTTTGCTGGATGCAACCAGCGGAACAGTTATTATTTCCGGGACGGAAATAAAAGGTGGAGTGTACAGAAGTATGGGCTTCTGTCCGCAGTTTGATGCGTTCTTCGAAGATCTCACAGTATCTGATCACATCAGGTACTTCGGTCTGGTAAGTTTGCCACTCTCTTTCTATGAACGCATGACCAGTTTGCACGAAAGTGCGAGAGAAGCCCACGAAATGCGAATGTTTGCAGTGTCGACGCAAGCATCACGATAAAGCACATATGGCACTCCCGTAGCAACACGAAACTCTCTTGCACTGCCATTTACACGCCAGCCAGTTCGCTTCTATGCACTCCATTAGATATGGTAATTTACAAGAACGATCGAGCGAGCAAGTTACTGCTGTGAGCGAGAGCGACGGCGATTGTTAGAACGCGTGTGGCTAAACGCGAAAATAGTCTTTGCGCCTTGTCGTACGGATTGTTAAACCGTATAGTGCATAATCTGTGCCAGCTAAGCCCATCAGTCATTGCATAAGCAACCACAGGGCAGCGTTAGGGCTAAACACGATAAACAGATCAGCAGAATATAAAGCCTCGGAGCTTCCTTCAAATGCCGTGGAGGGACGTTTCGTTTATATAACATCATTGTACCTACAAAAACTTGACATTCCTCTAACACTTTGAGCATTTCCCACTCACGGTGAACGGCTCCAATGCATTTTCTGCGACACGACTCAGACGACCTCGTTAATGCTGTCTTGTCAAAACAGAGCCGTGCATTCGGGTGTACCTTGGGTTGTTCCTCTGATATAGGACGCGCCCTCGGGCAGTCTTATAGCGGTGCCGATGTCAGTGAGCGCATCAAAAAGCTGATGAGGGTGGGTATGCGTACGTCAATGCCAGGACAGTATTGCACTCAAGTCCATAAACGGTGACACAGGGCGGACTCCATGTGCTGACTGTGGAATGTGCGTTTTTGATCACTCACACCGCAGCTATGGATCTAATGGGTCCAACTACGTTCTTTACACGAAGGCCTGAAGGGAGACGACTAGAGCGTCATTCGGACAGAGGCAGACCATGCATCTATCATGGATGTTTTGTGGCGGCAATGATGAATCTGGTCTGCGTAACTACCCGTCGAATGACAGACATGTATTCCGAGGCGTACATGTATGCGTCACATAGCTTACAACCTCCGTCCGAGCGATGCCATCTTGAATGCCTGAAATCTATGCGCATCCTCATTAGAACTCCCCGCTACTCATTAAGTAACACTAATCTTTTTCCTGCTAAACTGCAACCTGCTCGAAATAGCCACAAGCTAAACTTTGCGCCTCCTTAAAGCACTTGCTAATATGTTCAAGTTCAACTTCTTTCCACGTGTCACCGATCCCTAGTGAGGCACTGGACGCAGTCGCCGGAAGAGATCCGAAGGACCAAGTATTAATCCCCCGGAAATGATCTCACGAAAGCTTGGACAATCAGGTTTTGATCCCCTTCGGCGCACAAGCAAAACGCCAGCTGTTGTTCAAAGACCGAGTCAGAGCTACGGGTGATCAAACAAAACAAATATATTTTCATCAAACAGGCAGTTACACAAAACGTGCACAAACACGACTCTACCAAATACAAACAGAAAGATTACCAGATTACACGAAACCAACAACAAACTTGAAAGCAACAGCGACGTACAAGCTCATGCGCAACAACAAAAGAGTCCTATTCACCAAAGTCACTCGAGGTGCCTTCTCAACATGAAGCTTGTAGGCTGGGCTCGTCGACTGGCTAGTGGAGCAGCGTCGTTTCACGTCTTCTTCCTTCTTCTCGCCGAGTCACAAACGACTACGGCTGCTAGTGAAGGTGCATGGTCGACTCTATATTGCCTTCGGCAATCTCTCCCGAAGTTTCGGCGCGGGCCACGTGATACAAGTACGCGCATAACTGAGCGAACCTTGTTAATTACCCTCGCAGCTTCCCCGCTCGGGTGGCGCCTCTCTCTCCCTCGCCTGTCGCGATGAGAGTCGGCACGCACTCGCCGCCTCCTCTGTCTTTCTCCATCAGACTCCTGCGCTCTTTCGCCGCGATATTAGTGGCGAAAGCATTTATTAATTACAGAGAGGTTATTGGGTTAAGGCCCTATTGGCCTCTCTCCGGGAGGTAGCACGGGGAGAGAGTGCGCGGGCGGTCTGATCGGCTTGTTCGTTTCCCCAGAGCCCCTGGTGACCGGTGGCCCAAATAAGGTTATGTGGGGTCGGATGTACGTACCGGCAGCTATACTGCAGTATGCGCTGAGCAAGCGATTTGATTGATTGATTGATTGATTGATTGATTGATTGATTGATTGATTGTGGTTCGGAAAGGACGCTAATTTCTGCAGCCCATGTAGGGAGCACGGCTAAGCGTCCGTGGGGGTGGGGAGAAAGGGAGTGAAAGAGATAGGAGAGAAAGGCCGTAGTGGAGGGCTCCGGTAATTTAGACCACCTGGGGTTCTTTAACGTGCACTGACAACGTACAGTACACGGGCCTCTGGCATTTTCGCCTCCATCGAAAATGCGACCGCCGCGGCCGGGATCGAACCCGCGTTTTTTGGGTGGCAGCCGAGTACCGTAACCACTACACCACCGCGGCGGACATGAGCAAGCGAGGGAGCCCACCCAGCTCATAGTTCGACGCGATAAGATGACTCACTGACGCGTTCTAGAAAATTCTCCCTCCCTCGACTTGCGCGCCGCGGAGGAGCTGAAATTTCAAGCGGAACGCCATTTGCCCACAAACACGCTGAATGCAAAACACCTCTGATAAGCATAGTTTACGCAATTCAGAGAAATCTTTTTTCACTGCAGCTCAAAGGCCTACCCATACTGACAATCGAGAAAAATCGAATGGCACTGCTGAAGGTTGTCCACCTCGCCGACAAGCCGCATGCATTGCCTAGCGAGTTGTCCGGAGGAATGAAACGGAAACTGAGCATTGCCATTGCTCTTTTAACCCGCCCGAAGGTACGAAAGCGCTCTCTTTCTCCGTATATACATATACAGCACCTGTTGTCACGATTTGAACTGATCAGCGAGAACTTAGATTTGCATTTCGAGAAAGCGTTCTCATTTCCTTGAGCATCCATGAACCAGCGAGGCTGTGATAGCGTGGTGTAGGCGTCTCGACATGAAGTTGCCGCACAACCACTGTGCTGGGTGAATGTATGGAGCGCTCCTTTCTTTTGTTTGCCACAACTTAAAGAAACCAACAGACAATGACGCTAAGGGAGGAATCGGGCCATTATTTGTATTTTTTAACCATAGTGGTTGGTAGAGCATCGGACGCGACATCCGAACGTTCTGAGTTCGGTTCCCCCCGAAGGCAGGTTATCTTTTCGTCCATTTTAATTCCTTTCTACCTTCTCCACAATTACAATACCACAAGTAACTTCCCCTGTGCTTTCCTCGGCTTCATTGTCTGTTCGTTCATTAAGTTGTTTCTAATAAAGAACGAGCCCCTGACCTCTTCCCTTTCGTTGACCATAGTGCAGTAATTCAGACGTAAATGGGAATGAATTAAAGCGGACGAAGAAAATTTGCCGCCTCAAGTACCGGGCTGGCAACCTTCAGATAACTGGTCATATGGTCTATCCTCGGGTACAGATCATGAAAAACGCGGCGTCAACCGGTCAAGGGCCCCCTTCCAGCTAATAGTGCCGTTCTGTGAAACGGCGTAACGGTAGACCACCTCCGCGCCACCCTCAAAGAGAAAAATCTGAGCGCGGCGCGAGGAGGGTCTCCCGTGACGTCACGTTGACAGAGCGGCACCATTGGCTGGAGGGTCCCCTGACGGGCCGACACCGCTTTTTTTATAGGCCTGTGCCATGCTGTAATAACTGAGCTACAATGATGGCTTCGATGTTTGCTGGTTTCGATTGATTGATTTGTGGGGTTTTACGTCCCAAAACCAGCTCTGATTATGAGAGACGCCGTATTGGAGGTCTCCGGAAATTTCGACCACCGGGGGTTCTTTAACGTGCACTGACATCGCACAGCACACAGGCCTCAGCTTTTCGCCTCCATCGAAATGCAGCCGCCGCGACCGGGATTCGATCCCGCGACCTTCGTATCTCCAGCCGAGTGCCATAACCACTAGACCACCGTGGCGGGGCATGTTTGCTAGTTTCACTAGGTTGCTTCTTACATGGCGCTGAGGAGTAGTAATATATCCGGGGAGTTCTTTAGGCTTTCAGTCACTACAGACTTATAAAAATACCAAGACAGTAAAGGACCTGATATTCTCGCAGAGGAATTCTCAGGGTGCAAGCAAAACTACTTTGCCGCTGTTGAAGTGTCATTAAAAAGAAAATTAACGAAATCTTCACGGAACAGTTCATTGCGCTTTCCAAAAGTTCATAAGAGTACTATCACGAAACCTCATTGTTTGCTATTCACACTTTATCAATAACTATAATGAAGACGTAAATGTGAACGCCAATTATAAGTTTCAAATGAAGTGGAAAAACATTCCTGTATAGGCAGAGAGCGAACAGAGTTGGTTCGTTGAACGCCAAACGACCCAGCTATTTTGACGATCTTCTCTATTGTGTTCGAAACAAAAATTGTTCTAGTGTACTACATTTAAAAGTAGTCAATTGCTAGATAAGGCCAAGTGGGAGGCTTTCGAATTTCGCGGGGTCAAAAAATGATGAGAGGTCAAAAAAAAAAAAAAAACAATTTATCTTGAGAGCACCATCCATTGGGCCAACACCAAATTCGGTCAATGTGTTGGGGAAAGTTGTTAATGTTTTAGACTCAGTAAATTTATTGCTATTTTTCTCATATATATGCCTTCAAAAACTTTACCAAATAGGCAGTGCTGACAAAACAGAACTGCTTTACTAATACTGGCAAAGAAGGGGCAGTATTTGATCGCGCCTTCAGTAATCAGACGCCACGGAGGTAAACTGGTAAAGTGTGTGTATCAAAATATGAAGCTAGGAACATTCATGCACTTCGGAATGATGAACGACGTGCTTTGCTCTGCTTCGCTGCAGTGCTGGTATGCAAAGTGAGAAAGCATGCAACTAGCGCCAAAAGCAGTCATGCCGTGAAGCATACTACCTGTTTCTTGCGTCTCTGACATTAAATAACTGACATGTAAAGTTTTGTGGTTGTGTCTCAGCTCTCCAGACGCAATACATCTGAGTTAGAATGTAACATTGTTCCAGAACTAATTATGTTGCTGGAGAAATGCTTATTTAGCGTACAAAAAGGGTCATATAGATGCTCCTTCTCCGATGCTCCTTCCTCATGAATTGCAAGTGTTTCCACAGGCGAATAAAAGCCCCGTGACTTTCAAACGCCCTCAATGGATACATTTATGTTTGTTGAAGATTCTGAAGCGCCCTTCCCGTGCGGATGGGACAGCTTGAATTCATTTGTGCATTCGTCTCCCGCGCACGAAACGAGGCGTCTCCGTCGACGAGGGGGCCATCAAACCCGTTTCGGGCGCATCGCTTCAAGGACGGTGTCGCACCTCCACCGGAAGAGAGAGAGGGAGGGAGAGCGGCCGCAAGCGAGGAAGAAAAACTTGACCAGAGACGATCGGGAAGCGAAAAGGAAAACATCGACCTACGCAGTTGTAAATATTGTAAAATAAACGTTCCTGTAGCAGTACGAACCGAGAGAATCATTGAAACCGACCACTATATCTCACAATTTTGGTGCCGAAACCCGGGATTCGTCAGCGGCTACAGGAACTCAGCGACTACAACGACAACTGCGCCGAATGAAGAATGGAGCGACTTCAAACAAAGAGAACGGTGACGCGCGTCGAGCTGCAGAAGCTCAGCGACGAGCTGATGCAACTGAGGACCGCCGATGCCTTGGAGCTTCATCAAGAAGATCGCATTGCGGAAATGAAGGAGGAACTGGAGGCTCTTGCAAAGGAGATGAAGCAGCTAGACGCACTCATCGAACCGCACGTTTGCGACGAAGACCTTGCGGAGGAATACGGTGGCGTGCGGAAGAATCAAGGGCTCATCACACGTATGCGAACCCGACTTGAACGCCTGCAGCGAAAGAGCATCACCGACACCGATAGTACAACGGCCGCATCGTCCGCCAGCAGTGCAGGGAGACTCAAGCTACCTAAGCTTGAGTTGCAAAAGTTCAGCGGCGACCGACTTGGGTGGCAGCCATTTTGGGAGCAATTCCGACAGGCTGTCCACGAGAACACCACCCTTTCGGACACTGAGAGGTTCCTCTACCTGCGTACGGCGCTGACGGGCAAGGCGGCAGCAGCGGTGAGTGGCATCCAAGGAACTGAACAAAATTATCAGTATGCCATAAAGACACTGAAGGAGCGTTTCGGCAGGCAGGACGTGCTTGTGCAGGAACACCTCACGCAGCTATTAAATCTGCAAACCGTGAAAGCACTCGACGATGTTAATGCGCTCCGTCGGCTGTACGACCACATCCAGAGAAACATCGCTGGGCTGAAAAGCCTGGGTGTTCAACCGGACTCCTACGGTGCGATGCTGTGCGCGGCGTTGTTTCGTGTGTTACCTACCGAATGGGCTGTTCAGTACCACAAATCTCACACAACGGACAATGATGTGCTGGACAGCTCGACTCTCGACTCCATCCTCGGCTCCATTCGCCTGGAAGTGGAGAGCCGTGAGAGGATCCATGCTGGTAGCGCACGAGACTCGCATCCCGTGCCCAAGGAGAAGCCCCCTGGCTACATCAGAGGAAAGGGCTCAGCTGCTAGCCTCAAGGTTGGTGTCAAATGGGACAAAGAAAGATGCCCCCTGTGTGAATCGGAGTCTCATGACGCAGCATTGTGCGACGCGGTCATCCCGGTCAAAGAAAAGAAATTGAAACTCCGGAGCCAAGGAAGATGCTACCGCTGCGCAAAAAAGGGGCACCTCTCTCAAGAATGTAAGAACTGGAATATTCAATGTGCTAAGTGCGGCCGTCGTCACATCACGTCACTCTGTGACCCTCCTCAGCCATCCACCTCCGAGAAGACCGCAACGCCACTACACTCAACGGCTTCGCTGAGCAGCCACACGAGAAACTCAGTTCTGCTGCAAACGGCGCAAGTTTGGGTTGACGGGCCTCATCAAAAATGCCTTGCGCGCTGTCTCTTTGACGGAGGCAGTCAGCGGTCATTTGTGACGGAATTCATCTCGCGACAGATGAACTTGGAGGTGATCGGCGAGGAAGAGGTTACAATTTGCCCGTTCGGGGGAGTTGCGAACGTGATGAAGAGCAAGCGACGACTCGTGCGAGTGTGGCTCAGGAGCCAATACAGCCGTCAGGAACATTCGATCGAAGCGCTTGAGGTCGAGGAGATATGTTCCGACAGATTGATGCTGCCGGAAAACGTGCTGGATCTCACCGGACTCGCGGATCTGCAGTTGGCAGACGCGGCATTGCCTACCGCACGCAACGACCGCGAGGACATTGACATTCTCATAGGAGCCGACAGCTACTGGAGTGTTGTGACTGGGGAGGTGCGAAACATCAAAGGAGGCCTGTTTGCAGTGAATACTGACTTCGGTTGGACCCTGCAAGGTCCGATTCCGCAGACGGCCTCGGCAGTGTGCTGCTCATCGGTGACCGTCCTGCGCACCAGTGTTGTCGATCCGGTTCCTAGCCTCTCCAACGAGCTTCGAGCCTTCTGGGAGCTGGAGAGCCTCGGGATTTCAACGAGGGACGTCCAGATGGCTGACGAGGGAGAACACGTGAGCCAAGGCTTCACTAATTCATTGAACTTCATTGACGGGCGCTACGAAGCAAGTCTCCCTTGGAAACCTTTGGACCGGCCTTTAGAGAATAACGAGGCAGTTGCACGACAGCGCTTAAGCAAGTTGTTAGGGCGTCTGAAGTCAAATAACGAGAGGCTGAAGGAGTATGACACCACCATCAGAAATTATTTGGAAGAAGGCTTCGCCGAAAGGGTTCCCGCTATGGAGGTCCACAGCACAGACGCAAGGATTTATTACATGCCGCATCGAGCTGTTCTGCGACCTGGGAGCACCATGACCAGAGTGCGAATTGTGTTCGATGCCTTCGCGAAAGCGCAGGGTTGTATGTCTCTCAACGACGCGCTGTCAACAGGCCCGAGCCTAAACCCAGATATGCTGCAGCTACTGCTTAACTTCCGTCGTCATGCTATAGCGCTCACGGCGGACATTGAGAAGGCGTTCCTTCAAATCCGTGTAAAACCAGAGGATCGCGACGCACTTAGATTCCTGTGGTTCCGTGACCCGCCAAACGAGCAGACGACAACCGATGAAGCGGAAGTGTGGCGCATGACGCGAATTCCATTTGGAGCCACAAGCAGCCCTTTCATACTGGCCGCCACAATCCGACAACATCTTGTTGGCGTATCCGCTGACCTGTCTGATACTGCTAAGGTACTTGATAAGTGCCTTTACGTTGACGACCTAATAACGGGCGTTGATGAAGTGCAAGAGGCCATGACCTTCTACGACAACGCACAAAGAATCATGAAATCTGCCGGAATGAAGTTGAGGAAGTGGAGCTCGAACAGCGAGGTGTTGCAAGAACGGTTCCGCTCTGATGGCACTGAGAATCCATGCAGTGTTGGTGAGGCTGCGACGGCAGAAATAACGCCAGTGCTGATCGACACCGAACGCTTCAGCGACCTAAATCGTTTGCTACGAGCTACGGCTTGGGTGCTGCGGTTCGTGCACAATTGCAAGCACAGAAACGAGAAGCGAGAGGGCCCGCTAAGCAGCGAAGAAATCCAGGGCGCCCAAGTTGTGCTGCTGCGTCAAGTTCAGAGAGAGGCATTTGGTGACCCACGAAGCAACCTAGACCAACATTGCCGCTTGAAACGACAGCCACACCTCCGGAGTTTGGAACTGTTTATGGACGACAGCGGACTGTTGCGACTAAAGGGCCGTTTACAGAAGTCCAATCTGGCCTATGAGACAGCGCACCCCGTCCTACTGCCAGCGTCTAATCACTTCGTGGAGCTCCTGATA
Source organism: Hyalomma asiaticum (assembly GCA_013339685.2). Lineage (NCBI taxonomy): Eukaryota > Metazoa > Arthropoda > Arachnida > Ixodida > Ixodidae > Hyalomma > Hyalomma asiaticum. The sequence goes on along the minus strand of CM023485.1, from coordinate 85,616,707 downwards.
CGAAATGCACATCGGCGCCTACTGCATGCTGGGTGTTTGGATACACTAACCCAGCTGCGCGAGACCTTCTGGATCGTCCGAGCGCGGCAAGCAGTGAAAAAAGTGTTGAATCGCTGCTTCGTGTGTAAGAGAATGAATAGCAGAAAGGCATCAGAGCCGGCCGCACCACTTCCCCGAGACAGAATAACAGAAGCCGCACCTTTCACCGTATTGGGTCTCGACTTCGCTGGACCAGTGCTCACAAAGACGGATGGCAAGATCCAAAAGTCGTACATACTGTTGCTCACGTGCGCTGTGACCAGAGCGATTCACTTGGAAGCGGTTACTGACATGTCGACGGGAAGTTTTCTTTTGGCATTTCGCCGCTTTGTGGCACGGCGCGGACTCTGTCATACGATCTACTCGGACAATGCCAAGACCTTCCACCGTGCTGCTCGTGAATTAAAGAAACTGTGGAGTGCGGCGCGTGGACAAGAAGCACTTAACTACCTGTCTCAGCAGGGAATCGAGTGGAAGTTTATCGTAGAAAGGGCAGCCTGGTGGGGAGGTTTCTGGGAGAGGTTGGTGCGCTCGACGAAGACAGCGTTGAAGAAGGTGCTTGGGTGCAGCTATGTCACATTTGAGGAATTATGCACTATCCTAGCGGACATCGAAGCAGTTATGAATTCTCGCCCTTTAACTAGCCTGTCCTCTGACGCAAATGAACCAGAACCACTGACACCGGCGCATTTTCTGATTAGGAGACGCCTAACTTCCTTACCAACTCGAGGAGAGCAACCGACGGCATCAACCGCTAACGAACTCACGCGTCGGTGGCAGTACCGCCAGAGGTTGTCCCAATCATTGTGGAAGCGCTGGAGAGCGGAGTATTTGTGTGCTTTGAGAGCGTATCACCACGCTACTCCGTCAGCATCAAGTGACCTGCGCGTCAACGACTTGGTGTTGCTACATGACGACTTCCACCCACGACAAACATGGAAAGTTGGCCGTATTACTGAAGTTTTTCCGGGACGCGATGGGCGCACCCGCTCGTGTACGGTCCGCCTGCCTGGGGGGACAACAGTGCGGCGGCCTGTTCAGCTCCTCCACCCTTTAGAACAAAGAGATCAATGAGCTGCGCTCATTCGGCGGGGAGGTTGTTGAAGATTCTGAAGCGCCCTTCCCGTGCGGATGGGACAGCTTGAATTCATTTGTGCATTCGTCTCCCGCGCACGAAACGAGGCGTCTCCGTCGACGAGGGGGCCATCAAACCCGTTTCGGGCGCATCGCTTCAAGGACGGTGTCGCACCTCCACCGGAAGAGAGAGAGGGAGGGAGAGCGGCCGCAAGCGAGGAAGAAAAACTTGACCAGAGACGATCGGGAAGCGAAAAGGAAAACATCGACCTACGCAGTTGTAAATATTGTAAAATAAACGTTCCTGTAGCAGTACGAACCGAGAGAATCATTGAAACCGACCAGTATATTTCACAATGTTTCAAGAGTTATTCAGCGTCGCAGATGCCTATACGCACTATGAGGTTGACTTCCCCAAACACTTAACATATTTTCCAGCTTCTATGAAAGCTTTGTGGACGCCGAAGTGACGAGCGCGCTTTCACCCTGTGCTCATACTTACTCAAACAAGCAATATTTGAAGCTTTAGATTTCATGAGAGATATGCTCTTACAATCACCTGTATATTATTGAAAACGTCATACAAAAGCATCGCACTTTATAAGCGGAGCCCGTGGAAATAACGCTTTGCAACTTTTAGATCGAGTTGAATATTTGAATATGTTGTATAAATAACATCATTTTTGTGTGCTTATTTTCGAGAATATATTTCCCAAGAGAGCATGACCCGGAAACGTTCGCTCAACGATTGACGAACTCCCCGAATTTTTCAGCTCATACTATTAGCGATGAATGGGTCAGATTATGATCGCTTCATGAAAGTGGTCCAGCCTCCCTTATCCGTACCAAAGGATACTTATGTGCAAATGGTCGTGCCGCAGCTTCTGATCCTCGACGAACCAACAGTAGGCATGGACCCTGAGACGCGGCGCCTAATCTGGAGCATGGTGCAAGGCCTTCGTGGTGCCACGACAATTCTGCTGTCTACGCACGATATGGAAGAAGCTGAAACTTTGGCTGATCGCATCATTGTCATGTACCAAGGCACCGTTGTCTGTTGGGGTACTCCCAGCTTCCTCAAGAATGCCTGTGGTAAGGACTGCCGATGAACCCCGTAACGTCGTCTTGTTTCGTGGCAGTATAGTAGCGACAAAATCCTGATCTCTTCTAGCGGTTTTTTTTTCTTTTTTAATGAAATGAGGGCTTAAATATTGGATCTGTGCATTCACTGTCTCGTTTTGTTTCCTTAAAGCAGCCCTGCAAAACTTTTTAAACCTAGCAAGGAAACGCTGTCGATCAGACATGGAGGCTGCTGTGAGCACGTCAGCAAAATATTATTGCACTGCACGGAACATGGACTTTGCGATTTGGTTAGAAAATACAGCTGAGAAGTACAGCAGTTCCAATGAATAGCGTCACTCTCCGGCATCGAATTCCTACGATTTGTAAGCACTAGGATTGGCCGATTCGCGGACGCGGTTACCGCGGGCGCCACGTGGCGACGCCATATCACCGGAGAGACTTTAGCGGTACGCTTCTCGTCCCTGTGGAAGCACGAATGCGCTCATATAGACCTTTCCAATAGAGCCCTCCTGGGCGCCGCCATGAAATGCCGCTAGCGACGTCTAGCGGCGGCGCCATCTTGGGCTGTTTGCTCGCCGGGCTCTCCGTGCGGGCGCGTGCATTCGTTGTGTGTGTTTCAGCAAGATCTTGCTTTCGCTCTTTGTAAAGTTCGCGGAATCGTTAGGTAGGTTCATTTGTGAGTATTTGGGATCTGGCTGATAGCAGGACAGTTGTCATCGGCATTGTTTTGCGTCTTATTGCACGGGCAGAGGCGGGATCAGCGGGGCCGGTTGGTAGCAGTAAAACTGGGAAACCGGGAACATTGTCGCCTCTTCTTTGTTTGAGTTACTGTTGTAAGATTACGAGTCTCACAATAAAAATACTGTTGCTTTTGCTAACAATGGTGCCACTCATTAAGGCATTAATGTCTCAATTAGAGTAACCTTAATGTTTCAGTCACCTTAAAAGATGGTGGTTCCAAAATTATGGAAAATTATCACAAGAAACGATGCCTTGAGAAATAAATGACTAATCACGTAACGCGATATATCAAAGGAACCTTTAATTTAACGCGGACATGACTCGGGAATAATCAGAATGATAGCCAGGCTTTAATTCATGCTCATGACTATATGAAAGTGAGCATGTCCAGAAATCAACGAATGAAAATCCTTAACTAATGTTTGTAAGTCACACAAGGTAGGTTAGGCTGGTTACGATAATGAGAGTGCACCGTTACAATTACCAAATCGCGATTAAAGAATTACCTGATTTTGCAAAGCATGTTATTAACGACACATAATACAAGGAAAAGCTTGAAACTGTAAGAAGGCGGTCGAGATGGGTATTAAACGAAAGGTGAATCTCGAAGGATGTGATATTGGTCATAGTCATGTTCATGACACGGCATGATGTTCTCATGTCATGCTATGACATGAGCATGACTCTGGAAACATAATACTATTGGAATGGGATCGACGTGGGTGTCAAGCAAAAGGTGCATGTTGAGAATGTAATATTCGTCGTAGTTACGTTCATGACATGAGTTGATGTTCTCAGGTCATGCTATGACATGAGCATGACTCTGCAAACACAAGACCACTGGAAGGGGATCGATATGGGCATCAAACAAAAGGTGCATATCGAAGAATGTAATATTGGTCGTAGTTACGTTCATGACATGACATAATGTGCTCAGGTCATGCTATGACATGAGCATGACTCTGCAAACATAAGACCGCTGGAAGGGGGTCAATATGGGCGTCAAACAAAAGGTGCATGACGAAGAATGTAATGTTGGTCATAGTCACGTTCATGACATGGCATGATGTGCTGATGTCATGAGCATGACTCTGCAAAAACAAATGTAAAGGAAGGAGGTTAAGATGGGTGTCAAATGAAAGATACATTTCCAGAGACGCGAGTTAGTCACGTTCATGACATGAAATACATGATATGACATGAGCATGATGAGGCAAAAATTAACGGCAAGGGGTAAAGATCGGCGCCGAACGAAAGATATAGATTGAGAGAGGCGATACGAGTTAGTCATGTTCATGACATGGAATACGTAATATGACATGAGCATGACAGAGCGAAAATTAACGGAAGGGGGTGAAGACGGGCGTCACAAGAAAACTAAAGCTCGAGGGATGTGATGTAATATATAATCATGTTCATGACATCGCTTACATGAAATGACATGAGCATCATTATGCAAAAGGAGGTTCGATACCGGTTGTAAAACGAAAGGCACATGAGGAGATGCGAAATGAGTTATAGTCATTTTCATGACACGACATGGTCATGGCACGACATGATGATGACTCAACATGAAAGCTTTAAGGGGGTTGAAATGGGTGTCAAACTACAGCTCGAGGTATGTGATATTTTACAATCATGTTCATGACAGGACATGATCGTGGCTCGATATGGTCATTACTCAACATAACGACAAAACTCAATAAGTAGTGCAACGGCCTTCGGACACTGATAATAGAGCAAATGAACTTTAACAAGGTGTGATAGTGAGTAAATGACGCACGTATATCTGTGTGCATAACATCGCAAAAATGCTGTGGCATGATGTATAAGCCATGGCACATGTGCGGCATTTACTCAATTAAAACCAGCGCTAGATAGCTACTCTTGGCTAGAGTTCCTTCAACTGTCGGCTATTGCGTGCTGACTTTCCCTTTAATGAATAACGCTGGCGAACACTTGCAATTACATCGCTGGCATCTTGGCATAACATTGGCTCCCAGGGTGCGTGAGACCTGGATTTTTTTTGTTCTAATCGGGTTTCTCATTTACCGCACTCATGGACAAGAAGCAATCATTCGGCTCCGTTCTCGCAGCCTAGTTCATTATCGACTTCTGTCGAGCTCCCCACTTTTCTTTTTCTTTTGAAGGAAGCGTCCGCGTCACATGAGGTGATGAAGCACGTTTGCCGTTCAACAAAACATGCCCACCTGGTTTGCACTGCACAGGCCGGAGGCATACATCAGCAAGGACAAGAGCAACAAAAAGATAAAAAAAGGAAAGAAAAATAAATGTCCGTACTAAAATCCCTTGCTTTGGTAGTACCGTGAAACGCGTTTAGCTCTCATGGTTGAAGTTAATCAAGTAGGGAGAGAATGAAAGAAGAAATCTGGGATATTCGCACCATATTCTAAGAACGGCACTGACTATAGGTTGAGGGGGTGTTGCCGACATTAGCGTTAGACCACATGGGAACATGAGCGGTGCGGCGTTTTGGCACGAGTACGTCAGTGAGTGCGCAGCCGCACTCCTCCTGCGCAACGTTGGGCTTGTCGCACAGCTGTTTACGTGCAGCGTTTCTTTTCTTCTGGTTGTACTACGTGCAACCGTAGACAATGCAGTGATTCCCTGTCGATTGACTGTTCTTAAAGAACATTTTAAATCGCTCTGGTGAGCGAAAAACAGCGCGCGCACCGTGCAAACACGGCAAAACGTATGGGCGACTCGGCGCAACAAACAGCCCAACGAAGGGGGGCGTGGCGCGGAGAGCCGTAGCAGACGACAAAAACAGGTTCCTGCTCGCCGGTGCGAGAGTGCCGATGGAAAGGTCTATAGACCTATTCCACCCGGCCTACGTCACGAAGATGCGGTGGCGCTGTCGTCGGGAGTTTTGGTTTCGCATGGTAGGCAACCGCCGGCGCGCCTACCGTAGCAGCCGCTGTGTTTTCGCTGGTGCGTGCGCTTCTCACCGCCGTGAAATGAAGAAAAAAGTGTTTACCGATGACCTGCGCCGTGGGTTGGTTGCTCAGCAACGCACAAGATATGTGCGATAGGTTTTTATCGGTTTCCTGCTTATGTCTGTCTTAAGGAAAGGGACGAACCTGTAATGCCGGTTGTTTGGCGCATCGGTTATGCGCCAAACATTTTCGTCAAGGTTAAGCGTATGGGTAATTATTTGGCATTAGTGCGGCTTGTTTCATTTGAGAGAAATAGCATTGTCACAAGTTTGGCAAGTGTAATGCTCGACACCAAATTTCTTGGCATAAACGAAGTGCGGACACAGAGCGATGACGCTTACCGCAAAGCGCGCACGACGTTAGCTTAGCTCGATGTGTAGAAGTAATCGCGGTCGCCGCGTATTATTGAAGTGGGGAAGCTATACATACGTCATACGAATTTCAATCACTCAAATGAAACAAATATATAAGAGCTTAATTCACGTAGCCGTGAGCGAAAGGCCGATTACAGCGACGCTTTTGCAAATTGCTTGTGGCTGCGATAGCATACACACGAGAAGTGTCTTTGGCAATGCTGTAGTGGTTACGATGCGCTTTAATTTTTTTTTTCGATTGTCAGACTACTCGAATGAACTACACGCTTGAAATGTGCCGCGTCGTCACAGGACTTCACGCCGTCACGATCGGAACTCAGCGTATGGGCAGAGCCGCAAGCCGCGGTTATGCGCCTTGCTGTCAGTTATTTGAGAGCCTTGTCCTTGGCTCGTCATTGCATTTTTGTGTGTGTGCGTTATCACAGCCGTATTTACATAGGTTCTAGTGTCACCAATATCGCATGCTTGAGTTACATTTGTTTTTGCGCAAGGATTTCGTGTAGGGATTAGAGGCTTTAGTCCGAAACAGTATTTTAGCTGAGGCATCTTCAAGTCGTATTTAAACAAGTCTCACTGTTGCAAGTGGTTGCAAGCTGTCGCCATTTTCATTAAAGCATGTCGTTTGTTTGCTTAGGTGCAAGAGTCTGTGTATAGTCCAGTGGTT